>JAVJIX010000056.1:735000-1335000 GCA_036785185.1 Paratrypauchen microcephalus
CATAGCGAGAAGGTCCAGGGTTTGATCCACTTGCATGTCCTTTGCATGTTTTCCCTTTGCCTAGGTGATTTGGTTTCCCACTATAAACATATTGGTCAAATTTAGGGATGATCCAAATATCGGTTGAGCCGATATCTTGGCGTATATGTAACCGGCCACGGAAAAACCAGTTACAAGTCGTCCCGGAGGCGTTTTGAGTTATTCACAGATTCTTGAAAGTGTAGATTCTAAGCTTTCCAATGATGCCTTACAAGTGGAAATCTGAGAACATTTGAAGAATTTGTGGCCATTTGAAAGCAGGACATTCTGAAATCAACGAGCTGAGAAAAGCCGCCTTAAAGATTCTGTAACTCCAGGCCTTCAGAGCATTTGCATGACATTAGAGGGATAGTGTGTTTTTTGGTTGTTTTTTTTTAAATATTAATCTATATGGGTTTCCTTCTAAAAGTTATGTGCGGTAACACTGACTTACCTCTGACAGTTTGCGCTCAGCCCAGTTCTGCTCGCGTTCTGGAGCTCAGGTAATTAGGTCTGGTAAGTTCGCGGGGACTCGTAATAAAGCTTGTCTTTCTTCTCAAAACAAAACATTTGTCTATTTGCGTCCCAAACAGCTGTCCACGAAAAATCCAGCAGCGTAGTTAGCATTCGCATATCTCGTCTCGATTCGTATCACTGCGCGCCTATTACTTATTATTAGCCTGTTAACCTTTAGCGGAAGTGCGGTCCGCCGTAAGGGGAAGTTTACGAGTGAACAGGCAACAGGCAGCTAACGTGAGCGCAGTGAGACGAGACGAGATATGCGAATGCTAACTACGCTGCTGGATGTTTCGTGGACAACTGTTTGGGACACAAATATATCACCTTTCGGACAAATGTTTTGTTTTGAGAAGAAAAACAAGCTTTATTACGAGTCTCCGCGAACTTACCGGACCTAATTACCTGAGCTCCAGAACGTGAGCAGAACCGGGCTGAGCGCAAACTGTCAGAGGTAAGCCAGTGTTACCGCACGTAACTTTTAGAAGGAAATCCATACAGATTAACATAAAAAAATAAAAAAATAAAAATAAAAATACTATCCCTTTAAGCTAAGCCCTCCCCCTGCAGATCATCTATCACTGTGGTTTTTCAGGGCAGGTCAGAATTAGAAGGTACTTTGTTAAAATGGAAATGCTTTTATAACAAAAAGTGTTAAGTCAAAGCCACCTGTATAATTGATATAATAAGTCTATTTATTGGTCGTAGTCTCATTAAGTTTTAACTTTTATTTATAGAAAGCTCCGTAACACATTTGGATCAGTTTGTTTTGTTTTATTTTTGTTTTAAGGAAACAAATGCAGTTTTCAGTTTCTGCGTTGGTATCGGCTATTATCGGGTATCAGCAGATCTTTAAATCTATAGTATCAGAACTGAAAAAGCTGGATTGGTGCATCCCTAGTCAAGTGGGCAGACAGTGGCAGCATATTTATTTAGTCAGAGCTCAGGAAATGAAAACTTTACCAATTTACAAAAGTGAATGGGCTTCACTTTTATTATTTTATTAAGATGAGAACAAAACATCTTAAACTAGAATTTTATTGTCCAGATTAAAAATGTTGTTGATTTGTTGAAAACTTCTGTTGTACTGTTTTTTTTTTTGTTTTTTTTTGTTTTTTTAATAATCCATTATACCAATTTTAAGAGACCACAAGACACTAAAGTCTTTGAGCTATTCTCAAGCCGAAGAGAGTGAAGCAGGATGCGGGCAGGGCAACTGGCATAAAACTTGTACTGGATTATAAGGAGAATGATTGGTGTTTAAATGCCAAAAGAAAAGATATATATCCTTATTATAACCAGATATTTAGAAGAGTTATGAATGAAATCCCAATTCAAACTTAACTACCCACTTCCTCTTCTTAAGCCAAGCCATTTCCATAAGGTCACCATTACAGTCTTGAGGTCATACTAACCCACTGCCAGATCATCAAATTGCCTAAACCCTATTTTCAGATCCATCCAGTAGATTACATTTTAAAGGAACAAGTCCATGGTTGTTCTCGCAGAGCCCTCCCTCCCCTCCCTCTAAAAGCCCAGGATTAGGGCCCTGGGAGCAGCCGTCCTCCAGATGCCCTCCCCCGTGCACACCCAGCGGAGAGGGCTTTGACTTCCCGTGACACCTCTGCGTTCCTGAAAGTGAGAAGCAGCTCCGAGGTCCCGTGTGGCGCGTACAAGCTAGCACGCATGTTAACGCGTTGGCACAGTTAGCGTGAGGAGGCGATGAAATTTCAACAGCCCCAGGTTTGTTCTGTGTCTGAGGGAGTACGGGGAATGAAAATGAGCTGAAATAGAGACTAGCTTCTGTTTTAACTCCCAAAATGCTGCAGAAAATGTAACTGAAGGTGTGATTTTTCTCAAATCTATAGTGGTGATAGAAGTATTCAAACCTGTCCACATTCTATCTTACAGAATACAGTTAAGATAAGTACCCTTTACATCATGCCATGTGACTTAAAAGGAGCTACTTAAGAACAAAAAGTCTGCATGCACCTACGCAGTTTAAAAGGTCAGTCAAATACTTTGTTGAGAATGGAAAACATTGTCCCAAAGAGCTATTTGTGTGTCATGGTTCAACTGGATTTCTAATTTCTCAGACAGAAAACAAGACTATTTGCTCCCTCACATTCCTAATAAAAGATTTCAAATCATAGTAAACTGGAGTGTTTGAGTTGCCTTCCCTTAAAAACTTTGTTCATGTTGTTCTTATTGCGACTCGGGTTCACCCTTTGCAAAATATCACAAAACTGGGACAATATCGCAAAACATGTCGATATATCAATACAGTGGTACCTCACCTTACGAAATTAATTCGTTCCAGAAGTGGTTTCGTAACGTGAATTTTTCGTAAGTTGAGTAGCTATTTCAATGGAAAAAGCCTGATTCGTTCCAAGGCCCCGATCCATTTTTTTTTTTAATAGAGTACCATTTTTTTATAGTGTAACATTGTGTTCTGCGTAGAGACTGTAAACCCAGGACTAAACGTGGACTATACCAGGTCTAGACCAAGCAGCACCGGTGTACCTCACGAGGCTGAGGCTGAGGCGAGCAGCGACTGCGTGCGTGGGGGGGAAGGGAAAGGGCGGTGTGTGTGCGCGGACACATGTGTGATAGCGCAGCATGACCCGGCGCGGGGCTACGAGCAGAGACCCGTGCTCAAACCGTGCCAGGGCTAAACCAGGTCTAAACCAGGTCTAAACCACCGCGTGCGGGTCTATTTCCTGGTTTCGTTTCGAGTCACGGCTGAGGCGAGCAGCGAGGACTCCCCTCGGGACCCCACGCAGTCTGAGCGCATGGACGAATGCAGGCAAGAGCCACGGTGGTCTAATCCTGACTTAGACCTGGTTCAGACCTGGTTTAGACCTGGCACAGATTGAGCACAGGTCTGGTGTTCGCAGCCCCGTGCTGGGTCATGCTGCGCTATCACACATGTGTCCGCGCACACACACACACACCGCCCTCCCCCTTCCCCCCACACTTCACTATTAATACATTTTGTTGAAAATCTATGAAAGTTTGAGTGTTTAAACAAGAGAGAAATGTGAGAAAAGTTTAAATTCAGTCTGAGATAAGCGTATAATGTGTGTGGCTGAGCGCACATTATTTGAATTTTTGAGATTTCGCGTTTCGTAACTTGAATTTTCTTTCATATCTAGAGAAATTTAACGTGAAGGCATTTCGTAACTTGAAATTTTCGTTTGCTGGGTCTTTCGTAAGGTGAGGTACCACTGTATTGTCTGATGCTATAACCAATGTTCCCTCTAAGGTGCGCGCATGCGCAATTTCGCACTGCCCAAACGTTCAGTGCGCACATCAAATTCTTTTCAGCGCATTAAAAAAAATCTAACTTGAACTCAGTGCTGGTTTGACACACGGAATCCAGTCTGATAGATTCAGTTTGCACATGTGAATGTGCACATGCGTTAGGGACCATCCAATTACAAACAGATACATTTCGACCGTATTTCGCTCGCTTCCTTCAGTATTACCGTAGTTGTCCTGCACATCTCCGAGCAGCGGCAGGTCCGCACCAGCCGACAGGAGCGCTCCCGCACACACTCCACGTAGGGAAGAACAGAAGAGGAGACAGGTAGAGCCATAATGTAATCCTCAGCTGTTTTCTTTTTTCTGTCCCAGTCATAGTTTTTTGTGAGCCAAAAAAAAAACAAAAAAACGGGACTTTCTCAAAGTGTGAATCCTCTCCCCAGAGCGTTATTCCACAGAGCTCTGACACTCACACAAAATTACTTAAATAGGCTGATGATTAAAAAGCAAGATATAAACTGATAAAAATGTATCACTATTTTGGGAAAGACTAATCTTATAGTGGCCTATAGGTCCTACAATCCCTGAAAAAATCTGCAGCTATATGCAGGCTATATATTTATCAAGCTGAAAAAATCTCTCTTCGTGTGGTTTTACAGGTTTATACACTATAATTTAATTTTATGTATGTATGAGGTTATTTTTCAAATATTGTAATGTTCAATGTTTCACTGACCACAGCAGGACCCTCACACTGACATAGAACATATACAAAACTCATGAACAGATTTTTGTCTTTGTCATTCTAAGTGGACCAAAAAAAATCAGTTGCATTAAAAGTAATCTAACGGAAATCACTGCAGTAATTTGATGAATAACCAATGTAACTTGCAATGATCTCAGGTGTGATACTGGTGTGGCCACAGTGTGCATGTCGGATGTCGCTCACAGGGGTCCAAGGAATGCTCAGGGAGTTAGTGTGTTTGCTCAGACACGTGAAAAATTAAGGGAAACATTGGCTATAACAAGGTTTTACTAATTTTACAGTTTTCTAAAGGAAATTGATGAAAAGGCAGATTGTATTATTCATGCATTTGCTTAATTATTCATTAGATTGGTCTCAGTTTAGTTTTTACTTTTATACGATTTGACTAGTAAATGATATGCACTTTTTTATCTTATTGTTCCAAACATAAATTAAAAAGTTATAATAATATTGTCATCTCACTACAAAACATAATGTTTTTCTCATATATTGCCAGTCTAATTGAGACTACAAAGGGACTACACGTGGAACTAAGGACTAAACCAGGACAAGAACAGGACCAAACGAAGTATCAGGAGAGTTACATTATGAATTATAGTAATAACCTTTAATATCACAGGAACTGCTGTTAATATCAGTGCTGCTAAAATTACTACTACTGCATTTTGGTACTGGGCACAGTCTGAGCAGGTCCACAGTTACTATACTTACACACATACAATAAATCTGATGGTAAAAAAAAAAAAAAAAAAGGACAGTGACCTGTTACAAACCACATATGAATAAAGTAAAACTGTTACAGACCAGGGGAGAGCAGGTTCTGTCAGTGAGTGAACTTGCTGACTTGAGATTTGGGCTTCTCCAGAATGAAAACAGGCCAGATCCCAGTGGCCAACAGCAGGAGTCCAAAGAGGCCACTGCACACGCCAACCACCAAACACCGGAGCTATCCATCACGGGACGGTCCCCCTGCAGGAGGAGGAGGAGGAGGAGAGGAGGAGGAGAGGAGGAGGGGAGAGGGCAACATGGGACCAAAACAAAACAGTATGCGTGTGTGGTCATTGTTAGCAGGCCAGGGTCATTCTGTGTTAGCTTCTCTGGGAGTCTAAGCCAAACTGTACTCCCAGGACAGGGCACAGCGGTGGGAGTGAGCGGAAGATAAAGCGTGCTCTAAAAAACTCCCTGAAATTCCAAACAAGTGTAATTCCTGTTGGACATGAAAGCAGCAGGGCTAGGAATCAATGTAGAGGAAGCAGCCACTTTGGTCTGCCAATGAAATAGTTTCCTCAGTGACGCTATTTTTGTATTGTGTAAGATTATGAAGTATGGAGTGTCCACACTGAGGTTCTTAGTCTTTTCTTTCCTGTAACTTGGCCTGATGGTATTACGTGCTTAATTGATATACTAGTACACAGCCTTAATGCCTTACTGTGAAACATTCCAGGAAGCATTAACATCTCCATGGCAACATTCAGAGTGGTTAAATTGGTAAATATGACAAATTAATAACCCTCATTTTACTTTTGTATTAGTAAAGTGTAACTGAATAGTACACTGAATGGATTAGTAATGTGTTTTTATTGATATGGATGTGAGAATGTGTTTTGTATAATGATAATAACTCTAATCTAAGCTGATCTAGTAGTTAGTCAGCAGGTCAGCAGGTCGGCAGACGGCTCGCCTCACTGTTTGTGTCCTCTGCACTGGGTCAGCTGAATTTCCACAACAGAGCAGAGACTGGGACCATCTGTGGACAGTGGTCAGTCCTGAAATACTGCTCGGAAAACAACTGACCAGCAAACAGCAGTCACCATTTGTTTCGGGCACAATAGTGACTAATATTAACAAATTAAAACTAATTACTTAGTTAACTAACTCATTTTAGAATCCAGTTATTTAAAGGTGATGGTAAAGGTATGTAACTTTTTGGTTGGGAGTCGGTCACCTACTTGTTTCTACAGATAATGTCATTGCTCTGCCTGGAATGTTCCACAGTATATATTCTATTCCGGTAATCAGGAAGTGTGGGTTAGCATGCTAGTTGTTGCCATGCGGCTCGGAAAGTTGTGAAAAGTGCTTAAAAACTCATCATGGTGAAAAATATTATAACAGATATATCTTACAATTATTAAAGATCCCATGACATGGTACTTCTTGATGCTTTTATATGGCTCCTTAATGGTTCCCTAATACTGTAAATGAATCCTTCTTCAAAATCAACACTCAGTGCATGAGAAACAAAGATAAGCTGAGAAAGAGTCATTTTCCTCACTCAGAACACTCTATAATGGGCGTTGTTGCTTGAATGCAAATGAGGAGGAAAAAGCTGGCCAATTGTAGAAGGTGGGGGCGTGGCTAAACGCTCCGCTGTCTCTCTGTGCGCTCTCTGATCCATTTCCTTGTTTTTGCACGGGGAGAGAGAGTTGGAGTGTTCCATTGAAAAATAAACACATTTCCACATAAAATAAAATTAAACCACTGCTGTTCAAAGGTCCAGAGGCTCAGATAAAGGACTTCCGAGCCTAGAAACACTCGGACGTGCCTCCAGGCAAATAAAAAAACGCATTTCGCATTGCCTAGCGCATTCACAGTCCAAACTCTCTGGGCGGGATATACAGGGATGCTGAGCGGAGACAGAGGGAAGGGTTGGAGCTGCATTTGCCGATCTGACGTCAAAAAGGTGCCTTGTCCGAACTCGCCCGTTTCAACACTGGTTTTGTGTAACGCAGAAAAGGATCACAAATGCTCAGTTTAGACATTTCGCAACTTTTAGCCATGGGGGGGGATGCCTAAACAGGGTAAGGGAGCTCACATTAACGTTCAAAAACCTCAGAAAGTGAAAATTTCATGCCATGGGACCTTTAAATTACAGGTGGTTTTACTGCTCAAAAATACCTTAAAAAAAACTAAACAACATTCTGACTGTGAGTGGGGCAGCCTCTCCACAGACTTGGTCTTTGATTTGGTCACCATGACGATAAAACCATACTAATAATAATACCATACTGTGAAACATTCCAGAAAAAGCAATAGCATCTGCAACAGCATTTGATGGACCCGCCACCGAAAAGTTACACAATTCATCTTTAAAGTTGTTGGTAGAGCTTGTTATAGACTAGAGTATACTTACTGCACATACTGTAGAGATGATAAGGGCAATATGTTGTTTTGTTTTATTGTATAACAGCTGAATAACATGAGTGGTGGCATTTGTAGTTGTACTTAGTCAAATAAACTTCAGCTAAAGCACATATAAATCAGTATTAAACTTTTTCCCCTTCTTTTCTGTTCTTCACATGTTAAATTTAATTTGTATTTTTATATCATGAGATAAAACTTTTAGCTCATATGTTCAAAATTAAATATTCAACCAATCAATCCATCAGGTTTTTACATGTGTACCGTAACATGTATTTGGAGAACTTCAAGAACATGAAGTACATTTACTTATTTGACCAATTCACTACTTTAAAGGGCCCGTGTTATGCTATTTCCTGATCTATATTATAATGTTTTCTCATCACAAACAAACCTGGAATTGTGTTTTGTTTCATTCACACACGTTTAACACACAAACCCTGTATATTTAGGCTGAGCTCTTTTTCTCAACAAAAACAACAACAAAACAAAAAACACTCTGTTCCACCTTGTGATGTAATGTGGTAATACAGCAAGTGCTTAGACTTAGACTAGATAAACTTTATTGATCCACAAGGGAAATTGTTTTGGGTACAGTAGCTCACTCATCAAATATAATATATAATATATAACAGAGAGTAAAAAGGAAAGAAAGGAAAAGAAGTAGATGGAAATGAGGGAAAAAAATATAGATGGAATAGCAACCAAAGAGCAATAGACCAGTGTCAGATGAGACATAATTACACTCAACAAAAATATAAACGCAACACTTTAGTTATTGCTCCCATTTTTCCTGAGATGGACCCAAAGATCCAAAATTCACTCCAGATACACAACTCTACCATTTCTCTCAAACATTGTTCACAAATTTGTCCAAATGTGTGACAGCGAGCACCTCTGCCCCGCCGAGACAATCCACCCCACCTCACAGGTGCGCCACATCAAGATGCAGATCCGACATCATGACCAGTGCACAGGTGTGCCCCAAACTGCCCACAATAAAAGGCCACCCCGAAATGTGCATTTTTTTTGCTTTATTGGGGGTCTGGGGACTCAGAACCAGTCAGTATCTGGTGTGACCACCATTTGCCTCATGCAGTGCAACACATCTTCTTCGCATAAAGTTTATCAGATTGTCAATTGTGGCCTGTGGAATGTTGGTCCACTCCTCTTCAAAGGCTGTTATGGACGAAGAACACAGGTGTATTTTATTGATGGCATTTTGAATGCACAGAGATACCGTGATGAGATCCTGAGGCCCATTGTTGTGCCATACATCCATGAACATCACCTCATGTTTCAGTAAGATAATGCACGGCCCCATGTTGCAAGGATCTGTACACAATTCTTGGAAGCTGAAAATGTCCCAGTTCTTGCATGGCCAGCATACTCACCGGACATGTCACCCATTGAGCATGTTTGGGATGTGCTTGACCGGCGTATACGACAGCGTGTACCAGCTCCCACTAATATCCAGCAACTTCGCACAGCCATTGAAGAGGAGTGGACCAACATTCCACAGGCCACAATTGACAATCTGATAAACTCTATGCGAAGAAGATGTGTTGCACTGCATGAGACAAATGGTGGTCACACCAGATACTGACTGGTTCTGAGTCCACAGACCCCCAATAAAGCAAAAAAAATGCACAATTTGGGGTGGCCTTTTATTGTGGGCAGTCTGGGGCGCACCTGTGCACTGGTCATGATGTCGGATCGGCATCTTGATGTGGCGCACCTGTGAGGTGGGATGGATTGTCTCGGCGGGGCAGAGGTGCTCGCTGTCACACATTTGGACAGATTTGTGAACAATGTTTGAGAGAAATGGTAGTGTTGTGTATCTGGAGTGAATTTTGGATCTTTGGGTCCATCTCAGGAAAAATGGGAGCAAAAACAAAAGTGTTGCGTTTATATTTTTGTTGAGTATATATACATAAAAATAATCAGATTTAAATAGAAAAGTAGTAGCCAAATATAAAAATGTGGTAATACAGCAGGTGCTTCACTGTGGTTTAAAACTACCTCTTCACTAGAATCATTTGGATAATTTCAGACCTGGAACTTCGAATCTCTACTGAATAAAATGTAAAAGGTAGCTGTGAACTTGAAACGTACCACTTCATGACATCACAAGGTGGAGCAGAACATTTTCAAAGTTCAAAGTCAGCTTTATTGTCAAAAACCATATGTACAGGTTGCGCACACACAGGATTTGAAATTGCAGCGCTCCCTAGGCCCACGGTGAACATAAAACATCTGATAAACAAGACAATAAACAACTAAAATAATGACAATAATGACTAAAACGTCACATATACCCATAGCAAAAGTAGAGTTAACTTGTTTATAATACAAATAGGTAAAACACAATGTGTGGCGTAATAAAGCTCAAATGGTGTCATTTAAGCAGCAGTGTCATTGGGGGAGGGAGGTCAGGGAAAGAGTTCAGCACCCTGACAGCTTGGTGGATGAAGCTGTTTTTTCTTTGAGCTTTGGAGATGTACATAACTAGCGACTAACATAAAGCATTACTCAAACACATGTGAATGAATCAAAACACAACTCCAGATATGTTTTTGGTGAAAGAACAACATTTTGTTAAATTTTGTGTAATATAAGATCTTTAATGTCAAAAGCACACAGCAGTATTCTCAAGCTGCCACATGGTTTTGTACAAAAACATCCCGTCTGAGATTTTTCTTTAAGTTAGTCATTTAAGACATTAATCTCCCTGTATGGCGACACTTCCTACTGTCAGGCTACCCCTCGGTTATGGCTATTACCACCACATCAAAACCAGCCCCGTACATGAGAGGGTCCTGGGACAGCTGCTGCCAACACTACCACTGGATCCTATTTCTTAATCCAGCCCCAATGTGAACAGGAACTCTCATACCTCTGGCAAAACACCTGGTCCACCCGCTATGCCACCTTCCTGCAATAGCTGCTCAAAATGGAAATCCTAATTTAATGTATATTTAACTTACATCATTAGCTACAGTCAGTCTATCTGTTGCTATTGCTGTTGTAACAATAAAAGGGTGAGTACTAGCCAAATTCAAATGTCAAATAAATGTTTATGACCTTTAATGATAGTGTTCCGTCATCATTAGCTTGTATTCTGATTCATGCGTATTACATCTTGTATTGTTTGAAGCTTGTTGTTTCACCTTTCCCCTATGTCTGCCCATTTTTGCGATTATTCAAAAGATGCAGGCTCAAAGTTATACATAGGGTTAGAAAATGTCACATATCAGTTTTCCCTCTTTATTTTTAACACTCTATTTATTGTGTTTTTGACATTTAATACACAGTAACAGTCCCCAAAATGACCAAGATATACTGTACAAGCACATGCATTATAAGTGTCTATATCATGTCTTATAGAGGACCCTTATCCATGAAATTATGCTTTATATGTTATGTATATACAGGTCTGGAAAAAAAATAAGAGACCACTGCATTTTTTTTTTCTGGAATCAGCATCTCTACATGTATTAGAGCCATTCCATTTCTGTTGAATTCTGTTGAATTCCAACACAAACACAAAGCTGAGCTACTTCAGTTCTTGCACCAGGAGTGGAATAAAGTCACCCAAGAACAATGTGAAAGACTTGTGGAGAGCATGCCAAGACGCATGAAAGCTGTGATTAAAAATAAGGGTTATTGCACCAAATATTGATTTCTGAACTCTTCTTAAGTGTAAACATTAATATTATGTAGTTTTAAAATGAATTTGATCTTGTTTCTTTGCATAGTTTGAGGTCTGAAAACATGTATCTTTTTTGTTATTTTGACCATTTGTCATTTTCTGCAAATAAATGCTCTAAACCAGAGGTCTTCAACAGGGGGGTCGCGACCCCGGTACTGCAGGGGGGTCGCGAAATCTTTTGATTTCACTTTAAAATAATACAATTCTATGCCGTATATATAGTAGGGGGTCCCTGGCCCAGTTCGCCATCTGTTTGGGGGTCCCTGGCCTGAAAAACGTTGAAGACCCCTGCTCTAAACGATAATATTTTATTTGGAATTTGGGGGAAATGTTGTCAGTAGTTTATAGACTCAAACAAAAATGTTTTGCCCAAACATATACCTATAAGTAGTAAAATCAGAAAAACTAAGAATTTTGCAGTGGCTGTACATATAAAAACAAAACAAAAATAAAAACAACTGAATATTCACACAGGTGGATATTAGAAAGACCATCCTATCACTCAGATATAAATAAAAGTTTAAATATCTTCTTTAAATAAGCTAAGAAAAGATGACCATATCCTATTAAATTTATCTTCCTGACCCTGCAAAGAGTATCTAACAGCTCTGAACCAGTTCACATGTAAGCGGGTCTCCGCCTGCTTCCATTTCAATTGCAAGCAGACAGGTACATTGTAATACCTGATGCTCTGATTTATTTTATTTTTTTCCAAACTTTTGAGTCAATTATCCCAAGTACTGCTGTAAGAGGGTTCAATTCAATAGGTTTCACATATCAGTTTTCCAACAATAAAAACAAGCAGCTGAAAATCTGTTGTAAATGCACCAACTTCTGTTTTATTATAATAATGTTATTTACAATGAATAAAAATATAATAATGACGTTCATTTTCTTCTTGTATTTTAGTAAAGATCTTTCACATTTGACAATATAGGTTTTCATCACCTCAGTTTTGCTTCAGTCTCAAAGGGAAGTCTCACCATCCTTAAGTGTTGACTGTGAACCAGCTCCTGCCCAGCTATCACCTTTCAGCTCCACAGACTGCAGTTATTACAAGGGGGTGGGGTGGGGTGGGGGGGTCGGGTACTGTGGGCTGCAGGCGGGAGACCCACTGATCCCAAATGAGCAGCATGAGGGGTTTCCGCCACAGGTGCGCAGCTCTATACTGTACCTTAATACAAGACAACACATTTCAAGCAGGCAAAACTGGTGGCTGTCTCTTATGGTTGTGATCCAATTCCAGCTCCGGGCAGTGGAAACTATTATTGTGTCCTTGGGCAAGTCATCTGCATTGCCTGGATGGATGTAGTGGGTAATTAAACC
Organism: Paratrypauchen microcephalus; assembly: GCA_036785185.1. Lineage (NCBI taxonomy): Eukaryota > Metazoa > Chordata > Actinopteri > Gobiiformes > Gobiidae > Paratrypauchen > Paratrypauchen microcephalus. The sequence continues at coordinate 747,741 of JAVJIX010000056.1, forward strand.
CGGGACTAAACCGGGACTAAACTGGGACTAAACCAGGACTAAAACAGGACTAACCTGGGACTAAACCGGGACTAAACCAACACTAAAACAGGACTAAAACAGGACTAAAACAGGATTAAACCAGGATTAAACCGGGACTAAACCAGGACTAAAACAGGACTAAACCAGGACTAAAACAGAGCTGGACCAGGACTGAACCGGGACTAAACCAGGACTAAAACAGGACTAAACCAGGACTAAACCTGGACTAAACCGGGACTAAAAAAGGACTAAACCAGGACTAAACCAGGACTAAAACAGGACTAAACCAGGACTAAACCAGGAATAAACCAGGACTAAAATAGGACTAAAACAGGACTAAAACAGGACTAAACCAGGACTAAACCAGGATTAAACCAGGACTAAACCATGACTAAACCAGGACTAAAACATGATTAAACCAGGACTAAACCGGGACTAAACCAGGACTAAAACAGGACTAAACCAGGACTAAAACAGGGCTGAACCGGGACTGAACCGGGACTAAACCGGGACTAAAACAGGACTAAACCGGGACTAAACCTAGACTAAACCGGGACTAAACCAGGACTAAACAAGGACTAAAACAGGACTAAAACAGGACTAAAACAGGACTAAACCAGGACTAAAATGGGACTAAACCGGGACTAAACCAGGACTAAAACAGGACTAAACCAGGACTAAAACAGGACTAAACCAGGAATAAACCAGGACTAAACCAGGACTAAAACAGGATTAAAACGGGACTAAACCAGGATTAAAACAGGACTAAAACAGGACTAAAACAGGACTGAAACAGGACTAAAACAGGACTAAACCAGGACTAAACCAGAACTAAGTTGTGTGTGTGTCCAGAGTGTGTGTGTGTGTGTGTGTGTGTGTGTGTGTAGTGTCCTATACTATTTTGTATTGTATTAAATTGACAATACAGGTGATTTTGACTTAACATATTCTGTGTATTATTAAATTTTGTTATAAAAGCATTTCCATTTTGACAAAGTACATTCTAATTCTGACCTGAAACACCACACCACAGTGATGTCACTGATGGGGGAGGGCTTAGATTAATGTCATGCAAATGAGTTCTGACGGCCTGGAGTTAGAGAATCTTTAGAGAAGCTTTTCTCAGCTCGTCGATTTCAGACGTGCTGCTTTCAAATGGCCACAAATTCTTCAAATGTTCTCAGATTTCCATGTGTAAGGCATCGTTGGAAAGCTTAGAATTTTCAGAATCTGTGAATAAATTTAAAAAACGCCTATGGGAAAACTTGTGCCTGTTTTTTCCGTGGCCGGTCGCAATTGTTATCAAGAGAATTCATCTAATTTTTTTTCATACATAAAGTACAATGACTGTCTTCCATTCAGTGACTTTTATAATGCCAGACTTTAGAGTGTCAATTCTGGGCAAACAATTATACGTCATATAAACTTTCAGACTTTCATATTTCCTCTTCAGCTCATTCTCCTCCTCACGTCCTTTCTCTCCCACTCTCTCGTCCCTCTTATATGGGATGTCCAGATTGTTCCCATTTAGTCTGGTCTATCTGCACACACACACACACTCACAGTTCTGTCTTCATCAATCCTCCTCAGCTTTTTACAAGTCCGAGCAGCTGGTGTGCCCTCTAAATCTGCAGGGATTTGGGATAGTAAAAAGATAATGCAGGAGGAAGGTGACAAAGAGAAAGTTCAAGGCCCTACACAGAGTTTAGGGTTTGGAGTTTAAAGGCCAGACGCAAGAATGTGCCACCTTCTCTGCTTCTCTGCTTTCTTTTCGCTCAGCTTAATGGGGTTCTCAGACTATTCACATTCAATCAAATTGATCAAAAATAACAACACAACACACATTTCAACCTGTAAATGTAAAAAGTTGGCTACACTATCATTTGTATACAAGAATGAAAGAAAAAGAAGTATTTATTTAACAAGGAAAATGCAAAGATGATAATGCATTGTAACTGGCAGTGGGTGTATATGGAAGGATATGAAAGTGTCACAGGAGAATACATACTAAGTTCATTTAAATTATATTCTAGGCCAACCAACCCGAGAGAGCTTGGAAAATCAATCAGTCAAAAACAGTAACTGATCAAGACTTCATTCAGTATAGAACTGAGTATCATCTATCAAATGTTGAAGTTGTACTCTGTACTCTTTTCTGGTGGTGGGTACATCTCTTGCTTGTTTCCAGGTAGTTAGTTACAGGTTTTTAAAATTATTGAATAAAAACACATTGACAAACATGCATTCTTACTTTGAGCGGGGTCACCTTTACATAGATCCTGAAACTTGGTACAGTTGTGTCACCTGCCTTGTCTCTTTGGAGCTTGATACAGCTCTGGAAAAAAAATAAGAGACCACTGCATTTTTTTCTGAAATCAGCATCTCTACATGTATTACAGCCATTCCATTCCAGCGTCTGGTGAATTCCAACACAAACACAAAGCTGAGCTACTTCAGTTCTTGCACCAGGAGTGGAATAAAGTCACCCAAGAACAATGTGAAAGACTTGTGGAGAGCATGCCAAGACGCATGAAAGCTGTGATTAAAAATAAGGGTTATTGCACCAAATATTGATTTCTGAACTCTTCATAAGTGTAAACATTAGTATTATGTTGTTTTAAAATGAATTTGATCTTGTTTCTTTGCATAGTTTGAGGTCTGAAAACATGTATCTTTTTTGTTATTTTGACCATTTGTCATTTTCTGCAAATAAATGCTCTAAATGGTAATACTTTTATTTGGAATTTGGGGGAAATGTCAATAGTTTATAGACTCAAACAAAAATGTTCCTTTTGCCCAAACACATACCTATAAGTAGTACAATTAGAAAAATTGATAATTTTGCAGTGGTCTCTTATTTTTTCCAGAGCTGTATAGATTCAGTAACCTCAGTTCACGATAGTGAGGATAGAAAATTGGAGCAAAATACAAAGCAGTGGGCGTTAAAAACAGGGATTTTTCATAGCAAGGGTGTCTTGAATGCAGGAAAACTACTCAAACACGCACAAATGAGTCAACTTTCATGTGGGTAAAGAAAGGAAAAAGGAAAAAATAATTACCGGTATAAAAAAGTTCATAAAAAGTCGATTTTATGATTTATAAATCTGTATTTTTATTCTGGTTTAAAGACGATTTAGTTTTGGTCGTGTGTTTGGTTGGTGTTAGTGTTAATGTTGTCAGTAGTTTATAGACTCAAACAAAAATGTTCCTTTTGCTCAAACACAAACCTATAAGTAGTAAAATCAGAAAAACTGATCATTTTGCAGTGGTCTTTTATTTTTTTTCCAGAGCTGAACATTACAGGCAAAGCAATTCAACAGAAAAGTGCGCCTTGGTTGGTGATTTATTTTATTTTATTTTATTCTAGTACAGTTTAAAAGTCCTGGTCACCAAAACAGAGCTCAGACTGCAGACTGAGCAGCAGAACCTCCCAGATCTATGTCTCACCTCGGGTACAAAACCTCTCAGATCTGTGTCCCACTCCTCGGACACACCCCAGTGAGAAAGTGACAATCTGTCCAACACGGTAGCACCCACTCTCCCTCAGCCGTCTCCCTCCGATGATCCACCATTTTGTTTGTGTCAGAACCACACTAGCACCTCAAGACTGTATATTTACCTTACATTAATATAACTCTGGTTTTTATCTAATGGAGTTGTGAGTGGATGGGGCAGGACACGTCGGGACAGACGGGTGGGGGTGGATGGGGGTTTTTGGGGCCCTGGTTTTGACCTTGTGAGAAAAGCAGTAGACACTCAGACAGAAACCTGATCAGAGGATGAAGTCATATCTTTATTTAAGGTATAGGAAACAAGGGCACCAGTCTGGGATATCCCGGGGAGACAGAGGGAGAGGGGATAATTGGGAGTACAAAAAAGTGGTGCTTTCTGAGTAAAAAATCATTTAAAACATAATTTAAAAGTCTCAGGGCCAATAAAATTATTAATAACAGAAGTGGTATTGCAGTCAATTGATTTAATGTTTAATGGTCCTGTGATTTTCTTTCAAAGTTACAGTACCAAGAAATGAATCCAATAATGTCTTTATTAAAATGTCACTGTATTTCCAACTAACCTGCAGCTGCCAATGATTTACTGTCATTTTTATTTTGGTATAGTTTATTAACTGGTGAAATTTTGTTAATCAAGTCAGCCATAAAAGTGATGGGGCTGGGAAGTATGAAGTAGCTGCAGTAAACTGGCAGTAACAGTAAAATCATTATGAGCATGGCCAATATAATAAGAGTGAAGACAACATTTTCTTCTTCTTAACTTAGACTTAGACAAACTTTATTGATCCACAAGGGAATTTTTTTGTTTAGAAAAAAGCAGGAGCTACTGTTACCCAGCTGCCACTCTCTCAGGCGCTCAGGTGGGAAATAAATGTGACCTATGGAACTTTTTTAGTGGGAGGTCTGCCAACTTTGCCTGGAATGTGCCACTGCATTGCATTTAACTTATCAGGCATTTGCAAAAGTACTTTTTAGTACTTTATAGTACTCAAAAATACCTTGGAAAAACATGCATTCTAACTGTGAGCAGGGTCTCCTCTCCACAGTTCTGACCAAGTACAGATACTGGAGCAAAAAAAAAAGTAAAGCACTCAAGTAAAAGTAAAAGTCACATGAAAAAATCTTCTTAAGTAAAAGTATTAAACTACCTGTTTAAAAATGTACTTAAAGAGTATTTTGCACATTTCGAGATCTAATAATAAAGCTTTTTCTAGTGGTTTTTATTTGTATATTTCTGTTTGCTCAAACTACACTTGTGTTCAAATTAAACTTTTCAGTCTTTTCAGCAGGTTTCAATCTATCTTAACAAAATACTTTTACTTTTCAATCCTCTTCAGAAATGTAGTGAAGTAGAAAATACAGATATCCACTCTCAAATGTAGTGAAGTAAAAGTATCCACTTGAACTTAAGTAAAGTACAGATACCTCAAAATGATATAATACAGTACTTTACGACTTTTACTTTGTTACGTTCCATCACTGGCTCTGACCGATAACTCCAGTTGGTGTCACCTGCTTATCTCCATGGAGATAAATTAGTATAAAGTCATACGGTGGAGCATTTCAGGGAAAGTACCTATACTGTATTTTCACGAGACAAGCAGGAAACCGATCCACCAATAGAAAAGTTATATAGTGTCTCTTTCTTTAATAATAATTATCCATCCATCCATTTTCTTTCGCTGATCCGGGGCAGGGACTCCCAGACTTCCCTCACCCCAGACACTTCCTCCAGCTCCTCCAGGGGGACCCCAACGCGTTCCCAAGCCACTCGAGAGACATAGTCCCTCCAGTGTGTCCTGGGTCTTCCCTGGGTCCTCCTCCCGTAATAATTATCATTATTATAATTTTATTTTTCAGGACACTTGAAGACACTTTACAGAACACATATTAAAAGAGTCAAAAGTGCAATAAGCAAATAATACAGGAAAGATAAAAACAGTGAATCATATTGAGAAAAGATAAACATTAAAAGCTTTTCTAAATAGATGGGTTTTAATATCGTTTTAAACCTACGGCCTACGGTCTCATATTCTGGTCATGGGAGTGGGTGCAGGGCGGCTCCCTCTCCTCTATCTCCTGCGCTCCGAGCTGTTTGCTGAAGTGTTGCCAGGAAAGTTTCACGGCTGTGGAATTTGGACAGGAAAGTAGCGTCGCTGGAAGTTTCAGAGGAAGCGTGGATCTGGGCCTCACGAATGCTCTCGCGTCTGTTTGTATCCCCCCTCGTCCCGCCACAGAGAGGCCGGACCCCTGGATAAAAGCAGGAGGAAGATCGTCAGGCGGCGGTCTCCAGGGAGGCGGGGCTCAGACACAGACTGCGCTCATGAGCAGACATAGAACAATACGCAGACACGGGCCAGATGTAAACCCACGCACTCGCTCTCATGTCCATTCACACTCACATTACCGGAGCAGGGAGGTGCTCACATGGTTTTGCGTGTGTGCAGAGCTGTCATAAACAAAATACAGCACACAGTAGTCAAGTAGTCATATAATGTGTATTTAGAAGCGTTATTAGTAGTCAGTACTAATTGTTGGTTAAGTAGTAGTAGTAGTAGTAGTAGTAGTAAAAGTAGCTCTAGTAGTAGTTGTTGATGAAAACCACATAAAGGTTGTAACACAGTGGTATGTCCCTTGGGTAAATGTGCACTATGTAACTTCTAAGATGGAAGGTCAGCTACTTGCTTGTATCCATGGAGATGTTATTTCTTTTCATGAAATGTTCCACTGTACAGCATTAAACTTATCTGCCTAGCAGTTATTCATTTACAGGTGTTTTATAGCTCAAAAATAGAATGGAAAACATGAATTCTTACAATGTGCAATACTGTATAGTAATTAGTATTTTTACCGGCTGGTTAGCTCAACCGGTAAGTCACTGACTTTCCCCGGGGGGACCTGAGTTCCCCCGGCAATGAGCAAGCCAGTGTGGGTCCTTGGGCAAGACCCTTCATGGTACTCCCCCCCAGGTGCCGAAAAAAAAGATGGCTGCTCACTGCTCCTGAAAAAGGATGGGTCAAATGCAGAAGTCAAATTTCTCCCGTGTGTCACTGTGTGGGAGACCAAATAAAGGCTTAATCTTAATCTTAGTACTGCAATATAGTTGCACATTATCTGCAAATATGTACATATATGTATAACTGTATAACTCCACTATATAGTCTAAATATGCAATTTTTTCTATATTTTCTTATTTACTTATTTTATTATTACTTATCTGCATGCACTTTTTTGTTCTAACTTTCTTTGCACTAAACTGCCTGGAGCTAATGTGGTAAGTGAATTTCTCCTGTGTGAGATCAATAAAGTCTTATCTCATCTTATGTACATAGCACCTAGTCTATATTTTCATAGTGTATATTCTGTAAAGATTGTTTCTATTTGGTGATATTTTTTACATGCTTCTCTTTATCTTATTTGTTTTATCTGTTTTCATTTTTTGTGTACTCTTGCATCCAGTTAAAGTAAGAATTTCATTGTACAGGGAAATGTGCGTGAAAAGTCCCTCAGTCGTCCAGGTAGAATCCATGATAACAGGAGAAGTTCAATTTGTCAACTGGACCAAGTTTGTTTGGTTGAAAACGTTTCGCCGCTCATCCGAGAGGCTTCGTCAGCTCTAATAAGAATACTGGTAAGACACTTGCTTATATCTTGCTGTAGGGAGGAGCTACCTAGCTAACTACTTTCCGGAACTATCTCATTGGTTTCGGTCTTTTGTTTCTCTGGCGTCTAGCTTAACGATCCCTATTATCCCTACACGCCTGCTTTTTCACACCTCTGGCCCTGACCTGGCTAGCCCCATGGTTTCCCTGTTTGTTTGATCTAGGCTTAATAATGGAATTGTAGATGGGATGCAAATTATATCTTACGCCACCATTTCTGTTCAGAGAAGGATTCTCTTTTGACAAAAATAGCCTCTTTAACTCCCCTCTCAAACCAATTCTTTTCCCTGGCTAAGATCTGAACCTCACTGTCCTCAAAAGAATGTCCCGTGGCTTCTAGGTGAAGATATACGGCAGAAGACGGTCCACTCTGGCACGCCCGTCTGTGTTGGTACATCCTCTTGTGCAGTGGCTGCTTGGTTTCTCCAATATAGCGCTCACTGCAGTCTTCACTACACTGAATGGAGTAGACCACATTGCTTTGTTTGTGGCTCGGTGTTTTGTCCTTTGGGTGGACGAGTTTTTGTCTTACAAACACTTTAAGACAAAAACTCGTCCACCCAAAGGACAAAACACCGAGCCACAAACAAAGCAATGTGGTCTACTCCATTCAGTGTAGTGAAGACTGCAGTGAGCGCTATATTGGAGAAACCAAGCAGCCACTGCACAAGAGGATGTACCAACACAGACGGGCGTGCCAGAGTGGACCGTCTTCTGGCGTATATCTTCACCTAGAAGCCACGGGACATTCTTTTGAGGACAGTGAGGTTCAGATCTTAGCCAGGGAAAAGAATTGGTTTGAGAGGGGAGTTAAAGAGGCTATTTTTGTCAAAAAAGAGAATCCTTCTCTGAACAGAAATGGTGGCGTAAGATATAATTTGCATCCCATCTACAATTCCATTATTAAGCCTAGATCAAACAAACAGGGAAACCATGGGGCTAGCCAGGTCAGGGCCAGAGGTGTGAAAAAGCAGGCGTGTAGGGATAATAGGGATCGTTAAGCTAGACGCCAGAGAAACAAAAGACCGAAACCAATGAGATAGTTCCGGAAAGTAGTTAGCTAGGTAGCTCCTCCCTACAGCAAGATATAAGCAAGTGTCTTACCAGTATTCTTATTAGAGCTGACGAAGCCTCTCGGATGAGCGGCGAAACGTTTTCAACCAAACAAACCTGGTCCAGTTGACAAATTGAACTTCTCCTGTTATCATACAGGGAAATGTGTTCCTTTTCTTTGCATATGACAATAAAAGCTTTGAATCTTGAATCTGGGAACGTCTTGGGCTCCCCCCGGAGGAGCTGGAGGAAGTGTCCGGGGTGAAGGAAGTCTGGGAGTCCCTGCTTAGACTGTTGCCCCCGCGACCCGGCCCCGGATAAGCGGAAGAAAATGGATGGATGGATGGATGGATCTTGAATCTTGAATCTTGAATCAATTACATCTCCATGGAGAGAAGCAGACCCTCCACCTGAAAAGTTACACAGTGCACCTTTAATTAAGGATTTTCAGTTTAATATCAGAATGCTTTGGATATGTTTTCTCTTTTTTAGTATATAATAGTATATAATAGTTGTTGTTTTAAAAGCCTAGTTATAGTAATAGTAAATTCCACGCAGATGTCATGGTTACAGGGGATGTATTATTGCAAAATGGCTTGTTTGAGCTTTTAACCATGTTATAATTGTGTTCCTTCATCAAATGCTTACTCACAGTTGTATTTATGCATGTTTGATAATATAATCCTATATTGCCTTGCATTTGAGGCTTGGGTGCTCAGAGTATTTCAGTTTCCACCTACCCCCTATCCCCGCCCACATCTCCATACTTACTTGCTATAATTATTATTCAAAAAATTCAGACACCAGGTCAGAGAATATGTTGAATCATTAAAACAATAAAACAATAACAATAAAAACAAATAATATAAGATCTATAGCAGGTTAAAGTGAAATGCAATGAAGAGATTTTCAGATCTGCAGTTTTGAACAGAATGTCAATGGACCGGTTTCTAAGCCACTTTACTTGAATGTGATTTTCAATAAACAAAATGTGATCAAAAATAATCGTCTACATAAATACAGTTGTTTCAGAATGATGGAGGATAGTGGACCCCATGAGTCCACTATCCTCCATCATTCCGAAACACTCCTGTGGGGAGTGCTCTGGGAGTACGGGGTTCGGGGCCCTTTGCTAAGGGCTGTTCGGTCCCTGTATGACCGGAGCAGGAGCTGTGTTCGCATTGCCGGTAGTAAGTCGGACTTGTTTCCGGTGCATGTTGGACTCCGCCAGGGCTGCCCTTTGTCACCGGTTCTGTTCATTATATTTATGGACAGAATTTCTAGGCGCAGTCAGGGGCTGGAGGGGATCCAGTTTGGGAACCACAGGATCTCGTCTCTGCTGTTTGCAGATGACGTTGTCCTGATGGCTTCATCGAACCGGGACCTCCAATGTGCAATGGGGCGGTTTGCAGCCGAGTGTGAAGCGGCTGGGATGAGGATCAGCTCCTCCAAATCCGAGGCCATGGTTCTCGACCGGAAAAAGGTGGCTTGCCCTCTCTGGGTGGGTGGGGAGTCCTTGCCTCAAGTGGAGGAGTTCAAGTATCTCGGGGTCTTGTTCAAGAGTGAGGGGAGGATGGAGCGTGAGATTGACAGACAGATCGGTGCAGCGTCGGCAGTGATGCGGTCACTGTACCGGACCGTTGTGGTGAAGAGGGAGCTGAGCCGAAAGGCGAAGCTCTCAATTTACCGGTCAATCTACGTTCCTACCCTCACCTATGGTCATGAGCTCTGGGTAATGACCGAAAGGACGAGATCGCGGATACAAGCGGCCGAAATGAGTTTCCTCCGTAGAGTGGCTGGGCGCACCCTTAGAGATAGGGTGAGGAGCTCAGTCACACAGGAGGAGCTCGGAGTAGAGCCGCTGCTTCTCCACGTCGAGAGGAGCCAGCTGAGGTGGCTCAGGCATCTGTTTCGGATGCCTCCTGGACACCTCCCTCGGGAGGTGTTCCAGGCATGTCCCACCGGGAGGAGGCCCCGGGGAAGACCCAGGATGCGCTGGCGGGACTATGTGTCCCAGCTGGCCTGGGAACGCCTTGGGGTCCCCACGGAGGAGCTGGAGGAAGTGTCCGGGGTGAAGGAGGTCTGGGCGTCCCTGCTTAGACTGTTGCCCCCGCGACCCGGCCCTGGATAAGCGGAAGAAAATGGATGGATGGATGGATGGAGGATAGTGGAATTGTAGTAGCAATAGTAGATGTAATTTTTGTTGTGATGTACTGCTAACAAAAACAGCAGTAGAAGGGGCTGTATTATAAGACGTATTTGTGTGTGCTAGCACAATAGTTGGCCAGGATCATTCCACCCCACAGTCATTTGCACATAACAATACCCAGACACACTACACGAGCCTATTCAGCCCACTCACTCCACACTGCCATTACTGAAGCATGGAGACAATTACACACGTTTACATATGTTTATAATGTATACCTCCCACACAAACATACACAAGGTATTTTATGTCATCACACCTTCTAATATGCACCCTCACACACTATCCATATCTCCCTTTGAAACGAAACAGGATCTGGGGCTGTCTAAGTCCAACCTCGGCCCAGCTGGTTTTCACTGCCACCTCCCACAGTAGTACACAAGACTCCAGTGTAATGTCCACAAGATTTAGAGACTGCAACAAGCTCAGATTTAGAAAGTAAAGGCGCATTTCACTGTGGTACTTTACACTTTGGAGAGTTATATAATGGAGCTTAGTAGTGATTGAAGGTATTATGGGCCACTGTAGCAATCTAGTCTGTTTTTTATGTTAGTTAAGATTTCTGAAGTTTATGAAACTTGAATTCAAAATTTTATTAGAAAAACAAAACAATGCAAAAAGCAAATGCAAAATTCTATTAAAATTTCGACTCAATTTGATCTATTTGGTTGGGTCTACTAATAGACAACAAACCTATAATTCTTAGTAGCATGTTTATCAATTGGCTAGAACACGATGAGCAAACACTATATTATGTCTTTGTCTATTGTTATTGATTGGATTGCATTCCTATTCTGTTTATGTTCTTGTATCACTGAAGAGAGAGGTGGGATGTTAGCGCCCCATGTCATCTGCTTTAAGGTCCATAGACCCGCCCATTTCCAGGCCTTTTCGTTGTTTACAATGACAAATAAAGCTTCCATTCCATTCCATAAGAAAGTATACTTTTTATGACAGGACCAGGCCTACAAAATGGATGATTTAACCACCTCTTTAATGCCACCCTAAATTTTGAATAATAAGCCATCCAAATGCATATTATAATATAGCTGCAAGCAGCAATGTGGGGCCAAGCACCGAAGGTGCATGTAGGCCTCAGCATGTATTATCGTTTTGTCATGACAGCCAATCAAACGCTACGTTATAAGGAGAAAAGTTATACAGGGTCTAACAGGGTCTGACAGGGTCTAACAGAGTCTGACAGGGTCTAACAGGGTCTGACAGGGTCTAACAGAGTCTGACAGGGTCTAACAGGGTTTAACAGGGTCTAACAGGGTCTAACAGAGTTTAACAGGGTCTAACAGGGTCTGTTAGCCAGGCTTCCCAGGCTCCCAGGCTTCCTATGAAGGGTTACCGAGATATGAGCTCACTTCGGCTAGATCAAAGGCACATCAAAGACAGATCAAAGGTACATTTCTGCGTTGCCTAGCAATGCAGAAAATTCCTGAAAATTCCTGCAACTTTGACCTGCTGGTGGCACTAGACGGTTAGGGGTGGGGGCCTATATGAGGAGAATGAGGAGACTGGCTGGAATGTGCATGCAAAATTTCACAACTTTTTACCAGACGGTTCTAGGGGTTGCCATAGACTCCCATAGGTAGAAAAATAATGTATAAGAATCAGTAGAAACACTATGGTGCCTCGCACCTTCGGTGCTTGGTCCCAATTATATATTATGAAATTGATTTTTGCATAGATACACAGATATAGCATGAATTTACAGATTTAAATGATTCTTTCCTGATTTGAAGTATTTTGTGAGGCCTTTTTCCTCATTCAAAAGTAGTACGATACTAACATTTCAAACAACTCACTCTTATGTAATAAGATAAGATAAGATAAGATAAGATATGCCTTTATTAGTCCCTCAGTGGGGAAATTCCAGTGTTGCAACGCACAGATCAAGAACAGCACGAAAAAGTAACGTCGGCCTCTGCGCGTCCTCCGTAGCAGCTCCTCCGCACATAGCAACGCACATAGCAACGGTGAAGATAATACTGCCTACAACTGTATATACCTGTGATTGGACATCTTAATTTGATATTGTATTTTATATTTTATTGCTTATTTTTCTATTTTATTCTGAATTGTATATAAACATTTATCTTTTTTTAATTTTTATAATTATGTCTCATCTGACACTGGTCTATTGCTCTTTGGTTGCTATTCCATCTATTTTTGTTACCTTTTGTTAGATATTATTTGTTAAGTGAGCTACTGTACCCGAAACAATTTCCCTGGTGGATCAATAAAGTTTGTCTAAGTCTAAGTCTAAGTCTAAACTCGATTTCAATACTAAGAAATAGACTGAATTCTGATTCCGATATCAGGACGATAATTAAAAAAAAAATATATATATATATATATATATATATATATATATATATACACACACACACACACAATAATTTTATACAATAATGATATTTTCAACATTAAATAGAAGTATTTTCTTATTATATTATTATATTACCGTACAATATGTCCTTATCTGTGTAATCTCTAGGTGGCCCAGGTAGGTTCCATAGTGGTCCATGGGCGTATACTAGTCTCTCGTACGTTCTGATACAGGAAAGGTTCATTTCTGTCATGTGAATGTGACCTTTTTAGTATCGATACTTGCTCAAACGAGTATCTAGTTTTGATACTAGTTTTACTACCCTAATTAAAGGATTAATATTTTGCTTTGAATTATTATTAGAGATAGAGATGGCGTACCTAAACATACGGTTGCATGCCTGTACTGTACATACATTCATGCAGTAAGGATGTTATCAATCTACCAGTAGCACCAGTTGTAAATTAAATGAGGTGTATTTTTTAGTATAGAGTTTCCTGGGTTTGACTTTGTTCTGTACGCTCCCATAGGCCCATAGACCCTCACCCATGTCACCACTTCAAGGCTGTCCATCTTCCTGGCTCCCCATCCTTCACCCCACACCTTCTGCTCTGCTGCCCCAAAAACACACACCGATCCCGGGTAGAGACACACGGAGACATGCCCTGGCGCCCACAGCTAAGCACCAGCACTCACTCAGAGCCAGGCTAGATTTATGTAGGGAATGGGAACTCACAGAGGCTGCTGGGGTAAACATAAAACAGGGTTGGGGCTATTTGGAAATTTAGATTATTCACAGATTTACAGACATGCAGTTATGAAATGTGTTTGTATGATTTTTTAAGTTTGACTCATGAGTGCTTCACCAGAATAAAAGATATGCCTATGAAATTGTGTTTTTTTAAAATTAGTATTAAATTAATTCAGTTAAAGGACACAATGGTTCATATTCACCCTATCATTACTCACTCATTCACTTTGTTATAGCAAACATACGTAAGTACGGAAGTCGACAGAGGCCATATTCATAAGCAGTATTTTTTCTTCCTTGTTATCCCGAGATAACAATATAATTAATTTATGATCTCGAGAAAACAAAACAGTTATTCTGAGATCTCGAGAAAACAAAACAATTCTTCCGTGATCTCAAGAAAGCAACGTCTATCGCCTTGTTGTGACAGGCTGACTTAGACGCGTTTTTGGTCATTAGAATGTCTGGAATAATAATCAATCAGCTGATAAGGCAATATTTTGATCAGGGGTTGACACGGGGGAGATTGCATTACGTCTTTTGATTCGGGATACTTCCAAGATTAGTCTGCAGCACCTCCGCAGAAGACTGGCCCGGCTTCATCTTTACCGACGGAGATACAGTGATTGTTTTGTTGAGATCACGGAATAACTCTTTGTTTTCTCGAGATCTCAAAATAACAGTTTTGTTTTCTTGAAATCATAAATTAATTGTGTCGTTTTCTCGAGATCTCGAGTTAATTTTCTTGTTATTAAGGTGGAAAATAATTAGGGATGCACGATATATCGGCATTAACATCGGTATTGGCCGATATTGCCAAATTGTTAACAAGTGGGCCAATATTAACGACCGATATTTGTCAGTACAGTAATCTCTTGAATTAAAGTTTTCTCACATTTCTTTCTCGTTTAAACACTCAAACTTTCATAGATTTTCAACAAAATGTATTAATAGTGAAGCGTGGGGGGAAGGGGGTGGGCGGAGAAGTGTGCGCGCGGACACGTGTGCTCATCGTGTTCCTATCCGCAGCATGACCGGCGCGAGACCGCGCGAGACCGCGCGTCCCACCCGGGGCTGCAAGCACGAGACCCGTGTCCAAACCGTACCTCCTCTAGACCAGGTCTAAACCAGGATTAAGATTAAGTCTTTATTTGGTCTCACACACAAGAGAAATTTGACTTCTGCATTTGACCCATCCTTTTCAGCAGCCATCTTTCGGCACTCGGGGGGCAGTACCGTGAAGTGTCTTGCCCAAGGACCCACACTGGTTTGCTCATTGCTGGGGGGGGATTTGAACCCACATCCCGCCGGGGAAAGTCAGTGACATACCAGTTGAGCTAATCAGCCGGTGGATTAAACCACCACGTACGGCTCTTTGCCTGGCCGCACGTGGTGGTTTAATCCTGGTTTAGACCTGGTCTAGTCCTGGTTTAGTCCAGGCCTAGACCTGGTCCAGTCCTGGTTTAGTCCAGGTTTAGTCCTGGTCCAGTCCAGGTTTAGACCTTGTTTAGACCTGGTCTAGACCTCGTTTAGTCCGTGTTTAGTCCTGGTCTAGTTCCGGTCTGATCCTGGTCTGGTCCTGGTTTAGTTCCAGTTTGGTCCCGGTCCCCCCCGTGTCCCCCATCTATAACATCAATCGGCAAAGGTCCCTTAGCCAATCAGGACGCAGAACACAATGTTACAATATAAAAAATATATATATATGTTACACTATTTAAAAAAAAAATGTTACACTATAAAAGAAAAGTTACACTATAAAAAAAATTGAAATTGAAAAAAAAAGAAAAAAGAAAAAGATCAGGAGTCAAAACATGTTTTGAAAATAAAAGAAGACATTCAAAAATTAATTTTGCATGATTTTCAGTCTGTATAAAATGTTATCTCAGAATTAAAAATAAATAAGGCCTTTCTGTGTGTGTTCTGTGTGGAGTTTGCATGCATGGTCTGGGATCGATCCTCAGGTCGCCCGAGCCTTTCTGTGTGGAGTTTGCATGTTCTCCCCGTGTCTGGATGGGTTTCCTCCGGGTACTCCGGTTTCCCCCATCAACCCAAAACATGCTCCAGGTAAAATCCTCCAGCTTAGGTCCTGACCAAGCCAAGCAATAAGATCATGGAGATGGGTCCCCGGGCGCCTGAAAGACGAGCTGCCCACTGTTCCTGAAGGATGGGTCAAATGCAGATAAATAATTTCCCTACGGGGATGAATAAAGCATGTCTTCTTCTTCTTCTAGAAAATAAATATCGTATCGGCCGATATCAACAACATTCATATCGGATATCCGTATTGGCTCAAATTTTCACATCGGTGCATCCCTAAAAATAATCATTACGAACATGGGCTCTGTCAGCTTACGTACATAAGCCTCACATATAATAATGAAGAAAATAGCTAAATTAAAGGTGCTGTAGCTGTAGCTGTCTTAAAAATGTCCAAAACAGAACTAGACTGTTTTTTTTTATTTGCATCTGTCCAAAATTATCCAATTTCATCCTCAATTTCATTCCTAACATCAGAAATATTCACCCCAATAAATGCGTCTCCACCATCCAAAAAGGGCTTTGATTGTTATGCGCTTAAATCAAAATGAGTGAGCAAATGAATTTTTATGCAAATTAAGGATCCTAATTGCAATGTTTGTGCATTTCTACCTCCTGTGACTTATACAAATCTTCGAAATGTGAATTAAAAACAATGTGATGGAAGCACAACTGGGTTTTATAAGTACGTTTCACAATGAGGCCAGAGTCAAGTTTCGTCACTGTAATATAACAAGAACTAACATGCTAAACGCGCACTCCCTGATGGGGCTGAAACCTGTAACACGTAATTGGCGGCTATTAGCAACATGACGCTAGCAGATCAATTAGCAAAAGACAAACATTATTAATAGTGCTTAGACGACAACTTGTTTTAAAGGTAAAGCTGTGAAATTTTTCTGGTGAAGGATCCGCCACCTGCTTGTCTCCACGGAGATGTCATTGTTTTGTCTGGAGCGTAACGGTATGGGATTAAATGTTTAATCAGTAACATTGGTTTTAACCCTAGAGAACCCAAGAACCCTTTTTTTCTTTGGAAAATTATGAACTATGCATTAAATGACTGCTATAGGTTCACTGATCACCAAAATATCAACTTTTTCAATTTTAACCCTTTATTCCCTAATTTTGGATTTGGGTCAAATCTGACCTATTGGGCTTTAGGCGTATCATTTCAAAGAATCACAATAACTATAGCCATGCATGTAAATACATGGGGTCTATAGTCTATTGATTTATTTCATTCAATACTAAGTGTCTGTGGATATAATACTAAATATTACCTTGGTAGTATAGGGCCACAGACTAATAAAGTAAATATATTTTCAGGGAGTATGGCTGCACGTCCTTCAGCACAGGGAAAGCAAAAGGGAAAGTTCACTGTAAAAGAAGTATTAGAGCAACTTGAAGCTGATGAGAGTGTCCACAGACACTTGGTATTGAATGAAATAAATCAATAGAATATAGACCCCTTTATACAGTAATGTATTTACATGCATGGCTATAGGTTTCTATATACAGTAGCCAATACACTATATAAATAGAGTATATATAAATAGTGTATTTGCTACTGTATATAGAAACCTATAGCCATGCATGTAAATACATTACTATATAAAGGGGTCTATATTCTATTGATTTATTTCATTCAATACCAAGTGTCTGTGGATATATTACTAAATATTAGGTAATATTTAGTCATATTTAATTAGTAATATTTAGTTACATTATAATCTACAAATGAATTTATTTCAAGGCTTTAGCCAAATACAGGACTGTCACCATTCTCCATCTATGAAGTCACTAATTTTTTCACCCATATACCCGGAGTGTCATTTTTGGCCCATCGTTTTTTGATCTAGCTCAGAGTCACTAATTTATCCATAAAGAACATAAAAAGTACGTCTAGGCATTCTGCAGGCTCATACTAAAGAAATTAACAACAAATACACAATTTTACCTAGCACTGGTTTGCTGAGAAGATGATTTTGTTTGGGTCGTTTTTCAGCTCTAAAAAACAGCATGTGGTCAACCATCTTGTTCCTTCCACTCTGGCTCCTGTCAGTTCAATTTTCATCCACTAGGTGTCTTTATGAAGGGGTCAGAAGTGGCACTATGGGCTTTTGAGGTTAAATTTGACATTTTTTTTAATGTTAGTTAATTTTGGGGAGCAGCAATTAACAGTGGGCAAATTTGACCCCGGGGGTTCTCTAGGGTTAAAAACATGCATTTTCACTGTGAGTGGGCTCACATCTCCAGAGATGAGATTTGAAAAAAAGATGAACATTACAGCAGTTATTAGCAGCACTTTTGCCTATTGCCTTTGCTTTCCCAATACAAATGTCCTTTTAGCATCTCTAAACATCTCCAACTGGTCCAGTGTGATCCTTTTTAACTGCACCGGTGTTTTGGGGTGTCACGCTCCACACTTTCAAACATAAACAAAGCAAACGCGCAGAGGAAATGCCTATGGTCAAATGGCCCCAAAAATGAACAGACCGTTTCATGCGATACTTGGGACTGTTCACCTGTGGGCCACTCCAAGATGGCCGCTATTAGAAGCTGTGAAATTTGGAGCAAGGTTGTTAGAGAAGAAAGCCCCCCCCTGCTGAGTTTGGAGCGTAACTTTTGACACCGTGACCCGAGAAGAGAAATAAACTTTTAGCAACAGGTCTAAACAAATAGGACACAAATGTGGAAATGGAGAGGCTAAAATAGGAGACTGGGGTTGAAAAGCTCAAAATGTACAACAACAAAAAAACAAACAATTTTATTACATACATCAATAATATGCTTTTCAAAGTATTTTTTCTTCCCAAAATTTCGAAGCTCCTTCAAAATACACACGCACATACAGTATGCAGGCAACTTTTGTGTCCTATTTGGATCAAATCTCTGTTATTAAAAAGAAGAATAAATGTATTGTTATAGTTTCATTTTACTCACATCTAGTTTTTAATGTAATTTTTTTTTTTTTTTATTCCAAAATAGAGCATTAAACAAGTCTGTAACGCCACCTTATCAGATCTGTGCAGTGGCAAGCCCAATCCCAATGAGAATGCAAGTATTTTTAGCTATAGGAAAACCTTAAAATCTTAAATAAAAGCAAGATAGGTACATTTGAAACTATACTGTGGGTGATTCCAGAAAAGGTACATAGTGAAGCTTTAAAAAGTCTGTGGCTGATTGCTGTCTAAAGTCGTTTTAAATGGCCGTTACCTCTGATGTTGTTTTCAAAGTATCATGTAAGGATCCTTTTCATCAGCGGTGCTGTCAGTGCACAGAAATCAGCACATTAATGAGAGACGAGCTGCCAACAGTCTGGTATGGGCCTGTGCTATTACTCATGTGTGTGGACAGCACCAGACGTGATTCATGCCACAAACATTCACATATTTATTCTTGAATTCTGCGTATTTATGGTTAGGAGTTGTTATATATAATTACCAAATACTTTTATCAAATAATACTTATCCAACCGATCTGTCACAGAAAGAAAGAAAGACTGTTTTCAAATATGAGCAGCTAAGAGCTCTTTGCTATTATGCCCTTCTGCTACAGGGATAGTGCGTGTGAATTTTGTATACTTGTTTTATTTTTTTAATTTTCAAAAGGAACAATACTAAAACTGGACATTTATTTATTTATTTATTTATTTATTTATTTATTTATTTATTTATTTATTTATTTATTTATTGCGCATTTATTCTGTCTATCAGTTAAAACTAATAGTCAACTTACTTGAGGGAAAAAAATAAAGCATTTTCAACGTCTATTTGAAAAGTTAATTTTACATATACATTTATTATTATTATTTTATTTATTTATTTTTAATATATATATATAATTACGTCTCATCTGACACTGGTCTATTGCTCTTTGGTTGCTATTCCAACTATTTTTGTTACCCTCTGTTATATATTATATTATATTTGATGAGTGAGCCACTGTACCCAAAACAATTTCCCTTGTGGATCAATAAAGTTTTTCTAAGTCTATGTTAAGTCAAGTCATTATTTTATCAAAATATCGTTAGCGTTACCACTGCCACTAATGGCTGCTCAAACATTCCCTAATTTTGGCAGTGGGGGTGTATTCTACTTACATTAATGCTATAGTGAAAGGTGCTTCCCAAACAGTAGTTTGGGAGCAGGTATTCCTCGGTCAAAAGAGTTCAGCGGGACTTCTGTAAGGCTCTAGAGTGGCACCATGTAAAGAGACATGTTTGACTGTTGGCCATGAGGTGTCCATCTGTGTTTTTATGTCTGTGCAGCACATGTAGGGAGGAGAGAGGAAGTGTTTTACAACCTGTTCGGAGCATCCCTCTCTCAAATCAGGACAGTTTTGGGAAAACTGTCCTGGGAAAACTTTTTTTAATAGAATAGAATAGAATGGAATAGAATAGAATAGAATAGAATAGAATTGAATAGAATAGAATGCCTTTTATTGTCACTATTCATGCACAATTTACATCATACTCACAATGAGACTGAAAGCATCTCACTTCAGTGCAGATATTTAAGTAGGATATTTACAACATACTAGGATATTTACAACACAGTATAGAAAACAAATTAAAATAAAATAGTGCAACAAAAGAAAATTAGTGCAAAAAAAAGTCCTCTATCACTGAAATGCTGACAACATCAGCAACACATTGATATGGAAGAGGTTATAACTGTACTAAAAATACAGTTTATTTTAAGATTGTGTATTTTCAAATTGAAATCATAATTTTTGCCATTTCCTAATATTAGACATTCCGCGAGTAAGATTAAAAATAGCTCTAGAAGGTTTTTTTAAAGATCTGAAAAATAAATCATGAAATACCAACAACAAATTTAGTTTTCCTGCGTCTTGTCATGCTCTCCACAAGTCTTTCACATTGTTCTTGGGTGACTTTATTCCACTCCTGGTGCAAGAACTGAAGTAGCTCAGCTTTGTGTTTGTGTTGGAATTCAACAGACGCTGGAATGAAATGGCTGTAATACATGTAGAGATGCTGATTTCAGGAAAAAAATGCAGTGGTCTCTTATTTTTTTTCCAGAGCTGTACTGGTTTGAACTACTTTTTCCATCACAATACCTTTACTTTCACTCTGCACATGCTTGTCTTCTTGGAGATGTTATTGCTTTGCTAGGGATATTTAATAGTGTGGCATGTTATCTCTCCAAGTTATAGGTTAGATCTGTGGAAAGGCGACCCCACTCAGATTGAGATTTAAATTGCTTGCTAAATGTTTTTTTTGCCAAGTGGCAGACTCTCTTTCAGAAAAGCTACATAATACACCTTTAAAAATATTCTGTTGATTCTGTTGTGTGGTGCCATTTTTAGGATGACATTCAAAAGATATAATATTTAGTTTTGAATTGTTAGTTGCTATGGCTACCTGTAGATGGGAGCCTCCGGGTGGACAGCGGACCTCATGCTGGGGATCAGACAGGAGTCGCAGCAGTGTCCCGGTCGGCCTGTTTACTCAGCTGTGCTCCCAGCGAGAGGAGACGATGTGTTCAGGGCCCCATTAATCACGGGAGCTTCGGAAGAGATAAACAGGCAGGGCCCAGCGGGGAAGGCAGCATGCAGGCCCACAACAGCACCACGGGATGGGGAGAGGAGGGAGGAGGGGAGGGCAGAGGTGGAGCGACCCACCGGGGGATACACCATAACACTTGCTCTTTGGTTCCACATCTGCACAGACCAGGAGCCTTGTAAATCTGCATTCCTCTGCTCTGGACAGAAGCACAAACACAGTCGGAAGCAAGTAATGTTCAAGGGCTCATTCTACGCTATTTTCTGATCTATGTTATAATGTTAATGATCAAAAACATACCTGTAGCTGTGTTTTATTTCACACATGTTTGACACACAAATCCTGCATATTTAGGCTCTCAAACAGCAAACACTATTCCACCTTGTGATGTCATGTGGAATACAGAAATACATAATACATAAATAATACATACACATTAATTTGGGTAATTTCAGCCCTGGAATTGTTGATCTGAAAATACTTTACTGAGCTAAAGGTAAAAAGCAGCTGTTAACTTGAAAACTACAAGGTGGAACAAAGCATTTTAAGCTTTGGAGATGTAGACAGAATAATAAATAATAAAGGATTACTCAAATGTGTGAATGTAACAACTCCAGGTATGTTTTTGATGAGATAACAGCATTCTAACAAGCCCACAAGAACATAGGACCTTAAAAGAAGCCATGGATGAGAGCCGTGCGAGAACTACTTTGATAACATTACTATGAATCTGCCATCAAATAAAATTGTGTTCTAGCAAAAATCATTTGAATTTAAGTTTTGGAATCAGTTGCACTGTTTACGTGAAAAGGCACAGTGCTTTTCCTTTACCTTTATAGAGAATTTGTTCTTTTTTGATGGATTTTCTTTTATTACTTTTGTTTTATTTTCATTTGACTTGTGTTTTGACATTTTTGCTGTATCATTGAGCTACTGTGTCCAGGTAATTTCCCTCGTGGATCAGTAAAGTTAAAATCTTTGTCTAAAATACTGCACATTACACAACACGACACTGTATGAAATTGACTCCTGTCTCCTGTATTCATATGACAGTAACAAGATTTGTGTGCACTTCCTGTTTCCCCTTGAAACCAATATCCCCTGACCTGCTCTGTTCTGCGTCTTCATTTCTCACTTTCTCATTAAAGAAGAGGGATGTATTTGAGACGCTGCATTTCTGTCAATCTGTCATTTACACCAGAGCCTATTCAATGTTATTCTATACACCCACTGCTGGTGAGGCCGGTCCCAAAAAAACAGCCTTTCTACCTGTTTTTCGTCCAAATACTTTCTTATGTCAGAGAGGCAAGATTTCACTCATCCCCTTTGCGATATTTCACCAGACCGATCAGTTTAAGAGAGCTGACAAATGCAATAAGACTAGTTTATTCCACGACCGCGTCTAAGTGGGTTTTAAGATATCGCGTTACAATGTTTACGCTAGCTTACTTCTTAATTATGGAAGTGTATGGCGTTTATCGCAACCTTGGGCTCTACGCTAATTGGTGGTGACGGGTTTTTGAAAAGTGACATCATTACGGGGTCGTCTGGTTTTTCCCCAGAGGTCAAACCCAGACCGAACTGTAGACGGGTGCAGAAAGAGACTGATCTATGGGTGAAAAGTGCAACGGAGCGAAGACTGAGCCATGTGGAGCCCCGTCAAAAATGTGATTGTGTATAGTAATGTATGCGCACAGCTGGAGGTGATTTTTTATTTAGCGTTTGTTTTGATTTATTGTATGAAATAATTCTGGGTTTTATTACGGTCTCGTGAAAATGTCCATCTGAAAGACAAGAAACAGAAACCTTTGGCAATGTGGATACAGAATATAGAGCTAAGGGAAAATGTATATTTAACTGTATTAAACCAAACAGAACTCTTTGCACTGTTTGTGCTACTGTGTCAAATAACACTGGTCTACAAGCAAAATGCTTCCGGAACAAAAGTAATGAAATGTTTCTTGGTTTAGGTCACGAATGAAGAAAAAGTAAGTCAGAAGTGCTGATTGGCTATAGTTTCCATGATATAGTATTGGGTCAAAATAGGAAATGTATGCAAAATAAGGCAAAAACGGTAGTTTATCAGAAGGTACAGTGTGTTTACAAGCAACCAGTTCTATCTGAAAGCCTGCACATTCCAATACATTCATTTTAATATGTCTAGAGTTTTAACAAATATCAATATATAATATATATACATTATTATTATATCATTACATAGCTTGAATACATTAGCTAACCAACACAGTCATCAATCCAAAAATGTGTAGACCAGTGTAATTTCTGGATGAATAAAGTGTCAAAAACAGCTAAGGAGGCAAAGTGGTCACCTCAATACAATAACATACGCGTTTGAGTGTTAAAGCCATAGTATGTAACATTTATTTACAAAAAAACAAAAACAGACTAAAATGATAAAAGGAGAAATTCAATTTGTCAACTGGACAAAGTTTGTTTGGTTGAAAACGTTTCGCCGCTCATCCGAGAGGCTTCTTCAGTTCTGGTTCTAGTGCTGGTTAGACCCTGTTTATATCTAGCTGCAGGGAGGAGCTCACTACACTGAAATCGTTCTGAAACTATCTCAACTAATCTGTATCCTTTTGTTTTTCAAATTTCTCTGGCGTCTCGTTTAGCATCTCTATTCAGCCCTAGGAGGAGCTCACTGCACTGAAATAGCTCTGAAACTATCTCAACTCATTTGTTCCTTTTGTATTTCAAATTTCTCTGGCGTATAGTTAAAGAGGCAATTTTTGTCAAAAAAGAGAATCTGTCGTTAAACAGAAATGGGGGAGTTAGACATAACTTGTCTCCCATTTATAATTCGATTCTTAAACCAAGTCAGAACAGACGAAAGAAACATTAGGGCAGACAAGTCAGGGACAGAGGGGTGGAGACGGTCGTTAGTCTGAATAGAGATGCTAAACTATACGCCAGAGAAATTCGAAATACAAAAGGAACAAATGAGTTGAGATCGTTTCAGAGCTATTTCAGTGCAGTGAGCTCCTCCTAGGGCTGAATAGATATGCTAAACTATACGCCAGAGAAATTTGAAAAACAAAAGGAACAGATTAGTTGAGATAGTTTCAGAACGATTTCAGTGTAGTGACCTCCTCCCTGCAGCTAGATATAAACAGGGTCTAACCAGCACTAGAACCAGAACTGAAGAAGCCTCTCGGATGAGCGGCGAAACGTTTTCAACCAAACAAACTTTGTCCAGTTGACAAATTGAATTTCTCCTTTCATCATAGATTCTACCTGGACGACTGAGGGACTTTTCACGCATCTTAAGGACAGACTAAAATAAAAAACATTTTTTTTCCCAATATGGATGTTTTTACTGTACTTAAAAATAGAGAAAAACAAGCATCCTTAATGTGAGCGGACTTGCATCTCCGCTAACCTTACTCTTATTTGGCTCAGAGCAGGGCCTTCTGATTGTTTCCATGGAAATGGTGTTCCTTTGGCTATAATATTCCACTGTATGGCATAAAACATATCTATCTCCATGGAGAATTGTCTGATGTAGGGGTTTAAGTTTCTATTTCCATCGTTTCCACTTGACTCCTCATCTCCAGAAAGTTACGTACTACAGTATTACATACACACTATTCGTCCAGCTATAGGTGCTCCTGGCCAAGATCAATGGACAAGATCTAGTGAAGGTGTCACGCGTATAGTGAAGTGCATCAAAAATCAGTCAAATGGAAGAGTAATTACTTCAGGGGAAACTTTGGGGAAAAATTTGGAATGTCTGTATGGAATGCAGTCATTGGATTGCATCTAAGCAAAGAAAGTAATAAGGGCTAAGTGAAATAAATGATCCTCTGATGCTCTGTGGTGAGTGACTGAGGTCTGCTTAAAGTCATTCAGTTACAGTGGCAGAGGTTGTAAAGAATTACGTGTATTACTGTGTTTCAGATGACATCACAACAATATATACAGGCCAATAATATTTAATACAGATGGGGGCAGCTAAAATGATTGTTAAAATCTAGATTTGTTGTAATATAGTGAATTACTGGCTCTAGTCAGTAATAGAAATGATCAGGTCCAACAAGACAACATATATAAAACAATATTTACTACATTGTATCAGCTTCAAAATTTGCCTCATCAGCTAACAAGTCATTTTTATTAGAAGAAGGATTTCTCAGGCTGGGCTAGCTGTATTTCATCACATGGCAGTTTAGTTTTTTTATGTCTTGAAGACGTTTTTTATTTATTTTTAGTATGCCTAAACTTTCATGAAACTTTCTCATCTGAGGTTCGAGCTCCACATCCACTAACAATTACACGTTGGCGCCATCTAGTGTACCACTCATATAAACGTTTATTTTCTATTATGATGTATTCATATTTTTTTTCTTATCAATTTATCAGGAACATGATATTTTTAATAGCTTTGTATAAGCTCTTCAGTGCATGGGAAATTCAGATCCAATTGTTCCCATAACTGTAATAAAGTCCTGTTTACAATAACAGCCAATGTTTGTTTTTCCTTCAAAACTCCAGCGCACACGTCACTGTTTTCATTCAGCAGTGAGGATAAAAACATATTTTTAATTGACAGTGTAAGTGCAAGTGAGACAGGCCTACTATCCTGCACATATATCCTAAATAAAGATGTGAGGAATACTGTACATCAGGGGTGTCCAAACTATGTTGACCCCCAGGGATCCTGCTGAATTGGCCCAAATGTTTTTCAAATTCCAGTATCTCGATCACTGTGACATCAATAACAACTCACTGCATTATGATACAGACCTAAAATTTGCGTTTTAGGACTTTTAAAGGTGTTGTGGCTATGTCAAACTGATATAAAATGCATCTATCTGAAAGTCTCACTGTACTCACCAGCTCTACGGCCATCCAATATGAATATGTTTGAATATGCGGGTGGAAAAAGTTTGGACACTCCTGCTGTACATGATCCCATTTGTGTGCATGGTGTTGTACAGTCAATAGACCTTTCTATGGATTTGAACTGGTCCCTATGGGCTTTATACTACTAGTGTATGAAACTGTATCACTGGTCATTATTGCCATGGCATTAAGCAAGTCTTTAA
This sequence comes from Paratrypauchen microcephalus, assembly GCA_036785185.1. Classification (NCBI taxonomy): domain Eukaryota; kingdom Metazoa; phylum Chordata; class Actinopteri; order Gobiiformes; family Gobiidae; genus Paratrypauchen; species Paratrypauchen microcephalus. Next base: position 773,920 of record JAVJIX010000056.1, read on the forward strand.
GGTGCACTATGGAACTTTTCTGGTGCAGTTACCACTACCTGCTGGCATTATAGTAATCTTGTATTGATTTCATTACCCAGATAAAACAGCATTCTCACTGTGAGCGAGGCTGTTTTTCCACAGATCTGATCTGTAACTTTGTCTGACTGCTTCATTTGTTTGTTCACTGCAATACAATGAATCATTCAAGGCAAACAATCACATCTCCATGGAGAAAGTAGGTGGCGGACCCTCCACTAAGTTAGAGCACCAAACTGTTCTCTTTATAAGTTTGATTAGGTTTAGTCGTGTGGTAGAAACTATTAGGAGAAGAAAAGAAAAAAATTAGATTAGGGTAATTCTCCAACTACAGTCAAATTTGGTCATGATATTTTTCAGCAAATCCAACACATATTTTTAGAAATATTTGGATTTGTTCTATTTCATCACAATGTGTAGAAACATTAACTGATAGTGGTTGTAATGAAATTACATAAATATTAAATAAACAATAAATAAAGTGATGGAAATGATGAAATGTTGTGGAAATTAAAATGTTTAGCATTTCTTTTAAATGGAATGACATATTAGCATGCTAATCTCTGTTTTAGAGTTAGCATAAAATATACTCAAAATACACAATATAAAATGGTATTTTTCTCATTATTTGTACATTCAAAGGAAATATGAGGTGTTTGGAAATGACAACCAATAAACCTACTCTTGGTTTTGCAAAACTTGACCTTGATTTTGTTCTTGTTTCCCTTCCTTCCATGGAGCTAACGCTGCTATGCTAACATGAGCTCCTGTCACAACTGATGTGGTTCAAGGAGACAAAGGTTTTTTTTTAAAAAGTTAAAAGTTACATTTTGTGGTGGGTGGTGGAAATGACAGTGATCCCTAGGAACAGGTGTTCTTTTTATGAAAAATAAATAAAATACTAATATATCTTTCAAGCACATGATATTTTTCATTAAAATAAGGAATTTCTGTGAATGAAGTTAGTGTTGAATCAAATTTAATTTCAGTCTTATGAGGGACTGGGAGTCCAAAACCTGGCCAAGGGACAAAGGACATATAGCAAAAACACTCAATATAAAACCATATTTTATACAATAAAAATAGCAATAGCAATGTATCTATCATAAACAATTTCAAAGTTCGTCTTTGTATCTAGTAATTGCAGCATGAATAAAAAATGACAAACGTATTTTTGTTTTTCTTATTTCTGCCTGGGACACAAATTATTTGATAGTTGGAGAATCACCCATTAAAGGCAAATTAACGTTTTTTTTTACAATCTGAGCCTTCTTTCGGCAATAAAACAAGTAGTTTTACTCACCCATAGCATTTTTCTGTCAATTGGAGCAGTATCGCAGAACTTATGTTGAGCCGTTCTGTTCTACTAATGATCCCGTATCCGTTAACATGGTGCTGTATCATATGCTCGGGGCATTACTTTGCGGTGTCCAAATAACACAAACTTTAGCACTTTTCAAATCATAGAAGCCTGATGTCTTAATGTAAGATTTCGTTTGAAGCAAAAGTGGCCTGTAATCCGAGATTTAACCAGAGATTTAATTTTTTAGTTTCGAGTAGATGAGGACGCCAGTGTGCATGCGCGGACTGCGCCTGGGCCCCAAACATGAAACGCAAAGCTGAAAACTATGGATAAATCTCGGATTACAGGCCACTTTTGCTTCAAACGAAATCTTACATTAAGACATCGGGCTTCTATGATTTGAAAAGTGCTAAAGTTTGTGTTATTTGGAGACCGCAAAGTAATGCCCCCGAATACAAATGCTAACGGATACGCTACAACATAACTTTCTTCAAACAGCTCCAAATGACACGAACGTGATATGGGTGAGTCAAACGACTTGTTTTATTACCGAAAGAAGGCTCAGATTGTAAAATAACGTTACTTTTCCTTTAACAATACAGTATCCTTCACTGAATTACACTGAGTTACAATACTGTATGCAACCACAAGATGGTGTCAGTCACTACAACATCAACAACCTCTCCCTTCATTTTACTATTTTTCCATAGCTCTTCATACAACTTTATATCCCTTTAAAAATATATATACGTTTTCCAGGAATAGTCGTATTTATATATAATAATTATGACCAGGTTTCCAGTACTTTCCGTCCAAAATATTGACTCAAATGAAAGAGGAGGTGAGTTTATCAGAGCAGAGCGTGTTGCCCGGGGACGTCTCAATAAAAGCTTATCTTAGTCTTTTCCTCCATCACCTCGCCATCTGCTGCGTGTTAAAGTGCGGCGTGAACGTGACTGCGCCGAGTGGAAATACTGCGACTCCAGTTATAAACATATTACTCTATCTGCACGCTCTGTTCGCTTTAAGCTTCCTTTGTGCAAGAAAACGCATTTAAATTAACACCAGAGATAATGCAGTAGCTGTGAGACAATAAAAGGTATTCAAGTACATAATGTGATACCAAAATTCACAAATATTTAACTAATGGGGTCTGTAAAACTAATGGACTAGAGGAGAGTGAACTGTTTGTATAAGGTCTGTCTGTATTCCACATTCAACGTTGTTATTATTATTCATATACATATATTTTGTCACAGAATAAGAAATGTTACAATAGAACAGTGCAATAGACTACTGCAAAATGATCAGTTTTTCTGATTTTACTACTTACAGGTATGTGTTTTTCGTCAAAAGGAACATTTTTGTTTGAGTCTATAAACTACTGACAACATTTCCAAAAAAAAATTCCAAATAAAATATTATCGTTCAGAGCATTTATTTGCAGAAAATGACAAATGGTCAAAATAACAAAAAAAGATACATGTTTTCAGACCTCAAACAATGATCAAATTCATTTTAAAACAACATAATACTAATGTTTACACTTAATAAGAGTTCAGTAATCAATATTTGGTGCAATAACCCTTATTTTTAATCACAGCTTTCATGCTCTACACAAGTCTTTCACATTGTTCTTGGGTGACTTGATTCCACTCCTGGTGCAAGAACTGAAGTAGCTCAGCTTTGTGTTTGTGTTGGAATTCAACAGACGCTGGAATGGAATGGCTGTAATACATGTAGAGATGCTGATTTCAGAAAAAAACGCAGTGGTCTCTTATTTTTTCCAGAGCTGTATATGTAGGCCTATGCATTATAATGTATTCTAAGACCTTTGCATGGATACAGAATACACATAAGGGTACCTCTAAAAATATAAAAAATATTCAATTTATTGATGATAAAAGGAGAAATTCAATTTGTCAACTGGACAAAGTTTATTTGGTCGAAAACGTTTCGCCGCTCATCCGAGAGGCTTCGTCAGTTATGTATCCTGGATTCTACCTGGACGACTGAGGGATTCTTCACGTATTCAATTTGATCATTACTTGTCTTCTTTTATGCTACTGTACACTTTTTATGGCACTTATACAGTATTTTTAAGTCGTTTTCAACATTTTGCAACTAAGTCTGCTTTTAAAGGATTTCTAAAAGCTGAGCATTGAAACCACTCCACCCCAATCACAACAGTAGCAAAGAAAACATTATGATATTTACTAAACCATGTTGTAATTCACTGACTGAGGGATTCTTCACGCAATTCACTGATAAATACTTGGGAGCACTTCTGGGTATGGATATAGGAAATATGAAACAACACAGGGTGAACATCTGTATATAAATCATATGCCTTCACCTACACACTACACTGAAGAGTAGTTTATAGAGTATAATTCACCCGTATTACATTATTTTCTGATTACTGACTCTATACACCTTCACTAGAATGATTCAGATCATTTTCGTCCTGGAACTGCCTATCACTACTAAACAAAAACTAAAAGGTAACTGTTAACTACACTACATGACATCACAAGGTGGAACAGAGCCCTTTGAGCCTTGGGTACACAACTTTTGATGAGGTAACAACATTATAACATTATCTAAAGTTCACAAGAGTCATTTTTGTGTAATAGAGGAAATAAATGTGCTTTGTACTGGAGACTGTAGCTGTCGTGGTCCCACTTATTATTTGTAGTGATTGTTGGTGATTTCTGGTGAAAAAAAATCAACATCTTTTTACAATGAATTCCATCCTAAATCCTGTATTTAAAATATAATCGGAATACAAAATGTGTTACCAAGCAGCACTCGCTGACTCACACTATCAATTCTGCTATCTTTATCTGCTCATTGATTCTCATGTGAAATCTGAGCCGGGCCTGCATCTGTGGCAGAGGTGTCCGAACAGGTTAGATCTGAAAGTACACTTTATGACCTATTTAGCATCAGAGGATTATGTAATGGTATGTATGAGAGAAGTGACCCTCCCCTATCATGTGTACAGTGTGACAGCATACAGGCCTGTTAGCTGCAGGGATCACACTGACACTTTTCACACTCGGGGCATCAAAGGAAATACAAGAATGCAATGACGTTAAATCTGAATAAACTGTTGCCAGATTTGATAGTCTGGGAATTTTCATTTGCATACTGCAGAAATCTGTACATTCCAGTGCCATTGTTTTATTAAGTAATAATAAAGTAATAATAAAATATAATCAAATCTTGGTCAAAAGTGTGATTAATCTATCTTTAATTTATAATGTATTTATATTACATTTATTTAAAAATATCATGTATTTGTAATAATGACTTGTTTTTAAAATGTGTGGATGAAGATTGTATGTTGGTATAGACTTAGACCAACTTTATTGATCCACAAGGGAATGTTGGGTACATTAGCTCACTCATCAAATATAATATATAATATATAACAGAGGGTAACAAAAAATAGATGGAGTACCAAAAAAGAGCAAAAGACAGGTGTCAAATGAGACATAATTATAAAAATAAACAAAGATAATAAATGTATATGTACAAATCAGAATTAAATATAAAAGTAAGTAAAAGTATAAAGTACAATATCAAATAAGATGTCGAATCCCAGGTATATACTACGGAAGTCGACAGAGGCCATATTCATAAGCAGTATTTTTTCTTCTTTGTTATCCCGAGATAACAAGATAATTAATTAATGAGAAAACAAAACACTTATTCCGTGATCTCGAGAAAACAGAACAGTTATTTCTAGATCTCGAGAAAACAGTTATTCCGTGATCTCGAGAAAACAACTGAAACGTCTGCCGCCACATTGTGACGGGCTGACTTTGGGGCAATTTCTCATTCTGAATAGACGCATTTTTGGTCATTAGAATGTCTGGAATAATAATCGATCAGCTGATAAGGCAATATTTTGATCAGGGGTTGACACAGGGGGAGATTGCGTTACGTCTTTTAATTCGGGATAATTTCAAGATTAGCCCGCGGCACCTCCGCAGAAAACTGGCCCGGCTTTGTCTTTACCGACGGAGATACAGTGATCGTTTTCTCGAGATCACGGAATAACTCTTTGTTTTCTCGAGATCTCGAAATAACAGTTTTGTTTTCTCGAGATCACGAATTAATTGTGTCATTTTCTTGAGATCTCGAGTTAATTTTCTCGTTATTAAGGTGGAAAATAATCATTACGAACATGGCCTCTGTCGGCTTCCGTAATATACAGTTGTAGGGAGTATTATTTAGGGAGTATTATCTATTGCATAAGAGTGAGTTGTTGTACAGTTGTATGGAGTATGGTATGAACCAGTAAGTTCAGAATAACCAGAAAAGGATTGAAACTGAGGCCAAACAAGGACACATGTTTTGATATTTGGTATACATTTTGTAATATTATCTTTATATTTTAGTATTTGTTTATTGGTGTGTAAAGATAGATTAATAAAAACATGTGTCCTTGTTTGGCCTCAGTTACAATCCTTCTAAATTTACAGATTTTTCTGAATTTAGTCCCATGTTAGTTTTGATTTGATGTGGCTACGACTCTTTGACTGTAACACGGTTTGTATTTATTTAAAGATGCACCGTGTACTGTAACTGTATTTTGGAATTTTAAAACCAAAGCTATTATGCAAGATAAATAAATGTAATGCTATTCTAAGCGAAGCAACAATACTGTTCCATGGAGTCAAACAGATGACGCACCCTGCACTAAAAAGATTACATAGCGCACCTTTAAGTAAATCACTAGAGGAACAATATCACATTTCAGAATCTGCCTTTCCCTGGGAGATGCATGAGAAGATGAGAGAGATACCTGATCCAGCTACTCTGAGCCCTTGTATTCGCCACATATGAGAGGAATGTGTGAGAACCATCTGTAAACAACGCACAGCAAACAGCGTGAGAAAAGTCCAACGCACAAACTGGTTTAGACTCATTATGAAGTTGATGGCTTCATATGACCCGATCAGACGCTGTGTATCCAGGCCGCTTTCCTACAGAGCTGAAGATGGCTGCTATCATTTCCTGTCCACGAGACCTGTTTTCTGGGTCAGTGGACCTCAGTGAAGACCAGTCAAGTCTTAAAGGGGTCCTCATGTAGATGCTAGCTCTCTTTGTGACTAAACAAAAGGGTCAAACTGGCGAGAAGACGACAGTGATCCCTGTAGCATCTCCAGGAAATGTTTACCATGTTTTTATTCATTCAAAACCTAGCCTATTGAAACATATATTTTAATGTACATTTTAATGGTACACTATATGTAAGTTTGTCACCTGCTTGAATGTTCCGTAGTCTGGTATAAACATGTTTATCTTACATATGTTCAAGGCGTTTTTATTGCCATTTGGTTTGGTGTTTGGTTTCACCTGTTTGGCTCCATGGAGATTGCTGTTTTATGGCAATTTGAGGAACATTCCAAGCAAAACAACGGAGAAAAGAAAGTTTCTGACGAGAGACCCTTTTTAAAGGTCCCATGGCATGAAATTTTCACTTTCTGAGGTTTTTGAACGTTAATGTGAGCTTCCCTACCCTGTTTAGCCCCCCCCCCCCAATGGCTAAAAGTTGCGTAATGTCTAAACTGAGCATTTGCGATCCTTTTCTGCGTTTGAAAAAAACACAGCTCAAATGGGCGATTCTGGACAAGGCACCTTATTGACGTCAGATCGAAAAAAGAAATGCAAATGCAGTTCCACCATCGTCTGGATCTCCACCCCCTGTCTCTGGAAATCACACCCAGAGAGTTTGGACCGCGGAGGAGCTACGCAATGCGAAATGCTTTTTTTTATTTGCCCGGAAGCACGTGCGAGTGTTTCTAGGCTTGGAAGTCCTTTACCCGACCCTCTGGACCTCTGAAATAGCAGTGGTTTAATTTTATTTTCTGTACAAATGTGTTTTTTTTCATTGAAAAGGCTGTCCTCTCCTTCGCGCTTACACACGCGGAAGTGGGGCCAGGCACAGCGCACCGCTAAAACAAGGAACCAGCGGCGCATTAAGGAACCATTAAGGAGCCATATAAAAGCATCAAGAAGTACCATGTCATGGGATCTTTAAAACAACTTTTTTGCGAATACACCAAAAAAAAAGATTGAAAAACACCAAATGAAATAAGGGATAGTAAAAGTGACAGTCATTGCAGCAGACTTAGACTTAGGCAAACTTTATTGAACCACAATTGAAATTACTTAATAATAGTCATATGTAGTAGAAGTAGTTGTCGTTTAAGAAGAAGTAGTACCAGTATTTATTCTAATTGCAGATTACATAAAATAAGTGTTTATGCTATACTTCAAAACAGGATTGCTTTCCTGACACCATCTTTGTTTTGTTGTTGACATGGCGTGACAACTTAGAAACTGAATAACTGTTCTTGTAAGTGACGCGAGTTCTTTTATTTCATTCAAATACCATTAACACAAAGGACAGTGATGGGTAAAGGATGGGTTACAGAATAATGCATATTTCTCATAGTGTGCATTGTAAAGTCATCATTTAACAATGATAGCATTATAAGAACAAAATATAAATATATGTTGCATTGTCTGCGTCCTTTGCAGTGAACCAAACTGGAATTGAAAACCAGTAATTTGCTATCATCTGAGAGCAAAACCTTCCAGGGGCGTGTCTGAGGAGTGGCAGGGATAGCGCTAGCCACACCTGGAATTTTTATTGAATTTTAATCAAACTGAGGTCCAATATTTTAAAGTGTCATTGATAAATTTGAAGCTTTCAAACAGACAATCCTGGTTCTGGCTTTAGAGGAATCGTTTTTACTGTTGAAAGCCTTTCTTGTTTATGGTCATGGATTTAGTATTGAAAATAGTTGTCCAAATAATTTCCCTTGTGGATCAATAAAGTTTGTGTAAGTAGAGTGTAAGTAAATATGTTTTGATAAGAGGAAACAAAATCAAACTGAAAATCATGAATGACCAGTACAATGAAGAAATTGTGTGTGTTTTCTTATTTCTTTTTTTCTTGAATTATGTCACTTTTTTTTTTAAATAATAAAAATAAAAACTTTAGATTGCATTTTAATGCAGAAATGTGAGCTTTAAATTCTCAATGAAAATGTTATTTAGACCGGCTTTCGTGCCTCAATTGGGCGATTCCAGTGGAAAAAAGATCCCTGAACCTTCCCAGTATCACTATGGAGATTAACCTACTTACTTTCCCTATCAACTTCCAAAACACTCAAACAACACTCACCATTACTGTTACAATCGTGACATTATTTCTGTAAACTCAGCCTCTGTCTAATAAGTGCCACATCACATGGCAGGGACAGATCCATTGCTTTTGTTGTAACGAGATTCTCTGCACCAGTGACTTTCCTGTCCTTATCTGAGACATCGGTACACTGGGGAGCCCGAGTAACCCAGGACGCGCTGATGTCATTCCAAAATGGGCCAAGCAAAACTGCACTGTACCATATAGTGCCCCATTGATTCATCTCTGCTCTGTGTATGAAACTGTGATCTTCTTGCCCCTCAGAGACACAGAAAAACCAAGAAAGACGAAGAGCGCCCATGGACCAGATGATGTAATTTGTTGTGTACTTGTTGTGTGTACTTTTGTGTATTTGGTGCCGCATGTTTGGCAGGGTTGGGGTGTTTTGCTCAGTGTAGCTCTTGGCGCACACAGGTGTAACTTGTTAGCGGGTGGCGGTGCGGTGTGCCTCTATGGGTGAGTGAGTGCAGTCACGCTCACAGAATTTCTATACAGTTGTTCGTTGTTCGTTCATTAACATCATTCAGACTATTCACAAAATAGACTGCGAAATGGAAAAATAATGTGTATATACAGCTCTGGGAAAAAATAAGAGACTGCAAAATGATCCGTTTTTCAGATTTTTCTATTATGGGTATGTGTTTGGGCAAAAGGAACATTTTTGTTTGAGTCTATAAACTACTGACATTTCCCCCAATAAAATATTATCGTTTAGAGCATTTATTTGCAGAAAATAACAAATGGTCAAAATAACAAAAAAGATACATGTTTTCAGACCTCAAACAATGCAAAGAAACAAACTTAAATTCATTTTAAAACAACATAATATTAATTTTTACACTTAAGAAGAGTTCAGAAATCAATATTTGGGGCAATAACCCTTATTTTTAATCACAGCTTTCATGCGTCTTGGCATGCTCTCCACAAGTCTTTCACATTGTTCTTGGGTGACTTTATTCCACTCCTGGTGCAAGAACTGAAGTAGCTCAGCTTTGTGTTTGTGTTGGAATTCAACAGACGCTGGAATGGAATGGCTGTAATACATGTAGAGATGCTGATTTCAGAAAAAAAAATGCAGTGGTCTCTTATTTTTTTCCAGAGCTGTATAGTCGAGATATTTCAGTAGTATATTGGAAAGCAGTGAATCAAGCATCATAAGAATAAACTCAATCTAATGTGACTTTGCAAAGTAGTTAGAAATGAATATTAAAGTTCTAGAACTGTAAGCAACTACCAGCTGCTCCTATAACTGATACTACTTTACTAGATACTGCTTTATTCTGCATTAATTACTATCCATAGGTTGCAGAGTGAAGAAAAATAGCACCATTTCCATAGTATTTAACAATTCAAAACAAAATATTTTATCTTTTGAATGGTTGAAAGTCCTCAAAATGCTGCCTATAACAAGAAGTTATAGCTACTGTTGTGTTTCAGATACACATAAGCCAAGCAGGTTTTCCTTCCTCTTATAAGGTGGACTGGGATAGAAAGTGTTTCCTCTTATTTCACAATTTTATGTCTGAATTGGGGAATAAATTAATAATACAAATTTAATACCTGCGATACGAAACATGCTAGTCAAAACAATAGCATCTGCATAGAGAAAATGTGCTTCCAGAAAAGTTACATATTGTACCTTGAAAGTAATACACTATTTCTTGGTCTATGTTATTTCTTATGTTGATTCCTCATCACAAACATGTCTGGAGTTGTGTTTTGGTTCATTCACACATGTTTAACAGACAAACCCTGTATATTTAGGTTGAGTTCTTTTCTCAAACGTCTGTCCCACCTCGTGATGCCATGTGGTAATACAGGAAACACTCCACTGTGTTTTTAAACTTCACACATCTTCATTAACTCATTCACTGCCGGCCTGTTTTCAGAATTCCAACCCCAGACTGCCAGAGGTTTTACTGCATTTTTACTGATTTTACAAGACTCACAGAATACTGAGTTCTTTGACTATATAAACATGGCACACATCAAAATAAAGAGTAGACTCTCTTCTTTCACCTGGAAAAAAATAACCTTTTCGGTTCTCAAGTAATTGATAGTAGAACATAGGGTAGTTTCAGCAGGATAGTAGAACATAGGGTAGTTTTTTGACCACAAAGTGGAGAAAACGAGCGTTTTGTGCAAAGAAGGATCGGTGATTTTGACGTCAATACTTATTGATTTGGTGACACCTCAAACATCTGAAACAACAGAGAAAGAGATTTTTGATGACAAAGTACATTCTTTATTTACAAATATAAGAATATAAGGCTCTGTGAATTGAAAATTCCTTCAAATCAATAGTGGCAAGAAATGTTTACAGGATATAATAATATCTTTTCATATAAAATAGAACTTTGTCTCTTCAAAATTGAGGCTCAGAGTACAGATCCATAATAAAAACTAATACACACACACACACGCACGCACACACACATACATACTATATGTACATACACACAAGCCCATGCATAAACCTTTACATACACACAGCTATACCCGCACGCACGCACGTACACACACACATATAACTTCATTCATTACAATTACCACACAGCAGCATCATGTAAACTTAATTCTTCTCATCTCATGCCTCTCTGGAGACGAGGATCTACTGCTCCAAGTCAGTAAACGTCTTCTTTGGCGCTGTCGTAATTCTGATCTGAGTCCTTTCCTTCGCGCAGCGCGTGCACAACACGTTGTCTGCCTCGGGCACACTGCTCCGACCTCGTGGCCTGATCCGGCGTGTCTCTGCGATCCTCTGATCCGGGATCCTGGGTCCCAAGACCGATCAGATCGCTCCGTAGGTGCTGATCAAGAGTTTTCTGCTTTTCCGGGTTCCCTCGCCTCGCCAGCCGTTTCCCAATCCAGCGACTGCATGGTTCTGAGTGTGGTCTCGGTCTGCAGTTGAGACGGCGCACACTCGCTCAGTCCTTAGTGCAGTACGTCTATCGCATGGTCATCTGCGAAATGGAACAAGTCCCGCCTCAGCTCAATGAGCCGGGTGGTCTGCTCCTTGTTCCCTAAAGAAAAAAATATTATTCAATTGCGACTAGTAATACTTGTAATTGGGACATGGCCAATGTTCCCCTAATTTTTAATGTGTCTGAGCAAACACACTAACTCCACATCCGAAATGCACCCCACCCCCCCACCCCCTTGCGCGGCTCGCACTTTGCAGATATAAAAAAAAAAAAGACCCCGCGGCTGAATAAAAAGCGGAGATCCGCTAAAAGCTCTTTCATCCCTGATTTACAGTGCGCTGCAGAGGTTTTCTTGTGCACTGAGAATGTGCGAGCAGTGCGCAGCTTAGAGTAAACGTTCGACATGGCTACACTGTAGAATATCCAGCATTACAACAGCAAAGGAAATACAGAAGTGTAAGGGAAAAAGCATGTGAACGGTAAAACAGGTGCCGTGAACTATGCCGTTACGGCTACCGTCACACATGTTTAGCGTAGTTTATGAAGAGTTTCATGTAGCATAGTTGTAGGTGAGGTGAATCAGTACACACATTTTATAGTGAAGTCGCAACTGTCACAGGGCGATGTTGCTGGCGAGTCGGTCTTTGTAGTCATATATCCTCCCGCGCTGTGCATGCTGGGGCTTTTAAGTGTGCATGTTTGCACGCTTGGTCCATGCCCCGATTTCCATGGAAACGACTGCGCTGTTCAGACCATGTCTTAACTGTGCAGGGGACACAAACCGAATGGAACGGCAGTTGTCGCGCCGGATATGACGCACATCCCCCTCCAAGGACGCTCAGAACCGTGCACTCGCTGAATGCCATCTTGCTTCTCTCGCCAATACGCAGTACACAAACTACACTCTTCCTCTTCCGGGTCTCCGATCGGCAGATAAGATCGCTACCTACAGGTTGGGAGACGTGAATTACACCTTCAAAGTTGCTCCAGGTCGTATCCTAGCTACCCCCGCTGAAAAACGTCTTTGACGTCTATAAACTTCACGGCAGTCAACGTTTGGATTCGACATTGACTGACCGGCAGTCAATGAGTTAAAAGCATTTGGATAATTTCCGATTTGGAATTGCTAATCTAATCTAAGATGTACTGAACAAAGGATGCTCTAATATAATTACTGCTGCTGCTCTATATGAATGTATCATGTTTGTCACAACCTCACTGTAAATGTTATTGTTACCTGTGCAATAACCCACGTGCAATACTTATACTATACTATATTATGTGCAATACGAAATTAATTTGAACAGTATTACCACTTGTGAAATACTCTACTTACATCTTATTTAATCCTACCTGTACCTTTGTATTTTATTATATTTTATTTCATAATTTTTATTATATTGTTTACTTTTTCCCTTGTATTTTTATTGCATGCTATTAGTACTTCTCGACTATCTTAGCGAGTCAACGGGTTCTTCTGATCCTGAGCATTTCATTGTATTGTTGACCTTGTGTTGACCCTGCATATGACAAATAAACAATCTTGAAAATTTTGAATTTTGAAAAAAGGATACAGGGTAAAGTTAACTTGAAAACTACAGCTTCATGACATCACAAGGTGTAGACAGAGTAACAAGAAAAGATGACTCAAGCATGTGCGAATGAAACAAAAAACAACTCCATGTATGTTTCTAATGAGGTAACAGCATCATATATAACACGGAGTAAATTTTGTGTAATTTAGGACCTTTAATTACAATCGCATACATTATGTAAATGAACCCTTTAACTTTAGTCCAGTACATGGTTCTATTGCTCAGGTCGTGTTGTAAACATGATGTCCATGTCCCAGGTGTCCTTTACACTGCCCTACTGCTCTCAATGGAAACATGAGGTCACACACTCCACACAGGTCCACACACACTGACATCAGCCGCCCCACCTGAGCCCACATGGGACGGGTAAGAGGAGGTGCAGGAGGGTGAGGGGGCCCTGCTTCAACTAATGGGGTACTGTTTTTATTATGTCATGCCCTAAACTCCTATAGCTGCAGTAATGTACTTGAAAAACAAAAAAACAACAGTGAGCTAACATGAGAGGTGACTTATAAGCTTACAGACACTTTTCTGGAGTACGTTATGAAGAAATATATTGCTTTTTCCAAGGCTATGCATATTTCTTTTAAGTTATGCTTATTTTAAGATGGCAAATAATGGGGAAATAAGGGATAATGACAGCGCGTGAAATTAAAAAGTACTTGTGGGTTTCTGAGTGACAAAATCTGGGGCTGTAGCCATAGCAATTAACAAAAGTGTTCCACATTTTAAATGGTCCTCAAAATGGTGTCAATAACTGCAAAAAGTAGAACGCCTGAAAACCATTTTTAAAAAAAGGTGGCTATATCTGTAGCAGTCATGGTTGTATGGAAGGAATGGAAATAATAGTTAGAGGAATGGTACTATAGTTGTAGTAAGGAAAGTAATATTTTTATTTTATTAACCTTAACTTGCTCAGTATTCTCTTTGATATTTATATTTTCTAAACTGTAGTGCAATCAGAGCTAATACCTATAGTTTAGATGGTCCTCAAAATGGCATAACTTTCAAAAGTAGTGTACCTGAATATAAGTATAAAAATAAGTAGTTGTACCAGCCTGTTTGTAGTAGTGATTGGAGTAATAGTTGTAGCTATGAAAGTAGTAGTGGTAAGGGAAGTCATATTTATTTTATTAACTTTAATTTGCTCACTATTCTCATGCTATACAGAAATATTTGCTATACTTTAATTATATACTTTAACTATATTATACTTTAATGTGAGCTATATTTTGGATGGTCCTCAAAATGGACAAAATGGACAAAACCTATTAAAACAATTAATAGTTTGAAGTAATAGTACAGTATAGCTGTTGTAGCAAAAGTAGTAGTAGTAAGGGAAGTAATTACATTTTTATTTTATTAACCTCAACTTGCTCATTATCCTCTTGCTGTACTGTATTCTGAAATATTTGCTTTACTTTAATGTAATCAGACCTAAGTGCTATATTAAAAAGAAACAGTTTATAAGTCATGGTTGGAGTAGTAAATGGAGTAATAGCTGGAGTAGCAGAAGTAGTAGTAGTAGTAAGGAAAGTAGTATATTTCTATTTTATTAACCTTGACTTGCTCACTATTCTCTTGAAATGTTTACTATACCTTAATGCAATCAGAGCCGCAACGTGGTACCACATTCGGGATTATATAAGGCCGCTTTTTCCGTGTAAAACCAAACGCTGCAGTAGTCTTGGCAGCACACAACATGGCAACGGCCAACACACATATGAATCATACAGACCACATTAAACACACAGGATATCATGTAATGTAGTAAAGGGCTTTAAACTGTACAGGGTCAGGCTGAGTTCTGCTACATAGCGAGTACTGCCAAAACTACTTTCATGGTATAAGATAGAAAGAATTGTGTTTGTTATTCTGGGAGCTACGTTTCATATAATTAGTTCAATCAGATGCAGAAATTATAGGAGTCTAGAAAGAATTAAAGGTGCAATTTGTAACTTTTCAGAATTGCTAGTAATAAATCACAGCATGGCATTAAACATATTTATCTTGATTAGAAAAAAAAGTGGGCTAGCTTCGCCACAGATCTGACCTGTAACTTGACCTAGTGTCATCAACTGCTTGTCTCGATGGAGATAAATAAGTTTAAAGGTCCCATGGCATGAAATTTTCACTTTCTGAGGTTTTTGAACGTTAATGTGAGCTCCTCTACCCTGTTTAGCCCCCCCCCCCCATGGTTAAAAGTTGCGAAATGTCTAAACTGAGCATTTGCGATCCTTTTCTGCGTTACAAAAAATAGGAGCTCAAACGGGCGAGTTTGAACAAGGCACCTTATTGACGTCAGATCGAAAAAAGAAATGCAAATGCAGTTCCACCCCTGTCTGTCTGTACTCAGCGTCTCTGTAAATCACGCCCAGAGAGTTTGGACTGCGAATGCGCTAGGCAATGCGAAATGCGTTTTTTTATTTGCCTGGAGGCACGTGCGAGTGTTTCTAGGCTCGGAAGTCCTTTATCTGAGCCTCTGGACCTTTGAACAGCAGTGGTTTAATTTTATTTTATGTGGAAATGTGTTTATTTTTCAATGGAACACTTCAACTCTTTCCCCCCGTGCAAAAACAAGGAAATGGATCAGAGAGCGCTCAGAGCACAGAGCGGAGCGTTTAGCCACGCCCCCACCTTCTACTATTGGCCAGCTTTTTTCTCCTCATTTGCATTCAAGCAACAACGCCCATTATAAAGTGTTCTGAGTGAGAAAAATTACTCTTTCTCAGCTTATCTCTGTTTCTCATGCACTGAGTGTTGATTTTTGAAGAAGGATTCATTTACAGTATTAGGGAACCATTAAGGAGCCATATAAAAGCATCAAGAAGTACCATGTCATGGGATCTTTAATAATAATAATAATTCATTGGATTTATATAGCGCCTTTCATGACACTCAAAGTGCTTTACAGTTCATTGTTCATTCACTCCACACTTGGTGATGGTAAGCTACTTTCTGTAGCCACAGCTGCCCTGGGGCAGACTGACAGAAGCGAGGCTGCCAATCTGCACCATCGGCCCCTCCGGCCACCTCCAACACACGCCACTTTCATACTAGGCAAATGTGGGCAAAGTGTCTTGCCTAAGGACACAGCGACAGCATTTTGCAACTGGCGCCCCACTGTGGCACCTGGAATTCCCAGTGGTCTCCCATCCAAGTACTAACCAGGCCCTGCCTTGCTTAGCTTCTGAGATCTGACGGGATCAGGCTTTGACAGGCAGGTATGGCCACAATGTCATACTGTGGAAAATTTCAGGCAATTCAATAACACACGCTATGGAGACAAGCAAAGAAATGACATAGTGCAGCTTTAATTTTACCATTAATCAATTTGAGTGTAGTGAGCTCCTCCCTGCAGCTAGATATAAACAGGGACTAACCAGCACTAGAACCAGAACTGAAGAAGTCTCTCGGATGAGCGGCGAAACGTCTTCAACCAAACAAACTTTGTCCAGTTGACAAATTGAACTTCTCCTTTTATCATTAATCAATTTGGAATATTAAGTTGGACTTAAGTAGTAAAGTTGTCCTTGTTTCCCATAACAACAAAGCCAAATACACCCACGATTTTTATATCTCCAAAGTTTATATTTCATAATAACTCCACCACACTGTTTACACTCAAAATGTAAAAGACATTTTGAGATAACAGCAACAAAAATAACTTGGAAGTAATTTTTGTTTTGATTTCAAGCCCATTCATAAAAAAGACATTAGAGCCTCCGACACATCCTGCCTTTGATTCAACAGTAGTGGTTTTGATGTGGTTCGCCTCCGACCCCCAGCTACACCCTCTCGGTATTTCCCCTCTCTAGATAAACAAACCAGCTGCATCACTATAAATGACATAAGATGGGGTTTTTGGTGCCCTCAAATTACCATGGTGATAAAGTAGAGAAAGGGGTTTGTGAATGGTGGTCTTGGAGTGTGGGGCCTGGTGGCGACAATAGCAGAAGTCATACAAAGATACTCTGTGTTCCTCCATTAAGCCAACAATGTGCACCACAACACAAGTTCCATTGTGTCTATGAATAGGTTTAGATTCTGTTAGGGGTTAATGGTCACTGCTATTACTACTACTAGATCTATACCATGAATAGAAAGCATTGTATATTAGAATTAACATGGATCTATGTTTATTGTCAAAGGGCCCATATTACGCTGGTTTCTGTTATTATAATGTTGTTTCCTCATCACAAACATACCTGGAGTTGTGTTTTGGTTCATTTACACGTTTTACACACAAACCCTGCATATTAAGGAGTTCTTCTCTCAAACGGAAAACACTCTGTTCCAACTTGTGATGTCATGTGACAATACAGGAAGTGCTCCATAAACCTTCATTAGAATCATTTGGATAATTTCAGTTTTGGGATTTCCAATATCTGCTGAACAATAGCTGGAAATTACCACATCATTGGAGATGTAGACAGATTCATAATAAAGATTACTCAAACATGTGCGAATGAAACAAAACATAACTCTGGGTATGTGTTTGATGAGGTAAAAACATTCTAACATGTCTTAAAACTTACAAGAAACTAACAAAATTGAAAGTCGAGACTGATTTAAAATAAGCTAGCATTAATGTAGGGTCAAATAAAGTGAAGCCATAAGCGCAGACCTCCACTAAGGCATTACTGGCTTCATCTCGCAATGAAATGACAATCTCAAACTAGAGATCTTGGTTTATGGGGGTAATATACAGAGAAATATAGCAATTTGCTCTTACTGGACATCAATGGCCAATAACAAATAAGCAAAGACTGACAAAAATAATAATGCAGCCAACCATGAGAACAGAAATGTATGAAAATATGGTTGTGGGATTGTGTAAGAAAGAGGTGATCATATTTGATGACACCATAGTAATTCTTCCAACAGGGATCTGGGGTGAAAGTAAATGGTCACATCTTTATATAGCGCTTTTCCACCTTGAAGGCACCCAAAGCACTTTACAACAAGGAACCACTCACCCATTCACACACCAGTGTACGCAGACACTGGGGGCAAGGAGGGTTAAGTGTCTTGCCCAAGGACACAACGGCAGCATTCATTTGTGGGAGCTGGAATCGTACCAACCAACCTGTGGGTCAGTGGATCTGACCACTCAACCACTGATGTTTTTTATGTCAAGAGCGGGATTTGAACCGTCAACCTTTGGATCAGTGGACAAACGCTCTACCAACCGAGCTACTGCCGCCCTAGGCTAGTAGGCTCTAGGATGATAATATTAAAGGCTTAAAACTGAGCAAAAGCACTGATCATTATAAAATGTGTTCATCTGGAGTTTTGTCACCAGTCCTATCACAATAATAATAACAACTAGCATGCTAACAGCACACTAGCTGGCACTTTCCTGCTTTGCGGACGAGAAAAACACTTTATAATTACATGCAGATGGCACACATTTTGACCCTAAAAGCTGCTTTTACATGATATCTGTATGCGGCAAAAGAAACTTTACTAGGAAATCGAGTACAGTCCCTTTAGGTGCTGTCCGGTTTATTTGACATTTTCAGTATAAAACAGGAAAGACTCTTCACTCTTCTCTTTTGATGTTCATTTTATGATGGTTATTTATTTGTTTGTATTGTGATTTTAATGGCATTCTTATTCTCTAAAGCACTTTGAATTACTTTGTGTATGAATTCTGCCAGACAAATACGCTTGCTTTGCCTTGCCATAATACTGGGAGTATTATGGCAAGGCAAAGCAAGGGAAAAATAAAGGCAAAATAATCTGATAATATTAAAGGTGCACTGTGTTTTTGGTTGGGGGTCTGTCACCTGCTTGTTTCTATGGATACGTCATTGCTCTGCCTTGAATGTTCCATAGTATGACATTAAACAGCTCTACCTTACATTTATTCAATTACAGGTGGTTTTATAACTCAAAAATACCTAGAAAAGCAGGCATTCTGACTGTGAGTGGGGTTGCCTCTCCACTGATGTGACATATAATTTGGCCTGGTTTGGTTTCCATGAGGATAGAAAGGTTTAATACCACAACAGCTCCATGGAGAAAAGCATTCGACAGAACCCTCCACCAGAAACGCTACACAATACACCTTTAATTGAATAAATATTGTAAAACTGATAGATAAAACCACAAATACTGATTGAGCACATATAAAAAATTCCCTAGTAAAATCCTTTTGGACACAGAGCTTGGTTGAGACCTCTATCACGTCTGCGAGCTTTCATACTGCCCTTTTGTGTAGCTCCTGTTCGCTCAGCTGGGCCAATGCAGCTGCACGGTCTCTCTCCGACAGACCGACCACCGTCTCCAAAAACAGCCCAATAAATGCTATTGTGCTCACCTGATTGATCTTTCACAAACCCACAGAGGCCCAGACCAGCGCAGGGAGCTGGGGCGATGGCGAGGAGCGGGCGGGCGAGCAAACAAGCGCTCCAGTGTGCGGAGAGAGAGGGCCCAGTGCAGGTGGCGTTGGGGGCATGTTGGGTTGGCTCGCTGGTACTCATCACATGCCAATGCTGACATTTCCTGACTGTGGACGTACACATGAAGGCATCCAAGCAACGGTCTGGCCCCTGTGGAGAATGAGAGGCAAAGGAAGGAGAGAATGAACAAAAGACAATTACTCTTAACGGCAATTCTATTAGTGTGTAGTCTGTGCATAATTTGTACTGACAATAAGCAGAGGTCTTATATATTCAAGAAACTCAAGGTTGCTTCACAAAAAGGTGCATTATTCTTTCATAGTCCCATGCAGTCACACTCAGTGGTGACCAGTTAGAGCCATGAAGCACCTGGGAGAGACTAATTTGCCTGTGGTTTAGTGAATGAAGTGTCTTGCACAGTGACACAATGATAGAAAGAGAAGAGTGCGACATGAACCATAAACTTTGAGGTTATTGGTTGACTGCTTAACCCCTGAGCCACTATTGTCCAAATGATTTTAACAATTTATGCACATGGTCAGACAACATGGGTGCTTGTCTCCAGGGAGATGAGATAAGATAAGATAAGATAAGACTTTATTGATCTCACATAGGAGAAATTAACTTACCACAGTAGCTCCAGGCAGGGACAGTTTGAACAAGAATGAAAAGTGCATGCAGGCGAGAATAAAATAAAATATGTAATAATAAAATCAGTAATAATAATAAAACAGTAACTCTGAGAGTATGGGAAAAAGATATTGCACTTTTGGACTATATATAGATGTTACTTTGCTTGGAATGTTATTGAATATGAATAAATCCAGACACTTGAGACAGCCTCCATAAATTGTACCTGTTTTAACTCATATGTATGTCATTTTAATTGTGTTGTAATTGTCTTTTTTGTTGCCTCTTGTCCAGGGCTCCCTTGAAAAAGAGGTTTTTAATCTCAGTGGGATTTCCTTGGTTAAATAAAGTTGTTTTTTTGTTTTTTTTTTAAATTAAACTTGTATCTTTATTATACAATTTCAAGTGATTTATTGTATCTAACTTGACGGCTTGCCTCTACACAGATCTGACCTGTAACTTGGGCTGGTGGTGTCAACTTCTTGTCTCCATGGAGATAGAAAATTTCAATGCTGTGATGTGTGACATTCAAAGCAAACAAATTACATCTTCATGGAGACAGCAGGTGGTTTAATCAAAGTTTAATCAAATTTAAATATTCAGAACATGTGGAAAACGTAAAACTTATTGAAGTACTGAACTTATACTTCAGCATCACAGACTTCCTAAGCAAACATGCCAAATTAGGATGACCTCATTTGCCACATGTACGGTTGAGGTTGAAGCTTCTGTTGCTGAAATGTGGGGGGTCGTCTGGGCTGCTCCTGATTGAACATCACTGCCAGGAATTCCTCAGGGCTACTGCATTGTGGGAAATCGTTTGATGGTTCTCTCCCTGCGTGTGTGTGTGTGTGTGGTTAGATCCGCAGCAGGCAGTAAAAATCAAAAGACCTTGAGCGAAGTAGTATGAAGACAAATCTGGCTACTGTAATTCAGGAAGGTTGGAATTTAAGTTGACACATCCTCTTTTGAATTTAAATGGTTATAAACAAAACACTTGAGATACTGTCAAATTATTTTAGGTTTTGTATTGTTGTGTGTCCCGGAAAAATGGAGAGGGCGATCCAAACGAGCACTTGGGGACCTCAAGGACAGGAGCCAGGCAGGACGTACAAATGTGTCTAGGATGTGAAATCATGGTTTTTGCGTAATATTGATATTATTTTGATAACAGTAATGGGAAAAACGGAAAAACACCCACACAAAACCATCATTTATCAAATTAGTAATCAGAGCATGAGCGCAAGTCTTTTCCAGATGGTGCAGTCAGTCCCACTGATCCTCTTAAAACAATAAGAACTACATAAAAGGTTCAAAGGTGTCGGACTGTAAGACTTTTGATACAGACTAGTGCAAGCAGCTAACATACAGCTCTGGAAAAAAAGAAGAGACCACTGCATTTTTTTCTGAAATCAGCATCTCTACATGTATTTCAGTCATTCCATTCCAGCGTCTGTTGAATTCCAACACAAACACAAAGCTGAGCTACTTCAGTTCTTGCACCAGGAGTGGAATAAAGTCACCCAAGAACAATGTGAAAGACTTGTGGAGAGCATGCCAAGACGCATGAAAGCTGTGATTAAAAATAAGGGTTATTGCACCAAATGTTTTCTGAACTCTTCTTAAACGTAAACATTAGTATTATGTTGTTTTAAAATGAATTTGATCTTGTTTCTTTGCATTGTTTGAGGCCTGAAAACATGTATCTTTTTTGTCATTTTGACCATTTGTCATTTTCTGCAAATAAATGCTCTAAACGATAATATTGTATTTGGAATTTGGGGGAAATGTTGTCAGTAGTTTATAGACTCAAACAAAAATGTTCCTTTTGCCCAAACACATACTTATAAGTAGTAAAATCAGAAAAACTGATAATTTTGCAGTCAATTATTTTTTCCAGAGCTGTATTTGCTGATCCTAATGTGGCCCTTCTCAAACTTAACGGGCCCATGTTACACTATTTTATATTTTGTGTTATAATGTTGTTTCCTCCTAAAAACATATGTAACAGTTGTGTTGTGTTGTATTCATACATTTTTAACACAAATCATATTTAGGCTGAGTTCTTCTCTCTAACTGAAAACACTCTGTTCCACCTTGTGATGTCATGTGACAATGCAGTAAATGCTCCACTGTGTTCTTACACTTTCCATACACTTTCATTAGAATCATTTAGATAATTAGGCCTGAGCGCTAAAGCGTAGGGCCTATGCGAAGCACTGCAGAACCAGCATGCGCAAAACAAAGCGCGAAACAAAGCGAAGCGCTTTGTTTTGCGCACGCAGCAGAGCGCTCTCCCCTTTTTAAGCACCTAGCACTCATGTCAACGACTGGTGCCCGCTGACATGGCACAGTGGCATCGCCCGTGGCCGCGATAGTGGCCAAATTGTAATTGTTCACCCCAAAACATTGCCGGAACGCGTGAGCTGAGACAGAGCGCGAAGCATAGTGGCACTCATGTCAGTGACTTGTGCCCGCTGACCTGGCACGGTGGCACCGCCCGTGGTGGCAAAATTGTAATTGTTTTGTGGGCACACATGACTGCGTGCACGATGTCATGTGTGCCCACAAAACCAGAGCGCGAAGCGCTCTCCCTTTTCCAAACACTCAATGCCACACTATATTGACACTCATGGCATCCAATAGCACAGACTGGCGCTGCCCATTGCCGCGAAAGCGGCATAATTGTAATTGTTAACCATTGTAAATGCCAAAAATGTGTATTGGGCAAGTGACAATGGACACTACGGGTGCGTTACTGGACGCGAGCCCTTTCCATTGATATATATAGTGCCACCTATGGTGGCACTATATATAGGTTTCGGGTACTTCCCACCGACGAAAACTCACAAAATTTTGCACAAAATTCAAGAACGCCAAAAAAGGAATTTGCAAATAATCTGTATTAAAAAATCTTTTAAAATGGCTCGACAGCGCCACCTCGAAAATCAAAATACATTGCGCCTATGGCTATACCCGAAAAATGAACTTTGTCATAAACAAACGAAATTCGGGTGGTGGGTAGGTCATGTCGTTACGAACCAAAAAATATATTACGCCGTTGCTAGGCGACCAACAGGAAGTCGGCCATTTTGGATCAAGCATGTGACCTGGCACCGAGGGCGCATTTTCCTGTCCTCGTATTCTTCTAAAAGAGTGAACGGTGTTTCCGTGACAACGCCACAAATTTCGGATTCGTTTTTGTGGCTTGACATCAAACTTCGATGAGCGATAATTCACGCATATTTTGGCCGATTTCACTCAAACTTCAATCGTTGGTGGACACCCCGGCCCTAAACAGATTGATATGAGAAAATCTAAAATGGCCACTCTAGCGCCCCCTAGGGAGATTTCATGGAAGTGCAAAATTTTACTTTGTCGTAGACATACCAAATTTGGTACACACATTTGTGATAGGGTCTCGATCAAAAAACTCAAAGACACCACCGCGCCATCTCCCATTGTGTTGCCATGGCAACACGCTAAACATCTGCCCAGCACAAACTTTGTCGTAGCCAAACCAAATTTGGTACACAGATGCATTATGGGAATAGAAACAAAAAAGTATATTATACCATTGCTAGGCAACCATCCAGTCATATTGAATAGACCATGTGACCTGGTGGCGAAGCCACCACTTCCTATCAAACTTCAACGAGTGATAATGCACTCATAGTTTGGCCGATTTCACTCAAACTTTAATCGTTGGTGGGCATCCTGGCCCTAAACAGATTGATATAAGAAAATCTAAAATGGCCGTAATGGCGCCACCTAGTGTAATCGCATGGAACAGAAAAAATTTACTTTGCCGTAGACACACCAAATTTGGACCACACATTCGTGACATGGTCTCGATCAAAAAACACAGTGACACCCCCCAGTCCATCTCACATCATGTTGCCATGGTAACAGGCCAAACATCTGTCCCCGCCATTAGGATGCCCGGCAAAAACTTTGATGTAGCCACACCTAATTTGGTACATACGTATATGGCTCATGGGAATAGGAACAAAAAAGTATATTACGCCATTGCTAGGCAACCAACCAGCCATATTGGATAGACCATGTGACCTGGTGGCAAAGGCGTCATTTCCTGTCAAACTTCGACAAGTGATCATTCTTTAAACTTTAATCGTTGGTTGACACCCTGGCCTTGAACAGATTGATGCAAGAAAATATAAAATGGTCACGATAGCGCCCCCTACGGTAATTGATAATTTGAAAACACTTCATGACATCACAATGTGGAACAGATTATTTTGAGCTTTGGAGATGTAGACAGACTAATAAAAAAGGATTATTCAAACATGTGTGAATGAAACAAAATACAACTTGTGGTATCTCTGAATAAAATCATGATTTGATTTTATTTGATTTGATTGGAAAGAACAATGATTGATTTGAAACAATGATTTGAAACAATGATTTGAAACAATGACTTAATAAGATCTTTAAAGCTAACTGGTTTAAAGCAGTAAAACCACCCATCACAAGTGTATTGCACAAGGTCAGATATTTATTTGTCTATGGCATTGCATATCTGTTCAAAAACCTGTTTTATGCACCTTACTCATTTGTTTCGGTTTAGGCTTAAAGTCAATAGAATTTTTACCATAAATAGTCAGAAGTACAAAATCTGGTTAGCTGGTTGTCTTTTCTTACATCCTAGTAATTGTGACTACGATTGCAGTCACAGTGGGATTTTATAAACATGTAACCTTTAATAAAACACAAAGAGATAAACAGTGAAATCCAAACTGTTTTCATGTTGGGATTTGCTTACAGATCTGCCACAGTTTCAAAGGCTGCTGTCCTCTCATCTGAGCTGCTCTTAAACCAGTTTTTGTACACAGAGCCTGACACAGTGGGAACAATGTGAACCTGTCAGTACAAAGAGAACCTGATACTTGTCACAAACTGAAGACGAGCCAATGAACAAACTGCCAACTGCCACCACACTTCAAAGCAGGGAAAGAAAAGGGATTTCAAACACTTATATTGTGCAATATTTTTAGATTTTTAAAGGTCCTAGATTATGTAAAATTGACTCTTGTGAGTTTTTAGCCGTGTTATAATGTTGTTATCTTCTCAAAAACATACTCAGAGTTGTGTTTTGCTTCATTCACACATGTTTGAGTAACCCTTTATTATTAATCTGTCTACATCTCCAAAGCTCAAAATGCTCTGTTCCACCTTGTGATGTCATATAGTGGTAGTTTTGAAGTTTGAACAGAGACCTTTTACCTTTGGTTCAGTACATATTGGCAATTTCAGGGCTGAAATGTGTTTTCAGTTTGAGAGAAGATCTCAGACCAACTATGCAGGGTTTGTGCGTTAAAAGTGTGAATGAAACAAAACACAACTCCAGGTGTGTCTGTGATGAGGAACCATTATAAAATAGATCAGAAAATAGCGTAATATGAGCCCTTTAAAAGCATTTGGACAAAGTTTTGTCAAATAACATGTATAGATGATAGCGCTACAGTATGGTGCTGCAGTACGATATGGTTAAGGACCAGTAGGCTTGATTTGTTGCAGTGGAAAATAGAATGACGAAGGCACTTCAAGTACAGGGAATTTATTTATGATCACGCCACTTGCAAATCTTCATTAGCCCTGACAAAGACTTCAAGTAGAAATATAACATGTAGCCACATGGTCGACAGTCAGAGGAGAGTGCAAAGTTACAAGCTGCAGAACCTCTTTTGTTCAGTCATCATTCTCCTATAGAGCCATAAAACTCTGACACACCTTCACACATGAAATCATATCATGGACAAATTATGAAAAGTTTACACGCTTGTTCAAACAATGGCCAAACAAACCTGCGCACATTAAACTAACAAATTCAGCCACATGAACTGTATTTATGCATATGGATGTGGTGACTGAAACCCTGCTTTGCCCTGAATGGGAATACATTTCCAGGTAGAAGTGCCATGTGTTAGAGATATTCAATTCCAGCACTGTACTGAGGCCTGTCACTGCCCTCTCAGTCTTCGTTATCTGGGCCTATGTCATCAGAGGTATAATAATCCCTACAACAGAAGCATAGCCAAACTGGACTGCACTAGATTAGAAAGCATAACACTATCACAATGTCTTGAGGGTTGAACTCATTTTTATATAATTTCTATCACAGCAGTAGAGCCAACAGCCTCCTCAACTTTATCTCTACTTCACCATCACAAGTGTATTGCACAGGGGTACATGTCTGTATCTATAGCATTGCATCTATAGCATCTGTTCAATAATCTGTTGTTTGCTCTTTACTCATATGTTTCAATTTAGGCTTAGAGTAATAGGTTGAAATTGTGCCATAAATTGTCAGAAATACAAAATCTGGTTGACTGGTTTTCTTTTCTTACATCATAGACATCACAGTAATTCTGACAACAATTGTACAATCATATCATGTAGAAATTATGAAATGCTTACAGCCTGACCAAACAATGGCCTTTAAACAAACAAACCTGCACACATTAAACTAACGAATTCAGCAACATGAGCTGCACATGTGTAAACAGTCTACAGATGTGTGACTAAGATAAAATGCGACTATCCATCATTCCATCCATCCATTTTCTTCTGCTTATCTGGGGCCGGGTCGCGGGGCAACAGTCTAAGCAGGGACTCCCAGACTTCCTTCACCCCGGACACTTCCTCCAGCTCCTCCGGGGGGCCCCAAGGCATTCCCAGGCCAGTCGGGAGACATAGTCCCTCCAGCATGTCCTGGATCTTCCCCGGGGCCTCGTCCTGATGGGACATGCCGAGGGAGGTGTCCAGGAGGCATCCGGAACAGATGCCCGAGCCACCTCAGCTGGCTCCTCTCAACGTGGAGGAGCAGTGGCTCTACTCTGAGATCCTCCTGTGTGACTGAGCTCCTCACCCTCTAAGCCCAGCCACTCTGCGGATGAAACTCATTTCAGCCGCTTGTATCTGCGATCTTGTCCTTTCGGTCATTACCCAAAGCTCATGACCATAGGTGAGGGTAGGAACATAGATTGACCGGTAAATCCCTCTTCACCATAACGGTCCGATACAGAGACCACATCACTGCCGACGCTGCACTGATCCACCTGTCAATCTCATGCTCCATCCTCCCCTCACTCGTGAACAAGACCCCGAGATGCTTTAACTCCTCCACTTGAGGCAAGGACTCTCCACCCACACGGAGAGGGCAAGCCACCTTTTTCCGTTTGAGAACCTCGGATTTGGAGGAGTTGATCCTCATCCCAGCTGCTTCACACTCAGCTGTAAACTGCCCCAGTGCACATTGGAGGTCCCAGTTCAATGAAGCCATCAGGACAACATCATCTGCAAACAGCAGAGATGAGATCATTTGGTTCAAATGGGACTAGTTTTACTTATTGATTGACTGGATGAATGATTGCGTTAATACACACAGTATTTTATTGGCATGTACGCCATTCATGACGCCAGCCTCTCCAGGGAGGTGGAAAATATTAATTTTGCTATAACCTGGCAGAAACATTACTGGCACCCACCCTTCTTGTCTAAAAACAAGAGCTGCTAGTTAGTATTACATAAAACATGTTTTGTAGTGAAGCAAATTTGAGCATTGAAATGATCAGAATGAGTCCAGTGCCGTCTGAAATATCAATTACTATAGCCAATAGTACTTCTCTATACAATTACTACAAGCTCCACCTATTTGCCGCTAAAGGCACATGTTGATAAAAATGTGAATAAAACATATTACTACAATTTTAAAAAATGCTAAAATCCAACAACCACTATTAAAATGATAAACACATTTTCCAAACTATAATTCTTCATAAGCTCTTCATAATTCATTCCACTATAGGCCCATGTGGCGGTCCAGTGGTATAGCTGAATGTATTGTAATAGTATATAGTACATGTGAGCTTGGTCAGCACAGTGATAAGTACTGACACAGACTAAGGGGAGACATTTTAGGTCCCGTGCAGCTGTGGAGTGAACTCAAAGTGCTTATTGATCACACTGCGCAGGTCTGATGGATGCCTCAAATGTTATTATAGCCTCTGCTGTGCTAGTTATGGAGACAGAGTGGTCAAAGTGTAAGAGACAGGAGGGAGTAGACACTATGAAAATCCAATGCACAATAAAACATTACAGGAGGAAATTACAGGGTGTTTTTTTGTGTTTTTCTCCTTCTTAATGCTGATAATGAGGATGGTGACTCATAAACAAGATGTTGGATTAAAGAAGGACTTAGTTGAGGTTGGAAAAAGTTACCTACCTTTGAATAGTGATGGTCCTAAAATTGACTCTTTAAGACATGTTATAATGTTGTTACATCATGCCTGAAGTTGTGTTTTGTTTCATTCACACATGTTTGAGTAATCCTTCATCTGTCTTCATCTTCAAAGCTCAAAATGCTCGGTTTCACCTTGTGATTTCATGAAATGGTAGTTTTCAAGTTAACAGCTCCCTTTGCTTACCTTCACTAGAGATTAGCAATGCCAGGTCTTAAATTATCCATTTCTAGTGAAGGTGTGTGTAGTTTTAAAACACAGTGGAGCACTTCCTGTATTACCACATGACATCACAAAGTGGACAGTTTTCTGTTTGAGAGAAAAACTCAGCCTAAATATGCAGGATTTGTGTGTTGAATAAAACAAAACACAACGTCAGGTGATGAGGAAACAACATTATAAAACAGATCAGAAAATAGCATAATATGGGCCCTTTAAAGCTACCATTGTCATTAGATTGGTCGACCCACTCCTGTTGCATTCTCAAACCTCACCACTAGATGCTGTCTATGTTACTGCTGTTGGCAAGTGTGGCAGCTTTGGCCAGACAGAAGAAGACCAGAGACCACAGGTGAATTTGAACCAGGTAAGGGGATGGAGGGGAACAGGTTTCACATTACAAAAAAATGTAATAATCTTAATTTTTAAGGGCAGAGTCTGTGAACATGAAATAAATAAATATATCCATCCATCCGGCCATCCATTTTCGTCCGCTTATCCGGGGCCGGGTCGCGGGGACAACAGTCCAAGCAGGGATTCCCAGACTTCCTTCACCCCGGTGAAATAAATACATAAAAATCAATTAATTTTTCATATATTGGTGTTCCCTTTCTTGTCATTTCTTGCTAGCTGGTGATTCACAAACACACTAGCCTATAAAAAAGTGAAACATGGATATTGTTGGCATTAAATAACTCTTATTATTTAAAAATACTTAATTTTGACAATGAAATCAAGAGAGTTTCTTTGTATTAACCCAACAACATCAATTGCATATCATAGAAGCTATGTAACACAGTTTCGTGGAACCATTTGATGCAACTTTTTAAATTAAATCCAAGGAAATATTTTTTTGAATGGTAAGTTTAGATGGAAGGATGAGTAATAAAGCAGAAACTGCAATCAAAACTAAAACAACTAACAGAATTACCAAAAACAGTATGGTCAGATTCTCGTGAAATTTCCTTTGAATCACAGAACATACGAACTATGCATATTTATGTATTTACTCAGATTTCCAACTGTTTTAAAATTTAACGCTTTACTATTTTAATATGATGAACTGTAAAGCGTTAGCTGTGCTCTATAAACATTTTTGGTTCAGTTTTACAAGATTTTCTGACAAAAACAAAAGCAGCCTAGACAATCTGTCACATTATCAACCTGCCACTTAGCATTGCTCGGAAAACATTCTTTCCAAACAAGTTTTCTTAACATTGAGTACATTGGAGACATTCCATCTCCAAGAAAGGCCTCTCTTGCTATACCAACAATCCCCAATGGAGTGGAGATACACTAGTAAAAAAGAGCCATCGTGGACAACCCAATAGGCTGCGGTACATACTTTTATTACACTATAGGGTCCGAATAGTTTTGAGTAAGCTAAACATTATATTTAGAATCAAGTCTCCGCTGGTTAAACATTATAGGACTAAAGGGCTCATACTACGGTATTTTCTGATCTATGTTATGTGGTAACACAGGAAGTGCTCCACTGTATTTTTAAACTCCATGCACTTTCACTAGAATCATTTGGATAATTTCATCCCTGGAATTGCCCGTCTGTACTGAACTAAAGCTAAAAGGAGCTGTTAACTTGAAAACTATCGCTTCACAACATTGCCAGGTGGAATGGAGCGTTTTGAGCTTTGGAGATGTAGACGGACGGACAATAAAGGATTACTAAAACATGTGTGAATGAAACAAAACATAACTCCATTTGCTTTCGAGGAGGTAACGACATTCTAACATGGCTTAAAGCTCACAAAAGTTACTTTTGTGTAATACAGGACCTTCAAACATTACAAGTGAATAATCTGAGAATATGTGACTCCACAATCTCTATTATCATTGACCTAAATAAAGATAAGATAGGGTATAACTGTTGCTAATATCCACTTATGTCTTTTAATCTGAAAATAAGTAACTTTCAAAAATAGCCAACTGTTTACAAAACTGCTTATAAGACTTATATATATGGGATTTATTAGGCTGACAGATCTGTACAATGTCTGACACCGTTTTGTTTCCACATTTGAGCCATGCTTGAGCTTGTCCTGAGCTGCAACATTAGACCTGTGCCTCCATCTAAACGTGCATCTAAATGCCATTAAAGCAGGAAACACATGTGGACTATCACCTGTTATGGAAATCAAAATGGATCTAAACAGAGGAAGAGAGCCATGTGTGGGCCATATCAGACAGTGTAGCGCCTAAAAATGTCTCCTCTATAATCTGATTACTTCATTTCAACTTTATTTCCTGTGTCATTTAACATAGAGAGACCACATTACTTGTAGGTATAATGTAAGTAGTTTTGTTTGACTAAAAGGTGGGTCGTTATGCGCAGACTGTGCGCTAAAACCACAAGAATGCAATGCTCTCCTGAACGTATCTATCTTAAGTCAGATTACGCGTGGAAAAAAAACTGTGCCTTTCTTTTAAACCTTTTAAACCTTCGTGTCGCCTTGTAAACGTGGCCAGCTTTAACCATGCAACCACGTAAACAAACTTTGGGTACATCTGGGCAGGAAAAGAAAAACATGACAGGACGTTCGTGCCAGGGCAAGTTTTTATGAATGGAAGTTTTTTTTTCTCCCTCCCCAACTTTCCCTCTCTCCCTTTTTGTGAATGAAAAACAACTAGAAAATCCAGTATAAAACAGGCGCAGGGGGATTGGTTATAGCGGCTGTAACCTCCACCCACTGTTGCGAAGATTCAGGATTTGGCGCATCGGATTGGTCCAGAGAGTGAGAGCCAGACTTCATTCATAAGTCTGTGTATTCACGGGGACAAAGGCAACGAAATTCGAGCTCTTGAAAGAGGAAATCATCCAATCACGGGGCTTCACTGGCGCAAGATTGAGAAGAACGACTTGGAATAACATCCCGAAGCAACATTGTGCGTTAAACCAACATGGCAGTGGTCAAAGAAAATATTCTATCTCCCAAACATTCCAGTCAAAACAAAAAACAAAAGCGAAACGTATCGGTTAAGGTACGTTCAACATCTGGTTTTGGTCAAGTTCTGTACAGTAAGCAATTTCCTTCATGCTTACAAAGTGGGCAGACGTGGCAATATGTAAAATGGCGTTTGGTCAAGGCACGCCAATGTATGCGTAAAAGCAACTTACGTGCTGATTTAACCAACATATTTTAGATGGATTGTGAGGTAAACCACAGGCATACTTTGCTGTCCTATCTGTGGCCTGATAACCACCCTTAACTCTCCAACATTTCCTCGCAGTACCCCCCTAACCTTGTGCGTAACGTACACAACAACTACTAAAAAAGTCACTATCCGACAGAAAGGACAGAAAATACGAAAGGGGACTTGTGTGGATCGCTTGCAGCCCGCTGGGTAATCACTCGCCATCACTTCCCTTCTCGGCATTTTTTGTGAATGGGGCTCATTATGCATGCAGCTTCCAAGCAGCCCATTCACGAGCGGCGCTGCGTCTCTTCAGTGGCGTTGGTGTGTGCGCGCGGTGCAAGGCGGACTTTGCGTGGACTGGTCTTCAACGCAACAGCAGCCTAAATGACCACGAACGGCTAACGGGATGGATTATAAGATGGATGGATATTTGGACCAACAAGTGCCTTTTACTTTAGCAAATGTGCGTATATGATTTCAGTGTTTTTTTCTGTGCGCTAACTGCGTATTACGCGTTGGTTTTCTCCGCGTAGTTGGACTCAGCCGTGCGCGCACAGAAACATATGAACCGTTTAGCTCATTTTACAGTGAAATGTGAACTTTGCAATGTAAATGTAGCGCTGTAACAAATGCATTTACCGTGAAGTTTCTTACAGAGCTAACGGAGTCCGGAGTGTGCCAAATGGTCACTTTATCGCGGACAAACGCACATTGTTTTTCTAAGACTGCCTCCGCAAATATGTTGATTTCCGAGTGGCTTGTTTACATTGCACAGTGCTTACATTTCAAGAAACCTTTAGCAACATGACGCGCTTGTTCAACTTTCGTAAAAACGTGTATTCAGCGCTGTTGTTGTGACTTCTTGACGCACGCCATGCCTTAATAGACTTCTCACTTTTTTCTCTCTCTTAACATGTATGCGTTTTGCAGAAGTCGCAAGGAAATGGACCCCTAAATAGACTGTTGATGGCAGCGAAAAGGAAATACATGGACACAGAATTACCCCCTCAGGAATCCGAAGGTACAGTCAAAAGTCATCCTGTGGCCTCATTAACTGACATGTTAACTGTGCGCCATGTAACACACAACCGCATGCATGTAGATTTTGACCTGTAAAAGTTTAAATATTACATGAACCGTCAGCTCATTTGTCTCTTTTTTCCCTCCTCTCATGTCCAAACAGACCTCTTCCAGGATTTAAGCCAACTCCAGGAGACGTGGCTCACAGAAGGTTAGACATTTTGAAAGATTTCTTGCTAACCTGCTTTTGAATTGCCTCTATAATTGAAAAGAGAGGCAGCATACTGTAGAGCGTGCCATTCAAAGCACCAGATTGTTATAACAGCTTTTGTTTTTTTGGCATCAGATCACAAATTTGATGTTTTGAGTTTTAGATTGAAGATTCCTAAATTCCTAATTCTTTACCAATGTGAGATAGGAGGTTTCTCATTATATATATATATTTTAAAAAAGCATTTAACTCCAAATTATAACACTCAGTCCAGGTCTGATCAGTACAATTTTACCATTGTGAAATAGAACAATTAAGTATGTGCATTTTTATAGTATATAATGCGTTCCACAGATAAAATTCACAAAGTGCGTTACGCTGAAATAGTGGTGTGGTACAGGTCTATGCCATGACATTGGATTTTGTTCTGCCCGATTGTGGTTTACAGTGTAGCAGGTTAAGATTGAAAAAAATTTAAAAGTGGGTTGCCATTTTTCAATATTGTCTTTCGGAAATGTAAACTCTACCTGTAAAGAGCAGGGGTAAAATAGTGTGAGTTTGAGTAAGATTTGAAAGAAAAATGTGAAATTGGGTGTTAGAAAAAATGAAGCTCTTTGCAGCAGTGCTTTGTTACTGATAACATAATAATCTCAAGTTTATATGGGTTGCCATTTTTAATATTGTCTTAATGAAACATTATGTATGATAAACACTGAAATCTGATGAGTGGCTTCTAAACGCATATGTATTTCCATTGCAGTTACCCCCCAAATTTAAGTGTTGATCTTAATTGTTTTTTTACTGTATTTCCTCTATTACTCCCATGTTTATATTCAACCTCTGTGCAAGTCCATAATGTACAGTAACCTTAAAAATGCAAAGTAGTTTACACACAAGCACAGACACACGCATAGAGGCTCATTATTCTCTTGTGCGTGCCCTATTTTGGCCATGTTGCGGTGCGTGCCAGTCCAGAGCCAAGCCAAACAAACACGCAATCCAGCTCGTGTCACTCAAAGGAGCAGAGCGGTGGAAGAGGGGCAGAGTCACGGGCAATCGTCAGCTACAGACTCAATAAGAGCAGTGATGACGTGAGATCTAATGGAGGAATTACACTGTGGGACGCAGGGCTGAAATCAACACATGTCCAGTGTCATTATCAAGTGTGTGTGAAGTTAAGAAGGCAGAGGTGTAGTAGTGTTTGGGAGTTTGGGGTATGAGTGGTAAGATCTTTTGGCAAAATGTGAAATGTTGTGGTTTACAAATGAATAATTTTGCATTGTATAGTAAAAGTGTTACTGGCAACATAATAAACTTGTATCTAGAAATGTAACAGTTTTAATGTGATTCAGTACGATCAGGAGTGGTTAAGATCCAGTTTAGTTTTGGTTGACTTCTGAACTTGTGTATTCCTGGTTGAGCGTTGCTTTAGTTCAAGTTAAAAGTTTATAAGGCTGCAAGTAATGATTATTTTAGTAGATGACGGCTAGACAGTGATGACTATACAATTGCTCAATTTGTTTTGATTTCAACAATACATTTATGACGACTGAAGACTTCTAGGGAATGCTTGTGTAGACTGGATGAAAATCACAAATAGGTTTTGTTTTGTTTTGGGGGGGGGTTGCCATTTTGATTTAATATTAGAGCTGCTTTTGTTATAAAATATATTTTGCTGTGTGTTTATGAGGTCATACAGTCGACAGTCCTCTGTAATCAATTATTTTAGTAGTTTAGTCTTGTCTAAATCTTGGCATAGCTAGTTTAATCATGATCAAACCTGATAACAGTTTATATTTTGTCTTCAAATGTTGCGAAAAGAAGAATTTGTAATCTTGTAAGAATTTGTAATCTAGTGTCATTATTTCATTGGACTTGACAGCGCTTCTCAAAATGTAGTCCCGTCTTAGCCCCCACTAAAGTCTTCTCTGTGTAATGGTACTGCGGTAGTCATGCATGCATAATATTTTGACTATTATGCCAGATGCCCTACCTGACATAGCCAATTCCATTTATCTTGGCTTGGAAACACATCACATCAACACACACATGATGTCTCCTCTAGAACGTAGTCGAGAACAATTTTTAAAAAACGCTTGTGTCTTTATAGTCTTATAAAAAAGTGAATTTGGGTTAGGGTTTGGCAAAACAAGTGTCAAACTCCAGCCTAAACCACTTCAGTTTGTAATATAACTGAAGTGGTATGTGTCATGTTTGTGTGATTCATGAATCATTGTAACATGATTAATGATTATTGCAAATGACTGAAGAAAAAAAAAACTCACTTAAAGGTACACTGTGCAACTTTTCTGGTTGAGGTTACACTACTGCATGTTATTACTGTGCCTGGGTTAGGGTTGTCAGGAATGTTCCACACTATGGCATTAAACCTATCAAAATGTATTCAATCACATGTGTTTTTATTGCGCAAAAATACACTAAAAAAGACACAGATTTGACCCATAACTTCTGGTGTCTGGTGGTATTCTTGTCTCCATGGATATAAAGAAGTGGAATGCTGTGGAACATTTAGGCAAAGCAATGAAATAGCTAATTGCAGGTAAAAGACCCTCGTTCAGAAAAGTTACACATTGCACGTTTATCTTAGGGTTTTTCTTTTCAACTTTGCCTCATGTGTGCTATAGTAAAGTACCAAAAAAAAAACAGTGAATATGATCCAGTGACTCTGTTGATGCTACATTTAAATGGTTTGTTTTAAAAATAAACTTCACTTTTTAATGGTTTTCTTAGTTTCAACTTATTTTTCAACTTTTCCTCACGTGTTACAGCGCAGAGTAGAGAACAGTAAGCCCACAGTGAATATGATCCGATGACTAGGCAGATACATTTTAAAAGGCTTGGTTTATAGGCGCTCTGCTGTATCCATGTCAGATTTCTCACCTCTTTTCTAATGCGGCATGAAAAAAACAGCCAGTTGACTTCACACCAGCGTCAAAGGCCGAAGCTCATAAAACCAAACAATGGGAGAAGCAGCAGAAGCACATTTGAATCGACACTTTTGGCACTGGGCCACCCTCAGGGACACTACTCGCTCCTGTTGAAATACTTGCGTTGACGGGGAAATGGTAGAGATGTTTTGTGGTTGCTATTGTGTTGTTGTGTTGGGTCATTGACCACTATCAAAATGAGTGGAGCGAGATTTAGAAACTAGAGAATGACGTTACGGTTTCAAATTTGAATGTTATACTAGAATTGGTGTTCATGTATTCACAAATTCATAGTGAAATATAGATTGTAAATTCTTTATTACTTGGACAATATAACCTAGAGTGTAATGCAGTCTTAAAAATGGCTAAACAATAAAAAATTCACATGGGGCGGAGGCTAAAAGTTAAATTCAGCTATTTTATTTGATAGAATTTATTACGTGTTGGGAAAGCCTATTTTGACTACTTTAAAGGTGTACTACGGAACTTTTTTGGTAGACGTCTTCTACTTGCTTGTCTCTATGAAGATATTATTGCTTAGTTTGGAGTATTCCACAGTATGGCATTAAATCTGGCTTTTATTAAATTAGTGAAGGAAAAAAAAATGGATAAACACGCATGCGATGTGAGTGGGTCGCCTCTCCACAGATCTGACCTGCAACTTGGCTCGGTCGCACCTGCTTATCTCCATAAATACATTCAATATTTCTAGAACATTCCATGCAAAGCAATAACATCTCCATGGATAGCTCACATAGCTCACATTTAAGATGATACATTTCACATTTTAATTTTATGTTTAGGATATTGCAACAAGTCAAACATGACCAAAAGAAAGATGTGAACGATATCAAAGTGAATGTAAGTTTAAGTAGGGGCTTGCTAAGACCTTCTCGTTTCCTGTTGCATTAATGAAAGACCTCCTGATGACTGAGTGCGCTTGTGAAGGATTCAGATAGTGAAACGCCGCGATGGGGGGATGTGTTTTTTCCTCTTTCTTTGCATCTATAAGCAGAGCGGAAGGCCAAAGGAGTGAATGGCAGCCGCTCAGAGCTTGTCATGTCTTGTCTGGTGGTTTATAAGTCTTTTGGCGGGTTCAGACTCCGCCCCCTTGTCTCCCACTGAGAGTCAAAAAAAAAAAAAAGGAAAAGTCATCCGAGGTGCCTGGAAGTGAAGTGCGTTCGCTAGCTTCGTGTGCTGACTTGCGTCCGAAGGCCCGGCCAGAGGTTACAGGAAAAAGCAGTGAGAAAAATATATGTAATGAGTAAACGTATGAAGGTTTGTTGCAAAATATTACAAGTTGAAGTGCTCAAAACTCGCATAAACACTACAATAATAGAGCAACATTTTTAAAAGTTGAGTATTCTTCATATAGTGCAAATGTAACATCAGTTTCTACTAATATCACTACAAGCTGCCTGTTATTGACGATGTACTTTCTGTTTTGTAAAGTCCTCCGAGATGGCTGATGTTGTGATTTTGGGCTATACAAAAAATTTATTAAATTGAAGTACTACTACTACTTAAAGAAGAAGCACTAATACATTTCTATGCTAGAGGGTCAGGCATCTCCTTGTCTCCATGGAGATGTTATTGCTGTGCCTGCATAGATAACTACAATACCATACTGTAGTAAAAACGTTAAATAATCTAGCTTTAAGAGAGAGGGTCCCACAGCATTTCTCAGTTTGCTTGTTTCTTTGTATGAGACAGCTATTTGTACGTTTTTAGTTTGGCATTTCAAATCAGACATCATTGGAAAGTCTTGTAAGGAAGCATCATGAAAAAGTCCAATTAAAATATCCATCCATCCATCCATCTTCTTCCGCTTTTTCCATTTCTGGGACGCGGGGGCAGCAGTCCAAGGAGATCTGCCACCCAGAACACAATGCACCAGCCCCCATGGATCCTCCCGCGGGTGGTGAGTCCACGGGAGGACAATTAAAATATTGTATTCAAATAATCACTAAAATAAATGTATTATTTAGACAATATACACGGAAAAATAACCAAACTATGTATTTATTCATATCATCTGAGGTGCTCTGTTTCGTCGAAAGATAGAAACAGATTGATCGTCACATCTCCAGATCTTTTGTATTGGCTTCTGCTGTGCGTCGCTCTTATGCAACTGCTTGACTTCCCCCCTCTGGCCCAAAGGCACAAAGTTAAAAAGCCTTAATATTATTACCGTATAGTAAGTGACAGGATGTGCACATATTACATAAGGAATCAATGAGGTTTATCTGAACATGCTCCGTTATCCGGTTTCCTCAGTGCAGGAAGCAGGACTGTGACCGTGCAGAGAATGCAGATTTCTTGATTTCATTTTATTTTATTTTTATATATATACTTTTATTTTTTGGTAGCTGTATGGTTGAGGGTTGGGATCTGGAGAGCGGACTGGAGCAGTGAGGGCATTGGGGTTGATGGCTGGGTCAGAAATTCATTATTGTGGTTGAAAATAGTGCAATATCAGCTACTTTGAAGTTGCTGAGAGAAGCAAAAGATGTGAAGTTCATTTTGGTGGATAACAGTATTTATTCGTACCTTAATGTAAACCAAGATTTGAGGTGAGTTCAATCATGTAGTAATTTTTGACACAAGTTCAACTATGTAACTTCTCTGGTGGATTTGCTTGTCTTCATGAAGATTTGCGTACTTACTTGTAATGTTCCACAATATGGCGTTAAGTATAATTTTGCATTTACTCAATTACAAAACTTTTTATAGCAAAGAAAATACCTTGAAAAACATGCATTGCTGTTGTGAATGGGGTCGCCTCCACACAGATCTGACCTATAATCTTGGCCGGGTTTGTCACGTGCTTGTCTCTCTATGGAAAAATCAAGGAAAGTTAAAGAGTGTATTTACAAAGTGGACTTGCTCACAGCTACACTTTAATTACACAAAATTGTGCCAACAAAAATGTCTGGTGTAAATTTTGAAAAATACAAAAAGCTACCAATTTTGAAATCATTCAAATAAATGAGTTGTTGAAAAAACTGTATTGCATATTTAAAAATGAATCTGCTGAAACAACTGATTTTTAATCTCAACCAGTGATTTACAAATACACAAAACCACTGATACAAACAACATTAAATGGACTTTCTCTTCAAATTTCGGTTGCCATTTTGTTTGTGTTACCATTACATAACCTAGATTGGAGTCATAATATTTAATGAGCGGCATTAGTTTTTCCCCCACCAATTTACCATGATGTAAGTGTGATCTTGTTCAACGGAAACACTTTAAAACCCATAAAAACAAACTTGTATCTTGGCTCCTTTCCACATGTAACACTGGGTCTATGTTTGGACTATTTTATCCTCACAACCTCCTGTATATAGCTGAGAGATACACTATATTGCCAAAAGTATTCACTCTCTCTTCCACAGGTGAATAAAATCAAGCACCTCAGCCTGCAGACTGTTTCTATAAACATTTGTGAAAGAATGGGTTGCTCTCAGGAGCTCAGTGAATTCCAGTGTGGTACTGTGATAGGATGCCACCTGTGCAACAAGTTCAGTTGTGAAATTTCCTCACTCCTAAATATTCCACAGTCAACTGTGAGTGGTATTATAACAAAGTGGAAGTGATTGGGAATGACAGCAACTCAGCCACAAAGTGGTACGTAAACTGATGGGGTGGGGTCAGAGGATGCTGAGACGCATAGTGTGCAGGGGTCACCGACTTTCTGCAATCGTTACAGACCTCCAAACTTCATGTGGCCTTCAGATTAGCGCAAGAACAGTGCAGAGAGTACTTCATAGAATGTGCTTCTATGGCCAAGCAGCTGCATCCAATCCAAACATCACCAAGTGCAATGCAAACCATCGACTGCAGTGGTGTAAAGCGTCGCCACTGGACCCTAGAGCAGTGGAGACGTGTTCTCTAGAGTGGCAAATCACGCTTCTCCATCTGGCAATCTGATGGATGAGTCTGGATTTGGCGGTTGCTAGAAGAACGGTACTTGTCTGCCTGCACTGTGCCAAGTGTAAAGTTTGGTGGAGGGGGGATTATGGTGTGGGGTTGTTTTTCAGGAGTTGGGCTTGGTGAAAGGAAAGTGAAAGGAACTCTGAATGCTTCTGCATACCAAGAAATTTGGACAATTCCATGCACAAAGCAAGGTCCATAAAAACCTTGTCTATAAAAGGATGAGAGAGTTTGGTGTAGATGAACTTGACTGGCCTGTACAGAGTCCTGACCTCAACCCGGTAGAACACCATTGGGATGAATTAGAGCGGAGACTGAGAGTCAGGCCTTTTCGTCCTACATCAGTGTGTGATCTCACAAATGCACTTCTGGAAGAGTGGAAGAGTTGAAGCTTTAAAAAGGGTGGACCAATGTCATATTAAACCCTATGGATTAAGAATGGGATGTCACTAAAGTTAATATGCGAGTCAAGGCAGATGAGCGAATACTTTTGGCAATATATTTGAATGACTATATTTCTGCCTTTTTGTACATATACATTTATATAATTATGGCTTATTTGACACCATCTGCTTAATAATGTATTATTACCATTTCTACTTTTGCTCTTTGTTATTAGAATATATTGTGATTTGTGAGCTACTGGGTCCAAATAATGCTTGTGGATCAATAAAGTTTGTCTAAGTCATTTGACTTAATTTGATTTGATTCAACTTGACAAGTAAAATTATCTACCAGTGTTTTTGCGGGAAAAGTCCCTCAGTCGTCCAGGTAGAATCCATGATAAAAGGAGAAGTTCAATTTGTCAACTGGACAACGTTTGTTTGGTTGAAAACGTTTCGCCGCTCATCCGAGAGGCTTCTTCAGTTCTGGTTCTAGTGCTGGTTAGACCCTGTTTATATCTAGCTGCAGGGAGGAGGTCACTACACTGAAATCGTTCTGAAACTATCTCAACTAATCTGTATCCTTTTGTTTTTCGAATTTCTCTGGCGTCTCGTTTAGCATATCTATTCAGCCCTAGGAGGAGCTCACTGCACTGAAATAGTTCTGAAACTATCTCAACTAATTTGTTCCTTTTGTATTTCGGATTTCTCTGGCATATAGTTTAGCATCTCTATTCAGACTAACGACCGTCTCCACCCCTCTGTCCCTGACTTGTCTGCCCTAATGTTTCTTTCGTCTGTTCTGACTTGGTTTAAGAATCGAATTATAAATGGGAGACAAGTTATGTCTAACTCCCCCATTTCTGTTTAACGACGGATTCTGTTTTTTGACAAAAATTGCCTCTTTAACTCCCCTCTCAAACCAGTTCTTTTCCCTGGTTCAGATCTTAGCCAGGGAACAAATAAGTTGAGATAGTTTCAGAGCTATTTCAGTGCAGTGAGCTCCTCCTAGGGCTGAATAGAGATGCTAAACGAGACGCCAGAGAAACAAAAGATACAGATTAGTTGAGATAGTTTCAGAACGATTTCAGTGTAGTGAGCTCCTCCCTGCAGCTAGATATAAACAGGGTCTAACCAGCACTAGAACCAGAACTGAAGAAACCTCTCGGATGAGCGGCGAAACGTTTTCAACCAACCAAACTTTGTCCAGTTGACAAATTGAACTTCTCCTTTTATCTACCAGTGTTTTTCTTAATTCAAGCAACATTAGAGTTTGTTTCTTGGTGCAAAGAGTTGTTGTTTTTCTTATCTTAAAGGTGCATTGTGTAACTTTTCAGGTGTGGGTCCATCACCGTCTATTTCTATGGATATGTTATTGCTCTGACTGGAATGTTCCACAGTATGACTTTAAACAGTTCTACTTTACATTTATTCAATTACAGGTGGTTTTATAGCTCAAAAATAACTAGAAAAACAGGCATTTTGACTATGAGCGGGGTCACCTCTCCACAGATCTGAACTGTAACTTGGTCTGGTTGGGTCTCTTTATAGATAAAAAGGTTTAATATCATACTGTGGAACATTCCAGACAAAGCAATAACATCTCCACCAGAAAAGTTACACAATGTACCTTTAAGTGTAGGAAGTACAAAAAGCTTTGCTGCATTGATAGATCAAATTTACTCACATCATAATAAAACTTTCTTAATTGAAGTCATTTTAACTTGGCTGGATTTTAGTGTTTGCAGCGAACACAGAGAAAGTAAAATATACCCTGATCTCAGCGGTTGCACAGTGACCCTTTGACCTGTCTCATGGGGAGTTGGCACTTGGCACTCAGATGATTTCAGCTTTTCTGATCTGTTTGTTTGAGTCAAAGTCCAGAGCTTTAGGCTACAATAGTACTTGGATTAGGATTTCTATAAAAAAGAGGCGTACAATGGAGGCATGTCTGCACAGTACCTGGGTTGGGCATCTGTCACTAGAGCATGAATGAATGTGTACTAGACCAGCAGTTGTTTTTTTATAACTTGTGTTGAGAAGACTGGAGCTCAAAACAGTGCACATGACGTCAATTTGACCAGACTAGAAGTGAAAAATTAGCTAGTGTGTGCGTAAATGCTTTCTCAATGACTCATATATCTAAAATAAATACATAACAAAAGCTAGACTAATTTGATCTGTAATTAATATTTGTCCAGTATCTGTCATCTTAATGTCTTATTTTTACATTTTTATTTATGTAATGATTGTGCAACTTTGTGTGTTATTTATAATAGATCTGTTTGCAGTATCTGAATTCTATGTTAAGGGTCCTGGAGTTGTGTTTTATTAGTACAGTGGTACCTCACCTTACGAATGACCCAACAAACGAAAATTTCAAGTTACGAAACGCCTTCACGGTAAATTTTGGTCTCTAGATACGAAAGAAAATTCAAGTTACGAAACGCGAAATCTCAAAAATTCAAATAATGCGCGCTCAGCCACACATACGCTTTTCTCAGACTGGATTTAAACTTTTCTCACATTTGTCTCTCGTTTAAACACTCAAACTTTCATAGATTTTCAACAAAATTATTAATAGCGAAGTGTGGGGGGAAGGAGGAGGGGGGAGAAAACTGCGCTCTGACACGTGTGTGATAGCAGCATGTGTGACAGCTGACCCGGCGCGGGGGCTGTCAGCAGGTCTAGACCTGGACTAAACCTGGACTAAACCTGGACTAAACCTGGACTAGACCAGGACTAGACCAGGACTAGACCAGGTGGATTAAAGCGCTGCTCGTGGGTCTATTTCCTGGTATCGTTTCGAGTCACAGCTGAGGCGAGCCGCTGCTCGCATGCAAGAGCCGCAGTCTAGACCTGCTCTCCAGGGCCCCTCCAGGCGCGGAGCCCCAGACATCCAGGGACCCAGGGGGACACTGCCAGCCCGCCTTAAGAGCTCCCTAAGCGGGCATGGGTCCGGGGATTGTCCTGGTCACCGGCCTGGAGGTCTTGAAGAGGCCAACCTCACGGTTCTATCCAGGCCGCTCTGTGAGCCCCTTACGCGGGCAGGTCTGGAGCAGGTCTAGACCGCGGCTCTTGCATGCGCCTCAGCTGTGACTCGAAACGAAACCAGGAAATGGACCCATGCGCGGCGCTTTAATCCACCTGGTCTAGTCCTGGTCTAGTCCTGGTCTAGTCCTGGTCTAGTCCTGGTCTAGTCCTGGTCTAG
Organism: Paratrypauchen microcephalus; assembly: GCA_036785185.1. NCBI lineage: Eukaryota > Metazoa > Chordata > Actinopteri > Gobiiformes > Gobiidae > Paratrypauchen > Paratrypauchen microcephalus. The sequence goes on from JAVJIX010000056.1 coordinate 817,370, forward strand.
TCCAGGTTTAGTCCAGGTTTAGTCCAGGTCTAGACCTGCTGGTAGCCCCCGCGCCCGGTCAGCTGTCACACATGCCGCTATCACACACGTGTCAGAGCGCAGTTTTCTCCCTCCTCCTCCTTCCCTCCACACTTCGCTATTAATACATTTTGTTGAAAATCTATGAAAGTTTGAGTGAAAAAAAAACTTGGATTGGGGCCTTGGAACGAATCAGCCTTTTTCCATTGAAATAGCTACTCAACTTACAAATTTTTCACGTTACGAAACCACTTCTGGAACGAATTAATTTCGTAAGGTGAGGTACCACTGTATTATTAGTCTGTCTACATCTCCAAAGCTTAAAATTCTGTTTTCCACCTTGTGATGTCATGAAGTGGTAGTTTTCAAGTTAACAACAACTACAGTACCTTTTACCTTTAGTTCAGTACAGATTGACACTCCAGAGCTGAAATGATCCAAATGATTCAAATGAACTTGTTGAGTTGTTGAGTGTTGAGTTTAAGAGCACAGTGGAGCACTTCCTGTATCACTACATGCCATCACAAGGTGGAATAGAGTGTTTTCTAGTAACTCAACCTAAATATGCAGGGTTTGTGTGTTAAACCTGAGTAAATAAAGCAAAATATTTGATGAGTACACTGCATTATATAATAGATCAGAAATAGCATAATATGGGCCCTTTAAGAAATTACTTTGATGCTTGGTCAAATTTTAAATGAAGCAGCACAAATTGTAGAATTGTGGTAGTAAAATGATCCATCTAATATTTATTTTCAAGCATTTTATTATGTCTTTTACATCTTAAATCACGCTGTTCAGCTAATAATAAAGGACTGAGTGTGTAGACAGCTTTTAGTCCATTACATTCAGGACTAACGGGGACTACACCTGGACAAGATCAAGATTTGAGCAGAACCAAACCAAATCTACACCAGGACTAAACCAGGAAATTACAACTAGAAATAGAAGTACAGTAGATCCTCACATTTTAATATTTAGATATCTTGTCCCATGTATGTTTAGTCCATTTTTCACCCTTCCATTTCCTTTGGCGTGTTCCATCTGCCTCTTGTTTAATAGTCGTGCTTAAAACTGATCTAACCCAGACTCCCTCTCCAAGCTTAGACACTGTCCCCAATGTTTTTTGGATCTCATCCCTACTTTGACGTGACATATTCGCTCACTCGCCGATCCAGACCATCCTGTTTGGTTTGTCTGAAGCCTCAGAATGGAAACTCTTGGAAATTGTTTTCTTGTTTTTCTAAATACCAATACTACTGTAAACACAATAGTAACAGTTGTAATAAGTATGGATTATCTTTATGGTCTTCTTTTACAACCAAAACAATTTTATGATTTGAGTCACTGCAGTAAATAACAGTGTAGGTCTTTTTTTTTTTTTTTAAATGTAGCTACTGGAAGATTGTAGTTAAGGTATGCAGGTACTAGTCGAATAGCAGTTACATACTTTGACTTTTTTGTTATGAATTATTTATATATGGTCTAAAAATTGGTAAAACATCAGTTCAAACTAGGGTTGTATAATGTCAAAAATCAGATACTAATTTATACTAAAACTAATATTGAAAATACTCATTTCAGCAAGTATAAAAAAAATCACAAAAATTTGAGGTGTAAAGTGGTATTGTAGTTGGTATTGAACATTGAGTCAGTTCCGTGGTATCAAAAATCAAGTTGGAAAATGTTTATATCATGAATGTACTAAAACAGGTACTGAAACAGGGAAAAAAATGTATAAATGATCAAATGCCATACATAAGGGGCTTGTTTCATGGTGCCTGTTCAAAGCCTGGATAAAAATCTAGGAGGGCATCTGGCTTAAGTCATTATCACCATGTACCTAAGTGTCATATTATATTACGCTTCAATACACAGTAAAATCTTTCAATCAATGACAGTCAATGTAGTAAAATATCACACGCACAGTATGTATGTGGGTTCAAATTCTCACTGTTTTTTTGGTTTTTTTTCTCGTTTATTTCAGCTCAGGTTCCTGACAGCGATGAGCAATTTGTTCCTGATTTCCATTCTGAAAACTGTAAGTACAAACTTTTTGATATTTTTCTCTTATAACTAGAAGCCAAGCCAAGTAAAAATATACATTTGGGACAGTTGTTTCCTGTAAAATTGCCAGAAGTCCTTAGTGGTCACTCCTTCCTCCATTTGGATACAGTAATCCTTTAAATCCTGATCGTATAGTACATTTGTATGGTGATTGTGCGTCCCATAAAACATTTGCATATAAGTGAAAGACTGAAAAGGGTCCGGCCCAGGAAACCGGTAAAAAGATGACGGCGGGCGCAGGTACAAAGATGGGCTTTTGTGTTCGTCGGAAGGTACCAAACAGAAAAACAAATTCCTGGGCTGCACAACTGAGCGAAGATTTGAATGTGTTTCCCTTTTTCTTGTTCAGAGACGAAACAATAGTGACTCAGGATCCGGGTGGATGTTCAGACAAACTTTTTTTTACTATTCAAGTTGAAGTCTTTGCAGCCCTAAAATGGTACAAAAGACAAACAGGAAGTAATCTCTGATCTTTCTTGCCTTTTGTGGTGAATTGCAGAGCTGTTTAGTATTTTTTAGGAGTTTCCAGTCAGCGCGTATAGTGTCTCCATGGTAACTGCTAAACATTCCGCCATAGACATACACCCACACCTCCAATTAAACGTTAAAGTGAAAAATAAGATGTTAAAGTGGAAAAAATGAACATACAGAATTGTTTTTAAAATGACAAATGATATTTTTTTTTTAGAAAGTTTAAAAAAAAAATTAACATAATTCCAATCTGAAGATATCACTGGTCTACAAGCAAAATGCTTCCGGAACAAAAGTAGTGATTTTTTTCTTGGTTTAGGTCACTAATAAAGAAAAAGTAAGTCAGAAGTGCTGATTGGCTATAGTTTCCAAGATATAGTATTGGGTCAAAATAGGAAGTTTATGCAAAATAAGGCAAAAACGGTAGTTTATCAGAAGGTACAGTGTGTCTACAAGCAACCAGTTCTATCTGAAAGCCTGTCTGCACATTCCAATACATTCATTTTAATATGTCTAGAGTTTTAACACATATCAATATATATAATATATATATGGCAAAAGGAGAAATTTGATTTGTCAACTGGACAAAGTTTGTTTGGTCAAAAACGTTTTGCCGCTCATCCGAGTGGCTTCGTCAGTTCTGGTTAGAGTGCTGAAGGACACTGCTTATATCTCGCTGCAGGGAGGAGCTAACTACAGTGAAATTATTCTGAAACTATCTCACGTCTTTGTTTTGAGTTTCTGTCTTTTGCTTTTTCTAGTTTCTCCGGTGTCTAGTTTAGCATACCTATTCAACCCCTAAACTAGACGCCAGAGAAACTGGAAAAAACAAAAGACAGAAACTCAAAACAAAGACGTGAGATAGTTTCAGAATAATTTCATTGTAGTTAGCTCCTCCCTGCAGCGAGATATAAGCAGTGTCCTTCAGCACTCTACCCAGAACTGACGAAGCCACTCGGATGAGCGGCGAAACGTTTTCAACCAAACAAACTTTGTCCAGTTGACAAATTGAATTTCTCCTTTTGCCATAGATTCTATCTGGATGACTGAGGGATTCTTCACACATAATATATACAGTATACAGTGGTACCTCACCTTAAGGAAGACCCTACATACGAAAAATCCAAGTTACGAAACACGAAATCTAAAAAATTCAATTAATGCGCGCTCAGATGCACGCCCCGAAACGTAAATACACTTTATCAACACTCACGGGGTTAGGTTTCAGAGGTGGCCTGGGGTGGGAGAGGTCCACGAGGTAGGACAACTTTGTATTTTGCAGTTGTTCTACATGTTTTAGGGCTGTAAATGCCTCACCACACACATTCTACGCTTTTCTCAGACTGGAGTTGGGCTTTTCTTGCATTTCTCTCTCGTTTGAACACTCGAACTTTCATAGATTTTCAACGGAATGTGTTGATAGTGAAGCGTGGGGGTAGACACGGCTCAATATAGCACTGAACGCACGAGGGGAGCGGAGACACAGGATTACTATCAACAACACATCATCAGTATGGTAAAACTCACCTGTCTCACGACGGTCTAAACCCAGCTGACGTTCCCTTAGTGAGTGAACAATCCAACGCTTGGTGAATTCTGCTTCACAATGATAGGAAGAGCCGACATCGAAGGATCAAAAAGCGACGTCGACACGGCGCAAGGGCGCAAGTACACGGGACTGCGGGCTCGGGATGGAGCCGTGGCGCCCGTGCCGTGCCTCCCCCTCGGGGCCGCGAGCCCGCGCGGCTCGGCCCGCCCGAGCACGGGGTGATTTAATCCTGGTCTGGTCCCGGTTTGGTCTGGGTCTGGACCTGATCCGGTCCTGGTTTAGACCTGGTCTAGACCTGGTTTAGTTCTGGTCTAGACCTGGAAGTCACATAGAAGCAGAGCCCGCCCCGAGCGAGACCCCGCGGTCTTGCCCGCCGAAAGAGCACCTTTCTCGGCCTGTTAGCTCACAGTGTCAGCCCCCCGGCTCTGGAGGTCAGATAGAACCAGAGCCCGCCCCGCCCTGCTCTTATTCCCGCTGAAAGAGCGTCTTTCTCGGCCTCTCAGCTCTAGCGTGGAACGCGCAAGGAGCGCGGAGACACGAGCAACGCGCTCCTCCAACGGCACTGCCATGTCCCGGGATAATCCTGGTTTAGTCCAGGTCCAGTCCAGGTTTAGACCTGGTTTAGTTCTGGTTTAGACCTGGTTTATTCCAATCAGGACGCAGAACACAAATGTTACACTATAAAAAAAAGTTACACTATAAAAAAAAAAACCTTGGAACAGATCAGGCCTTTTCCATTGAAATAGCTACTCAACTTACGAAAAATTCACGTTACGAAACCACTTCTGGAACGAATTATTTTCGTAAGGTGAGGTACCACTGTATATATATTACTATTATCATATCATTTCATATCTTGAATACATTAGCTAACCAGCACAGTTATCAATTGATTTTCAGTTCATCTTATCAATATCAAAGACATTTAGCCACTTTTATCTCAGAAGCAGGTCGAGTCGAAAAATTTGTAGACCAATGTATTCAGTGTTCATCTTTGAAACATTATGGCTTATCTACTGACCATTACAGCCCACTACTATTTTTACTGCTTCCATTCATACAAACTTGGGACACCACTACGAAATGAACACTAGTCACATGCTTTGTAGTTTGTGATTATTTGAATGTATTTAGTAGCACTTCCTGTATCTTTTCTGTGTGTAAACATCATGTGACCGTGCCCTCCTCGTGTCACCACAGCCCCGCCCCCTCCTCTGTGAAACATTGTCGTAGGGTGTCGTCCAACAATGGTGAGGAGGAAGTGCGGATGAACCCTAGGGCCACCGTGGGGTCATGTCTACTTAACCCCATGCACTGTGAGCCAATCAGCTGTCAGAGCACGGCGAGCGCTTGACCCGGGTGAGATGCGCGGGGTCAGGGGGGCGAGCGTTTGACGGACAGTTCATTTATAGGGTGCGTTCACTATCCTGCTGTTAACGCTGCGGAAGGGAACATCTCCATTCAAAGTGTGAGTGATGGAAAATAGAGGTTGACAAAGCATCATAGATACGTGACACATATGGACTGGAGCCAATGTGTGAAAACGCCAGAGGGAAGATGGCGACGGGTGTATTCCATCGGATACACAAGTCCACTATATGCAAAATAATATGTTTTTATTCAGGCAGTCCATTATTGTTTATGTATTTATTTTCTTTGTACTACTTTATTCAGTACTTCACTATTAAAAGTGCTTTGTGTAACTTTTTTGGTGGAGGGTCCGTCAAATGCTTTTCTCCATGGAGGTGATGATTGCTTTGTCTGGAATGTTCCACAGTATGGTATTAAACCTTTCTTCATGGAGACCAAACCAGACCAAGTTACAGATCAGGTCTATGGAGAGGCACCCCACTCACAGTCAGAATGCCTGTTTTTTAGGTATTTTTTTAGCTATAAAACTACCTGTAATTGACTAAATGTAAGGTAGAGCTGTTTAATGTCATACTGTGGAACATTCCAGGCAGAGAAATTGCATATCGGATATTACGGATATTAATCAATTGTTTGTTTGTTTGTTTTTTTCATTTTGTTTTATACAGTTGTCTTTACTTGGTCAGTCATTTACTGTTTGCTTTGACTTACAGTGATGGTTTTATACCAGATGCCCTTCTGTCTTCTTTTATGAGATCCCCATTATTATTACTTTATTTAATACTTCACTATTAATCTTTATCGTTTTTCGTGTGTAGAATTCCTCAGTCGTCCAGGTAGAATCCATGGCAAAAGGAGAAATTCAATTTGTCAACTGGACAAAAGTTTATTTGGTCGAATACGTTTCGCAGCTGATCCAAGCTGCTTCTTCAGTTCTACAGTTCAGCTTATCGTTTTTTTATGAATCTTTAAATGAATATTTTCCCCCCCTTTTGTTTTATGTACTTGCCTTTACTTCATCAGTCAGTTACAGTATGCATTGACTTACAATGGTGGGTTTTTTGCCAGATACCCTTCCGTCTTTTGTGAGATCCCCTTTAGAGCAGTCCAGCAGTCACTCTTCTTCCTACTCTGTAAATTATGATTAACTGAAAAACATTAGGCCTATATTTATTCAGGCACGTGTGTGGAAAAGCTCCGTCGGTGGATGAATTTGTAGTCCTTTGTGAGTAGATTACAAATACTTAAATCTTACAAAAACCTTAATCACTATTCCTTTTGAAAATATCAGTATATCAAAAATCCCATTGCGCTTACACTGCAAAAAAAGCACAGAAGTGATTGTGTAACATACCTGCACATCTGTTAAACCCATTCTGACTAAAGAGTGTATCTATGTATGTGCTATTGAGAAAGCCAGGTCATGCAGTCAGGCCAGTAACGTGCGGCAGCTGACCTGTGTACTTAGGAGTCATTAGGGAGAGACCGGTTTCTTCTATGGATTTTGGCAGACTTTGGGAAACTTCATAAAATGGTGGCACATTTATCAAGGCTCTAATCTATTCTATTTGCACAGGTACAAAACATACAACAAACTTTAATCTTATATTTAACGGTTCTATATTACACAAAACTGACTCTTGGGAGCTTTAACCTGATGAATGAATGATGTTACTTCATCATCAGTATACTAGAGTTGTGTTTTGTTTCATTCACACATGTAATCCTTTTAGTCTGTCTGCATCTCCAAAGCTCCAAATGCTCAGTTCTACCTTGTGATTTCATTTAGTGGTAGTTTTGAAATTCATAACTACCTTTTAACTTAAGTTCTGTTTAGATTTTCAGTTCCGGGACTGAAATTATCCAAATGATTCCAGTGAAGGTGTATGGAGTTTAAAATATAGTGAATCACTTCCTGCTTTCTGTTTGAAATATGAACTCAGCTTAAATATACAGGATATGTGTTAAACATGTGTGAATGAAACAAAACACAATTCTAGGTATGTTTGTGATGAGGAAACAACACTAAAAACATACATAGATCAGGAAAAAAAAAAGCTTAATATGGGCCCTTTAATTAGTTGGTTACTAAGAGAATAATTCTTAATAAACCATATTCCTATTGGAGACAGAGCAAACACACAGAACAGTGTATTTTTATCTCATCTTTAAGTGACAGTATGTAACTTGATCTGTTTTTTATGAAGGTGGAAAGTCAGCAGCACGATTCCATGGAAATCACTTACATGTTTCTGTGGAAATAGAACGTTAAAAACACGGAACACGGAAACAAGCTGACTTTTTTTTTGCAAAAAATTACAGAGTATGGCTTTAAATACTTTTTATTGCAGCAGCTACTATTGCTACCAATACTATACAAGTTCACGTAAAGTTCAAGTACAGTAACAATTTGTAGCACTAAAAGTTACTACATGGTATTACAATGGATTTGTTTTTTAATGTAGACTTTGTTAGGTCCTGGTTTAGTCCTAGTCCAGGTTTAATTTTGGGTTTAGTCCCGGTTTAGTCCCATTTAAAGAGTGTGTACAATTATTTATCTACAGTACACACACTAGTATACCTATGCTCCAACTATTCCTACTATTCCTACTCCTGCAAAGTAAAGTATAATCTGTATTTAACAGTATTTTTCCATCTAAAACCACACAGCGCACTGTCCTTTGTCCAAGTATGTTGTTTACACTTGTTCAGGAGATCGGACCCATTCACAAATTTTCTTCCCTGGCTTGTGTGCGTAAGAGGAAGTGTGGCTGCCCCTCCCCCCCCCACTCTCCATTCATAAAAAAAAGCCCTACAGTAACACAGATCTGCTCCAAGCTCCGCCCCCTCTTCCTGTCTCTGGACAAACTTAGTTGAATTTAAGAATCTGTATACCTCCATTTCTTCCTCTCTCTGTTCTCTCTGTTCTGGATGCGGACATGTTGTGTGCAGTTGGAGCTGAAGTGATTTACAGAGGGCTGGTGTGGGGAGTTTGTTTAGCTTTAGCTTTAGCCGTGTAATTAAATATGGTGCGGCCGAGGAGAATGCAGCTCACTGTACTAGAAGAATAAAGGTTGTGGAGAAAAGGTTGTAGAAAAGGTTAAAGAACAGAGAACTGAAAAAAGATAAAACTTCTAATTGTCAAGTGAACAGTAAATGAAATGCACTTTTGAAGGTTAGTTGGCAAGACTTAAATATAGTTATATAGTTCGGAGTTTCTTCAGTACTATTTTCCCAGAGAAAACATGAATACGAATCCTGCATCCAGGTGTTTTCCAAGTTTCCCTTTGGTCCATTACTGAGTTTTGTTGAAAGTCTGACCATAGACTTTTTGAATGAACAGACCTATAAACTAAGAGAAGGGAAAAACATTAGTAATCAATGAAGTTTCTAAGCTGTCATTGAAATTGGGAAATGAGACCGCAAAAGGATAATAATAAAACTAGAACTAAAACTCATCTGAAACTATTAATACTGAGAAAAGAAGTCACATACATGTGTTTTCATTTTATTTTTTTATTTTTTTTTTAAATTTCTGCTTCTATGTCCATGATTATTTCCATTTTAGATTCTCACAGAACGAAAACTATGAATGAACACATATTGAATGTAGTAAACAAAAGATATTTAAAAATAACCACCCTGGTTTGCACTTTTGGCATTTCTTCACTCTGACACGGCAAATGAACTGAGACTTGATCGAGAAACTCATTTCCATATATCTGGCATCATATATTTGATGTGTATATGAAGTATTTAAAATGTAGGAAGTAGTAAACATTAAAAAAAAAAACTTGAATGAGAGGGTGTGTCCAAACTTCTGAATGGTAGTGTAAATAGGACAAAGTTGAGGCTTTGTAATGGCACTGATATCAGAACTAGTATAAGACCACATGGTAATACTAAAAATATTATTTTCTGTTGCAAATTACATTCTATAATCAAAATAGTGATATTAAAATGTGTATCTGTACCATCAAGCCTTTTCCTTATCCTGTTCGTATCATTAGTTAGTTAGACAGTGTTACAGTCCACTAATATATGGTTTTAAAACATAGAAGTGGAAAAATATGATTTTCTTTTATAGTTCAAGACACAAAAAAGCAGCAAATGGGTAATCTGTGAGATAAAACAAGCCAACATGTCCAAACTTCTCCAAGAATCCAAGAAAAGTGTAAAGACCTCACTGACATGTCCACTGTGATGTGCTCGGTCATGAATTCACAGCCGGTCCTGCTGTTTGGTCCGATCGTCCCCTTTTGGAGCACGGCCTGATGGGTAAACGCTGTCCCTCCCTTTCTCTCTCCCTCCCTCCTCCTCATTCCCTTGTCTTCTCCTCTCTTCTGCCCTAAACAGAAACATGCCTTTGTGTTCTCTCGCCACTTTCCAAAATACAGCTGCTACGCAACAAAAGTGTGAAAACATCCAGGTGCCAGTATTTCCAAGCAGCTCCATCTCTCAGCTCAGTCGCAGATATTTGAGCCACTTTGAGCTTGGGTTTACGCAAAATGGTTCAACAAATCTCCTGGGGTGATTTGGCGTGACAGGTTTCGTGCGCACACACATAAACAGTGCATAGACCAAGAGGCTGCATGCACTTTTATGAATGGGGCAGTTGTGGAGGAGCAATTGGCTGAGGTTAGGTACTGCATCGAATAGGGCTTCATTATGGAAATAAGAAGATGGTTTAGGATATGATCTTGACATAATTGTGATTTTGTTATGTTTTGTCATTGCTATTAAAGGTACACTGTGTAACTTTTCTGGAGGAGGGTCTGTGATCTGGTTGACACATGAAAATGTTATTGCTTTGCCTGGAGTGTTTCACAGTATGATCTACTTATCTGTCTTTCAATGATTCAATTAGAAATGTTTTTATTGGGAAAAAAAAGACTTGGTGTGCTGTTGTAATCTGGTTGCTTCCATGGAGATAGTGAGTGCGTGCACATGGTAGGATCGGATTGGATTTCTCCAAATCCGATCCCGTTACTCGGCAGGTGGTCTGTCGTCCAATCCGAGTGCACATGAAAGTCATGCAGTTGGATAATGGTCAGCGACCTGGCCGGCTCCGCTACGCTATGTGGCGCTGTAGTCCAAAAACTTCCAGGTGATGGCTACTCAATAAAAACACAACAAACTATGTGGCGGTATACAAAGATGGCACTCAAGGAGCTTGACGGAGCAGCATTGGTGTACGTGTTGTGCATTTTTTCTTCGCAGCCATGATTTCGTCCTGACTTCTCCGGGAACAATCGCTACTTATAACGGCGTCGGCGACTCCTGCCACTCCCTGGCGAAAATTCCCACACATGCGCAGTACGCCAATCCGATCCGATATCGTGCACAAGGCAACACCAAGCGGATTACTATCGGCCTAAGCCAGGGGTTCCAATCGGATTCATGAAACCAATCCCTATACGATCCTTAGCCTGTGCACATCTTTAAAAATATATATATGTAAACAAAGATTCCCCATTTTAAACATGTCCACACTTGAGAGTAAACTAAAATATAAACAGTAAACTAATACTAGAATCCCATGTGTTTCAGAAGTTTGTCCTTGTAATTAGCTAATCGTGACAATTCGGTTCAGTTGTCATAAATGCAAAACTATGTACTATACTCAAAGTTTTCTATTGCAGTCAAAGCTGATACAAGGGAACTTTTTGTTTTCTGTCTTTCTACCATTTCAGAACAGAAAATAGTTATCAACCCGATCGAATCAAATGAAAGTGTGATTTTTAAAGACCAGGCGTGCGGCGTAATAGGCATTTAACAGCTTCCAGTGGAGAAGTAAAAGCTCACCGGATTGCTGCGTGTTGATTCAGGGCAAAAGGGAGAGCGAGAAGGAGAGAGGGAAGAGAGATGGAGGGAGAGAGGGGTCAGTACAGCTTTCTGAATGGAAGGCAGTGTGTGTTTTATTAGTGAGGCATCAGGGGAGGTGAAGGAGAGAGGCCAGCAGAGAAGAGAGGAAAAGGACTGACTTTAGTGGTCTATTCAGAGGTATTTTATGGCGTATGAATGTACATGTAGCACTGATATTTTAACAGTTAAAGAACAGCTCAAGTAAGATATGTTGCTTCATGAAGTACCAGTAAATGCCCCAAATTGGAAAAATACTCCTCACCACACCATCATTTTTTGGTAGAGAGTATGCCACCTACTTGTTTTGATGGAGATGTTATTGCTTTGCCTGGAATGTTCCACAGTATGGCTTTGAAATGATCGATTTTGCAGTTACGTTATATGTTTCAATAGCTTAAAGGGATAGTGCAGGGTTTTTTTATGTTAATCTGTATGGGTTTCCTTCTAAAAGTTACGTGTGTTGACACCGGCTTACCTCTGACAGTCTCAGCTGAGCCCGGTTCGGCTCGCTTTCTGGAGCCCACATAAGTAGGTAACTTCTCTGGAACATGAAATAAAGCTTGTTTTTCTTCTCAAAACAAAACATTTGTTAGAAAGGTGATATATTTGCATCCCAAACAGTTGTCCACGAAACATCCAGCAGCGTATTTCGCATTCGCGTATCGTCTCTCTCCACTTGTATCACTACACCCATGTTAACTCTATCAGCCTGTTCACCTTCAGCGGATGTCTACGTCGAAGTTTACAAGTGAACAGCCTGGTAGAGTTAACATGGGCGTAGTGATACGAGTGGAGAGAGACAGTACGCAAATGCAAAACACACTGCTGGATGTTTCGTGGACAACTGTTTCAGACGCAAATATATCACCTTTCTAACAAATGTTTTGTTTTGAGAAGAAAAACAAGCTTTATTTCATGTTCCAGGGAAGTTACCAGACCTACTTACGTGGGCTCCAGAAAGCGAGCCGAACCGGGATCAGCTGAGACTGTCAGAGGTAAGCCGGTGTCAACACACGTAATTTTGTGTTATAAAAAAATGCACTATCCCTTTAAAAAACCTTCTCAGAGCGGGGGCTGCCCTCCACAGATCTGATTTGTAACTTGGACTGGTGACACCAACTTGTCTCTATCAATATGCCGTTCTAGACAAAGCAACATCTCCATGAATACAAGCAGGTGGCGCACACGTTCAGAAATCAGAAATGTTTCACAGGGCTGCTTTAAGCGCATTTATTAGCATAACTGAGAAGTACAAAATAATATAGAAAGATGTTTGGATGAGTTTTCTGGCCAGTTGCAAGTCAATCTCACTATTAATCATCTATAGAATCCTAGAATACTAGTATTTCAAAAATATATAAAAAGAAACCAAAGATGTATTCCAATCTGTCTCCACATATGGGCCGGTCCATAAAGATCAGGGGGGTGTGGGTCTGACTCCAAGCTGCTGACACAGGCCACTGAAGGTGCGATCTCAGAGGCCCAGTATGACCATATCGACCCGGGGCCCATCCATCGCGGGGCTGGACGCGATGAGGAGGACTGATAAATGACTTGATAAAGATAAAGCTCAGATAAATCAGGGCGAGGGGCAGATAGGGAAGAAGACAGCTCGCGTGCTGGGGGGAGGGAGGGGGGCTTTACGGTCCGCGATTGCGATCTGGAAAGCGCGTGAGAGATCGGCGGAGCGAGACCTGTAGATGTGGTGTTAGCACTGATAACTCAAGTAAGGTGTCTGGACTACTCTTGTTCCAGGTTATCTGTTTTTGATAACGCGCGCACACGTATGCACGCTCCCTTTTTCAATTTTCCAAAGTCATTTTATCATTTGAGTAACAGTGCGGGGGTAAATCGATCCCACACATTAAACATTAAGAAGGGGGTAGTTATATTAGGGCTTTGAAAAGATTGAGAGAGCAGAGTCAATATTGTTTGAGATTAATTACCGCTAGCTTGGCCTCGTCTCTGTATGTCCCCCTCGCCCACATGTCCTGGGACAAGGATGTATTGTACGGGGCGCACAAAACAGCTACGGAACTGGTCAGATTTACGACTAGTCAATGACCGTTTTATAAAAAGCAAACGTGGCACAAATGAAAGTGAAGTGGACAAGAGGGAGAAGGAGAGATGTCACTGCTTTTACAGATAGTAGAGTTATGAGTTATTGACCCCATTGGAGTAGATGAAATTTAGAGCACATTGTACTTTAGGGGCTTTACTGTGACAGATCGGTTGAAAGCAGATGTGTAGATGGTAACTAGATACTTCAACCGGTACATTTTTAAGTAATGGCTCCTTTCGGTGTAGATTTGACTTGTGTTTTTTGAGGAAAAATACCTCAGCTTCATTGGTTGTAAAGTGGCTGTAAAAGTGATATAAATCTCCAGTGGCCTAGAGGTAACAGCAGTGACAAAATAGTAATAGTAGTGGTACTAGTTTGTAGTGGTAGTTGTAGCAGTGACCGTGATATAGTATTGGATGTGGAAGTGCAAATACTAGAAATGGAAGCCAAGTAGTAGTAGTGATAGTAGGAACGCAAGTAGTCGTAGTGGTAAGGGTGGGTTTTAAAGTAGTTGTTGTCATTTTAGTAGCAGTAGTAGTAGTAGTAGTAGTAATAGAAGATGTAACAGATAAAAATAGTAAAAATCGAAGAAGGCTGTACAAGAAGCAATGGCCATAGAAGTATACCAGTAGTAATTGCAGCATTGTTAGCAGTAATTTGTAGCAGTAGTAGTAGTTACAATGAGTTATTGGTAGTAGTAAAAGTACTTTTCTTTGACAGTAAAGCTCCATAGTAGTTCCTTCACATTCTCATGAGAAAGTTTCAAGTCACACCACTTCTCACAACTCACCAAGCAGAACTGAAACTTGGGCCATTGCAAAATGCACTGGGCTAATGTCCATCCTGTTGACCAATACTAAATCATATATATAGACAAAAGTAGACTGCGTTGGTGGAGCTCGGTGTCCTGCTTATATCGCTGTACTTTCCATCAGTCTCGTTAGGCTCATTTGGCAGCTCTCTGACAAGCATTCTTTAAATATTCAAGGAGCCTGAGGCATTATCAGATGAGAGAGGCTGACCTGTAAATCAGATAGAGAACACACTAATGGATGCAACACTCTTAGCCCAGTGTCACAAGCGGCCTGCCTCTCCATATCAAATTAAGCTTTTAGGAATAATACCAACCAATCATGTCTGAATAGGGTTACAGGCTACGCTATAGATCCTTTTAGTGTTTGTAAATAGACCTGATATATACGAATGGTGCAATAAACCCAGACAGTAATGCATTTTATATTAAAGAATTGATAGCGAACGTTATGGAGTTGGAAAAGTTAGAAAATATAATGTGTTTGTTTAATGGTTTTATGCAATTTAATAATGTAAAATGTTCAAAATGTAAGTGATTTTATATTAGCTTAGCAGTTCATGTTTCAGTTTTCTCTATCTAGATGTAAAAATATGCATTGCAAACTGAATTCTGAATTTAACATAAATCAAAAAATTTTATAGCAATTAGTTTTCCTACATTAGTGCATGCAGCTCTTGTGCCTAGTTAAACACAGGAGGTGAAAAGACCAGAAAAATGTGGCTGTTTGCTGCGGGTGTTCCAATGAGTGAGACCAGGTCAAGGGTGCTCTTGGAAAAAGGATCAATGAAATCTAGGCACTCCAAATAAGTAAAATTTGCACGAGGAAAAGTATAAAGTTAAAAGGCCTTTATTTAAACATGTTTCGATCAATACTGGTCTTACAACTAAGCCCTGATGAAGACCAGTCGTGGTCCAAACGTGTTGGCTTTGGCCATTTAAATGAAGGCCTTTTAACTATACTTTTCCTCGTGCAATTTTAACTTTTTTTGCCTGGATTCTGCTGTCTAAAGGAAGAAAGAATCTATTTAAGCTTGTGTCATCTATATACTTCAATCTATGATTCCTGTGGATCATTATGTAATAAATTGCACATTTTAAATCACAATATTAATCTAAAATGACTTGATAAACAAAACACTTTCGCGTTAGAAAACTCCGGTGGGAACAGACGTCAGAGTAAAGAGTCACATGGATAGCCACATCACGCTAGCAAGTAGTGGATTATTTTTTTATTTGTGTCAAAATTACTAGGGGACGCTGATGAATCCTACATGGATCACCGATTAAGAAAATTCAATGGAGAAAGAAGTAAGTACAGAGCAGTGGGCGAGTGCCGGTAGGGGTGAAAGTGGGGTTAATCGGAAATATAGCATTTTGTAGATACGTGATTAAAGATTGCTCAAACAAACATAAATCACTCCAAACTTCAGGAGGTAAGTGAGAAGGGGAAACAGCAATAACAACATAATTCAAAGCTCTGAAAAGTTGCCATACTGTGAAACATATCAACGCACTAAAGCATTATCTCCATGGAAAAAAAGCTCCCACCAGAAATGTTACACAGTTCATTTGTAAAGAAGCATAACTTCTTTAAAAAACAAATATTAATCAAAAAATTGTACAAGGGTCTAAGCTAGCAAAGGCCCCATTTGCAAACTATTGTCATAAGCTTGGTTGTGTAATAGTTGATTGTGTTTTCGTAGTGTGCGGTGACTGGAGACACACACACACACACATGCTGGACATATGTTTCCATGCACCATTCAAACGGATCTATGGACTCTCCAAACAGATCTCACTGCACCACCAATATTTCCTTCCTCTTTTTGTCCCTTGACACATACAAACTCTTTTCTTTAGATTTTGGTGGATGTTGCTGTTGCCAAGAAGGGTGTAATTTATGTTTGCTGACTGGTTTGTAGCCCTTGAGCAAGGCAAGCCAAAAAAACGTAATTGTTGGATTTGCATGAAGTTTTAAGACACAAACATCAATAATTCTGAATTATTTTCAAATGCTGACTCGCTAACTCCAGCCACAAAGACAATAGTGTTTTAGAAGTTAAAAAGAACAAATACTGGCAAAAACCCTACATAAATTAGACAGACCTATCAGACCTTTCTTGAGTACTTTCAGAATGGTCAGACCTAGGATAACACATGGTTATATGGAAACTATTAGCTAATTTGTGTTGAAAATTGTTGTTTTTAATTCATTTTTATTTCTGTTTTTAAAATCAGTATCAGCTGCTATGTTGTTTTCCTTGGTATTGAAATTGAGAACAAAATTTTAGTATTGTAGTAGGTAAGGATGTACTAGGTAAGGATGATCGAAATCTCATGGAACAATATCATGATATGTTGGGGATCAGAATTACAGAATAGGTCACTTTTTGCTTTTAAAATACCTTGACAAGACTATGGTGTAAATCATTACTGTCATAACACATTTTTTCATGTAGTCTGTACTGAAATCGTGTTACATTTACCTATATTTATTGGCTGTTGCTACAATTAAAAATGCATTTATCAAAGGAGCTTGTTATTCAGTACTTTGTGATGGCCCACGATATTATTGTGAGACTTTTGATAATACAATATACAGCTCTGGAAAAAAATAAGAGACCACTGCAAAATTATCAGTTTTTCTGATTTTATAGGTATGTGTTTGGACAAAAGGAACATTTTTGTTTGAGTCTATAAACTACTGACAACATCTCCCCCAAATTCCAAATAAAAATATTATCGTTTAGAGCATTTATTTGCAAAAAATGACAAATGGTCAAAATAACAAAAAAGATAAAGATAAAGATGTTTTCAGACCTCAAACAATGCAAAGAAACGAGATCAAATTCATTTTAAAACAACATAATACTAATGTTACACTTAAGAAGAGTTCAGAAATCAATATTTGGTGCAATAACCCTTATTTTTAATCACAGCTTATGACTTTATTCCACTCCTGGTGCAAGAACTGAAGTAGCTCAGCTTTGTGTTTGTGTTGGAATTCAACAGACGCTGGAATGGAATGGCTGTAATACATGTAGTGATGCTGATTTCGGAAAAAATGTAGTGGTTTCCAGAGCTGTATTTTAGTAGTATCCTTTGCATTGTCTCATTCCTTACTACTGACCACACCACATTGGCACCAGATTTCCAACTTTGCAAAACTACTTTTATGAATGAAAATCTTCCTTTTAACTCCTCACACCATCCTAGTTATTGACATCCTTGTTTCCACTGATCCACATAAGGGATCCATTGTCTAACACAGAACCAGGTGTAGCCAGCTAAGCCACGTGTCGCCTTGGATAACATTGCACATGCACCGTTCATATCGCGCTAGATATGAACCAGACTTCCAGATACTGTTAGCATTGTCCCTCCAATGTTATTTGTACAATGAGTCCAATTATTAAGTGTGTATTTACATGTCCTTTGCTTCGGCGATATCCAGTCACCTTGTTTGACACTAGGCCTGATGTACATTGAGTTATTATCCAGACGCTTGTGAGTTGGCCAAGTTACACATAAACATTGAGCTTAAGACTATCCAGATCCACTATTGTATTAAGACTGGATGTCCCAAAGGCAAAGATTTTAATGGTTGGAAATTTTGTGTGTCTAAAATAAGACATTGGAGTTCATTTCAAGGTTTTGTCTGCTTAAAAGATTTAGTTGAGTTTCCCTTACCTCAACACGTTATTCAAGGTTGCAAAATTAAAGTTACATATTATTTTAGTACAGTTGTTATACCAGATGCCCTTCCTATTGTAATAATTTCTATACATCAAGAATCTACATATATATTTAGACTGACACGTACAACTAGCTTGTCAAATAAGAATTTACAAAAAATAAATAAATAAATAAAAACAGCAATTGCTTCAATGATTGAGGCTGCCAGGTGTCCCTCAGGGCTCTACTTTGGCCCCCCACATATTTTTTCCCAAATAGTTCTATATTTATTTAATGTAAGGGAGAAAACACAAGAAATAGATCATCTTCTCAAACTAATGTGATATCATAGTGTCTCCAGAATAGGTCATTCCTAACACCAGTGGCATTTTGGAATTTTTTTCACACCAAATCATAGGATTGATATAAAAAACATAATATTTTGTTGAGATGTTTCTCCATTTCTTTGTATGGAAATATTTTAAGTAATTATGTCAATCAATATCAATTAATTTGCTTGTTTTGTTTTTGTCTTTGTTTTTTTGTTTTTTGTTTAGTTCCTTGGGCTCTGTACCATTGCTACCACAACTTTCCCAGACATGAGTGTCCCTAGACTGACATTATGTATGCAGACATCCGAATCACTTCAATACAACTTCTTTATAATATATTTTTAAATTCTTCCAAATGGTGATGCCGTTTTCTTGAGGAGTTCCCCAGGGACCTACATTGGCTCCCATACATTTTCCCACATGTTCCTAGAAAACCATTGTATGTACTGCTAGTGTGTGTGTGTGTGTGTGTGTGCATGCGTGCGTGCGTGTGTGCGTAAGGGGGTGTGCCTTCTCTTTTCCTCCTTGTGCGATTTGTTTGTGGTGGGTGTCCGTTGAATAGGAAACCCCCCCTCCTGTAATGATCCCTCTACTTCCTAAAGCACTCAACCATGACCATCACCTTTCACCCCGGGCCCTCCCCCCTAACAGTGCACATTTACATATGTAAGGGGACATCTTCAGCCTGACTATAGCGGGGGTCATCCCTAAACGAACTGCTCCCAATAAGGTGTCAAAGGGAGACGCTGAAGAATGCCGCAAAATAAGGAAGGAGGAGATAAGATGTTAGCTCTGAGGAAGCCCTGTGACCTTATCAGTGGAGGAGACACCTTGGATTGTTATAGAAGTGTGAATCTAAGCCAGAGTTATGACAAATGTTAGGAGAGTGTGTGAGAAGTAAAAAATGAAATCAATTGACTGGTTTATAATATTATAAAACATAAAAGATGCTAAGGATTTAGTCATTACAATAGCACTTGTTGGTAAGGATTGGCAATAGGGTTTAAGACATTTGAACTGAATTGAGAACAACATTTTTGGTAAGGAAAGCTGACAAAATATCAGATGGAATTAAAATCAAAATAAACTTGTATAGTCTTTCAAAAAAATATATTTTCTGCTCATTTCCCATTTTCCCATTTGTGCAATACTATAATCTCACCGGAGAACATAATTTCTCCACTATATAGTCTAAATGTGCAATTTTTTCTATATTCCCTTACTGTATTTTCTTATTTTATTATTATTACTTATCTTGTCTGCATGCACTTTTTTGTTCTAACTTTCTTTGCACTAAACTGCCTGGAGCTAATATGGCAAGTGAATTTCTCCTGTGTGAGATCAATAAAGTCTTATCTTATCTTATTTTAATTTTTGATATCGAAAAAGAAAACTGAAAGTTTTACAAAAGTTTATATTTCTCTCTCTCTCTCTTTTTTTTTTTTTTACATTGGTCTAGACAGAATTTAATTTCTTTTGCAATTTTCCTTTGTAATGAAACTAACCTGGACCCCTGGGGGATTACACCAACAATTTTTTTTGAAAGACGGAAAAAAAGGTTTATTTTATCTCTTTCTTCTTTCAAAATTAAACGCATCTACTTTGTGCTATTATTGGCTTTTCCACGTTTAAATCATACATGTATCCTTCAGTATTAAGACCTGCGTTATCTCAGACCGTAGCTTTGAGAGGCTCCAGTGATTGTGTACTGGAGCTGTCTCTGCACTTCTAAACACGTCCCCGATTCTTCACGCTTCACACTTGGGGTCATGAACCGCCGCGCTTCCTCTTCAAACAATAAAATATGAAGATCTGCACCAACAAGTGATGTAACATTTCATAACGAGTCAACACGAGGTCGCACTGGAGCAGAGGAGAGCTGGATTTGTTTACAAGACAGACATTAAGTTAAACAAAATTGAGAAGATAAATGGCGATATGCCATGGAGGTTCTGCAAATACTTGATATTATTTGATATAGCTTGGTTTCCTGTAAATTTAACTCAAATGTTTGCAAATAATATTTCATTAATTGAAGCATCTGTCATGGTTTTAGAAGTCAGGTTTTGTCTTTGCAGTGCTTTAGTTTAAACAGATGTAGAGCAAACTTGGCAAAAGAAAGTTTATAAGGGAGCGTGTCATGGAGCTGGACATTAGGACTGGACTTTTGGATCTTTTAGCTTTGTTCATATCAAAGAGTCATTCAAAAGACTGTCTCTTTTCTATTTTTGATTATATGACAGAAGCCGATGTAAGATCTCATTTTATCTATTTTTTTTATCTACGACTCAGATCTGTTGAAATGTTTCAAACTGAGAGTGTGAGTGTGTATACACTTTGAAATTATGAAAATCGAAATAAAATGTTGCACAACAATATGAATAATTATTTGTGCACAAAGCTCTCATTTTCTTCTGTGCTGATTCCTGTTTTAATCAGTGTAAAAATGCCTGAAAATGGGAAAGAAAAACATTTGGTTCTTTTAATACATGGGATCTGGATCCAACCGTTCGAAAGAGCCGACTCATTCACAAATGTCACATTACTACAGGACATTTCTGAAATTAAAAAAGAAAAAAAGGTCATTTGAAAGTATAAATTGACAGTCTTTTTGAACCTGGACTCCTTCATATGATACATAACCACCCGAGGAATACACTGTGTTGGTGGAAATTGCACAGATACAACATAAATGCACAGAGTCTAGGTATTTTGAATAGGATATGCGCCTTATGCTTGTTCCAACAGTAAAAAATAGTAGATGATATTTTCTGAAATCTACGGCACATGACCTCTGTGTGTGCATAGCTTCTCATTCACATTTAATGCTGCTAATGTGTGTCAAGCCAAATACGCATACAGTGTGTCCTAGGCCTTCATTATGTCCACATTTACAATTTAATTGTTGATTTTAATGTAATATTTTGGCTGACTTTAAAAGTGCATTGTGTAACATTTCTTGCTTTTCTCCATGGAGATCTTATTGCTTTGTCTGGAATGTTTCACAGTGTGGTATTAACTTTCTATTACTTTCTATCATCCAGGAGGCCAAATCTGGCCAATTTACTGGTCAGATCTGTGGAGAGGCAACCCCGCTGCCTGTTTTCTTGGTATTTTTGAGCAATAAACCACCTGCAATTTAATACATATAAAACTGTTTAATGTCATACTGTGGAACATTCGAGAAATGACATAGAAACAAGGTGACGGATCCACAAAATTTAAGAAATGTTAAATAGTGCACCTTTAAACAAAAAAGTAAATAAAATGCCACCATAGTGACTAAAAAACAAAATTACATACATTTCTATTTATTAAAACTATAACTAAAATATATCAAAGTGACCGAATTGGAAAATCCGATAAAGTGAACGCGTCTCCTGGTGTCTACAGCATTATCCTCTTTACTCTGCTGCTCTGTGACTGGAGCTGTGTGCACTGTCTGTAAGGTCTGTTTGCAGGTCACGACCCTAAAGCACAGGAAAGCACCAATACCAACAGACAAGCACACAGGAGCAGTCAGTGTTAGCGGGTCAGGTGCCCTCCCATAGAGTGTACAAGCAGAGAGGAGGAGGCTGGGATCCACAGTGTCTGACAGGGAAATCTGCTTAAATGCACTTTAATCCTGTTGAGCCGCTGCTAAAGCTGACACTTCCTCACCTGCCTCTTGGTCGTGGGAGAGTGAGTACAGCCCAAATAAGATCATTAATAACAAGAACCAAGTTTTTTGATGTAGTAACTGTTTTGATAGCGTGGTATAGTACATAGTGGGAAAGAATTTGAGGTATTTTTAAAGGAATTTTTCACAATGTATACTGTACTCATTGAAGAGTTAAGTGCATACCGATACATAAGGTAGCATGAAACCACAGTTATGGAGTGGTTAGCTTCCTTTGTCAGATTTGTCACGTCCAAACACGTGTCGGATCAGTAAGTATTCGTGTCCAGACAAAAACGTAGTGCTGAGTGAAAACGATGTAATACATATGCCACACCGATATGTGGTGCTGTAAACAGGAAACAGCCAGAGCCACCGGAAATGCAATACTACAAAGAGCGCATGCGCATAAAGTCCTTTCTCTTCCGCAAACAAGCATTGTGACGTCATCGTTTTCCAAAAGCTGCGTTTTGCACGTCCACCCGAAAACGCGACACCGTTTACACCCACCAAAAACGCTGGCACCGTGTGCACGAAAGGCCAAAACGATACAAACTTCTCAGTTTCCACCAAAAACATTGCCGTGTGGATGGGCCCTTAAAGGGATAGTGTGTTTTTTGATGTTAATCTGTATGGGTTTCCTTCTAAAAGTTACGTGTGTTGACACCGGCTTACCTCTGACAGTCTCAGCTGAGCCCGGTTCGGCTCACTTTCTGGAGCCCATGTAAGTAGGTCCGGTAACTTCCCCGGACCATGAAATAAAGCTTGTTTTTCTTCTCAAAACAAAACATTTGTCCGAAAGGTGATATATTTGCGTCCCAAACAGTTGACCACGAAACATCCAGCAGCGAATTTCGCATTTGCGTATTGTCTCTCTCCACTCGTATCACTACGCCCATGTTAACTCTATCAGCCAGTTCCAGGGAAGTTACCGGACCTACTTACCTGAGCTCCAGAAAGCGAAATCGAACCGGGATCAGCTGAGACTGTCAGAGGTAAGCCGGTGTCAACACACGTAACTTTTAGAAGGAAACCCATACAGATTAACATTTTAAAAATCCCTTTAAGGAGAGTTGGTTTGGGAAGGGCATCCGGTTTAAAAGGCCAAGAAGATATTGATTAGTGGTCATCTCAAATGTGAAATGTTGGCTAATGTTGAGTGATAAATAGTGTTCAATCACAGTCAAAGCAGTGATCGAATAATGGTAAAGCCAAAGAAGAACAATGTGATCATACAAAGTAATCAACAACATAATAAAAGCTGTACTATGTAACTTTTCTAGAGGGTTCACTTGCTTGTCTTCATGGAAATATTATTACTTGAATGTCCTACAGTATGGCATTAAATCTATCTATGACACAAGGTCAAAGTACAGTTCAGATCTATGGAGAGGCAACCCCGGAGAAACCAGTCTCTATGTGTGTGTGTTCTCTACAGTAGTTTTTTAGCAATAAAAACACACGTTTATATAATAAAAGCAAAATAAATATGTTTAATGCCATACTTTGGAACATTCCAGGCAAAGTAAGAACATCAAGCAAACCCCTTTGAGACGTAGTGCAATCTATAGCTGTAATTATTTTCCACAAAGCTTCCCTCTCTGAAAAAGGGGGCCGTCCTCTCTGTGCGAAGTCAGACTCTCCTTTTTGTGAATGGACTGGAGCATATAATTACCTGGGCTGAGCTATTCAGCGTGGCCTGCTCCGTCAGCTCCACACCCGCAGAGCACACTACTATGAACACACACACAAACATACAGAGACTGGCCACGTGTACGCTCCTGGGTCCACGTGCACGCTCCCACACACACCAGTCCAGGCCTCCTCCCAGCTGGAAGTGCACAGCTGCTCCTGTTTACCCTGTCGAGACCAGAAAAACATCCTGTACAGTTCTCCGGCTGAAAACCTCCCCTTGGATAATAAATACGAGCCAGCGGCGCAGTTTGAAGCTACACTTTGGGTGGGTTTTGTGGACAGGGAGGATAAGACACGATAGACTGAGAAATGTGTCAGGGATAGAGAAAAGAAATGGAAACTCAGGATTTCTTTAGTAAGCGTTTTTAGAAATTTGGAGCTACAGATGATTTTAGAGGAAAAAAATATCTTTAAGGTTCACAGATGTTTGAGTAACCCTTTATTACTAGTCTATCTACATCTCCAGAGCTCAAAATGTTTTGTTCCACCTTGTGATGTCATGTAGTTGTAGTTTTCAAGTTAATAGATAGCTACATTTTACCTTTTGTTCAGAGATTGGCAATCCCAGATCTGAAATTGATTCTAGTGAAGGAGTATGGAGTTTAAAAACACAGTAGAGCAGTTATTGTGTATTATGTATTACCACATGGCATCATCTAGTGTTTTCCATGTATGATCTGTGTGTTAAAACGTGTGAATGAAACCAAAGACAACTCCAGGTATGTTTTTCATGAGGAAACAACATTAGAACATAGATCACAAAATAGTGTAATATGGGCCCTTTTAAAATTATAAAAAACAGAATTGGTTCATTTTAAACAGTTTGCAACGGTCCAAGCTTATTCCTGCCTTCCCCATGCATTCCTAGCATCCCGATTAATGAGTTAAGAGCTTTTCTCAACTTTCAGAGGCCAGAGTGGAGTTTTGCCATCACAGTAATGCCAGCAACAACTAGCATGCTGCGCTTTAGAATTAGACTCAGAAAGCACACAGTGGTCTCATTCTAATTTATCTGTAAAGGGCAAAACATTTTTAGTTTATTACATGAAAAAGTGAATTTGGTTTGCTACAGTCACTTGTGAAAAGCGAGTCATGGTGATACAGCAGCAGGGAAGTGTGTCAACAAAGGAGAACAAAAAATAGCATTTTTACAAATTACAGTAGCATTGGTTAAATAAGAAGGACAAATATTTTTTTCTGTATATTTTGGAAAATCTATGTAACCATGAAATAGTATTCGAAAAGCATTAGAATGTACTAACCCGGGGTATTTTTAGAAACTGGGAACTACAAGAGGTTTTGCTTTAGATTTCACAAAACACATCTAATTAGCAAATCATTTTCGGAAAATCTAGAAGGAAGATGTAAAAATAGATGGCGTTACTTGCCTAGATCCACCGAGAGTGTATCAAGCAATATTCTATTTAAATATATTTGTTAACTACCACGGTCACAACTCAAATCTTATTAGTTTTCATGAAGTGAGAACACAAGTACATATTGTTCAGGTGTAGAATCTGGCAACCAAAATGAGAAACAACAGCAACAAAACAAAAGCAAAAACTCCAACTGTGAGAAAGGGAGGGGTGATAGAGCAACAGGGAAATGTGTCAGTGAAACAGCAGGATTCCTTGAGTAAGCGTTTCTAGAAATGAATGATTTTTTTTTTTTTTTTTAACACACACACATAATCATCAAATAGCACTAGTAAAAATCTTGGGTATTACATGTGTTTGTCTAACTTGTGTTGTATAAAACCATATTTAAAGGTCCTCTATCGTGCAGAATTGACTCTTGTGAGCTTTTAGTCATGTTACCTCCTCAAAAACACACCCAGAGTTGTGTTTTGTTTCATTCACACATGTTTGAGTAACCTTTTATTATTCCGTCTGCATCTCCAAAGCTCAAAATGCTCTGTTCCACCTTGTGATGTCATGAAGCTAACATCTAACTTTTACCTTTTTTAGTTGAGATTGGCTATTCCATGGCTGAAATGATCAAAATGATTCTAGTGAAGGCGTTTGGAGTTTAAAAACACAGTGGAGCAATAATAATATGGGCATTTAAGTTAGTACAGTGGCCCCTCGCTCTATCGCGGTTCACTTTTCGCGGCCTTGCTGTTTCGCAGATTTTTTTAAATTTATTTTTTATAGTGTATCAACATTGTGTTCTGCGTCCTGATTGGCTTCTTCTCCGTGCCGTGTCTCCTGTACAGTACAGAATTTGTTCAGATTGCCAGATTTATATAGATGTTATAGAGGGGGGACGCAGGGGGGGCGGCTCCGGGAATCCCGCTGGATGTGCGAGGAGCAGAGACATGAGTCACTGGATCTGTAGGAAGTCCAGACCGGGACTAAGACATGAGGACCACACCGGGACTAGACCGGGATCAGACCGGGACCAGACCGAGACTAGACCGGGACCAGACCGGGATTAGACCAGGACTAACCCATGAGGACCAGACTGGGAGCAGATCGGGACTAGACCAGAACTAGACCAGGACTAGACCAGGATTAAACGTGGACTAAACCAGGTCTAAACCAGGTCTAAACCAGGTCTAAACCTGGACTAAACCAGGACTAGACCAGGTCTAAACCTGGACTAGACCAGGTCTAAACCAGGATTAAACCACCGCATGCGTCTCTTTGCCTTGTTTCGTGCGGCTCTTGTGTGTTTTCGCTTCGTGGCTCGGACTGCGTCGTTGGCCGCGGTCCCAAGGGGGACGCACAGTCCGGACACTGCCTCCGTCTCGTGCTCGCAGCCCCGGGTGGGATGCCAGTCATGTTACTCTATGGATTTGACAACGATCAGCAGGTGCACATGTCCACGCTATTAATACATTTTGTTGAAAATCTACAAAAGTTTGAGTGTTTAAACAAGAGAGAAATGTGAGAAAATGTTAATACCAGTCTGAGAAAAGTGTATAATGTGTGTGGTGAGGCGTTTACAGCCTTAAAACATGTATAATAATTGTAAAATATAAAGTTGTCCTACTTCGCGGATTTCACTTATTGTGGGTTATTTCTGGAACCTAACCCCCGCGATAAATGAGGGAACACTGTATATATAACCTACACTTCAACTGATTTAAAAACCTTAAGTTACTATCAGGAAATACGATTTGTTTCCATATATTAAATAAACAAAGCGCGTAATGTAGTATTTTCAAATCTGACAACGAAAAGCAAGAAACGCAATTATTTTAGTTGTATAATTGTACACATGTAAACTTTTTTCCAAATTGTGAATAAGGGAGGCATAGTGTTAATCTTTGCTATAGCATATGCAAGTATTTTTATGAATGAATGAATGAAAACCTCCATTAATCCTTTAGATTTCAGAAATGCACTAGTAGTAATAGTAGTAGTAGGCAATAGCATAAGTGCCCTTGACTTTGACTGGGGCTGTTGGGCTGTTGTTGTGTCTGGAGACGGGAGGAGGGCTGGGCGAGGACCTGTTTGGAATGCAGTCGTGTGTGAGCTTGTGTGTGCGTCCCATAAAAGTGCGTACGTGTGTTTTTAAAAAGTGTGATGTTTATTCACGTCTGTCTCCCTCCTCACCACTGGCCCTTCCTCCTCCCTGCGCAGTGTGTCGTGCAGCTGACTGTGTCTTAAGCATTTTGGACGGCACGTAAAAGAGATTCCAGCGCACACACAGGTTTTTGTCGTTATGTAGTATCAGGGAGGGCTTAAAGGGCATATGACAGGTTTTCATGTTTTAAAGGCCCTGTATTACACTATTTTCTGATCTGTTATAATGTGGTTTCCTCATCACAAACACACCTGGAGTTGTGTTTGGTTTTATTCACACATGTTTAACACACAAACCCTGCATATTTAGGCTGAGTTCTTCTCTCAGACTGAAAACACCAAACACCACTACAGGAAGTGCTCCACTGTATGTTTCATTAGAATAATTTGGATAATTTCAGATCTGGAGCTGCCAATCTCTACTGAACAAAAGGTAAAATTATTTTATTACATGAAAAAATGAATCTGGTAGGCTACAGCCAGTTTAAATTGCTAAAATGGAGTCATGGTGATATAACAGCAGGGAAGTGTGTTAATAAAGTAGAACAACATTTCAAAACTACTTCCTCATGACAGATAATAATGTGGACGGGGTATTTTAAGTGTTGGAGATGTAAACACACTAGACAAGCATGTGTGAATGAAACAAAACAACTCCAGTTATATTTTTGAGGCAGTAACAACATTATAACATGGCTTAAAGCTCACAAGAGTCAATTTTGTGTAATATAGGAGCTTTAATTATTATTTCGTTTGGTGGGATAGTGTCCGAGGTAAATTACAGGAGAATTCCGGGAACATAGGAATCATTCTATCTATGTCATCCATCCAACAATCCAACAATTTACAAGCAAGGAACATGTTGTCATTCATTTTATTTATCAAATAAAAAACATTATGTAAATTAGGTTTGTTTTAGCCCTTGATTACAGTACTGTTGTTAGGTCATATTTGCTGCCCCTGTCCAACCACAAAGTAAAATGATTAACTTGACTAAAATTGGTTAAACTAAGAAAAGCTAGCCAAATTTTCAAGTAAAATCTTACTGTTAACGATGCTGGCTGGCAAAAGCAAAGCCTTGTGACGAGTGCCTAAGACTCATCTACTGGTTTTGTTGTGTTGTGTTTTACAGCAGTGGCATTTCACAGCCCTCCAGTCACCATAAAGAAGGAACCTCAGAGCCCCGGGTCGGACCCCAGTCAGTCCTGTAGCCACAAGCAGACCTTCACCTACCCCAGCGGAGAGCAGTGCCTTTATGCGAGGTTAGTCCACCTCCAAATTCATAAGCCAGTAGTAATATTGCATAATTTTCTTATGAATGGTATGTAATGAAACCAGTAATAATTAATTAGATTGATTGTTTCGGCTAAAAGCCCTACCAATATTCTTTCACAAAATGTATTCCCAGAGAATCAATAAAGCCACTCCTAAACCAGATCTAAACCAGGACAACAGTAAATTAGGATTCATTTTATCCAATTGCAATGGCTCAAAAATACCTTGAAAAATCATGTATTCTTGGTGTGGGCAGGGTCTCCACAGATCTGACCTGTAACCTGGAGACAGATGTCTTACTGTTAAACATTCCTGCAAAGAATAACATCTCCAGAGACACAAGCAAGCCTTCACTAGAAAAGTTAGAGTGCGCGTTTATGCCCAAACATAGTGACACTAAAGCTGCTCTGGTCAGCCGTCTCTAACTCTGACCACATGACGTATTGACTCCAATCCCACACCAGCGGGTCTGTATCTGTACTGTTAGCTCTATCGACTGAAACAAGCTAAAACAAGCCCTCAGGACAGCCATGGTCTAAAACACTGTGTCTAATACGTGATGTGTGAACGCTCCACAGTGCCTATGAGCAGAAGAGGGCTGCAGCCGGGGCCAAGAGCTCCTGCCCCGGGACCCCCATGTCCCCCCTGACCCCCCAACAGCAGCAGCAGCAGCAGCAGCACTACTCCCCCAAAGCCACTGCAGCCACCGGACGCCCAGACACAGGCTACATCAACCACGCCCCGGCAACGCAGCCACTGCCGAGCAACAGCTACCACCTCAACCCCAGGTACAGTGTGGGGTCAGACATTATACTGAAAACATTTTACATTATATTTTTGTTATGACAGTTTGAATGGTCAGTAGCTAATGATTCGATCCACAAGTGTTGATGATATCTTTGTATGGAATCTTTACTATTACAAGATGACAAGAATTGGCAGGGTCTACAAGAATACTGAATAGGTCTTTGTAAAATACATCATGAAAAATGGGATTGGGATGGGGGAAAACAGCTTTATGTTTGTTGCATCACCATTTATTTATCACTGATTAGAGAAACTAAAATCACAAACACACTCGCCACAAGAGCTCACTAGACCGTGCACTTTGAAGTCTTAATTGCATGATCAAGTGCCACAATGTATTCCTTTGACTTGAAGAAAGTAACTCTATTTGAAATACCACTAAATTTGAATATGTATTTCTGGTACATGTATTTAGTTTCTGCCCAACACTATGTGAACTATGCAGTGCGCTTACTAATACACCTTTGCAGACACATATTCAAACATGTTCACACTGCAGGGCTTAATGCTCAGTTCAGATTTTTTGGTGAAATCCGATTTTTTTTGGCGAGGTCGTTCACATTTCCAATTAAATGCGGCTTGTGTGTGATCTCCAATGTGAACTTTAACCGCCCCAAAAGTGTCCCGCATGCGCCTTGGAGGACACGACGAGGTCACATGCAGCGACTGTGCTCAATGTTTACGGAAGTAAACATGGACGCTATGAGTGAGCATCTGGCTTTATTAAAGTTGCTGTCCTACTGGAGCCAGCACATGTACAATACATTTGTTTTAAAGAGGAGATTAAGAAGGAGAAGAGCAAGGTTGTTGGCCATGGCGTTTTGTGGAGCAGTGGCAGCAACCTCCATACAGAGGAACGTATGGGGGCGGAGTCGCAGCCAAGAGTGGTGGGATTACTATGTGCTTCGCTGCTTCACTGACACGGAGTTCATACAAAATTTTCGTATGACAAGAGGAACATTTATGTACATTTGTGAACGCCTACTTGTACTACTCTCATGGGAGGAAACACAGGCAGGTCGGATGAATGCGACCTGGTCTTTCAGACTGAAGTCGCATGTCAAAAGATCGGATATGTATCGGTTTTAGGACCACATATCCAAGTAGCCTGGGTCATATTTGAAAAAATCGGATCTGTGTCATTCAGACTGTCATTAAAAGATCAGATACAGGTCGCATAGTGGTGAAAAAGTCAGATTTGGGTCACTTCAGGCTGCAGTGTGAACATAGCCAAAATTATTAAAACTGCATCAATCTTTCTTTTTCCAGCTCCAGGTACCAGGGCCATTCAGGAGACCCCATGGGCCCCCCACAGTTCCCCCCTCCGGCACCGGCGTTCCAACGCATGCCCTCTGCCCCGTCAGGACACGTCAGCAGCGGGACAGGAGGGGGAGGGGGTGGGGGTCCCGGAGGTGGAGGAGGGGGTCCAGGTGGAGGGTACCACCGACAGCACTCTGACCCCTGCATGCCCTACCTGCATCAGAGCTTTAAGCAGGAGTATCTGGACCCCATGTACGAGAGGGCCGCTCAGGGCATGACGGGCCCGGGACATGGGCACAGAGGGCACCCACACCCACACCCCCACCCACCGCACTCACACCCACATCAGCACCGCTTCCCCCCCGCCCACATGATGGTCAAGCAGGAGCCCACAGACTACACCTACGAACCTGGTGAGTGGAGTCATAGTTATGTCAAACATTTTACAAAAGTCTGTTTTCAAAAAATGCATTTTTCATCAAAAAATAAATGCAACACTTGCAAAACATTTTTTCAGTTACGCACTTATGTATAGTATAGTATAGTATAGTTGTATAGTTATCTACTTTTTATAGAGGGACTTATTTATATGTAATTTTTGATTCTGAAAAGTGAGACCAAATTTAAATTCTTAGATATTATTTCCGCAATAAATCTAATATGTACTTTAAATAGATAAGATATACAAACTCTATTATGTCAACAAAACTGACCAAGAATTAGACATCTGCCTCTGCAAAATTATCTTTTTTTCCTGATTTTACTACTTGTAGGTATGTGTTTGGGCAAAAGGAACATTTTTGTTTGAATCTATAAACTACTGACAACATTTCCCCCAAATTCCAAATAAAAATATTATCGTTTAGAGCATTTATTTGCAGAAAATGACAAATAGTCAAAATAACAAAAAAGATACATGTTTTCAGACCTCAAACAATGCAAAGAAACAAGATCAAATTCATTTTAAAACAACATAATACAAATGTTTAATAATAACCCTTATTTTTAATCACAGCTTTCATGCGTCTTGGCATGCTCTCCATAAGTCTTTCACATTGTTCTTGGGTGACTTTATTCCACTCCTGGTGCAAGAACTGAAGTAGCTCAGCTTTGTGTTTGTGTTGGAATTCAACAGACGCTGGAATGGAATGGCTGTAATACATGTAGAGATGCTGATTTTAGAAAAAAATGCAGTGGTCTCTTATTTTTTTCCAGAGCTGTATATTTCCTATTCACTTGTGTCTCACTTTAATAACTAAAACATTGGACAAACAACTAAAAATGTAATTAGGTCCCACAACAAAACTGAGCAAATTGGATCGTCTTACATTTAAAAACACATTCATAAGTTTCCTTAACCTTTTAACAGGCATTTAAAGCTCCAGTCAGCCTGAACAATAATGACATATTATGGCTATCACTCGCTAATCTGTTCCACTCTCTCAGAAGTCCTTTCAGTCCGGTGTGTCCCTGGTGTGCGTAGCTAACTAAAGAACAAAATGTCCAAAAAGGCAAAACAAATGTATTCACTGTATCCACCCAACTCACTCCCCCCGCCCTCCCCTCCAAAACTCCTCCCTTCAACTCTCTGACACTTTGTACAAAAAAATGGTGTATTTTTTTAAAAACTTGCAGCCGCTCCTCTCCTCCTCCCTCCCTCCCTCCTTCTCTCCCTCCGTCCTCCCTTGTGCAATGCGTTCAGTGAAAGAGAGGCAGAGGAATTTCATTGAGAAAATGGAGGGCACTGGAAAGACTAGAGTCCCCAGTGGAGTGAGCGCAGGTTTCAGGTTGCACCCGCGGCTTCCTTTTTGTGCAGGCAGATGAACTCATAATGGAAAAATGAGCGTCGCCGCGGTAACCTGAGCCTCTCACTGGACGGGTCTGTGGGAGGGGGGGTTATGGGGGAGGAGGGGGTGATAGAGAGGGGCACGGGGTGGAGCAGTCGGGGTTTTTAAACAACATAAACGCAAGAGCCAAAGAAGAAGACAGTGGATGTCTATATGAACAATGAAAGAGAAATTTAACACTTCAGTCATTCACCTATACTGAAGAAGCTACAGAGAATATGGTCAAATGAGACAGAAAAGTTTATAGATTCAAATACTAATTAACAATGACAACATAACCCCCCAAAAAATCAAATAAAAAGTAATCTACAGCTCTGGAAAAAAATAAGAGACCACTGCAAAATGATCAGTTTTTCTGATTTTACTACTTATAGGTATGTGTTTGGGCAAAAGGAACATTTTTGTTTAAGTCTATAAACTACTGACAACATTTACCCCAAATTCCAAATAAAAATATTATCGTTTAGAGCATTTATATGTAGAAAATTACAAATGGTCAAAATAACAAAAAGATACATGTTTTCAGACCTCAAACAATGCAAAGAAACAAGACCAAATTCATTTTAAAACAACATAATACTAATGTTTACACTTAAAAAGAGTTCAGAAATCAATATTTGGTGCAATAACCCTTATTTTTAATCACAGCTTTCATGTGTCTTGGCATGCTCTCCACAAGTCTTTCACATTGTTCTTGGGTGACTTTATTCCACTCCTGGTGCAAGAACTGAAGTAGCTCAGCTTTGTGTTTGTGTTGGAATTCAACAGACGCTGGATTGGAATGGCTGTAATACATGTAGAGATGCTGATTTCAGAAAAAAATGCAGTGGTCTCTTATTTTTTTTCCAGAGCTGTATACAAATATTTATGACTACAAAAAAAAGGCATTCAAGATTTGATTACATGTTAACTATTCAGCTAAAACAAGAAATATCTTTTAGAAGAACTCAAATTATAATATTGGAATTACATTTTAAACTTTTTTCTTTCACTTTTAATTAAATGCTCTGTACTTGTAATAAAGTAAAATCAGTTTTGCCCCATTACAGAAATAGGATTAAATTAGGATTAAAACAAGACCACTGTATACTAGTACATGAAGCAATTTTTCCAATTGCCAACGCAGAAGTGGCACTGGTGCGCTGTTAGCATGATAGTTGTTGTTAACAGTTGCATGACCACACATACGTCACCAAATTTTTCCCCTCTTAAAGTTGTGAGAAGAAAATAATCACGCACTCCGTTTTACTCGCAAAATGTAAGATTTATTAGGACATACAACGTTTCGGCACTAGGCAGAATAGAGTGAGAGCTCAAGGTGGCCATCTTAAATAGTGTGTGGCAAGCACCCAAGGGTGACAGGTCATAGAAGAACAGTATACCCAAAACAACATAACTCAAAATCCAAAGGCAATCAACACATATATAGTGTAATGTACATAATAATAATAATAATAATAATAATAATAATAATAATAATAATAATAATAATAATAATAATAATAATAATAGAAAAAAAAATTGGAAAATAATTGAAAGATAAAACTGGAGAGTATCTGAATACATATAGATGTAAATTGTAAATTTTCTTGTAAATATGCACCCAACTATAGAGTAAGGCTGGCGCGCTATACAGTAATCCCTCGCTCTATCGCGGTTCACTGTTCGCGCCCTCGCTGTTTCGCGGATTTTTAAAAAATATATTTTTTTTCTTTTTTTTTTCTTTTTTTTTAAATAGTGTAACTTTTTTTTTAATAGTGTAACATTGTGTTCTGCGTCCTGATTGGCTAAGAGACTAGACCAGGACTAAACGTGGACTAAACCAGGTCTAGACCAGAACTAAACCAGGTCTAGACCAGGTCTAAACCAGGTCTAAACCTGGACTGGTCCTGGACTAAACCAGGACTGGACCAGGTCTATACCAGGATTAAATCACTCCGTGCGGCTCTTTGCTGGTTTCGTGCGGCTCTTGCGTTCGTTTGTGCGTGTTCGGTTTGTGGCTCGGGCTGAGAGGACACGCTCCGGGCGCCGCGGTTCGATCTCGTGCTCACAGCCCTGGTGTACGCGCGGCCTCGCGCCCCGTCACTCTGCTCTGTCACGGATTTGACCACGATGAGGAATGCACGTGTCGCGCACTTCTCCAAGGGGTTGTTGCGCATCGCGTCTCGGGACGTAGCAGTGCTCCTCGCGCGTCTGGCAGGGCTTCCGGGACCGTGTCTCTCCCCACGCGTCACTATTAATACATTTTGTTGAAAATCTATGAAAGTTTGAGTTTTTAAACGAGAGAGAAATGTGAGAAAAGGTTAATTCCAGTCTGAGAAAAGCGTATAATGTGCGTGGTGAGGCATTTACAGCCTTAAAACATGTAAAATAATTGTAAAATATAAAGTTGTCCTACTTCGCGGATTTCTCTTATTGCGGGTTATTTCTGGAACCTAGCCCCTCGATAAACGAGTGATTACTGTATACATATCTACATATACACAATGGATAATCCAGCCCACGTACAACCCAACCCAGCCCTCTTAAAGTTGTCCATTATGCCAACAGAAAGTTAGGGATGAGTTTTTTGAATGATCTAGTTCAATTTTTATATTTTTAAAACAGTAAAAATCAGGTATAGTGCCTTTAAGTAATAAAATCCAACTACAATCAAACGACCTTGAATGTTCAAACACTTGCGAAAAGATAAGCTCTATGCAAAGCTTAGATGTTACATAATAATATTCGTACTTGTTTACCTAGCAGCTCCACATTCACTTCACTACGTATTTATGAATGATTGACTGCATCCTTTCTTTCAGCGAATAGAAACACAATTAATTTTTTACTACATTTTCATAAAGGCGTGTCCGGTTTGCTCCACACGTCGTCCACAACAACACAACCTGAAACTACGTACAAACCAAAAACAAAACCTCTTCCATTTTGTCTTTTCAAAACACGCACAATGCCAGCTGCCGGTTTTGTGAATGGGTCTTTGGAGTTTCGCAACCAAATTGGCATACCTTCACTAATCACAGCCATTGTAGCATGTGAAAGACACCCAATGCCCCACAATAAACAGGATACAATTAACTAGCTCGCCCAGCTCTGGTCTAGTGGGAGTGTGCCCTGTCTGCCCGTTGCCAAAGCCAGAATCAGGATATTGTTGTACAGTGTGATTGGGGATTTTGATTTGTCCCTATGGCATCTTATCACAGCAGCTGCATTCTCCACCAGTGAGTCACGTATAAAGCTGCAGGCAATAGAGCTACACCTTTTTAAGATCGAGTTTCTCCCATTGAAAAACACTGTGATAATAGACTAACAGTTATGTATGAAAGATTACGAGACACGCCTTTTTTGTAAGATCAGATCAGTTTAAAGGTCCAGCGTTCCTCAAAATGGACTCATAAGAGCTTTTAATTTTGTTATCTCCTCAAAAATATACTTGAAGTTGTGTTTTGTTTCATTCACACGTGTTTGAGTACATTCAAAATGCTCTGTTCCACCTTTTGATGTCATGAAGCGGTAGTTAATATCTATCTTTAACTTTTTGTTTGTTAGAGATTGGTAATTCCAGAGTGTTCCGGTGTTTGAGAGAAGAAATCTAAATATGCAGGGTTTGTGTGTTAAACATGTGTGAATGAAACAAAACACAACTCCAGGTATATTTGTGATGAGGAAACAACTTTATAAAATAGATAAGAAAATAGAGTCATATGGGCCTTTTAACGTGACGTGGGGTAAGGTCAAGGTCAGTGATAGTGAATATTTTAAATACTAGTATTTTGGGTGGGAAGTAGTTGCACTAATAGGTGTAGCAAATATTATTAAGTACAGTACTAGCCTACAGGTAGTAGTACAGCTCTGGAAACCACTGCAAAATGATCAGTTTTTCTGATTTTACTACTTATAAGTATGTGTTTGGGCAAAAGGAACATTTTTGTTTGAGTCTATAAACTACTGACAACATTTCCCCCAAATTCCAAATAAAAATATTATCGTTTAGAGCATTTATTTGCAGAAAATGACAAATGGTCAAAATAACAAAAAGATACATGTTTTCAGACCTCAAACAATGCAAAGAAACAAGATCAAATTCATTTTAAAACAACATAATACTAATGTTTACACTTAAGAAGAGTTCAGAAATCAATATTTGGTGCAGTAACTCTTATTTTTAATCAAAGCTTTCATGCGTCTTGGCATGCTCTCCACAAGTCTTTCACATTGTTCCTGGGTGACTTTATTCCACTCCTGGTGCAAGAACTGAAGTAGCTCAGCTTTGTGTTTGTGTTGGAATTCAACAGACGCTGGAATGGAATGGCTGTAATACATGTAGAGATGCTGATTTCAGAAAAAAAGTGATCACAGTGGTCTCTTTATTTTATTTTTTTCCAGAGCTGTAGTTGTAGCAAATATTATTAAGTAGTACAAATAGTAGTAATACAAGCAGGAACTGCAAATTGATTACATTGATTACTTTTATTGTCGTCATTAGTGGCCTGGATGGCAAAGCTGAGAGTAATACTTTTAGTAGTAGTGGTGGTGGTGGTAGTAGTAGTATTAGTAATAGTAGTACTAGCAGTAGAAGTAATGACAATGATGTAGAATTGAGTACAAATAGTAGTAGTATTAGTAGTAGGATCAGGAGCAATAGTAGTAGTAGCAGAGAGATAGGAGTACAAATAATAGTAGTAGTTTTTGTAGCAGAAAATAATGGAAACT
Source organism: Paratrypauchen microcephalus (assembly GCA_036785185.1). NCBI lineage: Eukaryota > Metazoa > Chordata > Actinopteri > Gobiiformes > Gobiidae > Paratrypauchen > Paratrypauchen microcephalus. The sequence continues at coordinate 854,379 of JAVJIX010000056.1, forward strand.
TCAAGTCGCATAAACATTGACCTAACATAATAGTATTTAGCATTAGATTGGTATAATTAATAGTAAAAAAATTTGCAGTAACAGTACTTAACTCCTGACATGATGTACTGTACGTCTCCCTCTCATCTCCTCGTGTCCATTATAGGCTCAGACTTGTAGGAGATCTCGCTTTAGGCTCTATGAAGATTCATTTCTATTTGAGCGAAGTGTATGGATTCAGTTTACTATGTGCCCAGACAGCGCAGACATCGTATACTTTTCCATTTTTCTGGTCTGGTGAAAGGGCTCTTCGCTCACGGCCTAAAAATACCAGCAGCTGAAGAGGAGAAGAGATATTATAAATGTAACGGCTGCCCTTGAAGTGATAGGAAGTCATACATATTTGAGCTCCAGGCATTTTCGAGAATTTGTACAGTTTAGTCAAATATGTTTTTTTTCTGAAATATTTAAAAATAGAAATGTTAAAGTTTTTTTTTTTTTTTTGCAGATGTGCCTGGATGTCCTTCTATGTACCACCACAACGATGGCTACCCAAATCCACAACACAGCAATGAAGGTAATTATTGCTAACCGAATGTCTCTCCCACTCTTCGCCCCATTTTATTCAACTATATACTTTGACTAAAGCTTACATGAACCAAAATCAAATATGAAATGGTCAAAAATGTCAATCTTAGTTGAGACACATACAAAATAGTTACAGATTCGCCAGTGTTTTGATGCTTTGATACTTTTACTACTTGGGATACTAAATAAAATCTTAGTTTCATCATCAGAAATGTAAACTTTTATGTTGAAATTTTACATTTTCTTATTTTTGACCATCGGGGTGTGCATATAGCAATTGCATGTATCCGTTCTATGCGTCGTCACTGGTTGCGGTCATTGGCTCACAGACTGTCGCGTGTTTCCATTGGCTACGGTCCTCTGAGTTCATGTTGTTATTGGCTCAGAGCAGTGCCTCGCTCCTGCCTCAAGAATCTCTGAATAAACAAAACCTATGGAAAAGACCACGCTTTTCCTACAGCGAAAAGAGGAAATATTGCCAATCAAAGTGACTGTTCAGACACAGTGTCACAGTGCGGACAATGGAGTAACATACTGTAGATATGAAAGGGTTGGGGTTACTAGTTTTATTTACTTTGATATATTCAACAAAGGTGATGAAACTACTGAGACTGAAATAACAGAATGGTTATTTAACAGTAATTTGTCAGTAATACTAAAGACTGTATATATAAATGGACATATCTAACCCAGTAGCCTCCACATTCCCAATAGTAAGTGAATATCGGGTTGCTTCCTGCTCCATTCACATTGAAAAACTGTCACCTCTCTCTATAAATGCTTAAAATGTTCATATTAACCCACTCTACATGATCCTGGTGTTTTTATTTTGTTATTATGTTCCTAATATGGAACTGATTCCAAATTCGCTCATGTAACTGCGAGCCCGTTATGGGTGACATCACACTCCCTTAGTCCACTTCTTTATACAGTGACTAATACAAAGAGATACAATTTGCAGTGTTGGGTTAAATTGAATGATCACAACTAGGACTATAGTACAGAAAAGTATTGGTTGAATATGCATTTATGATTTTAATTATAAGGTATAAATAATGCTAAAATGTATTGATTTACCCTGCCATGGGAATTTATTTCTTGGGTCCATTCTACTCTTTTTATTAATTTATTGAAATACTCATAATTATTCCATTTTTTTTTTCTTTATAATGATTGTATTGTAATTGTATTTTCTGTTTAGCACACCCTTCCTCTTGTCTGAAGCACTTTATACTATTCTGTATTCAAATGTCCATCGTGCTTATTGCTACTATATGTAAAATTCTACTTCTTTACACAACTAATGATTGTATCAGTATAACACAATATTTCATCAAGTAAAATGACTTAAAATACACTATAGTTACTGTACGAACTGTCATAATTCATTCCTACCTCTGTTATTCAATGCTATGCACCTACTTCTGTATCAAGTCCTTTTTAAATTCACAAAGGCCTCTTCTGTCCGTTCCAGGCTATCTGTTTGAAAACGACTCCCGCGTGGTGCCAGAGAAGTTTGAAGGTGAGTTTCTTTTACTCTCCATTTCATTTGCACGCCGTGGCCCATTTGGCAAGGTGTTGCCACGCAATAATCACGAAACCCAAACCACACTGTCACTACTCCCAGTCTCTATCTCCCACTATCAAGTTATATGGATTCGAGCGCGAGTCTTTGTTTCTAGAGCTTAGCATGTAGAGGTTTGGTTTCATTGGTCATTAGAGGTGACTGATGCTAAAAAAGATTTGAGTGGACCAGAGGACTATACGGATTGGGCGATTTGGGTTGGGACTATTGGGAGTAACTTAGCACACCCTCTCATGTTGCTAAACTTGTGTACAACATATCCAGTGACCAGTAAACAACGAACACAAGGACCAATCAGCGTCTGTTTACTTACATTTAGTGTATGCTCCAGTTTGGGCTCATTTGCGGAAGAGCTGCAATGCGTCACTCTTGTGTTTAGGTTGTCCCCATGTGCACTGGACACTGGCTATCCATGACCTGTAATGTAAATACAGCAACTATTCAGATCTGGTTCTTTCTTTCTTTCTTTTTTTCTTTTTTTAATTTCTTTCTATCTTTTTGACAATTTCAGCAATAACCTGGATTGATTTTGATGCAAACAATACGAATTCCGTATCAAAAATCAGATATTAATCAATACTAAAATTCAGTACTCATTTAAACACAATTTTTGTAGGTTTATAGATCAATTTGAGACTAGTTAATTATAAGGTATATTAGAAAATTTGTTGGAATTGTGATTTTTACAATAAATTCAGCATTTTTCATACATCATAGTTATTTTCAGATTTAATATTATAGTACAGAAATATATAAAATTGGTTTAAACCAGTGGTTCTCAGATATTTTCACACTAAGAAAAGATTTCCAAGTACAAATAGGTCCAAACCAGGTCTAAAATGTATTGATTTTGACTGATTGATTTTTTATTTCGAGCTTATGACAGTATTAACATATATAGAATACTTACATTTACATGGTCAAAGCTCACATAGTAGGTTTGCTACATAATTAAAATATAAAATTGGACTACATTGCTATTGGTAGGAAACTATGTCAATTAAAATGACTAGAAAGATTATATATATATTACACTGTTGGGCAGTGTACATCTACAGTATATAATTCAATATACTTAATTTTGCACAAGTTGGAGCTCAGTTACTTTTAAACTTCCCCTGAATTTCCCTGGCAGCCCTTTAATCAAATAGCTTGGCATTTACAGTTGAAATATTACTCTGGATTTAATAAAACTGGTCAGAAAGCGTTTGAGTGTGTCCACTGTATGTGAAACATCCAGATGTCCTGGCAGTACCCAAATCTACTCACTTCCATCTGCTGTTTGTCTAACTCCATCTGAACAAGAAACATAAGAAGAACTGAACTGAATGTGAGTCTTAGGGGAGGTCTTAAGTCATGGTGTGTAATTGTAGAGGTAGACCTGCCAAAATACCGTACCCACTATAGGAGATGTAGCAACACCATTTTAAAAAGTAAAATTAGAAGGTAGTGAGAAAGTTACGAGAATTAGTGAGAAATATTTTTCATGTTGCATGTAATGTTTTTTTTTTATTTTGTACAATTTAATATTTCTTTCTTTTATGGTGCATCTATGTTTATGTAATTGAATGAGTTTGAAAGTTTGAAAGGATGTCTGAAAGTAGTGTTAGTTGTTAGTTGCAAGCTTAAAAATATTATGTGTATACATTTTGTGTAGTAAAAGTACTCATAGCCATTATAGGAAAAGTGACTTCTCTACACTACATTTAGTTGCTATAGTAAAACTGTGAGGTGGGATCAAATTAAATGATCTCATATATTTCCTCATATATTTACAGTATTTTATTATTTGCCTTGCTTTTCTAAGGCTGTATTCACATTTGTACATACATCACATCAAAATGATCACTAAAATGGGACTAAACCCTGGTTCTAAAACAGGACAGGACCAGGGCTAAAACTAGACCAAACCAAATCTACCAAAATCAGGCCTAAAGTGGGCCCAAATTAGTCTAAATTTGTCTAAACCAATGGTACAGCCGTAGTAGTAATAGTTGTAGTAATATGTAGCAAATTGTCCATATGAAAGATTTTACCATAGTATTCTCTGTGTGTGTAGGTGAGGTGAAGCAGGAGGGTGGGGCCAGTGGCGTGTTTCGGGAGGGCACCCCATACCAGCGCCGTGGCTCTCTGCAGCTCTGGCAGTTCCTGGTGGCTCTTCTGGACGACCCCGGCAACGCGCACTTCATCGCCTGGACGGGGCGGGGCATGGAGTTCAAACTCATCGAGCCTGAGGAGGTAAAGGGATTGTTATGAGTTTCTATGGGAACACTCCAGAGTCCAATGGTTCTTTTCGTATGCGTAAAGAGGGAGGAGACGTATAGTTTTCAACTCTAGATTCACCAAAAGATACTCAAATGTGATGAATTCCTATACATTCATATTAATGAGCATTAATGTAAAAAGTCTAAAAAGTCGAAGTCTGAACATTTAAATGTTTAAGATATAATATTTGATTTGCTGTATAATATGATATGTAAAGCCAAAGCAAATTTATATTTATGTACTGTGACTACTACAAAATGCCTCCTCAGTATAAGCTTTCCCTAAATACGTCAAAAGATTTTTTTTTTTTTTTAAATAGTACAATTTTTGCATATAGTACAATGCATGTTAGGCACTGAGTCCTGAGATAAAAATACTAATAGTGTTTGTGCTTATATTGGTGAGTAAGTGACTAGTATTTTATGTATATATGTATGTATATGGATATGTAGATATTATTCTGTGTAATCTTCAGTGGTTTTTCAAACATTAATTACACTGGTCTACAAGCAAAATGCTTCTGAAACAAGAATAGTGAAATTCTTCTTGGTTTAGGTCACTAATAAAAAAAAGTAAGTCAGAAGTGCTGATTGGCTCTAGTTTCCAAGATATAGTATTGAGTCAAAATAGGAAATTTATGTAAAATAAGGCAAAAACGGTAGTTTATCTGAAGGTACAGTGTGTCTACAAGCAACCAGTTCTATCTGAAAGCCTGTCTGCACATTCCAATATATTCATTTTAATGTCTAGAGTTTTAACGTCAAATATTTTTGGATTTCACATAAGAGAGATGCCTCGAAATTGTGTGCACCTGATGTCTTAAGATATTTCTTGTTTATTTCTTGACAGATAAAGAGATTAAGCAAAAATGCCTAAATCTATTGTATAAACAGATGCGATTTTGATGTAAAACAATATCATTAAATATCTTGAATACATTAGCTCACCAGCACAGTTTTCAACTGATTTTCAGTTCATCTTATCAATATAAATGAGATTTAGCCATTTTTATCTTGGAAGCAGATCGAGTTCAAAAATTTGTAGACCAGTGTTATAAAATGTAACTGTTCACATAAATGTTTTTAACTGATAAGTATATAAAGATTGCAAATCAAGCACATTCAGTAATACAAGTTTGTGTTACTCACTCACTCCTTCAGTTAATTTTCTAATACTGTATGGAGTTTATTTCTATTTTCACTTCTGTGTTCTGGCTCAGATTAGTCAGATAAGAGGCGTGATTCAAGCACTTTCCTTGGAGTCTTTTCCCCTCCTCCATTATCTCTCCATCCATTATTCAACACATGAAACTCACAGAAAAAAGAGGACATACAGACACCAAATCATACCAGAGCCCCCCAGTCCCACCTCGTCTTTCCACCAACAATTTGTGTAACGTTTAAGTCTCTGCTATAGTGACTGGACTGCATGCTTTTAGCCCAGTCCAGATAAAACCTATAGTGTGTTTCCCACTATCTTTTACTGTACATTAAATATGAATGGAGTTTTTACAAGAGCAATTAGCTGAGAGCGCACTCACAGATCAGAGAGGATGGATGCTGTGGGAATCGGACCGTCCTGAGTCATGCTATCAGCCCCTCCCCCAAACTCTCCCCTGACCCAATGCACTTTACATGGAAATATGAGTGTGTTCATCAAGTCAACTAGTATGTTTTGCCATAGTTTTTGGTAACAATAGGTTTTTTGTGTTGTATTTTTTTTTTTGCTGAAGAAAGCTAAATTAAAGGTGCACTGTGTAACATTTCAAGTGGAGGGTCCACCACCTGCTTGTCATGAGGGAGACAAGTACTAGGGTACATTACAATTCAGATCTGTGGAGAGTCGCCCTATTCACAGAAGGAATTAACGTACTTTTGAGCAATAGAAACACCCGTAATGTATGAATTATAGAGGGATCTGTTTAATGGAACATTCCAAGCCTAACATCTCCATGGAGACAAGCATGCGGCAGACCCTCCACCAGAAAAGTTGCACCATGCACCTTTAAACTAAAAATCCAAATAAATAATCTCTAGTTTATTAAATTTTTGAGCAGAGTACAAATATGAATAAAAGTATAAAAGTGCAATTTTAAAGTATTTTTTTCAATCACAGAAGTTGAAACCAGGACATATACATGCTTAATGTATAACAGATTTAGTCGATTAGTGTGACATTTCATTGAGGAAACAAAGGTTAAACACTTAAAAGCAATATTAGGCAAAATCTGTACTTGAAACTGAAATTTATAATGATCGAAATTCAAATTTGTTGTTAAAATGAAAACTACACTGACAGTTTGAAAGTGTGATAAATTTAAGTGAGTGAGCCATATATTTTCTCTTACAGTTAGTGGTCCCAAGTTAAAGGGGTGTTTGGGTTTGGCCCGTGCCTCACACCACAGCGATTGCTCCTATTTCACTCAAAACACAGTGGGACTATGGCTGCATTCAAGTGGTAATAGGTTACATAAAAAGGAAGTGAATTCGCATGGACACTGGCCCTGGTCTCCACATGTGGATTGTGTTAAAAAAGCACTGTCAACTTGTCAATGAGGGCCCCTAGTGGTGATACAAATGCATTACATTTGACTGGAGATGTGTTTCTGCAGTAGTTTCACCTGTTCTCTCTGGTTCTTTGTTTAGGTTGCTCGGCTTTGGGGGATGCAGAAGAACCGTCCAGCCATGAACTACGACAAGCTCAGTCGCTCTCTGCGCTACTACTACGAGAAGGGAATCATGCAAAAGGTAGAGTAAGAATAAATACTACATATACTTTAGAACTACCTGACATATACATGATACAGATGGAAATTAGCATTCTTGCTATAATCTGGCGTATTTACACTGCAATGCTGCAAATGTTCATTAATATGCACTGTCCCTATTAAATAAAGAATAAATAAAATACATAGTGATGCCAGCTTAGTGATCCTTTATATTTATGTTAAGGATGCACCGAACCAGCTAAAAATTCTGATATCAATACAGACAATTGGGTCTTGAGCGGAAATCCGATACCATCAATGACAGAGTATTGATTATCGTACTACGTGGACATAGTCTGACCCAGCTGCAAAGAGCGTTGTGCAGACTTCAGTGGAAACATTATGAGAATCCAGTAATGTTTTATGGATCAGATACTGTGCATCTCTAGTAAATCTTAATGTGTTTTATACTTTTACTTTATTCCCACAGATGTCTATTACATGTAGTTATATTCTATATTCATATACACAGTACTTATTTGGTGTTCCCTTTTGTAAAAAAAAAAATATTTGTATTAATCCTCAATAAAGCCTTAATAAAGCAAGAACAAAGACTTAATTCATTATGAACAAAGAGTTTATTAAGAATGATTCAGGCTTAGTAACTACTTAATTAAAGGAGAATTAACGTTTTTTTACAATCTGAGCCTTATTTCGGTAATAAAACAAGATGTTTTACTCACCCATAGCACTTTGGTGTCATATGGAGCACTTCCGGAGATGTTTTAGATTAGCGATATCCGTAACGTGAGTTCTCGGGGCATATAATATATGTCCCGAGCATATAATATATGCCCCGAGTGGTCTCCAAATAACACAAAACTTTAGCACTTTTCAAATCATAGAAGCTCAATGTCTTAGTCTACACTTTTGTTTGAGTCAAAAGTGGCCTGTAATCCGAGATTTATCCATAATTTACATCTTTGCGTTTCATGTTTGGGTCCTGGGAGCTGTGACTCTGGCGTCCGAAACTATGGCTAAATCTCAGATTACAGGCCACTTTTGACTCAAACGAAAGCGTAGACTAAGACATTGAGCTTCTATGATTTGAAAAGTGCTAAAGTTTGTGTTATTTGGAGACCGCTCGGGGCATATACTATATGCTCGGGGCATATATTATATGCCCCGAGAACTCACGTTACGGATATCGCTAATCCAAAACATCTCCGGAAGTGCTCTATATGACACCAAAGTGCTAGTAAAACAACTTGTTTTATTACCGAAATAAGGCTCAGATTGTAAAAAACGTTAATTCTCCTTTAATACCATAACTCCAAACCATTTAAGTATTTACTAAGCCTGAATCATTCTTCATGAACTCTTTGATCATTATGAATTAAGTTTTTGATCTTGCTTTATTAAGGCTCGTTGTAGTTATTCTAAAATGTTAGAGCAAACTGTATTTGTAAGCCGTACTTTCCTCATAGATAACTAATCATACTGCTCCTTCACTAACCCACTCTGTCTGTTGCAGGTTGCTGGGGAGCGCTATGTTTACAAGTTTGTGTGTGAGCCTGAAGCGCTCATCTCTCTGGCCTTCCCCGACAATCAGCGGCCGAGTCTCAAGTCAGAGTTCGAGCGCTACGTCAACGAAGAGGACACTGTGCCCCTGTCTCACCTGGACGAGGGCGTGTCCTACCCCCCTGAACAGCCCCCTCACAACATGGGACCCCAGCAGCCCTACTCCAAAGGCTACATGTACTAAAGCTAGCCCCGCCCACCTCCTCATCTACAGACCGACCAATCATACGCCCCGACGCCCCGCGCACCTCTTGCACAGGCCCCTCCCACTTGTATATAAGGCTATGGTGTTTTTTGTTTTAAATTAATCTCATTATTAGGGATTTTTTTCTTTGAGTTTTTAAGAGCTGCATTCCTCTCATATAAGAGAATTATTCAATCCATAAACATGACTGTGGTTGAAGAGATTGCTTAATAAATACCCATTATGATACCAAAGCTGACGACTGCTCTCTCTTTATTATAGGGGATTCATGCATCATAAATGTCCTGATAATGTTTGTGATTATAAGGTCTATAAAGTAGCACTGACGTAATCTATTTAAACTACATGTATTAAAAACAACGCATAATCTAGAATATGATGACACTGTTTGCTAATTTAAAAAAATGATTAAGGCTCATTCCAGAATCGAAGGACATTTTACGTCCCACCCATCAAATATTAAATAATCCACATACAAAATTAAAAAAATAAAAGAAACTAGTTTTTAAAATACCAAGTAAATCTGGAGTACCCCCAAAATGCCATTTTCCTCTTGTCCCACCCCTCTAATGGCCAAATTGAATCTCAAATAAAACAGTTAAAATTAAATTTAAATTTCTTTTTTTGTATTATTTGTTTCATTGCCATCTCTTGTAACTGTGGGAACATTTGTTTGAAATAATAATATTTCAAATAATTATTATTATTCATGGAACATGTGTCCCACAACATGCACACACCCCTGTTACCATAACATGTTTAGCCTGGTAGAAGAAGAAAGCAGAACCACATGATCCCTGGACTTGACATCATCAGTTTTCCAAAAGAATGGGTAGAGCAAAGGTTTGTCTTCTCTTCTATTTTTCATATATTTATAACATAATTAGCCTTGATTGAATATCTCACTCTACCTCATGCAACCCTGTTATGCAAACGATCAGAATAAGACAATTATTATTTTCCTTTACTTATTTGCATAAATAAGTTTTTCCTCTTGATTAGCAGTAACAGCTAAACAGCTTCTACTCCTGAGATAAAGTTAACATTAGTGCGGTTTTGCAACCCTGTTACCTGCAACCCTGTTACTTTGATTAGAGTAAATAAATAAATAAAACAAATAAATCATGTAATAAAAATTGTACCATTGATACGTAAGTTTGTTACCTATTATTGATGAATATGTAGCAGAAAATCAGAACAGTGAAGGTTTATTTTTCCAAGAATTTTAAAGCCCAAATGTCCTCCAATTGTGGAATGACCCCTAAATAAGATAAAATTAAATAAGGCTTTTTAATATTTTCCATATTAAAAAGGCATTTTCTATGATTGCTGAACATCTTGAATTGTGAAAAGTCACTTTTATAATGGACAGAATATAAAACAACCAGGCGGCTTCCATTTTATGGGTACAGGCTATACTTTGCTGTACCATTACTGCATGTTTGTTGCCTTTTGGCTCGGAAAAGCGGAAGAAAATGAATGAATGAATGTTTCCTTTTGCTGTCTTTATGAATATGAATAATGCTGTGACAGAGGAATAAAGAATAGGAATAATAATCTTAAGATTGAGCCTACACCCTTTTCGGTCTTCCTGCATGTTAAATATGTTTCTGGAATCATCAGAATATAGCTGTGACTGAAATAAACTAATCAATCAATACTGTAAAAATAATGAAGATGCATTTCCAGAAGCTCAAAGTCACTTTATAATTTTGTACCTTTTCAACAACCAGCACATTCATACTGGGCAAAGAGGGTGAAGCATTTTACCCAAGGACAAAACAACATCCCCTACGACACCAGTTATTCTCAGCGGTCTCCCATCGTAGCAGTAACAAAGCCCCATTCTGGATAGTTTGACACATGAGACATGATCAGGCATTCTCGTGGTGGTGCATCCAATACATCCACTATTTAAAACTTGCCAAAAATCCTTCTGAATCACATATTTATTACTTTTACTCTTGGATCAATGGGCCCATATTACACTATTTTCTGATCTATGAGTTCTTCTCTTAAACAGAAATCACTCTGTTTCACCTTGTGATGTCATGTGCTAATACAGGAGGTGCTCTGCTATGTTTTTGAACTTCATACACCTTTACTAGAATAATTTCAATAATTTCAGGCTGGAATTGATAATCTCTACTGAGCAAAAGGTAAAATGTAGGTGTTAACTATCGGTTCATGACATCACAAGGTGGAACAGAGCATTTTGACCTTTGTAATTATCATTAAATAACACTGGTCTACAAATTTTTGGACTAGATCTGCTTCCAAGATAAAAGTGGCTAAATCTCATTTATATTGATAAGATGAACTGAAAATCAATTGATAACTGTGCTGGTTAGCTAATGTATTCAAGATATTTCATGGACGACACCTCTCACCCTCTGCACCGGACTGTAGAGGATCTGAGCAGCTCCTTCAGCAGCCGACTGAGGCACCCTCAGTGCAAGAAGGAGCGCTACCGCAGATCCTTCATCATCCTACCACCATCAGACTGTATAACTCCACTGTATAGTCCAGACGTGCAATATTTTTCTATACTCCCTTATTTACTTATTTTATTATTATTTGTCTGCATGCACTTTCTATTCAAACTTTCTTTTGCACTAAACTGCCTGGAGCTAATGTGGTAAGTGAATTTCTCCTGTGTGAGATCAATAAAGTCTTATCTTATCTTAATGGTATAATAATAATAATAAATATAGACGCAAGCGGCGATAATCGGCCCTCGCTTGCACTCGCGTAATTTTCCTCCCATTTTTTCTAGCTGGATGCATGTGTGAGTTTGTGTGTTATCTGGATGCATGTGTGTGTGCTGAATGCCTGGGGGTGAGAAGGGGAGGGGTTGTTTGTTTTGCCTTTTAATTTCAATTATTTTAAAAGGAGGGTCACTCATAAGCCTTTCCTGCACTGTTCTGTTATTTTCGATTAAAGTTTATTTTTGATTAAAGTTTGAGTGAAATCAGCCAAAGTATGCACAGATTATCACTCGTCGATATGGGATGGCGAGCTGCAAAAAAAACTGAAATTTGTGGTGTTTTCACGGAAACACCGTTCAGTCTTTTAGAACGCTTTTAATAACTTTTAATGTCCCACTTGTCTAGATGATACAGCACGATTCTGGTGAGTCTGGGTCAAAAACCCGAGGAGGAGTTCGTTAAAATACGAGGACAGGAAAATTTGCCTTCGGCGCCAGGTCACATGCTCGGTCCAATATGGCTGACTTCCTGTTGGTCGCCTAGCAACGGCGTAATATACTTTTTTGTTCCTATTCCCATGATGCATCTGTGTACCAAATTTGGTTTGGCTACAACAAAGTTTTTTCTGGGCATCCCATTGACAGATGTTTGGCCTGTTGCCATGGCAACATGGGTATAGCCATAGGTGCAATGTATTTTGATTTTCCAGGGGGTGCTGTCGAGCCATTTTTTAAAAGATTTTTTAAAGATCCCATGACATGGTACTTCTTGATGCTTTTATATGGCTCCTTAATGGTTCCCTAATACTGTAAATGAATCCTTCCTCAAAATCAAGACTCAGTGCATGAGAAACAGAGATAAGATGAGAAAGAGTATTTTTTTTCTCTCTCTGGAACACTCCATAATGGGCCTTGGTGCTTGAATGCAAATGAGGAGAAAAGAGCTGGCCAATAGTAGAGGGTGGGGGCGTGGCCAAACTCCGCTTTCGGCTCTGAGCCCACAGCTGATCCATTTCCTTGTTTTTGCACGGGGGGAGAGATTTGAAGCGTTCCATTGAAAAATAAACACATTTCCACCGAAAATAAAATTAAACCACTGCTGTTCAAAGGTCCAGAGGCTCAGATAAAGGACTTCCGAGCCTAGAAACACTCGGACGTGCCTCCAGGCAAATAAAAAAACGCATTTCGCATTGCCTAGCGCATTCGCAGTCCAAACTCTCTGGGCGTGATTTACAGAGACGCTGAGTACAGACAGACGGGGGTGGAACTGCATTTGCATTTCTTTTTTCGATCTGACGTCAATAAGGTGCCTTGTTCAAAATCACCCGTTTGAGCTCCGATTTTTTGTAACGCAGAAAAGGATCGCAAATGCTCAATTTAGATATTTCACAACTTTTAACCATGGGGGGGGGGGGGCCCTAAACAGGGTAGGGGAGCTCACATTAACGTTCAAAAACCTCAGAAAGTGAAAATTTCATGCCATGGGACCTTTAATACAGATTATTCGGTGGGAAGTACCCGAACCCTGCAAAAAGTGGTCAGAAAAATAAGATTATAATATTATACATAGGCTACTGATATATGCTAAAACTCTAGACATATTAAAATGAATGTATTAGAATGTGCAGACAGGATTTCAGATAGAACTGGTTGTAGACACACTGTACCTTCTGATAAACTACCGTTTTTGCCTAATTTTGCATACATTTCCTATTTTGACCCAATACTATATCTTGGAAACAATAGTCAATCAGCACTTCTGACTTACTTTTTCTTTATTAGTGACCTAATCCAAGAAAAATTTCACTGCTTTTGTTCCAGAAGCATTTTGCTTGTAGATCAGCGTTATAGTTGGATAAAAACACAAATTCAGATCTGCAAGTTTTGGCTGATGACTCCCCTTTTACTTGAGCTATGGCGCCCCCTGCTGTTCTCGCTGGGGATTGTAGTCTGCCTAGTAAAGATCTGGATGAAATGAACCCATGATTTATAATTTTGGACCTGCACTGAAGCACAACAAGTACAACCACATCGAATTCAGAAGGAGGATTGATTTCTGTAATTACAGTGAAAGCTACATTTAAGATAATGTCTGAATGTCTGTGTGAAAGTCCATGGTCTGTGTAGATTTAATGTTGTGACGCCAGAGTTCCTGGTTTCCATATGGATACTCACCATTTTAATTTACCATTTAATGTCCCACAAGGATCAGCAGAAACAGCCCTGCATCTGTTAGGAAGAAGAATTATTTTCAGACTTCAACTTTTCTCTTCTTTTGTAAATTAACTTCTTGTTTTTTTGTTTTTTTAAAGACAATACAAGACAGTTCTGAAGATGACTTGCAGCAAACATGTCAACAAATTAAATACATCTCCTACTGTACTACTCCTTATAATCCTTATTTGTACTGAATTCAGAAGGGACTTACTGTTTGAGTAAAGAAACCATCCTCTTTTCAAGATCTGTAGAAAAGTTAGAGTCATTTGGTACATAAATAAAATAACAGAGACAAAATGACAAAGAAAAAACTATTAAAATAAAAAGGCAAAAAAGATCATATCTTTTCATATCATATCAAGATCAGATGCCTGTTCTCGCTAAGAAACTATTTTAATCAAGTAATTACCTAGAAATGACCTTACAGTGGTTTTATGCACCAACATAATGTGTACTGTTATGCTGATTTCACTCGCTCAACAAAATAATTTAACTATGGCTCATTTTAGACAATTCCTTTTCAGTGTACCATGAGGATTTGATTATAGTGTTTCTACTCTATACACACAAATAACAAAAAACATCACTGTAAGCTTGTCCACGTATTAAAAAGCATTGTAAACATGAACATACAGCAGAGGGGATGGTGGATGGCACAGACGGCAAGGATAAAGAGCTTTAACCACAAACATGGGCATCAAATGACTAGGCCGGGGTACGGTTAAGTCTCCCCAGAGCGCAGAGTATCTCTACCATGACTGGATATGTGATTTAAATTAGAATGTGGAGAGTTTAAAAGAGGAAATAAAGGGTTGTGAGAATGGTTTACCAACAAGCTGCAAAGTCAGTAGTAAAATTGTGAGTGAGCTTGAAATTGGATGGAAAAACAGAGGCCCTATCTCGTAATAGAACTAACCGTAGGCGTGATCAAGAAAACAACTGTATATTGCTATAGTCCACATCTACCAAAGCAAATCATTTCAATCCAGTCATTTTGAGATACATAGACACAAAGACTTTCATATCCCCCATCATTTACTCAGTGGATTGTTCTAAATTAGGGCTGTCAAACGATTAATTTTCTTGATCGCAACTAATCTCAGAAATTTCATAGTTAATCGCGATTAATCGTGATTTATTTTGCATGTTTAAAATTGATATCTTGCAGTAAGACCGTTCGAATCTAAAGTTAAACTCACAATGCAAAGTATTTCTCACCATTTTTTTTATTTCAAAAAAGTGCAGAGAAAGGAAAAAGTAACAATGAACCAGTAATAGTGCTTACTTTGAGAAATTGTAAATAAATGATTGAAGCCCGCTCGAGCTGCCTACGGATGCGTAGAAGGAACAAAATACTAGCAAACTCAAAATAGCGCGTTTAACCGACAATGAGTTTAATTAATACAACCAAATGAGCTGCATATGGATGGTAGAATTGCGGAAAATGCTGGCAAACTCTGATCGCAATTAAAAAAATTGTTCGCGAGCATAACTCTAATCGCGATTAACGCGTTAATATTCCCAGCCCTATTCTAAATATTATATTTTTATATTCGATGTTCTGTTTCACTCCATCCGCACTGATTACTTTACAGTACTTTGTGTTTTTCTCATTCGGTGTACATAAGAAATACTTGTTTTTTTATATATTCTTTATTTCATTATTACCAACTGTGTAATTTTCTACTATTTTCTTATTTACCTATTATTATTATTATTACTTATCTTGTTTGTATGCACATTTTTGTTCTAACTTCTTTGCACTAAACTGCCCTTGAGTTAATGTGCCAAGTGAATTTCTCCTGTGTGAGATCAATAAAGTCTTATCTTAAATAAATTGCTAACAGACTAACAACCCATAGTAACTTTTCTGGTTTTGGGATCCGCCATGTGTTGTTATTTTGCTTGGAATGTCCCACAATATGGCATTAAACATCTGTATCACTTATTTATTTAATTGACTTATTTATTTTATGTGTTTTATTGTGAAAGTACCTCAGAAAAGCATGCATTCTTACTGTGAGTGGAGTTACCTGTCCACAGATCTGAAATGCAGTTTGGCTCGGTGGTGCCTCTTGCTTGTCTCCATGGAGATAGACATGATTAAATGCCGTACTGGAACATCCCAAAACAATACAAATAAAGTTACATAGTGAATCTTTAAAAATCCAATAAAATACAACACAATTATAATCAAAAACTATCTTTAAAGGGCCCACATTATGCTATTTTCCGATCTCCGTTACAGGAAGTGCTCCATACACCTTCACTCGAATCATTTGGATAATTTCAATTTCTACTGAACAAAAGGTAAAAGGAGCTCATAACTTGAAAAGTACTGCTTCATGACATCACAAGGTATAACACAGACAGACTTATAAACAGGATTACTCAAATATGTGTGAATGAAACAAAGCACAACTCTAGGAATGTTTTTGGGGAGGTAACAACATTCCATCATGGCTTAAAACTCATACAAGTCAATTTTGCGTATTATAGGAACTTTAAATACAGTAAAATACAACACAACTATATCAAAAACAATCTTTAAGGGACCGCATTGTAGTGAAATCAACTTTACAAAATAGTTTTTCCCCACAACTATGAGTCAGAGCCCATGCTGGCAGAAGTGGGTCAGCCCCTAACCTCCTCTTGGCCCTAAAGCTACAGAGGATACAGACACAGTGGGTTATGTCACAGTCAATTCATCCAGACGAGCGATAACTATCTCCAGTCCAACCCAAAAACACTGCAGCATTGTAACAAGGGAGCCGCAAAACAGACACACTTTAAATACACTAATTTGGATCCAAAGAACTGGCATTGCTGTTGTTTAAATCTGTTTATTCTCTGTAGTTTAATAGAATCCAGATAAGATGTGGCTTCGAGCAAAATATATAGGGATTTTGTGTATACCAACCACAAAAATAATCCAGCTGTTCCCAAAGTATGATTTGTTACGGTCTTTCTTATCCACCCAAAGATCCCTAGAGGCGCTCCAGAGAATATCATGTTTTTCCTTTTAATTCTAAACTTGAAGGTCCTAGATTATGCAAAAAAAATCAACTCTTGTCATCTTTTAGCCATGCTAAAGGCATCACACCATTATCATTATCTGCTCAAAAAGTTGTTAAAAATGTGTGAATGAAACAAAACCCAACTCCAGGTATGTTTTTGATGAGGAAACGTAATAATTATTCTTGTAGCGTTTCTAAAAACTTCTACATTTCAAACTTAATCGCTTGTTTTAGTAGGGCTGCACGATTAATCAGAATCAAATCGAAATCACTTTGAATGGATGCAATTATCAAATCCCAAAGGCTGCAATTTTGATAGTACCCTTACCGTAATTTCCTCCTCAAAAAAATATCCCGTCTTCTCCTGTTAAGATCTGTACAAACATATTCTGAAATGTGATTTTTGTTAGTTTGTCAGTTCATATTTCAGTATTTTTGCCAATTCTTCTAGACATGTGAACTTTGAACAGAATCCCATTACGGTATTAAAACAAACGGCAAATCACAATAGTTTGCAGAAAAATTGCAATTTGCTCAGCCCTACATCTTACATACATAGAGGATTAATGCATCAAGTAGAGCAAATTATAAATTATCTGGTGGTACTTCACAAATAAATTTAAAACAAGACAGTGAGGGTTTTTTTTCTTCTTTTTTAATTCTTTTACAGTTTTTATGGGGTTTCAATGTTTTGTGTGTGTAATGGTTTATGAACTATCAAAGGCTTTTTTAATCAGGGTTTTCAACAATTCATTTTTATAACACACATCCACATTCCACATTATATGAGAAGATGTCAGATTTTAGGATGTAAAAAATATACTCTTTTTTTTATAGGGGCATCATAAAAGTCTTTCTGGTGTCAGTGCAGCGATGTTGCCGTTTACGTTGAAAATCACGTCCTAATTGTTCCATTCACAAGTACAAAAGAGAATAATGAGCACATCGCTACAACGGGGAAAGACTGCACACAAATGATGCAAAAATGTTTTATATGTTCAAATAAAAATCTAATAAAAAGATCCCAGACTAACCTTGGATTTCAAGCTTGAAGGACAAATATTAAGTTTTATTTTTGTGTCTGGTTCGATGCAGTAAAACTTATACAGCTCCCTGTCACCTAAAACACTACGACCTCACGTTTAATCATCGAAATGGCATCGCCGTTTTCATCTAAAGTAATAAACTGGTCCTTTGACGTTGTTCCCTATAAATTAAAGGTGCACCATGTCATTTTTCTGATGGAGGGTCAACCACCTGCTTGTCTCCATGGAGATGTCATTGCTTTGGATGGCAGGTTCAACAGTACAGCATACTTTTCTATATTGGAGACAGACGGGTCACATCATGAGGCCATGTTATAGGTCACTTCTGTGGAGAGGCGACTCGAGTCACAGTAAATATTTTGTTTGTTACAGACGACTGAATGCAAGATGCCTTTAATGCCATACTGTGAAACATTTCAGGCACAGCATTCTCCAAATCTCCATTGAAACGGCGGACAAATCAACAAAAAAGCTACACAGTGCAGCTTTTAAACAGACATAGTGAGAATATGTTGTCAGGAGTCTTTTTCAGGTTTGAAGTATCCTCCATTGACCAGAAAAGAGTGCTCATCTGCGTCGGAACGCCCGGGATATCCTCCAGGCGTTGGGCTCCTCGTAGCGGTTGTACAGGGGCTCCAGGCGCTGCTGTTTCTTCTGTTTGCTGAGGCGCGTGGGGTCGGACACTTTGAAGAAGGCGGGGGCGAACTCCACCAGCCAGCGTGGGTCGATGGTGGTCACCTCGCGCATGTACTCTTTGGTGGTGAGGACCAACTCGTGGTACACAACCCTGGAGGCAAAGCGAGACAAAATTACAAATCACACTAGATACACAAGATCATAAAAATGTTGAGATGTAAATGTAAAAATTTGGTGGCACTTTGAATTGCTCAGATATTATTGGAAGCCTACATTGTTATTGGTTAGGAGTAAATAAAAAGGTAATTGATTAATTACAAAATACTAACTGATTACTAAATAAAACTGGTGGGCCAATAATTAAAATGTTTAAAAATGTTTTTTTTTTAATCAACATTAAAAAATATTGTCTCACTTTTGTTTTTGACGGATCAAATCCACGTTTCCAATACAAGAAATAGCACACATGTTGCTTGTCTGCAAAGTTTTATGGCCATTTTTAACCGATAACATGTTCGTACATGCAGGATACTGAATGCCTTTTACCAAATCTTATCAAATCTGCTGCTTAATATGTATGTTGATGTGCTTTTGTTTTTGCGATTTTTTGATGTGGGGGAAAAACCTCAAAACTGATGAATAATAGCCAAACAACTTCATTTGAATTTAGAGAACGAAAACAGCATAAACTTTGCAGGTAATCTTAAAAAACATCAGTGACACAAATAGTGCAGGTACCATTCAGGCTGTCTGTTGAAGAGGGCGCTGGAGGGGTGGATGTACACCACCTGCTGGTCGATCAGTGTGCGGTAACCCTCCTGTGGGTCCTTTTTCGCCGCGTTTCTGAAGAAGCCGCTGCAAATGGCCTTCTGAACACGAACCGTCGCTTTACCACAAGACACCACGTCCAACTTATGCCTGAAAGAAGAGCAATTCAGATGATACTAGAGGAACCTTCACCAAGCAGCTTCACTTGGACAGTAAATCGTCTACAAGATTATTGTCAGTGCAAAATCCATAGAGATACATAAGAAAAAGGCATCAAACCATTATCCAAATATTATGGAATGAATGTCAAGTTTAGTACTTAGCATTTCTATTGGTTTAGCATTTGGCTAATAGAAATTTCATTGAGGTGTAGAGACACAATCCCAAGCTCTATATGCAAAATTAGAATATTAAAGTTTAGAATAAGGAAACTGACCAAAAAACTGCAAATATTGTTACTGATGAATAGAACATTTTCAAAGCATGTTTTAGCACATTTCAAATTGGTTTCACAAATATGAATCGAGTATGGGGGGAAATACAAAAAAATAGTAACTCTTCAATAAAGCTTAAAGATCCCATGACATGGTACTTCTTGATGCTTTTATATGGCGCCTTAATGGTTCCCTAATACTGTAAATGAATCCTTCTTCAAAATCAAGACTCATTGCATGAGAAAGCCTCGTGAACACTGTCAGAGTCATAAATATGTCTCTCAAACACTTTATTATGGGCGTTGTTGCTTGAATGCAAATGAAGACAGATACAGGCCAGTGCAGCGGGTGGGGCGTGGCCAAACCCCACTCGCTCTTTCCTCTTTAGTGGTGCGATGTGCGCTGTCCCCACTTCCGTGTTTTAGCGGGAGGAAGATATGAGACGATTTCCATTGAAAAATAAACACATTTCCACAGAAAATAAAATTAAACCACTGCTGTTTCAGAGGTTCGGCGGCTCGGATAAAGGACATCCGAGCCTGGAAACACTCACGTGCCTCCAGGCAAATAAAAAAAACGCATCTCGCATTGCGTAGCTCGTTTGCGGTCCAAGTTCTCTGGGCGTGATTTACAGAAACATCCAGACGGGCGGTGGAACTGCATTTGCATTTTTTCTTGAATGTGACGTCAGAAACTTCCCTTGTTCAGAATCGCCCGTTTGAGCTGTCTTTTTTTTCAAACGCGGAAAAGGATCGCAAATGCTCAATTTACACATTTTGCAACTTTTAGCCATGGGGGGGGGCCCTAAACAGGGTAGGGGAGCTCACATTAATGTTCAAAAACCTCAGAAAGTGAAAATTTCATGCCATGGGACCTTTAAAAGCTCCTTTGTGTGTCTGTTCTGTACACACCTGTCCATGATCCCCAGCATCTGTTTCCGGATGTCTTGAGCTCGGCGGAGAGAGCGGGCCTGGATAAAGTTCTCATAGCACCAGGGATTGGAAAACTTGTTGTTTTTCCAGGAGTTGTACACGGCCAGGAGGGTCAGGTGATCGCCCTCAGGTTGGTGGAACTTGGCCTTCTTCTGGTCGGCCAATGCCTGTTTGTCCTATAAAAGAGATTACAAGAGGAAATTTTGCATCAGCAGCTTTATAGGTCACATAATAACCCTAAGGAATTCAAGTCGATAATTATAACCCTACTGGGACCATGGCAACCGGATTGTTTAGACACAAATATTTATGTAGTAAAAGAACACCCCAGCCCTTAAAAAGGTGCACTATGTAATTTTACTGGTCAAAAAGAGCGCCATCCTGTCGCCATGGAGATGTCATTTCTTTGCCAAGAATGTTACAGATATCACATATCATACCTCAATGGAGGCAAGCAGGTGATGCCACCACATCAAATTACAAGTGAGGTCTGTGGAGGGGTGACACCATTCACAATTATGTTTGTTTCACGTTCATCAAGGTCTAATTGAGCAAAACACTTGAAATAATATCTCCATGGAGAAAAGCAGGTGGTCTACTAGGATTAGAAAAGTTACAAATTGTGCCTTTAAGTACATCATTCACGCGCGGCAATACACCTCCCTATATGCAACCAGCTAAAGGAGAGAATGCATCCTTTCTCGGAAACCGCCCACTGAAACCAATCTGTTTCTGCACTAGGTAAGGAGATCTTACCTTGGGTCTGTAGAAGACATTTTGTACAGAGAGCATGGACACGATCGTGAGCATTTCCTCACTGCAGCCCAAATGGACCGACATGATCAGCATTTTGCACAGCATGGGCTCCAGGGGGAACTCCGCCATCTGCAGGACATCACACAAACGTTAACAGAAATCATCCATTTTCTTTAACTTGCAATATGGTGCATGTTTTACCTCCATTCCTTCCTAATTTAAATAACTCATAAAATTGTTATTTAAATTGTACAATCTGACATTTCATTGCAAATGAATTAAACTTTCATTTTTGTATTTGTATCTTTGTTTGTGGTTTTATGAAGCTTTGTATTGATATGATTTTTACTGCTTATATTGCCAGTAAAATTTCTGTTTGTTAAAATGTGTAAATAAATGGCTCAGTTACACAAAAACAGTCATTTCTTTACCCTTCTCCCCAGTCTTGTGAGCAGCCCTTCGTCGTCCAGCGCTCCCAGAGTGTAGAGCTGCTCCATGGCTGTGATCAGAGTCTCCATCGGAGGAGCATCCATGAAGTCGAAAGAGAGGAGGTCATTGATGCCCATGGCCTGGAGTGAAAGACCGATCAGTGTCATTAAAGGGAACGTGTTATGTGAGATGGAGTCTTATAACATGATAAAAAGGTTGTAAAAGTGTTCCCTAATCATTAGTTTATTCAAAATTGTTAATGTATATTTGAATAATCCAGTATTGCATTTGAGGTTTGGGTGCTCAGAAAATTCCTGTCTTCTCCTATCCCCACCCTCTTTTCTGCACTTCATACATCTAGAGTTTTTTTTAAAAGTTAGACAAACCTTGAGTGAGAGCACAGTGCTGGCCAAGTTGGTTCTCTGGATCTCAGGTACGTTTGTGGTCAACATTTCGTCTCTGTACGCTCTTTCTGTGTACAGTCTGTAGCACTTTCCAGGTCCTGTCCTTCCGGCACGTCCTGCACGCTGCTTGGCTTGAGCCTAAGACAAGAAATCAAATTGTGTAAATACCAACATTCTAAACTGTTTAAATAGTTGTTTACATACGAAGTTTCAAGTTTACCTGTGAAATGGGAGTGACTACAAGTTGGTCGATGCCAGTTTTTGAGTTGTAAACTTTTTGCTTCACAAATCCAGGATCAACTACGTAATAGATTCCATCAATTGTCAAAGACGTCTCTGCAATGTTTGTAGCTATGACGACCTGTACAGAAAATCAAAATGTAAGTACGGGGGGAAAAAGTGGGGAAATTATTGCTTATATAGATTTAAACATATTTATTCATGGGTTTCAGAGTGGTACAAAAAATAGGATAGATGTCAGAGCAATTAACAATAAACTAACAAAAAGGGGAAAAGTTATTAAAATGTTGCATATGACTAGAGCCTTCAACCCAGTCAACTGATTTAAAAACGTAAACTTTAATGGAAAAAACATGATGAAATGTGGCAAGTCTTAAAGTACCAACACAGAAATGAAGGAATGCAAATTGTTGTGTGAGCCATCCTCTGTTTAAGTGGTAAACAAAACAAAAAACAAAACAAAACACTGTACTAAATAAGTCTCTGTACCTTTCTGCTGCCTGGAGGAGCAGGGTCAAAGATCCGCGTCTGCATCTCACTGGGTAGAGCAGAGTACACGGGCAGGATGATAAGTTCAGGAACATCGGGCCCCAGAGACTTCATCCTCTCATAAAGTATTTCACAGGCTGTGTCGATCTCCTCCTGACCCGTAAGAAAGACCAGAATATCACCTACAAAAAGGACAGTAAAAAAGTTCAGTTTACAAGTAACTGGGGAATAACCTCTGCAATGTTATACCGTATTTTAAATATGGATCCTTGGGCAATTCAGAATTTCAAAGACCCTATGCCTTTTGTTTTCTACAGTGGTGTCAACTGTGTTCATTTAATTATTAATGCAATAAAATAAAATTCTGCTGAGATTATGGTTGATTTTTTTATACATAATTTGTTTAACCTTAGTTTAATCTTTGAGCAGTATTTTTGTTTACCATAATACAAGTAACAAAATAATATAAGTTGCCATACCACTGTCTACTGCCACGCTTATTTTTAGACTAAAGGGGAGGAAATACACTGTGGTGGTCATTATAATCAGTTTGACTTACCAGGTGGTTCTGTGAGGTGGATCTGCATGACGGTGATGAGGCTGGCGTCAAGGTAGTCCGTCTCAGGCTCTTTGGTGTACAGGACCTCCACGGGGTAGGTTCGTCCTGGGATGGTGAAGATTGGCGCTTCGTAGAAATACTGGGAGAACTTCACAGCGTCCAGTGTGGCGGACGTGACGATCAACTTCATGTCCGTGCGTTTCTGAACAGTCTACATCATACAATTTTTTTTTTTGTTATAGTTAAAGTCGCACTGCAGAACATTTTAGCTTCCCTTCCCTAAGGTCCCATCTTGGCAAGAACAACTAAATTGACACCATCTACTACAGATGCATGCCAGCAAAACACTCTCCTAATGCAACACTATACACCATTTATCAATACAAGTTCATCTTGTTTTGCATTGTTGAACTTTTGTATCTTCATAGTTCATTCACATGAGTATCCTATTTATTTCCCCATAGTCTGAACTCTGCTCCAAATAACATACTTTTACTGATAGGATGGGCCATATAACCCCTTAAGTGATGATTGGTATTAAATTTGATTAAAATTAGATTAATTGCACAGCCCTACAGGGGATTCTAAAAAAAAGTTGCTAAAGTGTCTATGTCTATGCAGAGGTGAGTCTGCTTACAGTTTTTAGCAATAATAAAATGCTTGTATTTTTGTACCTTCTTGAGCAGACCGAAGAGGACGTCAGTGTGGATGGTCCTCTCGTGAGCCTCGTCCAACATGATGATGGAGTACTGTCCCAGCTCAGAGTCGATCAGACACTCCCTTAGTAACATCCCGTCTGTCATGTATTTGATCACTGTCTCTGGGCTCGTGCAGTCTTCAAAACGGATCGTATAACCCACCTGAGAAAAGCACAAAGTGTATAGACATGAACTCAGTGTAATGGAATGTGTACAGTTGGAAATGAATTACATAATAACAACACTGAAGCCAGAACGAAAAAAGAGCCAATAGACAAAAATCACATTTCTTTGTATTTAGTCACAAAGCATGATGGAAGTACATAACATATTTGATGTGAATAATCCAGTTGAGTCTTTTTTTCTTAACAATAACACAATAAAACGCACCTCTTGTCCTAAACAGCACCCGTACTCCTCAGAGACCCTCTTGGCCACAGACATGGCGGCCACACGCCGAGGCTGAGTGCAGCCGATCTTGCCTCGGCTGGTGTAGCCCGCCTCGGCCAGGTACTGTGTGATTTGGGTGGTCTTCCCGGAGCCCGTCTCCCCAATGACAATCAGGATCTGGTTATCATGCACAGCCTGGGAGACAGACAGTAAAAACACAGTTAGAGCTGAATCATCGGAACAGCTGCAGGTTTCCTGAGGGTAACGGGAGATATGTGAAGAACCACAAAAAGAGGAAAATAAGTGTTTTTAAATGTGATAATGAGCATGAAGCAGCTGCTCTGAGTTTGTTCCTGTTGTTTAGCTCATTACAATCACAAACACATTTTTAGTCACCTGTATGAGCTGCTCCTTTAGTTTGTAGATGGGCAGACTCTCCCTCTGCTCCAGGATGGAGAGCTGGGTCTTCTTTCCGTACGACGCCTTATTGCCCCCAAAAGCGTGCTTCTTCCACTCTGGGATATCATTGGGCATCATGCCAATGCCTCTCATGTTAGCAGCAATCTGCCTCCCATCAGCTGCACAAAAGGAAGAGAAATATAAAATTTGGTCTAAGAGATAACAAAAACCTCTGCAGGGTTATGGCAGGATAGGCCAGGACCACCCTGGGCCGAGTGGAGCACAGAGCTCATTCAAGACATTTGTATCCGGAGCTCTGCAGGAAACCAGATAAACATCTCCACCACTAAAGCCTCAGGGCCCGTTATTGTGGACATGTGTGACGCATGCTACGCTATGGCTTTAACACTCACTCCATATGGAGTCAAACTGATTAAAACTCCTCTGGAGTTTGAGGATATTAAAGTGCTAATTTTCAGTCTGCAGATGTTTTAAATCAACACCAAATTGAATAAAGTGAGTTTGAGCAGTACCGGCTGGTGTCTTACTCATGATAGTATGTAATAAATGGCGTACCGTCAGGCAGCGGGTCGACCCAATGCTTGTTCAGGCCCATGGGGATAGAGTCCATCTCTGCCTCTCTTGCAGCCTGCTTCAGCTCACGCCGCTCCTTGGCCAGAGCGCTCTGCATCATGGCGGCCTGTGAGAGTGAGCCATCTGGATTCTGAAGAACAGACACAGCACTTAATACTTACTGTACATTTGGTTTATGAGATTTATCAGTTCTGTGAAGCAATAGACTAAATTAAACAGCCCACCTTTACTATTTTCACAGGACTCATATCCATACTCTGTTTGGTGTGACCTCTCAAGAACGGAGGCTCCTCTTCCACAAGTTCAATTTCAAGGTCCTCATCTGAATACATTATACAGTATTAGTACATTACACCAGTACAGTTATGTTGTTGAGAGAATATCAATTTTAACTAACTGAAATATCAGTATTCATTTAATTCCATTCTGAACACTACTATAAAAATGAACCATACAAATACTATAAAAATGTAAGAAACTGAACAGAGAAAAAGCCTAGGGCAGTATGTACCTTCTTCATCATCCACTTTCGGTAGAATTCCCGTTTCATCGTCAAAATCAGGAAACTCCTCTTTTGACAAAACATTGGCAGCGATCATCTAATGAAAGAACAAAAACACAATATTAGATAGTTTGAAAGGTTAATACATGTACTTTATACATCCACATTGTATGAAATTAAAATTAAACTCAAACTAAGAACTCAAAGAACTCAAAACCCACCTGTTTAAAATTGCTTTTAATGTTTGATTTTATATTGTAAATTTTGTGATATTTTAAATGTTTGATTTTATGTTGTAAATTCTGTGATATTTTATTCTTTTATGAAGTGTGAAGCGTCTTTGAGTGTCCTGAAAAGCGCTATATAAATAAAATGTATTATTATTATTATTATTATAAACCAATGTCTTAGCAGTGAACAATTATTAACAAAATCTTTAAATCTTTAAATGGTGTAAAGTCCTCAAAATGCCGCCTATAGCAGGAAGATGAAACCCACATGTAGACACACACCTGCTTGATCTCCCATTTCTCCGGGTCAGAGATCTTGGTGAGCCTTTTGCGCTCCAGTGTGTCATCCTGCTCCATCTCAGGGGCATGGCCTAGATTCAGGTTGCTAGGGCGATCTGGGTTTCTCATGGCGGTCTCTTCACCTCCATCTGGGCCCATGTTCCTCCTGCGGTTTGGGTTCAAGTCTTCCCCAGTGTCCTGGTCCACATCCTGGTATAGAAAATCATGTTAACACATTTAAAAACTAGAAATCCAAAATATATTGCACCACTTCACAAATATATTTCTTTACCTTCATACTAAGGCTGGTTTTGGAGCCAGTGAATGACAGGACCTTGACTTTGACCCTTTGACCTTTAGTGACGACATCTGCCACATTGGCCACTCGACCTTCTCTTCGCAGCTCAGAAATGTGGACCAAACCCTCCCAACGTTTTCTGCAAACACACAACGTGTCAGTTTAGTTATTCATTTGTTTGTTTTTTCCAGTGCTGTCAAAAATATCACGCTATTGACGAGTTAAGGCAAAACAATTTTAACACTTTTTATTTTTATTTTTTTTATCACGAGATTAACGCTGACCCAGTGAACCCAGGTTTTTCATAAGCTGTGGCCACTGCTAGCAACGTTAGAAAAACTACAGGATCCGGCTGTAAACAGGAAGGAAAACAGTTCGTACGAAACTGAGAAGTCCCGAGACGGCTGCCCATGCACACACACGCACGACTTCCCCACACATGCCCTGCGCGTGTGCCAATGCCACCCACACAAGAAAACACAAAACACGGCGCGGCCCACAAGTCCCCGGGTGCACCCCTAGTACAGCAGGAGTTAGGGTAGACAAACACAGTCTGGAGATTACTGGATGTTCCTCAGTAATAAGAATAGGGTTACAAAATTCTGGGAATTTTCAAAGTTGGAAACTTTCCATGGGAATTTTCAGGAATTAACGGGAATTTTCGGGAATTAATGGGAATAAACTGGGAATTATCAAAGTAGAAAAAATATTGCAGCATAATCCTGGCTAAAATAATCAAATTTCTGTGAATAAAGTAGTACACTATTTTCTGCAGAGTCATCGAGCCACACCCTCTACATGCATTTTGCATTCCTTTATCACATGCACAATAACTTCTAAAATTCTGAAGAGCTAAAGCTACTTTTCTGAGCTCACAGCAAATACAGAACACACACACACACAATGGAAACACACACTCAAAAGTTCGGAACAGGCTCACGAATGAGCGAGTGGAGAAATTAGTGGCCATACATGCAAACCTCAGGCTCATTGAGCCTGACACAGCCATCCTCCACAAGACTGGACACAGACACGGACACAGACACTGAAGAAGATGAGGAGTCAGATGTTGAGGAAGTGAACACTGTGGACATTGAGGAAGAAGCATGAAAGTATTTGGCAAAATGGAGAACATGCAAAAAACAGGCTTGAGAAGCTTTGGGTAAATATTTTGATTGACAAAAGATTTTTTGACATTCAAGAAAGACTTTTCAGACGGGAAAGCTGCTTTCATTTTACATTTTGAATTCAAGTTTTTGGACAGGAGGAGAGTTCCTTTCATTTTAAATTTTGAATTATAAGACACATTTTAGCCAATGTTCATGTTTTGTTGTTCAGTGAAGGAGATACGCATTGATAAAGTTCTTACAAATAAATCATGTGAGTCATGCGTTTTAATTGTCTCCCTTTTACAATAATGCCCGCTAATGACAAAATAAAATGTTTATATTTATGTTGGTATATGACACAATAATTCCCATAAATTCCCAAAACTTCTGTGCAAAGTTACCAATTTGAAAATTCCCACACCAAAGTTTCCATGGAAATTTTCCGGAAATTTTCTAAATAAACCCTAAATAAGAACGACCTGAGGACCACAGCACATTAATTCACCCACAGTGATCACAGTCACTTTGACTGAAGACAGAAGAGAGGCACTTCACTCACACTGATGCAGAAGCACTTAAGTAGCCAGAGAGTGGAACATCAAACACCAAATTGTCTCACAGACAATTGTTATGGTTAGGGATGCACCAATACCCCTTTTTTGAGAACCGATACGAGTACAATCATTTCAGTACTTGCCGATACCGAGTACCAATACCAATACTTTTTAACCCCCACCCACCATAAATAAATGGAAATGCAGGTTTTAGTTTTCTTCTCATTATAAGTTATACATAGTTACCACTTTGCAAACAGTGAAAATGCTTCATCCACTGAGCTGTCAAACTTAAGAGCGACATTGGGCAGACGCTGCTGCTCCAGATATGTGGTGGTGAAACTTACGGACTTGATGTCACGTACCAGTGACTTCACGTGAGTCCGGACGGCGGACGCCATCAAAAACTTTAGGCAACATCACGTCTGTGATGAAACGGAGGCTGAGTAGCTCGTATCTGGGCTCGAGGACGTCTATCAATCGCTGGAATCCAATATTGTCCACAACTGAAAAGGGCTGGTCGTCCAGCGCAATATACTCGGTAAGTGCCTTGGTTATATTTTTTGCCCGGAGGCTCTCTCTGGACATTTTCTCCTCCTTTAACACTTCCGTTAAAGTTGGCTGGTGTTGGCGGCTGCTAGCCTTGATGAATTTGGCGTATTCGCCAGAATTGCGCGTCTTTAAATGCTTGATCAAATTGCTTGTGTTAAATGAGGTGTTCTCTCTTCCACCTCTCTCTGCCACTTTGGCACTGCACAATTTACATTCCACCTTACTTCTGTCATCCTCTATGATTTGAAAATACTGCTGACCCGGATGACATGATGGAGTTTGTTTGAGCATTTTACTAGCCGTGTCTTTTTCTTTGGACATTGGACAAGTACTTTTCTGACTCCGTCTCCCTCTATGCATTTAAGATTGGTAAAACACCAAATGGTATACTGAACATTACAGTGATGGTGCGCCATGTCGTCTAGTAGTGGTATCGGTGTATGGTATCGGCCAGTGGTTGACGAGGACGAGTACAAGTGTATTAATGAAATACTGGGCCGATATCAGTATTCCAAGTTATGGTTTGCAATAAGATAAACATCTGGACAAAGCAAGCCTATCCACTTAAGGGTATTAAAATGATGATTCAAGGGACAAAAATGTGCGATTAATCATGAGTTAATTGCAATTAAATATTTTAATCAATTGACAGCACTATTTACCATGTACTTCTTTTTTGCATTTGATTCTGATACTAATCATTTTGTAAAACTTATATTGATTATGGTTCAAATCTCTGCAATTACAAACTGCAATGATCTGTGTCATAATATCATCCATCTGCACACTGGCCCACAATAGGTACACTAAGAATGAGACACATTATACTACCTTTGTATCTAAATTTGACTCTTCAATGCAGCATGGGTACATGTTTAAATAATGACTGGTCATATCCTGAGTTAGAATCATTGTCAGAACTACCTTGCTGGAGCATAGCCTATTGTGCATACACATATAGAGCAGTTAAAAACAAACATAGTTCAGCATTAAAGATTAGACACCTTTTTTTTCCCAAATCCAGTAAAAACCATAGCAGTGGGTGTTTAATTGTAATATCTTACCGTAGCCCCTCCAGCTGAACAAAGCAGCCAAACTGCATGATGCTGGTGACTTTGCCATTGTAGATGTCGCCTACAGAGGGCTCTTCAGGTGGGGGGCGGTCCACGTGTTTCTCTTTCCACTCTCTGTCTTCTTTGCGGGGGCTCGGGGACCGGTCACTCCAGCGAGAAGACTTGTCCCTCCTCTTACCCCTATTTCTGTCCCTATCTCTGTCCCTGTCTCTGTCCCTGTCCCTGTCCCTGTCCCTGTCCCTGTCCCTGTCTCTGTCTCTGTCTCTGTCTCTGTCTCTGTCCCGGTCCCTGTCCCGGTGCCGGTCCCTGTCTCTGGAGCGAGATCTGGACCTGGAGCGGGACCTGTGTCGCCTTTTCTTGTCCCTGTCCCGATCTCTGTGTCTGTCTCGGTCTCTGCTCCGACTGCGGCTTCGGCTGCGGCGTCTATTCTTGTCTGATCTGTAATTAAAAAAATAATAATAATAAAATTAAAAAAACAATGCATCAGGATCATGTTCCTTTGTTGGGATGACAAGAGCATACTAATTTCCTTTAGTCATTTAGTCAATTTATTGGTCGATGGGTTCTTGGTTGTTTTTTTTAAATTATTCTATTACTTTTTGTTTTACAATTAATATCAATTCAATACACTAGCCTTTATGTCTTGTATTTTTTTTATAATATATTATTGGTGTGTTTCAGGTGACGTCACAACATTCTATAGACCAGGGGTCGGCAACCCCACAGCTCTTTGATCCCTCTGATGCGGCTCAGTACAGTGGTCCCTTGTTTATCGTGGGGGTTACATTGTAGAAATAACCCGCGATAGGCGAAATCTGTGAAGTAGTCAGCTTTATATTGCGTGTATAAATATGCGTGTATTTCACAGTTCCTCTGACCAAGGCACCTGGCGCCTTGCCCAGTTTACACCAGACCATATCGGAACGAACGAAAGCAGCCTGGGATTTGCCAGGTTACCAGGCGCCGCTGCACTGTTGCGGGTTTTGTTGGGGAGAAAACTTAAAAACATACAGCACTTCAGAGCAGTGACGGACTGGGATCAAAAAACGGCCCTGGCATTTTGCACCTACAAGCGGCCCTGTAGACCGTGGAACAAGGGGGAGGCGTTCTACAGCTCTGCACCGTACGCACCGGTCACATGGCTCCGGGAGTCCGGCTGGAAGCACGAAGGGCGCAGAGACATGAGTCACTGGCTCCGTAGGAAACGGCTCTTTTTGGGTCTGTAGAAGCCAGTTCTGAGTCTGTCCCTGGTCTTCGCATCCTTCCTCGTGCTCCAGAGAAGGGTGCACTAGGGCTAAAAGCAGAGCCTGGTGCGGCTCGGACTGCTTCTCATTCAAACACAGAACTGTAGTGAGAACGCATCCGTGCGCTCTCGGGTGCCACACTGTTTGTGATCGAACATTTAAAGAAATTTGGCAAACTGAACAGGAGACACGGCACGGAGGAGAATGATTGACAAAGATCAGGAGGCAGAACACAATGCGCGTTGATACACTATTTTTAAAAAAATCTGCGAAACAGCGAGGCTGCGAAAGGTGAACCTCGATATAGCGTGGGACAATTGTATTTTGTATTTTTGTATTTGTATTTTATTTTATTCATATTCAAAATGTAATTCTATGGCACAAAGGCAAAAAAGCCGTTATATGCAGTGTTATTTCATTTTAAATTTCAAAAGGGTTTTGTGGCTCCGTGTTTTCTTTACTGTGTGAAACGGGTCCAAATGGCTCTTTGAATGGTAAAGTTTGCCGACCCCTGCTATAGACGAATGTTATTTAATACACATGAAGAAAATTAATGTAAATGTTAAAATGCAGATTTTTGTGCCATACAGAGAGTTCTTGTGGCTAGACCAGGGGTCGGCAACCCACGGCTCCGAAGCCTTCTTTGATCCCTCTGATGCGGCTCAGTACCGCTGTACCTCATTTATTGTGGATAAGCAAAATCCGCAAAGTCGTCAGCTTTATATTTTACAATTATTCTCCATGTTTTAAGGCTGTAAACGCCTCACCACACACATTCTACGCTTTTCTTAGACTGGAATTAACGTTTTCTCACATTTCTCTCTTGTTTAAACACTCAAACTTTCATAGATTTTCAACAAAAAAGCACAGTATTATAGAACGAAACCAAAGTGTATTTCGTGTGTATTTCATAGTTCTTATGACCAAGCCTCTTCGTCCTGGCATCGCTTCGCTGTGGGGGGTTTTGTCGGGGAGAAAACTTGCAAACATACAGCACTTCAGAGTCACACACTCACAGGAGACACGGAGGAGAATGACTGATGAATCGGCAAAGGTCTACGGTCCCTTAGCCAATCAGGACGCAGAAATGCGCATTAATACACTATAAAAAAAATTGGAATAAAAAAATCCACAAAACAGCGAGGCCACAAAAAGTTAACCACAATATAGCGAGGGACCACTGTATTTAATTAAAATGTATTTTATTTTATTTTAGTTCATTCATTTTCAAAATGTAATTCTATGGCACAATGGCAAAAAAGCCATTATATGAAGTGTGGTTTCATTTTAAATTTCAAAAGGATTTTGTGGCTCCCACTGTTTTCTTTACTGTGCGAAACGGGTCCAAATGGCTCTACGAGTGATAAAGGTTGCTAACCCCTGGGCTAGACACTGATAGAAATGTTCAGGTTCAACATTTGTGAATTCAACTTTTGGATATTTCATGGTAAAGTACAGTGTAATCAATACTGTCTCATGTTACTGTAAGAAATAGTGAATGTAAACAAATGTAATGTAACCATAGCAACAGAATGTTTACAAGATCCTTATAAGGTCGACAACCTTTGTGACATCACATAAGATTAATTAATTAATATGGACCAATTAATATAGACCAAAACAGAAAGGATAAAACACCTTGTCAGCTAAGCATTTCTTCAACAGCTCCATTAATTTTATGGTGTAAATGGACTGTGCCTTTACCTGCTTTTGCTGCTTTCAGATTTGGCCACACTGACACTGGGCATAAACATCTCGAGCTCCTTCATTGCTTCTGCGGCGATCTTCACATCTTCTTCATCAAGCAGCTTCTGTAGAGTCAATAAATATCAACATGCAGGGATGAAAGTGGCCAATCATGAAAAAAGCGGAAAGTCACGCCCCCCCCCCCCCCCCTTCCCCCCTCCGGGGAAAAAAAAATTCCGGGGGGGGGCCAAAACTTTAATAAATAGCAATAAAACACATTTTTAAACAATTGTAGTGGTTTTTATTTGAAAGTTGATATCAAAACACAGCACTGACCCCGATTTTGCGATATCAAAGTCTGATAACGAGCCGAGAGAGCGCACTCGCGGCGCAGCTCGGAGCGTGCGGTGTCCGCAGCACCAGAAGAGCACACAAGCTCGCGCGGCCCCGCACACATGTACAAGTTTAATACGAGACATGTACTTTTGTTTCTGAATACGGGAGGATTACATTTTTCAACGGACGGTTGGCAACCCTAAACACAATTATACATAATAATACACACCCAAAATGTCAACGTATTTGGAAAAAAAAAAAAGATTACCACGCGGCTAAAAAAAAAACGGAGATCCGCTAAAAAGCGGAACTCTTTCATCCCTGAACATGAGAACTTGTTGACATAAAAGGTGATTACAGTCGTTTAAAATATGACAAGTACCTTTGGCTCTGGGTCATCTGGTCTGCACAGAGCAGGGAAAAGTTCCTTTAACCGGTCTTTCTCTGACTTTGGTTTGTCCGCAACCTCTGAGGCTAAAGCAATAAAACATGATATGGTTAGATGAGACTCCAGCTTCAGCAACAAAAGCAAAACAATAATAACCAAGTACCTTTACTAGTGGAGGCTTTAGATTGTGGTCGCATGGTTTGGATAAGCCTGAGCAGGTTACTGATGAGAGAGTCCTACAAGCAAAATAAACACATTATTCCAAATCTACAGTTTACAGTGTTACAATGTGCTAAGAAGAAGTAAAGAAGTATAGACATAGTGCTTACTGTAAATTCGGCTTCATTTTGTGTTAAAAGAGCCTTAAATCCGTCAAATGAAGGCTGCTTTTCGGCAAGGCTTATGACAAATTCAGCTATAAAACAAACAGATCAAAAAGGAAGTTTAGAGAGAACAGCGAGTTGATGCTTAGCTTTAGCAAGTTAGCCGAGACGAGGGACCAACGTTTATCACAATAACTACATGTACCTAAATCTTTATCGTTTATTCCCAGATGGTTGTCGAGTTCCGTACAGACTTTGGAAACCAGGGACAGATATTCAAGCTGCGAAAGCTCGTCCACTCCGCCTTCAGCCATTATCCACGAGTTTGTTTTTGTTCAGCGACGCAAAGCTCCGGCGGACACATTTGTTAAGGACTACTTCCGCTTCCGCCTCTACCGGAAACACGTTTAGGGTAGACTTTTTTTTTTTTTTTTTTAAAGGTAGACAAATTTTCCTATTTAAACCACACGATGGCGATGATCTCTGCTAAACTAAATAATAATGTATTTTTTTCCCTGGGCGTTCACTTGTGCTATATGGATTGTGCATATGGAAATGTTGCGCAGCCAAGCCCTGTATAATTATGTTCAGTCAGATAAGGTCTTTGTTTTAATTAGAAGCTCCCCAGGGTCTAAACAACAGCCTACGCAAAAAAAAAAAAAAAAAAAATGTCTAGACTGTGTGCTCCAGCTTTGCCTTCATGACAACATATGAAGGCATATTGTGCCTAAGCTGACCTTGATCTTTTGACTTTGATTTTATTTTGGGTTTGGGTTAAAGTTATTAAATTAATATGAGCATTTATGCGGTTTTGCAAATAGGTCACCGTTGAATCTCCATTAAAAAATAAATAAAATCTTGCTATTATCAACTGCATAAGTAATTGTCTGCCATTATGGTAATTACTTTGACATTTACCAAGTTCCATTCTTCTTAATGCGCTGCTCACATATAGGCTCTGACTTAAATAGAGTTGGGAGGCATTTTCCCATGAAGCTTCTCCTCGTGAGCTCCATCTCCTTCCATATTAGTGCATGTATTTGGAGCATATCCTTTTTGCACTCCTCAAAATTTGACCTGCTATTTATTTAGGTGTTCTACAGTGTGATAAGTGATCAACGGGTTTGGGGAAAGAAAAGAAAAAAATCAAATAGTCACTTGCAAATTTATGAAATCCACTTTTCTGCCAAGGTTAATACGACGTTTTGCCAAAGAAAAGTTCACACCATACATTTGAAAGACAAAATGTCCTTTGAAACTAGCTCAGTGTAACCAACACCACTGTGACTACAGCTTGTAGCTTTAAAGACATTTGCAAGATTCAACTTTTCTTATATTTTTCCATGCAACCACAAGGCATCCCTTCCTATATTTCACAAATTAGACCCCATATTTTCCATGTCTAGTATAGCCTTTCATCTCTATGTATATATTTTCACTGACTGGACGGTTTAATAAGGTTGTCCTCTCCAGTGCCGTCCTCACCTGACCTGATTCAGCACAGGCAGGGAAATGTATGTGCAAGCAGAGAGAGTGGGAGGGGGAGAGGGCCGCCACTTATATAACAGTCCTCTAATGTATACAGAACACATGGTACACGCTGCCACGGCGACCATTGATGTGTTTGCACATGCACTACACAGGCTGAGGACAGGGCTGAAGAGGGGGCCAGGCAGGGCAAAGAAGGACTTGGACAGGGTTATGGTTGGTTGCGTGTGAAATTCCAAAGGTACAGAATGTATTTCCAAAAGGAGGACGTGCATTTTGTAGGCCAAGCAGACTCCTGTGGGACTGTGGTGTTGATTTTCTTCTGTTCCACTATCCTGCTAAGTCAACCAAACCATAAGTGAATGTGTTTGCAATTACATTACATTATCATAACATAAGAATATGGAATGCATAGTATTTCTGTATAGATGCATTGTTTCACATGTGGAAGGGAAAACTGGTATTGACAGCACAGCAGGCTTCAATGTTCTGGTGCAGAGTGGAAAATTCCTGCTATGACGGACTATGGATCATGGAGCATGAAGAGCGCGCACATGGGGAGGGTATGCATGACACATGGAGGAGACAGGGAAAGGGCGGGAGAGAAGGGGCGGGCACACACCACAGTGGGCGGGGCTCGGTGCAAATATTCCGGCGCACGATTGGCCGAAGGGAAAGCTGCCTTTGTGAGCTCACGGCCCCCACAACAGCATCCTCCCACATGTTGGACTTGACCAGAGCAGTTCACATGAAACACCCCGGCAGTTATGAACATACTATACCACTCTGAGCTAATGGACCAATTACATGCTTTTTACACTGCTTTAAAGAAGTCCAAATGGATCCATCATCTGCAATCTCCTGCCACTCCCCTGGACACTTAATGCTATGGACTTCCTTTTCCTTATACTCACTGCACACAACAGGGGCTGGGCTGTATAGAATAATGGGCATACAAAGTTGACAGGAAGTAGAGTTGCTAAAAGGCATGAACTTGTTACAACTTTGCATTTTGTTTATGGATGTTTTTATTGTTATTTTTACCACGAAACTCATTCGAGCAGTATTACCACCTGTGAAATACTCTACTTACACCTTATTTAATCCTACCTGCACCCTTGTACTGTATTTTATATTTTATTGCATTTTTTTTATTATATTGTTTACTTTTTTCCCTTGTATTTTTATTGCATGCTATTAGTACTTCTCAACTATCTTAGCGAGTCAACGGTTCTTCTAATCCCAAGCATTTCATTGCATTGTTGACCTTGTGTTGATCCTGCATATGACAAATAAACAATCTTGAATCTTGAATCATGTAAGATCAATTCTACAAGACAGTATGAAGTGAAATCGGGATGAAGTGCAAGGAGGACATGCAGGAAATGAATCTCGGAAAAATCTGTGCTGCACTTGACCACGGGGCAGTACTTCTAAATAGTTTTTATGCCTTTATTACACTCTGTATCCTACCGTATTCTATAATGTAATGTGTAAACACGTTAAAACATGCAAAATATAATAGGAATAGAAAAGCAGGAAAAACAAACTTACATGACCTATTTTATATGAGCATAACATGGACTACCAATGAAAATTAGCTCAAATCACATAACTTGCATCATGTCCCTTTTCAAATGAATAAATAAAATGTTGATTTATACACACTAATAACTAACTAACTAACTAACTAACTACTTTTTCAGTTCTCAAGGATATTGTTCAATAAGAAACTTGAGCTCCTTGCTTTGGGTTGGGAAAACCTTCTCACTATATGAAAATTAATGGTATAAGATAAGATAAGATAATCCTTTAGTTGTCCCACAATGGGGAAATTGCAGTGTCACAACACAAGTTTCAGAAACAGTAGGAAAATATGAGCATGCATCAAAATTAAGATAATAATAATAATTAAAGCCGCAAGCGGCGTTGGTCGGGACCTCGCACCTGCGTTTGTTCGTCTTACTGAGACGCACAGCCATACCAAATTTCGTGTGCCTGGCACAATTATCTCACTTCCTGTTGGGCGTGGCCATGACATTGTAGATACCCTGTCAGAACAGACCCTGTCAGACCCTGTCAGACCCTGTCAGACCCTGTCAGACCCTGTCAGACCCTGTCAGACTCTGTCAGACCCTGTCAGACTCTGTTAGACCCTGTCAGACCCTGCATGTGGCCTACATGCTGAGGCCTACATGAACCTTCGATGCTTGTCCCCACATTGCTGCTTGCAGCTATATCAGATCAAAGGTACAAAGATCAAAGACCTTTGATCAGGGCGTTGCCTAGCAACAAATACCTCCCATTCATAACTCATCACTCCCATTCAATAAATACCTAACTTTATCGATCCGCCGTGTCGTCATATTACCGCCTATTTGAAAATCCTTCGCAATTTAACATCTCCAACATCTTAAGATTATGTTCACCAAAATTTAAGCCTATCTGAGGTACGGTGTAGGAGAAGTGTTTCAAATTCCATACCTAACTTTATCGATCCGCCGTATCGTCATATTACCGCCTATTTGAAAATCCTTCGCAATTTAACATCTCCAACGTCTTAAGATTATGCTTACCAAAATTTATGCCCATCTGAGGTACGGTCTAGGAGACCCCCCACTGGGGGTCCCCCAGTGGGGGGTCTCCCAGGGACCCCCAGGTCCCCCAGGGACGAGACTTTGTGTGGTCGTACTGGCAGCACTTTGTGATGCCCGTGCAAAGTTTCGTTTGTTTTGAAGCATGGGAACATGCTCAAAATTGCCCCAGCGTGTATGAACAAGAATAATAATAATAATACGGAAACAAAGCAACAACAATAGGGACCTTCGTCCCCCTTCGGGCTCGGTCCCTAATAATAATAATAAATAATAATAATAAGTAGGTGCATTGTGCAACTTTTCTGGTGGACGGTGCATCGTCTGCTTGTTTCTATGGATATGTCATTGCTCTGCCTGGAATGTTCCACAGTATGACATTAAACAGCTCTAACTTACAGTACATTTATTCAATTACAGGTGGTTTTATAGCTCAAAAAATACAAAAAAAGACCTTCATTCTGACTGTGAGCGGGGCTGCCTCTCCAGAGATCTGACCTGTAACTTGGTCTCGTTTGTTCTCCATGAAGATAGAAAGGATTAATACCGTACTGTGAAACATTTTAGACAAAGCAATAACATTTCCAAGGAGAATATCATTTAGGTTAGGTTAGGTTTCTTTATTAGTCTCTACCAGGGAGAAATTTGTCTTAGAGGTAAGGGAAGGTTGCAGTACAGACATAAAGACATACAATATACATACATGACATCAGATAAAAAGATTTGACAGACCTTCCACTAGAAAAAGTTACAGAATGCACCTTTAACGTATGCATTGTAGTGGGTTTTTTTTGATAATCAGAAGGAGGGCATGCTACAAATACTACCATAGACTCAGTTGGTTGTGTATATTCAGAAAAAGTTCCCTATACGTGACTCTAAAATGTTGTTTTGGGAATAACTTAAGGGACTAGCGAATGTCACATGTTTTAGATTTCTGTGGATAATCAGATAAAACAGTTCCCATGGCGTCAAGGCTGTTTGGATATAAAGCAAAAACATAGAGTGAGCTTTTCTATAAACAGTTTCAGATTGTACTTGTTGACGTGCACACTGCAGTCATAATTTTGATGCATAGTTTTGGAGAAATGAGGAGAAAAATATCGAGTAGAGGTATTTGTCCAGCAGATGGGGATACACTGTTAGCCTAAGAGGAGTGACCTTGTTTGACCTGTCCATCTGTGGCTACCTTTCCCCCACTGCCCTGTAAACCACCTCCACCTCTGTACGAGCTTACGGGCTTGAGCGTCCCGACCCCTCGTGCTGCTGATCCTCATGTGAAAACAACACCTCATGTAAACCCAACTCTCATACACGCACACATCAAAACATTATTAGATATCAGACGTTTGAAAATGTAGCAGAAGAAGGGAATAATTATATGCTAGAAATAATCTTTTGTCATAATCTAGATGTTTTGATTTAGTTTGAGGTTAGTATCTTTGAATACTGGCCCAGTCCACATGAAAGTAAAGCCAGTTCCAAGTTCAAAGTTTGGTAGTGTAATTATTTAGTTATTATAATGTCAAAAAAGGGTCTTAAGTGTGATTTTAGACTATCTGAACTTTGTGATGTAACACACGGGAAGCTTGTGTGCCAGGTTATAACAGTGTTTCTTCTTCACTTGCTACTCAAAGTTATATTTTGATTGTTTCATGCATGTTTCAGTAATCCTGCATTGTCCTGCATTTGAGGCTTGAGTGCTCAGAAAATTGCTGTATCCACCTACCCCTTATCCCCACCCAAAGCTCTGTATTTACTTGTGTTTATTAAAAAAAAAAAATCATAGTCATATACAGCTCTGGAAAAAGTAAGAGGCCGCTGCATTTTTTTCTGAAATCAGCATCTCTACATGTATTACAGCCATTCCATTCCAGCGTCTGTTGAATTCCAACACAAACACAAAGCTGAGCTACTTCAGTTCTTGCACCAGGAGTGGAATAAAGTCACCCAAGAACAATGTGAAAGACTTGTGGAGAGCATGCCAAGACGCATGAACGCTGTGACTAAAAATAAGGGTTATGGCACCAAATATTGATTTCTGAGCTCTTCTTCTTCTTAAGTGTAAACATTAGTATTATTTTGTTTTAAAATGAATTTGATAAATGATATTTTTTTCCAGAGCTGTATATGTAGGGGTAAAAACAAGTTAAATTACTGAACCTGCCATTCTAATATTAGGTTTTAAAATGGACAAAACGTAAAATAATGATTATTTTATATTTGGGTATTTTGTATAATTTAATACAAAATACCAGAAAAAAAATACAATAAGTCTTCTTTAAACTATTTGCACTTCAGTGTATACTAAGATCTGCCATATTATGCTTTT
Source organism: Paratrypauchen microcephalus (assembly GCA_036785185.1). NCBI lineage: Eukaryota > Metazoa > Chordata > Actinopteri > Gobiiformes > Gobiidae > Paratrypauchen > Paratrypauchen microcephalus. The sequence continues at coordinate 894,992 of JAVJIX010000056.1, forward strand.
ATATTATGCGTCCTCATAAAAAAACATACATGGACTTGTGTTTTGTTTCATTCACACGTTTAACACCCAAACTCTGCATATTTAGGCTGAGTTCTTCTCTCAGACTGAAAAAACAAAACAAAACTGTTCCACCCTGTGATGTCATGTGGCAACACAAAAAGTGCTCCAGTGTTTTTAAACTCCGTACACCTTCACTAGAATCATTTGGATAATTTCAGACCTGGAATTGCCAATATCTGCTGAACAAAAGCATTTTTTTTTTTTAATATAGACTGACTAATTACACTGGTCTACAAGCAAAATGCTTCCAGAACAAAAGTAGTGGCATTTTTCTTGGTTTAGGTCACTAATAAAGAAAAAGTAAGTCAGGAGTGCTGATTGGCTATAGTTTCCAAGATATAGTATTGGGTAAAAATAGGAAAGTTATACAAAATAAGGTAAAAAAGGTAGTTTATCAGAAGGTACAGTGTGTCTGCAAGCAACAGTTCTATCTGAAAGCCTGTCTGCACATTCCAATACATTCATTTTAATATGTCTAGAGTTTTAACATATATCAATATATATCATATATTATTATTATATCATTACATATCTTGAATACATTATCTAACCAGCACAGTTATCAATTGATTTTCAGTTCATCCTATCAATATAAATGAGATTTAGCCACTTTTATCTCAGATGCAGATCAAGTCCAAAAATTGTTTACCAGTGTAACAAAGGATTACTCAAACATGTGTGAATGAAACAAAACACAACTACAGATGTGTTGTAACATGGCTTAAAGCTTACACATGTCAATTTTGCATAATATTTGACCTTTAATCACTATGGCAACAGTGCAAATTTACACCACATTGAAACGCAGAAATGTCACCCTGACTGGCACACAAAGTCAGCCTCATGTAGAAGCAACACATACACAGAACCCCCCTGCGTACACGTCGCACTGCACTGGTCCATTAACAGTTCCTTACCTCCTCAGTAGTTGTATCTCTCCATTCTCTCCTGTGTAGAAAGAGAGAAGTGATGTGGCGTGTGCATAAATCAGGTGGGATGTTTGTGGACACGTGCTGAGGCTGGGGCTGCAGTGAGGGGACAAAGTCTGTTTACTCCTCATCTGCTCATCACCAAAACCCAGTGGAGCCTCTCTGTGCTACAGCAGCTCATATTGTTTTTCTATTATGCAAATCCACTTCTCCAGTGACATGACGGCCCCCGATCTAAGTGAGATTAAGTATTCATTGTGGATTATAAAGACGTCCTTACATTACTGTCAGAGGCGGGGAGTAGTGGGAGTAGTAGTTGTGTTTTTTGGAATACTTGTTAAAAACAGTGGTGGAAGAATTACTCAGTTGTGTTGCTTGAGTAAGAGTACAGATACCGGCCCTGCCCTCTCTCCCCCAATGACACTGCTGCTTAAAGGACACTTAAAGGACACTGACACTTAAAAGACATTTAAAGGACACTGAGACTGCTGCTTAAATGACACCATTTTACCATATGTGTTTTTTTGGGGGCGGCAGTAGCTCAGTTGGTAGAGCATATGTCTTGTGATCCAGGGGTTAGTGGTTCAAATCCCGCTCTTGACGGGTTGACCGCATATGATCCCAGCTCCCACAGATGAGCGCTGCCGTTGTGTCCTTGGGCAAGACACTTAACCCCACCTCGCCCCCAGTGTCTGTGGACACTGGTAGCCCCCATGGCAGAAGATACATCAAGGCCTGTTGTGACGTGAGCCGTTGTGACGTGAGCCGTCCTCCTGTGGACCCACCACCTGCGGGAGGATTCATGGGGGCTGGTGCATTGTGTTCTGGGCAGCAGAACACTGCTTGGACTGCTGCCCCCGTGACCCAGAAAATGGAAAAGCGGAAGAAAATGAATGATATTGTGTTTTTCCTATTTGTAATATATGCAAGTTTATTGTACTTTTGCCATGGGTATATGTGATGTTTTAGTCATGTTTATTGTCTTGTTTATCAGATGTTTTATGTTCACTGTGGGCCTAGGGAGCTCTGCAATTTCAAATCCTGTGTGTGCAACCTGTACATATGGTGTTTGACAATAAAGCTGACTTTGCAACTTTTGAACTTTGAAAATATTCTAATAAAAGAATCACATGGAAAAAATCTACTCAAGTTAAAGCATTAAAGGGATATGCCACCCCCAGGTCAAATTTGGGCATCTCCCCACAGTCCAGAGACTAAAATAAGTGGTGGAAAGCGTTTTCCTGCTCACCCAGCCATTGTCCGAGACTGTCAGCACTGACCGCCGCGGTATCTGCAGCTACTCCGCGTTAGACTGGAGTCTAACGTCGCCAGAGAAAGATTTCGGCTTACTTTTCTCAATGCGTTTCCCAATTACTTTCTGTGTAGTGCGCATTCATATCGAGTGCAAATAAATGTGCAAATCAACACGGAGAGCTTGACTTGGTCATTTTGGGTGGGAACTATTTTTCAGTGCGGAAAAAGAAAGCCGAAGCACACACCACGCTGCGCAACAGGGGAACTCCCTTCCTGGTGCGTAACAGGAATTCCCCTGGCAGCGTGGTGCGTGCTTCGGCTTTCTTTTTCCGCACTGAAAAATAGTTCCCACCCAAAATGACCAAGGCAAGCTCTCCGTGTTGATTTGTACATTTATTTGCACTCGATATGAATGCGCACTACACATAAAGTAATTGGGAAACGCATCGAGCAAATTAATTCCTTTTGGCCGAAATCTTTCTCTGGCGCCGTTAGACTCCAGTCTAAGGCGGAGTAGCTGCAGATACCGCGGCGGTCAGTGGCGACAGACTCGGACAATGGCTGGGTCACTAGAGAAACGCTTTCCACCACTTATTTTAGTCTCTGGACTGTGGGGAGATGCCCAAATTTGACCTGGGGGTGGCATATCCCTTTAAAGTACATGTTTAAAAATGTACTTAAAGAGTAAATAGTGAAAGTACTTTGCAGGTTAGGGTTATAAAGCTTCAAATGTATTGATTTAAGTTGAGTTCCTTTGGAGTGAGCAGGCCTCTGCTCAAGACTTTTTATGACTCTGTGGTGGCCTCTGCTCTCCTCTACGCTGTCGTCTGCTGGGCCCCGAGCAGCACAGAACGGGACAGAAAAAGACTGAATAAGCTGGTTAAGAGGGCCAGCTCTGTCCTGGGCTGTCCTCTGGACCGTGTAGAGGAGGTGGCTGAGAGGAGGGTACTGGCCAAATTCATGTCCATTAAGGACGACACCTCTCACCCTCTGCACCGGACTGTAGAGGAGCTGAGCAGCTCCTTCAGCAGCCGACTGAGGCACCCCCAGTGCAAGAAGGAGCGCTACCGCACATCCTTCATCCCCGCCGCCATCAGACTGTATAATTCTAACATATAGGCCAGACGTGCAATATCCTCCTTTTCATGTTGATGCATGTTGTTACTATTATCATTATTACTATTTTCCATTATTATTATTATTATTACATATTACTATTTGCACTATTTATTACTTACTTTATCCCCTCCCTGCCTGCATGCACTTTTTTCCCTCCTGTCCAATTGTCCTGGAGCTACTGTGGCGAGTAAATTTCTCCTGTGTGAGATCAATAAAGTCTTATCTTATCTTATCTTATCTTATTTAGACACAACTTTGAATTTTGTTCAACAAAAACAATTGAATCAGTGTTTTTTCCTAGCTGTTTGCTGTATATTTGTATATTTGTGTGCTTAAGTACAGTAGTTTACTCCTTTTACTTTGTTGTGTTCCACCACTGTGTCAAAATAAAACAATAATATGTGATTTAATTGGTCTTTTGGTTTATTCCATACAGTATCACTAATGAGTATAGCAGCCAAACACAGATATGAACAAATTGCTTTCGGCTGTCCTCTGATTGGCTGTAGACCAATTGGAGTGTTTCCATGGCAACATATGAGACACAATTCCTGTACTTTTTCAGTCTTATTGCCCGTAAGCGCAGAGCTGTTGACAAGCATTGATTAAGGTCATGCCTGGAGGCTCTGTCTGCAACATATTTAATTAGAAAAGTTATATATAGAAAAGTTTAACTATCACTTCATAATTATTAAAATATTATACTAAAAGAATCACAAGCTTATCTCTGGTAAATTTGCTAGTACTGTACTGCCTGCAACTGTTTTAAATCTATGGCTAAATAATCTTTAATTTCCAATGTTAAAGCTTTTACTGTCACTGAATAAAAGGACGTTTTGTTTGTTTTGCTGTCAAAATCTTAATCCTCTATAAAACTGTGATGATAAATGAAAAAATATTACTCATATAGCCATTTAATAACACAATACAGATAAGCGACTTACAGCTCTGGAAAAAAATAAGAGACCACTGCAAAATTATCAGGTTTTCTGATTTTACTACTTATAGGTATGTGTTTGGGCAAAAGGAACATTTTTGTTTGAGTCTATAAACTACTGACAACATTTCCCCCAAATTCCAAATAAAAATATTATCGTTTAGAGCATTTGCAGAAAATGACAAATGGTCAAAATAACAAAAAAGATGTTTTCAGACCTCAAACAATGCAAAGAAACAAATTCAAATTCATTTTAAAACAACATAATACTAATGTTTACACTTAAGAAGAATTCAGAAATCAATATTTGGTGCAATAACCCTTATTTTTAATCACAGCTTTCATGCGTCTTGGTATGCTCTCCACAAGTCTTCCACATTATTCTTGGGTGACTTTATTCCACTCCTGGTGCAAGAACTGAAGTAACTCAGCTTTGTGCTTGTGTTGGAATTCAACAGACGCTGGAATGGAATGGCTGTAATACATGTAGAGATGCTGATTTCAGAAAAAAATGCAGTGGTCTCTTTTTTTTCCAGAGCTGTACATGTCTTTTCATATAAGCCACCATTAAAGGGGCACTGCATAACTTTTCTAGTGGAGGATCTGCAATCACTGCTCGTCTCCATGGAAATGTTACTTCTTTGCCTTGAGTGTTAGATGGCATAGCATAAAACTTGTTTTTATTGCACAAAAATTAAAAACAAGTATTCTTACTGTGAGGATGGTTGCCTCTCCACAGATTTGACCTGTGACTTGGCCTTTGCTTGTCTCCATGGAGATAGGTAAGTTTAATGCCATACTGTGGAACATTCTAAGCTAATTAAAATAATAATATCACATTTATGGGGGGAAAGGAAAGTAGTGGACGCTCTACTGAAAATAAAGTGACACAGAAATGTTATATTACACTGGTCTACAAGCAAAATGCTTCCGGAACAAAAGTAGTGAAATTTTTCTTGGTTTAGGTCACTAATAAATAAAAAGTAAGTCAGAAGTGCTGATTGGCTATAGTTTCCAAGATATAGTATTGGGTCAAAATAGAAGATTTATGCAAAATAAAGCAAAAACGGTAGTTTATCAGAAGGTACAGTGTGTCTACAAGCAACCAGTTCTATCTGAAAGCCTGTCTGCACATTCCAATACATTCATTTTAATATGTCTAGAGTTTTAACATCAAATAGTTTTTGATTTCACATAAGAGAAATGCCTCTTGTGTGCACCTGATGTCTTAAGATATTTATTTTTTATTTCTTGACGGATAAAGAAGCGCAAGTTAAATATTTTCAAAATATAAATATTATTTTTAAGCAAAAATGCCTAGATCTATTGTATAAACAGATCCGATTTTGATGTAAAACAATATCATTAAATATCTTGAATACATTAGCTAAACAGCACAGTTATCAATTGATTGATTTCAGTTCATCTTATCAATATAAATGACATTTAGGCACTTTTATCTCAGAAGCAGATCGAGTCCAAAAATGTGTAGACCAGTGTAATGTGCCTTTTAGCCTAACATTTCAATCAGTTGAATAAGCTCATTCTAAATTAACTAATGTGAGAGTGAAACGATCTGCCAAAGAATTAAAGTCCTATAATAATTGTTATTGTTCAGACCTCTACCTCAGGGCCATAGTTATCTTAGCTTTATAGTGCCCACAATCACCCACAACCCCTGATATGGAAGAAATAAATACTTACAAAAAAATCAAGAGACGGAGACGACAAATGAGGTATTTTTGTGTTTTCATTTATTAGTCCATTAATGAAAATCTTCCAGCAAATGTTGTACCTGGTTGAAGAATTAAAACCAATAACAGACCAAAGAGCCAGTGAGATGTCAATTTAGTCACATATTTATTACATAAATATATAGTAAAATAGACCCGGCGACAATTACCATAAAAATATCTGCCTTTTAAAACCCTGACCATAAACAAAGAATTTGAAAAGTCACACACAGAATTGACATTTACAAACACGCTGATTGTCTGGACCTGTCAGAAGCAGCCCACCACAACAACCTGACGTCACACCACCCACGGGGCAGGGGGAGGGGCTGGGGTAAAAGGGGTGGTGCTTAAGGACGGGAGTGGATTGCCATTGGGTAAGGGAGGAGTGGGCTGGGTGGGGCTAAGGGACAGGTCCAGTGGTGAATGGTGAAATGGTGAGTGGGTGGTGTGAGAGGAGATCACAGTAGGTATTCGGAGCTTATTATTATTCAACGGATTTTCAGTTTAGTTTGTGAATTTTTAGCCCAGAGCGTTGCCTAAAGCTTTTCAGTACGTCCTTGCATGTCGCTTGCCAATGTGCTTTGTTTTTCTGAAGAGTCCCATTCAGTGTTATTGGAATAAAAAGAAAAAACCTGAGCTGGTTGTGTGTTAGCCATTGTCTTTTACTGATAATTCACACTGTACAACCATCTGCCACTATTTGAGTTGTCTTGTATTGCTATAGACTTTACCTTCCACATGAATTAAACTGATTTGGCCATAGACAGAAGAAGAGCGACGCTACTTATGCCATGCAAAGACAAGATTTTTGCATACTCGGAATACCTATTGCCAAAAAGCTTCAAGTGCACTGCGTAACTTATCTGGTGGAGTGCCGTCAGATGCTTTTCTCTGTGAAGATCTTACTGCTTTGTTTGGATTGTTTCACAGTATTATAGGCATTAAACCTTTCTATCTTCCCGGAAACCAAACTAGACCAAGTTACAGGTCAGATCTGTGGAAAGGCAACCTTCCAACCAACCATAACTGAATAAATGTAAGTTAGAGCTGTTTAATGTCATACTGTGGAACATTCCATGAAGAACAATAACATATCTATAAAAACAAACAGCTGACAGACCCCCAACTAAAAAAGTTACAAAGTGTACCTTTAAACCAAACCATAAAAGGTCATAAATATAGCTAATTCCCATTTCCCACAATAAAGACTTCCCGTGCAGGTGAGTTACCAGGGAATGTCATTGTAATAAATCATGTCACCGATAGATCTACTCTTTAAATGTAGCAAAAAGCACCATAAATGTGCTTTAAAATGGAAGGAAATTTGCTTCAGTCTATAATATAAAGTAGCTGATTAAAATTCCAATCAGGGATGCACAGCCTAGACTTGAGTTAATTTCCTTGGCCTTTTTGGCTACAATCACAACCCCCCATTCTTCCTCTGCCTATGGCTTTTGTGAGGTGGAGAAGTCACTCAGTACCAGACAATGGAGGCAGCACAAGACCAACAGTGTTTTGGGTTTTCCGTGAAAGACTTAATGGAATCTGGTCGCAAGATTAAGATAGATCAGCCGTCCCTGTTGTTATTCAAGATAACAACGTCTTATGGTAAATGGCAGGCTTCTTCCGCACACTGTACTCACTGTCTGTGGGTTCGTAGCCTAAGGTGAACTTGATCACTGTCCTCTGCTTTCATTCATTATTATGTGGATCCACGTTGCCTTTGGTTTCACATTCTCAAACACCACAAGTTTCTCACGCGACAACGCCTTCGTTTAGGTCCAGCCTGACTACTTTGTAACGAAAATCTCCAGACTTAACTTCATTCATAACCAACTAGAAGATCCTGTCTTTGGCACCTGCTTAACGCCGACCCAAGCAAGACCTGTTATCATGGGCCCTGAGTATCTCCTGTAACTCTCGCTATTTTCGTTTTTCGTCTCCCAGCAGCCTTTGCCACTGTCACAGTGAAGCAAGGGAACTCTTAATGGAGCCGTACAAAAAATATAAATATCTGAAAGGACGTCAACGTTATTGTGGTGGTGAACAATTATAGCTAGCTTTGTGGTTGTTGGTATCAGAGGCTATATATACGTCTTTATATATAGATCTATATATATTTTTCGGCTGCTGGTTTTTGGATAGATTTTCTCCGAAGTCACGTTTGTGTGTGAGAAACAGACCAGCTCAACTTAGTCCTTGAGATAAACAGAGTAAATATATATATGTATGTATATATATATCTATATATATAGATATATATATATATATTAAAAAAAAAAAAAAAAAACCCAGAGAACTTCACATATTGTTGAGGTTTAACCATTTGCTTGCCAATCAAAATGCACTGTCCAGACCATATATGTTTTCAAATCACGAAATGTAAACGGTTTCACAATGTCAACACCGTAGCGTTAAGTTTCTTTAAATATTCATAGCAATGTGTTCTTCGCAGGTGAAGATTCAGGCCACTTTTGTTACATTATGGTAGAGTGGACCGTAAGATAGACACTACAGTTTTACAGACAGTTGTACAACATATGCAGAAATCGCTTTTAAAACACCAACGGTAACTGCTGCAAGACTCTGAAAGGACTTGAAATCGTCCTCCATTATCTGCTGTTGTGAAGTCTTCAAAAGCATAGTGTTTTTGCTAAGTTTTTAAAATACAGACTATATACATCGCAAATATGTACATGCAACAGTTTCGGCTCGTAGACCGCAAGAAGGTGGTAAGAATTACATTTCCTGGTGGACATCGGAGCCGTAAAGAGGTGGTTGTTGGTGTTTTTTTTGCTGGTGTTGAATAAGTGGCTTGGACCTGCTACGGAGAGTGGAAAAACTGTCCAGACAGCTGAGAAGAGATTTCCGGTTTTGCATTGTTTTTTATTGTTGTATGTGCCGAAGAAGTAGATATTTTTTCAGAGAGATGTGATGAGGGACACGAGACAGGGTTATGGAGATAGGGAGAGGGAGAAGCACCCTTTAAGGCCGGCTTGTCAAACCTGAGCAACCCAATTCTTTCGTTGAACCCCCCTAAACAAAGCATTGCATATATTAGAGTTATAAGAACACATCTCCTCAAACTAGAACACATGTAATAGCACAATACCAATCAAATCTCTTGTATATCTTAAATCCATATACTGTACCAATATTGTGTTGTGTTTTATATATATATATTTGGTTACATTCTTTGCTGTCTAGGCATACAAATTCCTACCCGTTTAAAAGAACATCGCGACACTGTAAAAAATAAACCTTGAGATTAAGTATTAAGACAACATAATGCATAGTTGTGGGCTTCACTTAACAAATTGAAGTGTTTTCAATATAATGGCTTCTCAAATTGTACAAAAGCTTTCTATTGTCACGGCATCACAAAATGGCATTGCGGACAACCAGGCAATTTGGAGTATATGGCTTAAACTTTAATCTATGGCCTTATTGTATGATTGAATAGTTCAATCTCAAGTTTGACCCAACGGAGACTGTCGCTGTGTCCTTGGGCAAGACATACAACGCTCCCTGCCAAGGAACCAAATGTATTACTCAAAAGATGGAGCAGTAATCCTTTAACTTCTTGTTTATCTACTTCTATGTTGTGTAACTATTGTATGTCATTGCAAGATACTGTAGGTCCAATGCCTAGGCACAGTAAGCCGAAATCTTCAATATTTTTTTTAAAACCCTTTCAAAAATGTTAGCAAAGTCCATTCTAAACAGATACACACCATGTTGCCTTAATAAATAATGTCAAATTTAGCTTTTAACAGTTCGTGCCATTAAATCTTTGTGTAGATAATCTCAGCAACACTTAACACTGTAAGAAGCCGTCGACACAGTAACGGTAAGTGCTAGTTTAGAAAGAATTTAGCGTTTCTACGGTAACCTATGAAATCTAGCAGGAGTCCAGAGACCAGAATGGAGCGGTGTGCTATGATTGGGTAGTTTTCTGATTTGTCTCATAACAGTCATATAACACTTTTACCGTAATTTGTTCCATGTGATCCTACATGCTGATTCAACGCATTAGTTTGCATCTCAAGAGCTTCATTATCCCCACTGCCTTCTATTGTAGTGACATGAAAAAGCTATGGTCTTTATGTGTGTCTGCTTAATATTGAAATCACTCAAGGGATTCCCCTGGACAGCTACAAAATGCCACGCTAATTCACTCAGATCCCATTGACTGTACAGCATGCATTTTTCTTCTAGAAAAATCCTCCAGTGCCCTATAACACGTTGTAAAACAATGCTACAGGAGGCAGCAACAATCAATAAGGCCATCATTTGGAAAGGGAAACAAAATTACAAAGCCTCAAACTGCAACCGCCGCAGTAATCTCTGCTCTGCTGGCAACAATTTGTCTCCTATTTGTCAAAACTCTTTGAAAAATTGCCCAAATCTTACAAGTCCACCTCTTGTTTTCCCACTACATCTTGTTCCTCCCCTCAGCCCAGTGAACACTTAATGAGTTACATTCTTCGAAGGTAATAGTAACAAGTATGCAACTTGTACCAAAGCGTTGCGGCCAAAAAAGGTGCTTATATTTATGTATATTTTTAAAAAGGTTTAAGGGGTAACAAAAAACAAAGCAGGTCAGATATCAGCGCCGTACGCACACACATTCAGTCATACGCACCACAGAAACGGAGATACATGCGCACCTATGTACATGCACAGCCTCAATGTGGTAGCCATGCGGAACCATCCGGTATGTTACAGCCAAGTAAGCACACTGAGAAACCAGGGTGCGGACGGAAAGCTCCAAAGGAAACTGTAAAAGACTCTAGATATAGTATTTGTATATGGCAGACCTGGATATTGCTGCTGGCACTTTAAGAAAAAGAGAATATAATCATGATCTTGAATCCGACTAATAATATTGGCTTTTCAAAATGGTGGCGTGTCACATGACTAAAACTGAGCTTCCCATCCGGACAGAACCAGACTAAAAGCATGAATGGATGTAAAGAGCTGTAAGGGTGAGGTACTGTCACAGAACAGACACAAGAAGACACAAAACATCAAGTAACAATGTTGTTTTCATCTAAGGTTCATCATCATTTATTAGAAAATGTTCTTTTACCTGAGAGAATCCTTCAATAGCTTCCTTGACCCAGTCACAATAAGTGGTCTGTGTGTGGCGTGCGCGTGGATCGGAGCTGCAGGGGGGAGGGGCCAGCGCTCTCCAAGGTAAAGGGGAATTTTACAAAGCTATTTCCAAAGATTAATACTTCCAAAGATTAATTCTGTCCACAAATGGCAGGGCAACGTGATTGGAGCAGAAACACAGCATTCACTCACTTATTGCACTTCATTAAAAAGACTTGTAAACTTAATAATTTGTCGTTCGACTGTAGCCTAAAGGCTGTTTTCTAATAAAGGATTAAGCTAATTCAAATGGTGCAAAGGGTATTTGGCAGTTTAATAAGTACTCATATCAACCATGATTCTTCCATTTACAATGGGGTTGGTTGGGGGCATTCAAAGTGCTTCTTGTTTAAGTGCTTAAGAAGAATAGAGGGTCAGCAGGTTGTCTTTTCAGTTGGGCGATTTTTAAACATTTCTGATTGCAAAAAATGACGTAAACTGGTACCACTGATTGACAAAACCCGCAGTGACATTACAATTCTTTTGTCAAGTCAAAGTAAAAACATTAAAGCTTCTCACATGCTTTTTGGAAACGGTTTTGATTTATGTAGGTGCTGAAATTTTTTTTGATTCAAACTTGGATCCACCCACCTGAATGTGAGAGCACTGGTGAAATAAGACCCAGCCCGCTGAACGACAGATACACGCGCACACACAAAACTTTCTGAACAGTTTACAAACATCTTATTCTCCACAACATCCCCAGTTCCCCTCCGACTAGTTCTGGGACCCAGACTGACCAGTCTATGAGCCAGTCCAGACCCTTGCCTCAGGACAAAGTAGCAAGGGTCTTTGCTTTTTAGGGTCAAAGAACCTCTGAATTCAACGTCAGGTCCTGATCGGATTAGACTCTGCTGTTATCAATGAGGTTTGCCACTCAGAGGGACTTAGAGGGAAATTGCATAGACATCTTGCTACTTGCATGTCTTCATAAACTTTACATTTGGCATAGGGGAGGGGGAACCGAACACAACCAAAAACCAAAAAACAGCACAATCTCTAACCCTTGTCCAATGTGTCAACATGTTAGAACACAACATGATCAGAACATGGAGCATTTATGAAGGAGCCAGCCTAGAAAACCTTCACATGGAAAAGTTTTTCATTTCAACTACCCATTCCTACAGGGCATCTGATCTAAAACATATGCATATGCCCAAATTACATAGTTGGTTGTTTACAATTTAGGTAATGGTGGCCCAGTACACCAACATTACACGATAAACAGCAAATAGTAAAATATGGAACTTGACAACATGTGATTATATCAACCAGTGCCAATCTGTGGTGGTAACTTTTAACAGACAAAAACAAAAGGCAAGAAAGTCATTTGTAAGTTCAATCAAACATTAGCCAGGTGGGTATTTTCTTTCTATTTTTAAGTACTTTTTAAAATCAGGCTATAGTTAGATTTACATTTTTGTAGTGTTTTTAAGATGCCCCAAAATTGCATTACATTACAAGCAATGCAACAGGTATACAGATTCTAAACCGTAGCCCTAACTCCATATATTCCGTAGTCATTCTTTGCGTTAGTAATTAACATCGAGTGAGATTTTCTATCTGGCTCCAGTGAGGCAGTGGTGGTCAAAATGGGGAGCGCTTTCCACCTGAGACAGAGCCATGCAGCCAGCAGCCAGTTGCTCCAAAACGTACGCTTTAACCTGCTCTAAGTGCATATGACAGGGTTTTTCTGATAATTACTCGATTTGGGGGTTAGTACCTGTAGAAAATATTTATCATATTTTTACATCAGTCAAGTGGCAGGTTGGGAAAACGTCGCAAAAAAGTACAGGAAGCAGCGCTGAATTCTAAAACGGAATATTTATACCTATGTCGTTAATATAGAAAATTCCATCCAAAATGCAGGGATAATTTATGTACAAGGAAGGCATTTTTCTGGCAGTTAAAACTATTCATTTAACAAAATTAAGGTGCTATTGTTTATTTTTATTAGTTTAATCGTAGCTATTATGCAATTTAGACAAGTTTGGTTTTAATTACGGTTGCTAGGTACCAGTTATGGAATTAATTGTACATTTGCTGCCTGTATCCAAGCAAATTTCATTTTTATAGAGTAAAATCTTAAATATAATCATGTTAACTATATTTTCATGAAAGTCTAACCTGCCATATGCACTTTAAGAGCTGTAGGATCTTATTAATACCCTCTAGCCCCTCCCACTCCAATTTCGATTCACTGTATGTCGAACACATATGGCAAATTGACAATAAAGTTGATTTTGACTTTGACTTTGACTCTCCGCCCCACTGGCAGCACCGGGCTCGGTCGTCAGGGAAGAAGGGGGACTGGTATAATCTGATATAGACAGTACACAGACTAGTGCCACTGCAACAACATGAGGGGTAAGAAAAATCTATCTCTTTGTGAACAAGAGGAGGCACAGGTTTTCAATGATTAACGTCATGCACCATAGTGAAAGTGCACACATACATATATAGACAGATGTATGTAAGCAGACATCTTTGAGCTACATGACAATCAGGATGGAGCGGATGAGTTCACTGTAGTTTATATATCTTGGTACATTGAGTGTTTTGTAGGTCTGTTATTATTAAATCTTTTTTTTGTATTTACATCCTTGGTTATGGCCAAAAGAAAACAAAAACAAAAAAATGGAAATCAAAAAACAGAACATAGAAAAATACATACAACATTGTATTGCACCTTGCAGATGGGCAATAGATTTCTCAGTTTTGTAGGTTGGTTGGTAACGTCTATGTGACACCACTATACTGGTTCTGCTGGTGGGTGGAAGTTATAGGTTGTAGGGCGCCAGGCTCAGGTCCAGGCCCCTCCTGTCAGCTACATTCAATACCAAAAAACACTCAGAAATAATACAAAAGTCGAGCTTCAATCTAGCTACGGGGCGGTCACATTTTTAGGTTTTTAAATGGTCTACAATCTGCTATCCGCTGTGCCTTTAAAACAGGATGTCCCCAATATATGCATCCCGATAGCCCCCGCCTTAATCCAATTTTAGAAAAAGCCCCGTAGCTTGACGAAGTTCTTCCTTTTGTAACTTGTACTGATGCATACAGACAAGCAAGTATTATCTGAACATAGACTTTTATAATATGCATTTTTGCACTTGTACATGTGCCTGCAAAATATGACTCCTCCCAAGTTCCTTTGAGTTTCGTGTTGTGTGAGGTATGATAAGATTGTGTAACTTTTTTTAATAGTATTTTTTCTTTGTATTATTTTTTTGTGTTTTGTGTTTTTAAACTTTTCTTTCCAAAGTTGTATTTCATTAAAAAAACAACAAACAAAATACAAAAAAAAAGAAAAAAAAAAGATTCCTGTTTTGTTGTTTGAAAGATTCCTCCTGATAAAAGGGGACGGACAACTGGACAGACACACGGACAAATCAGTTGGCTTATCAACACAAACTACAGATGTGGAAAAGAAGTGAAATTGTTTTTCTATGTTACACTGCACGCATGGTCAAAAGTGACTACAGCTGTATTTTTTATCTTTTACACAGAGCAGTTTTTAAGCATCAAAAAACAGAGAAAAAAATACAAAAACAATGATAAAATGAAAAAAGCTTAATCTCCGATAATTTTTGTTCAGGAGTCTTTTTAAAGTCATCTTTTCATTTTTGTTTCATGGATTTATACTCATTTCTTATAGCTTTTTTCTTTTTCTTAATCAAGCAGCATTGTAACCCCGAGTGACACACACATACCCAGTCAGCTCACAACAACAAGGATACACGATTCTTCTCCTCTTCTTCTTTCATACAGTTCTTTTAAAGACGTGTTTCCAAACCTGCATATCTATTATTTCCTCGTCGGTTTAAACTTTTTCACTATCCTTTTTGGAAGGAGCTGAGGGGTACGCTGAGGGGTTGTCAGCTGTCAGAGGGATGAGTTGCGTTGAGAAGGGCGCGAGTACATAATATTCCTGTGCCTCCCTTCTCCAGTTAACAATGTCTTCACAACCATCCCGTTCGCACCCATGTCTATAATGGCAGTGAGGGTTTCTTTTTAAGCCCTCTGCGTTTTTCAAAAAGAATCCATAATCCCAAACTCTCGTCTCGTACGTGCGCACATTCTCGCTCTCCGTCACCGCTTGTTTCACATTCATTCACTTTTGGCCAGTCTTGTCTCACAAGGAAAATGGCCTGGGTTTTTGGGTTGGGTTCAATTATTTTTTTGGGACAAACTGCATGTTTAAGTTGGGAGGGAATAAGAGAGGGTTGATTTGAAAAAAAAGGGAGCAAAGGCGAGGAGAAGCAGACAGACCTCTCATCCCTTGAATCCAATTATTTGTATTTGAATATTGAGACTGGGGGACAGGTTTGGGACTGGGCCCACAGGAGCTGTTCTGTTAAACAGAGCAGGTACAGACGCCTGGGGAAGGGTCACATGTGCAGGCGTCTAACGATTGGTGTCTCATAGTGATTTGGGTTTGGGGGGATTGCGGTAGTGCAAAAACCTCCACGCAGCCTGGCTGCTGTGGCGACGACACAGGGAGGGTCACATCAGACGGGGAGGCTCGGGATTTGCATGAGATTCGATTTGATGTTGTGCCGTTCCACTTTCTCCAAAGATCTGCAAAACTGAAGCAGTGAGGAGCAGCCATCTTTGAGCGGTTATGATTTCACACTGGTGTCTTCTGAGAGGTGCACAATAGCCATTGTTAAGTGCTCAGTATCGTCTACTGCTTGGCATCAATTATGAAACACTTTCAGTCTCTATTTTTGTCCTGTTCCAACGCAGTGAGTGGTAAACCCAGTTAGTTTTGGCTTGGCCCCAAGAATTGGAATGAACAGAGTGGCCTCTTCTGATGACATTATACCGTTATCTGCCTTTGTGTCTGAGAGTAGTGAGTACTGCTGTGGACGGAGCAGTGGACCTGGAGTTATCGTCGTGAGCACCGGTAGAATGTGAAGACCAGAAAAGCTTCTTTTGAGGAGTTAAAAAACAGGACAATATCCAGTGGCTGATCAGAAGTGTACCGGAAGATGTTCAAGCCATTTCTATGCATTTCTATTCAAGCGGGCGCGGCCTTGTGGGTTTGAGTTACTCTAGTATCTGGCTTTGTTGGGTGTCCGCTGGGCGGGACATCCGCAGTGTCCTTCTGGGTGACACTTGGTCCCACATAAAAACAAAAACACAAGCCAAATGTATGGGTACCATGCCCTCCATGTGCGGGCATGGCTGGCCCTCCTGTCTTCAGTGGTATCACATAAAACCAGCACTGAGGTGTGTGTACGACTGTACGTGTGTGTGACACTGGACTGTGTGTGTCGGCCCTGTGTCCAGAGTGAGGTAGTGCCTGACAGCACAGGGCGCAGCCCGGGGTGTGTCTGAGGTAAATGTAGTAGCCTTCTTGGCATTAGCCTGCACTCAGTGAGGCCCGTGGGTAAAGGCATGTGTGTGATCAGCCTGGACGGGCCGCACTGAGAGGGGTCCCCCTAGAGGAGGACCCCACACCCTGCAGGTACGGGCGCATACAGACACTGCTGAGCTGCAGTGTGAACAATAAATGAGGCATTCTCGTTACTCTGAGGTGGTGCTGTTTGTTTAGAGGAGATAGAGAAGTGTCTGTAACATAGCTCTGCTGCCTTCTGCTGCTTTAAGCCCTCCTCTGAGGCATACATCTCCTCTGACCCCTGGCTCTGCATCGCACACCAACTATTAAATCTTATTTCCACATGGCTCTGCTGGCCTCCTAAGTGTCTCCATCCCTCTCTCCACCCCTCTCTCCTCTCCTTCCTTTAGTGCCTCCTTGAACAGAGAAGGACTTAATTGTCATTCATAAGATGCTCGGCTGCTGGCAAAGGCAGCGAAGGCAATGACAAAGCAGGTCTACTAACTTCTGTGTGTGTGTGTGTGTGTGTGTGCGTGTGTGTGCTAGTTTGTGAGTGTGTGAGTGTGTGTGTGCCACCGGAGACAGTCCAATGACACACATGAAGGTAGATATGGAGCCATGGTCTGCAAGTAGATAACACAATTATAAAACTGGAGGAGCTTTGTAAAATATAGCACCAGTCAAGACAAGTATTTAAGAAATTGAGGAGCTCCATATCAGCTGTAACGGCTCAGATATAGTTAGGTCTGGTAGGTTTGCTTTTACAGCAGCCATTGTATAACAAAGCTGAAATTTTCAACGTGCAGTGTCTTGCTGAATGTAAGTGTGCGCATGTTTGTATTGTATAGTTTTAACACTTAACACTTCAGACATAATACTGAGAGGTGCTGGTTAGCGAGGAAGCTGGAAATATGTATGTAAAAAACAAAAAAACAAAAAAAACAAATCAGTGATGTATAAAAGGACTACATCAAATCAGACGGGGTAAAGCGGCCCCCCCTATATGAAGGACTGAGGTGCAGCTTTGTTTTGTCATCTTATGTGTATTTTAATATATATATATTTATATATATGCGTTCTTGGCAAAATGGCTACAACTTGGACTAAATAAGACATCATGCTCAGACAGAAGGGCCCCCATTTTCGGTTTTCAAAAAAAGCTTTAAAAGGAGCAGGTAAAACAAAAGCCCTGTTGGTTGACTCTTTTGTTGCTGGTGAGTTGTGGATTCGTCAGTTGTTCCAGTTTCAAAACCACGTATACAGGTCGTAATTCCTGCCATTGGTTTCGGCTTTTTCCAAAAACAAAATGACGGCCCTACTTCCCGATCTTTCAGCCTCTTCCCTTTCTGATGTGTTGTCATGGTGATTTCAAACTTCCTGGTCCTCGAAGACTTCCAGGAAGAGGGGCGGGAAGAGTTCGTTGGGACATTCCACCTTCATGTGCAGGAAGCGGCTGGCGTGGCAGGCCCCGATCATACGCAGGTCAGTCACTTTCATGAGGAGCTTGGGCCAGAAATGGGGAATGTTGTGCTTTCTGTAGTTGATGTAGTGTTCGAACGCCAGCAGGTACGTCTCCTGACACTTCTCGATTTTGTCCATGCATGTGAGGCCCGAGCGATCTGTGGAGCAGAAGACAGAAGATCAGATGGAGGAGTACGAAACATGTAAACAAATAAAAAAACTAAAGTAATGGAGGAGATTATAGTTCTGTAAATGTGACAGGAAGTACTGCACATGTACACACATAATTTGCATAATACAAATTAAGTTGAATGTTTATTATAATCGACACAGACAAATGTGTTTGATCCACAAGGGAAATTATTTGGACACCAGTGAAGTGACACAATAACAATGACTACAGGACTTACACACAGTTTTAAGAGCAAAAAAATATGTATATGCTTAGAATGTTGTGTTTTGCATCAGATTAACTGGAATTTCGTATACTAATGTCACTGAGCTGTTAATATAACTACTTCTACCAATTACTACTATTACTATTACTATTACTATATATTTATGTATTTATTTGTTGGTTTGTTTATTTGATAGGGAAAGTGCATATTAATGAACATCTGTAACAGTGTAAATATGCCAGATTATAAAAAGCAGAAATCCAAACAAATCAAAATAGAAAACAGAGACATAATACAGAACAGTAACCACATCGTAACCACATCCAGAAGCCTTCACATTTGCAAGACTGAAATGTGAACTGCTAAACTAATACAATTATCACATGCTTTTCAGAAGATGTTTATAGAGGTCTAAACTACACAGTTGGCAGGTTTTATACAGAAACAGACACCAGATTTTGTAGTTTACAAGGGGACTTATGTGTTACTGCAATAAACACCTATAACTATTGCACCAATTGCAGTTTCGATTTCACTGAAACAAATCCTCATGCTACTATTTACTGAACAACCGTTGACTGGTTATAGATGTATAGCACAGTATATATCTTGATACAGCCACCATCCTTTTATTATTTACCATACACTGAGTATCACACAATAGTTCGGGGCTCTCTGATGGAGGATATTGCTTAAGTGCAGACAGAATGTGATAGCAGGCCTCCGCATATGTTTTACATGATCCAATCGTTGAAGGACAGCAGGACCTCCTGGTGCGAATACAGACACTCAGAACTCTGCAGCCAGACGCCCTGCTCTGGTCTGGAGCCCACATGGACACATTCTTTAGGCAGAAACCACCTCAAACTATGCACAAGCCAACTCAGGTGTGTAACAGGCTATACTACCTTTAAACGCTTATATTAAACGAAAACTGACTCCTGTGAGCTTTAAGCCATCTTAGAATGTTGTTACCTCCTCAAAAACATACCACGATTTGTGTTTGTTTCATTCACACATGTTGGAGTAATCCTTTATTATTAGTCTGTCTACATCTCCAAAGCTGAAAAAGCTCTGTTCCAACTTGTGATGTCATGAAACAGTAATTTTCAAGTCAACAGCTACCTTTTTACGTTTTGTTCAGTAGAGTTTCAGTTCCAGGGCTGAAATCTTCCAAATGATTCTAGTGAAGGTGTATAGAGTTTAAAACACTTCTTGTATTACCACATGACATCATAAGGTGGAAGAGAGTGTTTTCAGTTTGAGAGAAAAACTGCAGGGTTATGGTCCCTTTATAATATCTGCAAACTACCAGTAAACTTGCTGACATATTTAAGTACTATTCGAATCTGTCTGTGATCAAAGTTAGAGCTATTGGCTTAGGCTGCCGGTTGCATGATCAGGCACACATGGGGGATTACAGCATTTTGGCAAGAATTACAAAGAAGTTATACACAAAGCAAAAGTGAACAAAACCCCTCAGATACATCACTTTCACATTGTAGAATATGGCATCACTGAATAATGCCATTATGTGGACAGAGATACACGGTCAAATTGTTGAAATCCATTCACTAATGGATAATAGAAGTGTATTATTGGTGGTTGGTGCAGTTGAAGCTACGATGCAAAAAGTCATATCTAGGCAAGTTAAAATGACTTAAACTGGAACCTTATGCTTTATTTGAGTGGATTCAATTTGACAAGTAAAATGATCTACCAATGGAATAAGTTTGTTCCTTATTTTAAGTGCAAACAGTCAAGTACAAAAGTCATCTGTCATTGTTAGATCATTTTACTTGTCAAGTGAAATGTACTCAAATCAGGATAAAACTTTCTTAATTCAAGTAATCTTAACTTGGCTAGATTTTAGTTTTAACTTTAGATCTCTGTCTTAGATAGTTTTTGTTGTGTTTTGTCTTCATACTGTATTTTGTACACTGTCTTTTTGCACTACCTAGCCAGAGAGAAACGAAATTTCGATTCACTGTATGTTGAACACATATGGCAGAATTGACAATAAAGCTGACTTTGATCTTTTTGATCTTGATCTTTAGTTTTTGCACTGTGACCAGTCTGCTTCTGTACACTTGTAGGGAAAAATAATTATACACTGAAAAAATGATAAAAGTGTATGGGTGCTTCAGTTGAGTGGTACTTATCTTAATATGAGATGATGCTGACTACTCTTGAAAAACGATTGTCAACGGAAAAAACATCATTCCACTTAAAATGAGATAAAATGCACCCTGTCTACTCAAATCTAGTCATAGTGTTTTCTATCACAACTGATGAAAAAAGAGGGGGTAGAAGAGAGAAGAGATTTTCAGGTGTAGCATTAGAACATGATAAACTCACCTGAACTCATGAGCAGCACGGCCTGTAACAGTGCTACCTCTGTGTCGTCCAAGTTGAACTGCGCCAGGCTTTTGCCCAAATCAAAGATGGCGTCAGACACCACGCCCAGCCCTCCGTTCTTGAGCTGCTCCCTCTTCACCGCCATCTCTCCGCTCAGGGTCAGCGTCTCACTGTCAGGGTCGTAGCGCATGGCGGCTCGCAGAGACATGATCTCCATACAGCAGCCTTTCAACAGGATGATCTGGTCCTCACAAGGCAGCTGCAAAACACACGCACAAGCTCAATATCAACTCAAAGGAAAGGAAGGGAAAATAATCATTCATTTGTACACAATGTTCCACAGTATGCCATTATATTCATATACGTTACAGCTGTTCAGTGGTGGAAGAAGTACTCAGTTTTGTTACTGAAGTAAAATTATAATTACTGGAGCAAAAATATACTCAGTAAAGAGTAAAAAGTATTTTATATGCAGATTTAGATGTATAATAAAACTTCCGATGTAGAGACGTTGATATAGATTTGCTTTATTAGTATATTTTTGTTTGCTCAAACTATGAACGTGTTAAAATAGACCCTCAGATTTTCAGCAGGTCTTATATAAAAAAAAATAAAAATTATATACAGGGGGTCCTCGGGTTACGACGTTGATCCGTTCTTAAGACGCGTCGTAACCCGAATTTCGTCGTAAGTCGGATTTTGCCTTTGATCTTCCAACCAAAGCACCAATAACCTTTCCATCTCAATAATTAGACCACTACGCTGCTTGGTTATCACTGCCGCTTTCATAGGAGCAGAACAGAGCCCACATCAGGTACTTCCGCCCACATTGGGCACGCACACGAGGCCGTCTTCTTCTCCCTACAACCACAACAAGGGTATTCTTCCGCCGTGCGCCACGCGCCGTTCGCGTTTGTTTACATCTCTTACCACGCTAAACCGCGTAAGACGGAATGACGCGTAATATATATATATTTTTTTAAATGGGGGCGCGTTCGTAACCACAAAACGTCGTAAACCGAGACCGTCGTAACCCGAGGACCCCCTGTAAATATAATAATAACAAATACTTTTCAGTCTTGTTCAAAAATGTCGTGGAGTAGAATGTACAGATACATGCCGTCAAATGTAATGAAGTAAAAGTAAAAAGTATCCACTGCAGAATTTACTTAAGTAAAGTACAAATACCTTGATTATTTTATTTAAGTACAGTTCTTTACTACTTTTACTTCATTACATTCCACCACTGCACTTGTCTCCATGGAATTAAAAGTTAAATTCCATGTTCCATATTTTCAGGCAAAGCAATATTATCTTTATGGACTGAAGACAAGCGGAAGTTTACCAGAAAGTTACATAGTGTGCATTTAATGTTTTGGTACATTATCATGACAGACCTACATTCTGTAAAAGACTGATCTCTGACTGAGCTCTGATCTCGTCAGATGTGGGAAGCAAAGCAGTGTTTTTTGTGGGGTTTTTTTTTAACATGCATAGAAAAAAAACGTGTCAAGACATAACAAAAGCAAATGAAAACCAACCGATAATGAGGTTTCTGTTTCTTTATCATTTGACCAAGTACAATTAACTTTTCCCCCTTTATTATTCTTCTTCTATTAAACATATACAGCTCTGGAAAAAAATAAGAAACCACTGCGTTTTTTTTCTGAAATCAGCATCTCTACATGTATTACCTCCATTCCATTCCAGCGTCTGTTGAATTCCAACACAAACACAAAGCTGAGCTACTTCAGTTCTTGCACCAGGAGTGGAATAAAGTCACTCAAGAACAATGTGAAAGACTTGTGGAGAGCATGCCAAGACGCATGAAAGGTGTGATTAAAAATAAGGGTTATTGCACCAAATATTGATTTCTGAACTCTTCTTAAGTGTAAACATTAGTATTATGTTGTTTTAAAAATTTATCTTGTTTGAGCTCTGAAAACATGTATCATTTTGTTATTTTGACCATTTGTCATTTTCTGCAAATAAATGCTCTAAATGATAATATTTTTATTTGGAATTTGGGGGTTTATAGACTCAAACAAAAATGTTCCTTTTGCCCAAACACATACCTATAAGTAGTGAAATCAGAAAAACTGATAATTTTGCAGTGGTCTCTTATTTTTTTCCAGAGCTGTACATACAATATAATTACCCTTTTACATTATGTCTAGGTCTGGTTAGTTATAAGAGGAGCAACTGTGGGGCAACAGTGTCTCTATTGCTTCAGTGTCATTTTGTCCTTATGTAGGACACTTCACCAGTATTGCCTGTTATGAACGTGGTGTGTGTGAGTGATTGGACAGCTTAATACAAGTCCAGAGTAACTGAATAATGCGTCAAAACTCCAAAGCACATTTAAGTGTGTGTAAAGGCGCGATATAAGCCTATTGCATTATTATCATTATTACAAAGTGGAAAGACCAGATCAAGAAATGAAAACTCCTTTTTATTTGCAAAGCCTCATCTTAATACCTGACTTTCCCTATTCAAACACCTTCATTTAAGCAAGCCCTCGTGAACATTAGAGATTCAGGAGCAGAGTCAGGGCGAAGAGAAGGAGAAGGGCACAGAATAAATGAAAGGAGGTCAGAGCATAGCACAGGTGAACGCTGAGGATGATTTAAGGAGAGAGACAAGGAAAGCAGAGGGGGCCCGCTGAAGCTGCACTGATGAGCCCAGATTATGAGTAATACAGGCCTGATTTACATAGATATGAGAATGAATCTGCCCAACCTGTTTGATTAAACTCACTGACTTCAAAATGAATTGTTTATTTCACTGCGCACAAAAGTGGCTTAATCCGTATTCACTGGGCCTGATTTGTCTGCTTAATTTGTACTTTGTGGCTTACAGTAAACACCTACCACACATTTATTACAGTGATGGAAAGTAATGCATTCATTTCTGGTGGGTAGGAAATTGCAATCTGTAATTACTGCAGCAGAATAAACACTGGGAAGCAGAATATACACTGGTTTTCATGAAGATGGAAATGGCTGATTGCAAATTGTAATCAGTTGTATACAAAATAAACAGAATATTTTAGAAAATGGTAATACAATTTAAAAAAATGATTGACAAAAATATACACTGGCATACTTTTTTTTTTTTTTTGCCTCGCCATGCACCACGGACTGTATAAAGAAGAGAATCAAGGGAATGTGATGCCACCTGTAGTGTCCAGTCAAAATTAAGCTAACAGAGGCTAGCAGTTAAGAGCAAATTTGAAGGTGAATTCCATATTAGGAATAGGAATTCATTTATGGACAAAATAGTGAAATAAAAATACCAGGATCATGTAGCAGGCTAAAATAAACATTTAACAAAAACAAAAAAAGTCATGAAACAGATAAAAAGTGACAAATAATGCCTAGTTATAAAGGTTTATTATTGTGACTTTTTAGGATAAATGCATGAATAGGAGGAGACTACCTTTACTGTATTTTGGGTGGGTGGTAGGATTTTAACACTCTGACACCCCAATATTTTTGGTCACACTTGTACCCTTTGTGTCATAAACTGCTCCTGCTACATAAAAGTGCTATAAAATAGGACTGAATTAACATTTTTTATACTTTCAATGGCTCAAATCTTTTGTCTACTTGACAAGAAATCATCAAACTGTAAAAAAACACAAAAAAAAAAACGTATTTTTAGATATGGGCCATTTTAGGTGCAAAATCATAAAAATTGCAAATTAAAAAAAAAAAAAAAAGCCTGAAGTGGATTGTTTGAGCTGATGTTATTAGACCCTTAGATATGTCAATATTATGTCATATTATGTCAGTAGTTTGTCAGCACTGATTTTGGTGCATTATTGTGTTTTGCACAGCAGCAGATTCATTCTTAAACCATTGGCATTTACCATGGCTTATTGCCACATGCACTGTATACATGTAGTACATTTAGTGCAGGAATATACAACCTTTGATTTTGTTTATTAATAAACATGTTAACAACATTTAAACAAATCATTTTGGGAATTGATTTTTAGAATTAATTAGTTCCACTTTGAACAGGCCATCAAACATACAGTGGTACCTCACCTTACGGAATTAATTAGTTCCAGAAGTGGTTTCGTAACGTGAATTTTTCGTAAGTTGAGTAGCTATTTCAATGGAAAAGGCCTGACTCGTTCCAAGGTTTGTTTTTTTTATAGTGTAACATTTTTTTTATAGTGTAACACTGTGTCCTGGGTAGAGACACTAGACCCAGGACTAAACGTGGACTATACCAGGTCTAGACCAAGGTCTAAACCTGGACTGGACCAGCTCTAGACCTGGACTAAACCAGGATTGGACCAGGACTAAACCTGGACTAAACCAGGTGGATTAAAGCGCCGTGTCGGGTCTATTTCCTGGTTTTGTTTCGAGTCACGGCTGAGGCGAGCAGCGAGGACTCTCCTCTGGACCGCACGCAGTCTGTGCGCATGAACGAACGCATGCAAGAGCCGCGGTGGTCTAATCCTGGTTTAGACCTGGTTCAGACCTGGTTTAGACCTGGTTTAGACCTGGCACGGTTTGAGCACGGATCTAGTGCTCGCAGCCCCGCGCCGGGTCATGCTGCGCTATCACACACGTGTCCGCGCACACACACCGCCCTCCCCCTTCCCCCCACGCTTCACTATTAATACATTTTGTTGAAAATCTATGAAAGTTTGAGTGTTTAAACGAGAGAGAAATGTGAGAAAAGTTTAAATCCAGTCTGAGAAAAGCGTATAATGTGTGTGGCTGAGCGCGCATTATTTGAATTTTTGAGATTTCGCGTTTTGTAACTTGAATTTTCTTTGGTATCTAGAGACCAAAATTTAACGTGAAGGTGTTTCGTAACTTGAAATTTTCGTTTGTTGGGTCTTTCGTAAGGTGAGGTACCACTGTACAGTGTTTGAACAGGTCCTGGAGGCCAAATCTGAGGAACCATACCTCAGCATGTCCTCATGGGTTACAGGGAGCTCATCATTGGGCCCTTCAGGATTTATAATGTGGAATAATGTGATTTTGTGACTTTTCTAACACATATTACAGTTCTGATTTGGAATATATATTTTGTCTACAAAATTTTAATTTGTAATGGGATTACAAATTACTGATCCTTAAATTGTTTTATTATCTACAGAGAATTTGTCTTTTACCTACAGAATATGATGCAATATATTGTG
This sequence comes from Paratrypauchen microcephalus, assembly GCA_036785185.1. Classification (NCBI taxonomy): domain Eukaryota; kingdom Metazoa; phylum Chordata; class Actinopteri; order Gobiiformes; family Gobiidae; genus Paratrypauchen; species Paratrypauchen microcephalus. The sequence continues at coordinate 920,909 of JAVJIX010000056.1, forward strand.
CTCTGTCTGAAGGGAGTGGCCCCAGGTCCCAGCAGCAGCTCACAGCTGAATCTCTCCTCCGCAGAGGCCATGTCTGTGAGAGCCATTTCAGATTGATGCTATGGTGCAACATGACAACCAACAGTTTGATTTCAGTTTGACTTTTGTAGTTTCTCTCCTGGTCAGTGTCACAGACCCTCTCTGCTGCTGCACACTCTAGATCCATGTGCACAGTAACACTTGTGTGTTTGAACATACTATGTCCCGCCCAGAAACCCACCTCTTCCAGTCGTCTTAGACCACAAAAATATTTTTTACAAAAAGATGACTAATGAGATGTGGGGTTTTGATTTGAATTCAAAGAAAATATAGACAAAAAAGAGATGAGTTCACAGTCGCAGGGTCAGGCTTGTTGTGACTGCTAAGTCCACACAAACAAAGCCAACTGCAGTCGGCCTGACTGTGAACCATTCTGATAGCACACCTTTATTCAGGTTTAGGTTCAAGCCTACTTCACACAAAAATATTGGATTTTGAGATTATAATTGGATATCATGTAAAAATGTGCATTAAAAATAATAGGGCAGTAAGGGCAAACTCAGCAAGAGTCCTGAAGGGCCAAAAAATACATTTTATTTGGCCATGTGTGGGGCCCGGGCCATAATTCATACACCCCTGATGTTCAGTGTTCTGTTTAGCATCACTCAAGACCTAAAAAAAGAGGCCAAAGTGAAGGGTCTACCCTTTCTGTGGCCCTTTTAACTCCCTTTTCAAAAATGGCGTGCTAAAGCTGTTTTTTTAATGCATTTTTTCCCACTATTTTTGTGTATGTAATGTAATTATCACACTTAGACACACAAATCTGTTCTCTAGCACATTTAGCCCACTGCCCTGACTCTGACCTCATTTAATCCCCAATCATTTGTTTCACTGTTAGACAGGAGCCTGCAATAGAAGAGAAGAGATCCAGATGAACTTCCATATAAAAAAGCATAGGGCCTGGGGGTCCAGAGGGGCCACCTCATGAAAAATGTCAAATTATTCAATTTTCAACCCAGAAACTTAGGTTGAGATGGTATTTCATGATATCACATTATATAATGTCTTTATTACAGCAGGCTGAAAAAGTGAGTTTATAATGGACAGGTTTGGTTCCGGGGGGTACCAACGTAGGCAAAAATTGTAGCACAGAAATGGGAGGACTGAGGTGAGAGCTGAAGGTGCCATTTTAAAATATGATCCAAAATAACATTATCTGGAAAGTTTCATAGCTCTAATTGCAACACATTCTTTTTCAACAATGAAAAAAACAAACTCTTCCAAAATGTACACAAACGGTCCCCAAGGGTGTCAGAGAGTTAAAATAAACTAATTTCAATCAAACACCAGCTGCACAACCAGAGATAATGCTACGACCTACAGTTCCTATCTCAGTCTCCAAACACAGACTGTCCTTGTCACTGTATAGACCTCAATAATTATCCAATCAGAGAAGGCCTTATTACGAGCTGTGGGCACCATGATTACAAGGTAGTGGACGAGATAACGCAAACAGTCCTAAGATTACAATCAGAGACAAAAGCTACTCCCTCGTCACCGTCTAAGAACATTCAAAGACTTATTAACATTTTTCATATCATTTACATCATATTTCTCATATAAATGTATAGCTATATTGCATTTTTTGTTGACCACTATAACAAAGATACACATATAGAGTGCTCATATTTTACACTGAACAATGGGTGAAACAGGTGATGATGACCATACATCCACACTGATTGTGTCGCTATGGGCACAATTGAAAAGACAAATGTGCTAATATTCTTATTACAGGCTGCATATTGTGGAGCTTATCACAAAGTACTCTAGAGACACAATTTCACCAGAGCACAATAGTATATATTAAAGGCTATAGGAGGAAATTAAAGAGGTTTATAGCTAAAGGAATGACAAATAATGCTATTAAATGTATAAGGGGAAACAGCAGAGTGGTGCTGCTTCAATGCACAGACTGTTTAACAATGCCAACTTGGGACCAGAATATAATTATGTCTATAACTAACCTTAGACTAACACTATTTAATGTCTCCAATAACTTAACACAACACTAACAAGAATATTGCAACTTGCTTGCAACATGCCTGGTGACCTACTTTTGGATCTCATCAGTTGAGAAAGCAAACAACCATCCTTCAGTGGTGTAAGGTTACTACAGTATACCGCTCTTGTTCTACTACAACTAGAAGTACTACTACAACAACCACTACTTCCTCACATCTTTTTAATTGAAGTTAAGTTGGCATTTGTATGTAGCCAACCTGCACACATGAATTTAAACAGTCAACAACTTTTATCTTATAGAACTCCGCAACATTTCTCGTGGCGTCTCCACTATTGCCCGACCAGCCAGCCCCTTCTACTGTACAGTCTGTTAAAATCCTGAAGGGTCTGGAATCTGACCACAGAGCGTGAAAAACCCTCTGTCCTAACTTGAGTCCAACTACATCCACTATTTGTTTCACGTGTCTCTCAATATGGAGGCATCTCTTTTTGAACATTCTCCTAACGTTCAGTATATAACTTCTTTTACGTGAGATAAATAAAGAGTTTAGAGCTTCATTTGTCTGTTTCTCTGTCCTCTGTGTTGTTCTTTTCCTTCTCTACATATAAGATGCTAGGTTTGTTCAATATAATACAAGTTCATATTATTTTTTTCAGTTTTATATAAGTTCACTGTTCTTTTCATGATAAATACTGTATGTACCTGCAGCTGTTTCCAGTGTAGATAAAAATCTCTGTACGCTATGTCTTCAGCTTTGCAATAGGAGTCTAGCTTGCATTGGTGGACCATTTGACATTTGAAATAGTAATTCCCTCCAAGAGTACTTGTATAAACGCAGTGTATATTCACCTCTGAGAACATGGGCAGTTTTTTGGCAAAGTCGACGACGCGCGTGATGGCGGGAGTGATGATCTTGGTGAACTCGCTGAAGGCTTCCAGGTCCACTTTGTCTCCGTCCGACGAAGGGGCGATGGGGGACTGGCCAATTTTCTCTGGCTGCACAGAAAGAAAAACAAAACATCATAAATATACAACATGGAAGAAAGGACTCCTCTCGACAGGAGAGTTGAGTTACGATGATAACGTCGGGTGTAACGGTCCAAATATATAGACTTGTACATTTTAGTGGAGATTATCAAAACAAGCTATAGCCCGATATAGGTATTATAAGCATTTTAAGAGTTGAGAATTATAGACAAATCTATCAAAATGACTCAGAGCTTATAGGAGGATTTAGTGCAGGCAACAATACCCCCTTTAAACTTTTATACCCTTTTGGTTGTCTCTTACAAAGTCTGGACAAGCCTTGGAAGACAAATTAAAAGCAATCTATCAGATAAGAGGAGTGGTTAGTGCTTTGTAAGAGCAATGGGATGTGTCAGGAGGGCAGATAGCACTTACTACAAAAGTACTGCACTAGGGAACTTCAGTAGTACTTTATTACTATGGTGTGTGTACATACAAAGTTATGGGAAATCTAGAAATGATTGATGATGTTACCTATAAGGCAGAGTCATCAATAATAGAAAGGAAAGGTTTAGTACGTCCAGAAATCAATTTAACAACATTGTATTTGTACTGTATCCTTAACCCCGAGAAATAAAACGCTCTCTCAAAGAATACAATTTTGAATGTGACAATATAACTTTATTTGTAGAGCAGGTTGCAGGCAAATGAAATATTTTATTTATAGCACTAGCAGTGATTCATTATTAGTTTAAAAATAGAAACACACACACATTTAGGAATACTTGAAATAATGCCCGTCTAAATCTGATCATTATCTGATTTCTGGAGTTACTGGATTATTCAAATACAATGCAAATCGTTGAATCAGATGTGATAAATATGTTTTCTTTCTATTTGTTCACAGCTGTGCAGGAAAATTATGCAAAAATGTGACAGAGACAAAAATGTAGGAAAAATATATTTTTTAAAATATTTTACCGAATAACCCTAAATATTATGTCTAGAGGTAACTAAAGTATTGGTGGGAGGGGATAATAGGGGCACACGGGGTTAAAAAAAAAACTGACATAGGCACTGAGACAGTTTTTTTTGTAATAAACCTTTAATTGAATATTGGAAACAGAGGTCGAAATCTGTCTTTTTTTTTTTTTTACACTAAATTTGAATAATGAAATGATAGACTGTTTATCCATTTTATTGTTTTTCGTTGTTAATTGAAATCCAAAAGAACGAATGGCCCACAGACCAATGCAATTCCATTTAATTTATTTCTGTAAATCAGACACATAATGCACCTTTAATGTCTCTGTATTGTCTCTTGAAATAAAGACTAAAAAAAAAAAGTAAGAAAAAAATTGAAAGAGATTTTTTTTTTTTAATTAAAATTTGTAACAGTTAGTCATAAAATCCATTCATTAATGACCTTGGGGACTACAGGTTCAACAAATATTTAGATGTACATTTTATTATGCATTTTATTAATTGTACATGTTTTATGGTTTTAACTGTGTACTCAGGACTTCTGATGTAATCTCAATGGGATTTCCTGATAAAATAAAATAAATAAAATCTCTTTTGTGCATAAACACAGCAAAAAACAGATCTCATTACTGGGTTATCTAAATATTATGTTTGTAGATTTTTACTGGCTCATTGGGTAATGATAAAAAAAAAAAAAAAAAAATAATAATAATAATAATAATTATAATAAAAAGTTAAGCTGTAGAAGAAGTATAGATTTATGATATACGTTGTAAAAGACACTGCAGATTAGGTAAATGTATTGCTCCAGTTTTTGAAGGGAAGAGCATATAAATTATATAAATAACCATATAAATTATAACCAAAAAATTATACATTAAATCATTTTTATAGGAGAAATAAACTGACATCATGATATACAGCACAGCTCAATATAGCAGCGTTCAGACCACATAGGCACACCATGTTCCCATCTGTAGGTTCTGTACTATTTCTGAACAACTTTTGATGGATAGTGACCACTGTAGACTGGGAACACCCCACAAGATCTGACGTGCTGGAAATGTGAATGTCCCTTGGCATATCCTGTCCTGCAAATTCAAAACTGACTTTCCTCATCTTTTATTTCATATAGTTACAACCACCAGATATACATAACAGGTGCTACGATGGATAGAGATTCACTTGACCGACTGTGGACTGAGCGTCAAATCAGCTTAAAACACAAAATATAGGAATCATATAATAAATTAAACCGGTCCGTAGCATTGTAAACAGAGCGTATGTCATAGGCTTAGTCATTATTTAAACTGGGCTGAGATAGAATAGGAAGAGTCAGCTCACTGGGAGTCATCAGTAATAATCCATGGGGAGAAACGGTTGCATAAATGAGCGCAAACTGCAGCCAATTATTCGCCATGGAACCGCCAAGCTATTATGGAAAATGTAAATCGTTGAAATAATAGTTGTGATGGACCGCTCCGGGTGTCACGCCGGGGCCAAGATAAAGCTTTGGTTTTCGGCACAGGAGGTCAGGACATACACAGGTCTCCAAGGGGAAAATATCACACATGTTAGAACAAAAATAAGACGACAGCGATGAGAGAAAGGCCTGGAAGCACTGAGGAGGTTAACTGACCGCACCAAAATAAATGAACAGAATATGTCAAAATGTTAAAGTTGCATTATGTGACTTTTCTGCTGGAGGGTTTGTAACTCACTTGTCTCCATGGAGATGTTACTGCTTTGCCTAGAGCAGGGGTGGGCAATTATTTTTCCCCAGGGGCCAAATGAGAAGCAGAAAATATTGTGGAGGGCCAGGCCAAAAGTTTGAAGTCTACTCTGGTTATTAATTTTATTTCTGTTGAAATCAGTAAATGGCATTGTTTACAGAAGCTGGTAAGTTCTGTGTTATTATTAAGTAATGAGACAGTGAGGTTTTACAAAAACTGAATTTATTCCGTAAAATAATTCAAAACAATGGTAAACGTGAAACATTTGTAACTCTTTTTCAGTCACATTAACCCCACAATGCTTTCTGAGTTTAACTTTCTTAACTTTGTATTAAGACACCACAATGTCTTTGTACACCAAATAATATAAGATATGTCACAACATTTTTTTGTCCAACTGCCAAACTGTATAGAAAAAAAGTCAAAGTTAGCATGTTTTAGTGTTTTTTTTCCTAGCCTCTTTTGAGCTTTAACAAGTGCATCATAATCGTGTTGCATGTTTGAGGTGGAGATGTGAAGCACGTCCGACAGATGATCATCAGTACAAATGCATCAGTACAAATGCATTATGTACAATTTTGAAAGTAGGTTTTATTTTCTTAATTCCAAGCAACCTTTGCCGTATTTGGCCCTCGGGCCTTGAAATGCCCAGGTCTGTCCTAGAATGTTTCCCAGAACGACATTAAGGCTGCATCCCATTTCTCTGTCTTACCCCTTCGTCTTACCCCTACCCCTTGGTTTTGTGCGTTCATGTGAGGGCAAGGGGTGTCCCCATTCTAATTTTGATCAAGGGCTCGGGCTACGACCGAGAGCTACATACTCCTTGAAACAAAGTAAGCTCTCGACCAGACTTGGAACAAAGGGGTACGCCTACAAGCTCAGGCAGGTTTTGGGATCAGGATGGCAGCGTCACATCGACCAGCCAAGGAGTCTCATAAATGTGTTTTCAGCAGTTGTAATTATCGATTAACAGTTTAGCAGGTTTACAATTATGACGCTTATGTTCTACGTTACTTTTAGTGAACTGTTGTTGCAGTTTTAATTGTAGTGATGTCTGTTTAGCAGACGTTATCGTTTTCATCGAACTTTCATGTATAAACAAGCTAGTTTTTTTGTCGAGCTGAGGTACAAGATAATCCTTGACATTTGTTTACATTTGTTTGCGTCAATTGTTGTTGCCTCTGTAGACGTAGCAGCCAGGTAGAGGCAAGGGATGATGACGCAAACGGTGATCGAGTGGTGTCACATTTCTTAGGGGAACATTCTTACCCCGAGCCCTCTCAGCTCGGTATCAAGGGGCAAGACAAATGCATGCTCTCCACAAGTCTTTCACATTGTTCTTGGGTGATTTTATTCCACTCCTGGTGCAAGAACTGAAGTAGCTCAGCTTTGTGTTTGTGATGGAATTCAACAGATGCTGGAATGGAATGGCTGTAATACACGTAGAGATGCTGATTTCAGAAAAAAATGCAGTGGTTTCTTATTTTTTTCAGAGCTGTATTTCTTTCTTTTTAAAACCATTATATGGGTGTGTAGTTTGCATATTCTCCCCATGACTGTAACTAATATCGGGTTATTTTTTAGCAATAAGAGTACTCAATTATGTAAAATCTAGTAATATTTTTCCACTATTTTGAACAGTGGGAACCTTAAAATAAAAATAAAAGTCTCTAGCAGCTTTTTGCACACCTCCCTCTCTGTACACTCCAGTCCAGTCAATAGCATATAGTGCTTCCATAGTGCGTCTGTCTGAGCTATTAGCACATATATGAAGACACAACCATAGTAAATCAATATTTTCTACTAGAAGCATTTACGTGCTGCATATGGGAAAGTCTTTATAGTCTGTGGTTGAAATTCCGGCAAACTGAGCTGTCTATCTTACATAACATTCCTGGAAAATTAAAAGTTCAGTTCACAATCTATGGGGAGTCCACGTGATTGAGAAAACTGCGAGATTGTTTATGCTTGGGCTGGAATTGCATTTGGGATTTCAACTTGAGAGCACAGAAATGTATAGAGAGAAACAAAGTAGGGAGAAGCCTAGCATTGTCAGATTTGGTTAATTTCAAAACTAGAAATGTCAGGCCAAAATATACACTATGTAATACACAGAGGGCAGACTGATTTTGCAAAATCCACTTTAAAAATTGGGCACGGTTCAATCTTTAATTTATCTCTAATGTGACATTTAGGTCAAAAGAAAGACAGTGCCTAGTCAAACAAATCTGGAAGTTATGTAAATAAGCTAGACCATAACTTTGCATCAGGGATATAGTGTAAGATATAGGCTCACAATGCAAATACTGACATTGCAAAAACATCTTGTCTATATCATCTAACTCTATATGTGATGTAGTCTGTGTGTGTGTGTGTGTGTGTGTGTGTGTGTGTGTGTGTGTGTGTGTGTGTGTGTGTGTGTGTGTGTGTGTGTGCGTGTGTGTATATATAAGTTCATGTTTACAGTAGTATATATCTTTGGGCCTAGACCCTGACAGAGGAAATGGTTAATATTAGGTTAGGTTAGGTTTCTTTATTAGTCTCCACCAGGGAGAAATTTGTCTTGGAGGTTAGGGAAGGTTGCAGTACAGACAGAAAAACACACAATATACATACACGACATCAGATAAAAAGATAGCAGTGTTGGCACAAATCCGATCCGAAATCGTACACATGGCGATGCCAAGTGGATTGCTATCGGCCTAAGCCAGGGGTTCCTGGGGGATTGGGGAAACCAATCCCAATCCAATCCGTTGCTTGTGCACAACCGTTACGATCCCAATCAGTTTGCAATCGGTTTGGACTTTTCCATGTGCATGCAGTGACAGACACAAATGATGTGAATGTTAGTGGGAATGTTGGAGGGGGAGGGGCGAGGGTGGGAACACCCACTATGTCAGTGACTGCGTGCACATGGACATATTGGGTGTTCCCACCCTCGCCCTACAACATTCCCACTAACATTAACATCGTTATCCATCTCAACCATCATTACCCTTCACACAAACCATCACGCACCATCACCTTATAAAAACCACATATACACATTCATCCTGTCATAAATAAATATAAAACACTGGCCTACAAGCAAAATGCTTCCGGAACAAAAAATTGTGAAAGTGAAATTTTTCTTGGTTTAGGTCACTAATAAAGAAAAAGTAAGTCAGAAGTGCTGATTGACTATAGTTTCCAAGATATAGTATTGGGTCAAAATCGGAAATTTATGCAAAATAAGGCAAAAACGGTAGTTTATCAGAATGTACAGTGTGTTTACAAGCAACCAGTTCTATCTAAAAGCCTGTCTGCACATTCCAATACATTCATTTTAATATGTTTAGAGTTTTAACATCAAATATTTTTGGATCTCACATAAGAGAGATGCCTCGAAATTGTGTGCACCTGATGTCTTAAGATATTTCTTGTTTATTTCTTGATGGATAAAGAAGTGCAAGTTAAATATTTTCAAAATATAAATATTATTTTTAAGCAAAAATGGCTAAATCTATTGTATAAACAGATATTCTTTTACATTTTGATGTAAAACAATATCACTAAATATCTTGAATACATTACCTAACCAGCACAGTTATCAATTGATTTTCAGTTCATCTTATCAATATAAATGAGATTTAGCCACTTTTATCTCAGAAGCAGATCGAGTCCAAAAATTTGTAGACCAGTGAAATCAGTCACCAAACCAAACACATTCACTCTAAAAATACCCCCCCAAACGCTAACTACAAGACTCCAGGCAATCTTCTCTGGTTAAGTAGCTTCATAGATATGGGGACGACGGAGTGCTTATAACGGGTGTGCTTGCACAGAGGAAGCCTGAATCTCCTTCCAGAATTTAGGAGGACGTATTCACCGTTCAGTACGTGAGCACTGTCATCAATATATTATATCATATATCTGTGTCAGTACTTGTGTTTTTGGGTGAATTTTACATGTTTATATTTTTGTACAGTTTTCCTTATATCCTCCAGAGACCCGGCCTATTCATTTGTGTCCTTTATAGTGGACATCAAGTTAACCAGTCTATCTTTTAAGTTTTGAGATAGACTGTAGTTTATGGCTGATCTTTTGTCATTTCATCTTCAGCTTCCTGTTAATGCAACATTTTGAAGAATTTTATGCAGTAAGACATAATGTTTTTTTGTTTTTTTTTCAATCGTAGAGCAAATACATAACTCTTCTGTGTCTCTCATCATTTTACATGTTCTTTTTCTTTGCTACTAATGGAGGCCGTCTGCTCCGGTTAATTTTTCCAATAGAATTTTCCAAAAATTCATATAAGTTTAAAGGCAATGCGGAGAGTAAACAAATTTCATGGTAACTAATATGCATAACGTGGGTTGGTTTAAGCCCAAAAAGCACATTTAAAAGATTCAGCGAAATGCTTTAATAACTTGGCGGTTTATAACATTTCAGAAACAGATTTTAAATTAAATTATAGGTCTTGTGCTCATTAGTCACCACATAGCTGATTAGCCCTGAGCAAGCTTTCAAACTTTTAATATATTTTTTTTTTAGACAGTATATGAGAAAAATGAATGAGAAATTAAGTTCCGGAATGAGGACTTGGGTGATCAGTGTTGAAGCTGAAGTCAGAGTGTTGAAATCTTATCTAAAATAGATCATATACAGTAACAAATCATTTCAATTACATCCTCACTGTGCCCCATTTCATCGTTTACATTATTCATTTCCTTCCTTGAGACACAGTACTTCTAAAATGTCCTTTCCAGTGTTTTTTTTCCTGTATTTTTGATCTTTTTACGTTGCTTGAAATTTCACACCTTCCGACCGCAGCCTAATTATCGGCCCACCGTCTCGTACCAGAGCAGGCTTGTAGTTTCCTAGCAACCACAGCTTCCACGCTGTCTAACTCCTGACAGGTTTATTCACTGTACCTTTAAAGCTGTTGGTCCTCTTTACAGCTGAGCGCCAATTTACCAACACTTTACCAGTAACTGAGGTAAAACAAAAATGTTATAACACCCAGAGTGTATCACTGAAGTACAAAAGCAACAACATTGCACTGAATGTCTGGCTGAATGTTCCACTGTATGGCAAATAACTTGTATCTCTATGGAGACAATCAGGTGATGCTACCAGGCCAATTCAGATCTGTGGAGAGGTGATACCACTCGCAACAAGAATACATATTTTTCAAGGTATTTTTCAGGAATAAAACATGCAATTAAATAAAGTTATGTAGGTGTAATGCCATACTGTGGAAAATCCAAGTTTAAAGCATTAACATCTTCATAGACGGCAAAAGGAGAAATAAAATTTGCAGTCAGGCAGTGTCCAGCAGCGTCTGACCAGAACTGAAGAAGCAGCTTGGATGAGCTGTGAAATGTATTCGACCAAATAAACTTTTGTCCAGTTGACAAATTTAATTTCTCCTTTTGCCATGGATTCTACCTGGACGACTGAGGGATTCTACACACACCTTCACAGACACAAGCAAATGGCTGAGTGTCCAGCAGATAATTTACATAGTTCACCTTTTAATAGAACGTACTGGCATGTATTTTAAATGTGACTATTACTACTATCTACTGCTACTGCTACTACTACTACTACAGAGCCTATATTGTACAACAAATATGCTACCATTATTTTAACTAATACTCTTACTACTACACTAGTTAGATTGTTACTGCAACTGTTGTCGAATAAATGCTAATGTAATAATATGATTTGTGCAAGACGTACCATTATTAGGACTGTCACATGGTAATTACTGGTACTACCTACTTTCTACTTTCCCAGGCCAAAGCAGTTTTACTCAGTTAAAGTCTGCCAGTTAGTCTAAAAGTACATGCACAATCTGGCTGACTTGCTTACAGTATTTATCTTTGCCGTTCAGTATAATGAATAGTTTGAAGGGAATATAAAATTGCATTGTGATAGTGTAGAGGAGCATGACGCCACAGTTAATGAGTACGAGGGGGGGAAATCCTGACACTTCTGTCCAAAAAGAAATGTGCGCGATACAACAGGAGGACAGCCGGGATGGGTCCAAATTACGACTTCCAATGCGCCTGCCAAGTGAGCGCTTATGTCTGAGGATTTGCCCTGGTGCAGATAAGGAAAAAAATACTGAGAAAAGAAAGACACAGACAGGAAACAGATTAGAGGAGTGTAAAAAGTGGAGGTATGAAAGAAATGAATGATCAGAAGTGGGTCTCGTCTGGAGCGCAGAGGGATTAGGATGAATGCAAAAGTGAAAGAGGAGAGGGCGTGAGAAGAGGATAGGAGGAGAGGAGAGGTGAACAGATAGAGGAGAAGATTAGTAGGAGAGAAGGAGAGGAGAGGTGGAGAGGTAAAGGAGAAGATGAGGAGGAGAGGTGGAGAAGAGGGCATGAGAAGCAGAGGCGGAGAGGAGGAGGGGGGGTGGAGAAGAGGAAGAGAGAAGGATGGGGAGATGAGAGAAGGAAGAGGTGGAGGAGATGAGGAGGAAAAGAGGATAGGAGAAGAGCTGTGGGGAGGCAGCCTCTGGGAATAGAGAGAGAAGAAAGTGGTACTGAGTGGCACCAACAAGCAACTGTGTGGAGGCGCTAGCATGCAGTACTGTCATGTCTTTTAATGTCAATCAAATATACAGTAGTACAAGGAACACTAAAAATGTAGTAAAAGTAAAACAATAAAAGATACTAAGTGCAGGGTAATTTTGTAAGTTTTTATTTTATGGTTCAAAACATTATTTGCCAATTACCAAATATTTATGCAGAGACTAAAGTAGCTCAGGCAACCCTATTTTAATAATTTAACTGATTCTAGTTATTGGAGTAAATAACATTTGGGTTTGTTTTGCTTCTGTTTAATATTTAAGCAATCTCCACCGAACAAAAGGTAAAAGGAGCTGTTAACTTGAAAACTACCACACTAATACTCAAATATGTGTGAATGAAACAAAACAAAACAAAACAAGTCAACTCCTGGTATGATTTTGATGAAGTAACAACATTATAACGTGGCTTAAAACCAGGATTACAACTGCAAAGAGATACAGAATCAATACTAACGCTAGAAGAACTGCATGTACCTTTTATGTTATTTGTACAACAATTTCAGAACCAATGCTGTGAGTCCAAATCACACAACCACAAAAGAACAAAGTATAAAACCAACCAAAGTAAACATGAAAAATCAGCCGTAAAAATACAGTATCTACTTGTGACCTCTTGACCTTTCTGTGTTTAAAGGTCATCTGAAATAACAGGTTTCTCTCTGAAGCCCGCGGCACAGTTTTGTAAAGGTCACTGTACTGAAATATTTATCGTGTTCCATATTTTCAGAAGACCTTTACATTGAGAATTTTACTGTAATGAGAGAAAATAGATAAAACAATGAAAGTGTCACTGTCTGTAGCTTTCCATGGATAGCGGCTTAATGGATGAATAAAGCAATGTGAAGAGTCATTGAGTGTCCAAATAAGTGTTATGTTTATTAATTACTATTATTATGATAACAGGAGAAGTTCAATTTGTCAACTGGACAAAGTTTGTTTGGTTGAAAACGTTTCGCCGCTCATCCGAGAGGCTTCGTCAGCTCTAATAAGAATACTGGTAAGACACTTGCTTATATCTTGCTGTAGGGAGGAGCTACCTAGCTAACTACTTTCCGGAACTATCTCATTGGTTTCGGTCTTTTGTTTCTCTGGCGTCTAGCTGACAGTCCCTATTCATCCCTACACGCCTGTTTTTCACACCTCTGGCCCTGACCTGGCTAACCCTATTGTTTCCCTGTTTGTTTGATCTAGGCTTAATAATGGAATTGTAGATGGGATGCAAATTATGTCTTACTCCACCATTTCTGTTCAGAGAAGGATTCTCTTTTTGACAAAAATAGCCTCTTTAACTCCCCTCTCAAACCAATTCTTTTCCCTGGCTAAGATCTGAACCTCACTGTCCTCAAAAGAATGTCCCGTGGCTTCTAGGTGAAGATATACGGCAGAAGACGGTCCACTCTGGCACGCCCGTCTGTGTTGGTACATCCTCTTGTGAAGTGGCTGCTTGGTTTCTCCAATATAGCGCTCACTGCAGTCTTCACTACACTGAATGGAGTAGACCACATTGCTTTGTTTGTGGCTCGGTGTTTTGAAGCCTCTCGGATGAGCGGCGAAACGTTTTCAACCAAACAAACTTTGTCCAGTTGACAAATTGAACTTCTCCTGTTATCATGGATTCTACCTGGACGACTGAGGGACTTTTCACGTACTATTATTATATTATTTGTGTTTTTGTTTATAGCCAAAAAAATAATACAAAACTAGATTTCAGGTAGCTCAGGTGATTATTTATTTAAAGCCACAGTATGTAACGTTTAGCCAAATAATAGACTGAAATAAAAGCTGATTTTTTCATTTTGCATTTGGCACTGAAAATCATGTGTATTTACTGTGAGCGGGCTTGCATCGCCACAGACCTGACACTTATTTTGTTGACTGTTGATTGGAAATGTTTCTTTGGCTATTATCGTCCTCAGTATGGTATATTTCACGCCCCTCGAGAAAGTTACACACTGTACTGTACTGTAATGTATTTTGTATAATGTGTCATGTGTTTCTCGTGTGGACTGTACCAGGAATTTGCGCTTCTGCTTCCAATGTGCGCCCTGAGCGTTGGTGTGCCGGTGGGCCTCGGTGACCAGGCGGATGAGCTCCCACTCTGCCCCCGTAGGCTCGGGGCGGACCTGCAGAGACTTCACCATCTCCTCCTTCTTCCTCTTCTCTCTGTTCTCCTCTATGAGACGCCTCTTGGCCACACGCTTCGAGTCGTCCAACACCACTGCCAGAAACACACACACAAATCATCACAATTTAGGTCAAGATTTCACAAGGAATTTAATTTTTGTTGTTGTTTTTATGTGTATATACATAACATTTCATGGATAAGGGTCCTCTAAGACATTATATAGGCACTTATAATGCATGTGCTTGTATATCTTGGTTGAAATGCTGTAACACTGTCATTTTGGGGACTGTTACTTTGTATTAAATGTCAAAAACACAATAAACAAGAGTGTTAAAAAAAACTTCATAGGCAATTATAACTCTCAGAATGAGCCTGTTCATTAATTATCACAATACAAAACTGTTAAACTGCTGTTACTACTTTCTTTTATCATTGTGCTTTATATTTGGATTGAAACTCTGGTCTGTTTTTTAATGCCACAGTGAGGAATAAAATAATTATTTACTTTGTTTGGACAAAACAGGAAAAAAAAACATTTTAAAGACTCAATTTTACGCTATTTTGTGATTTCCTTATCCAAAACATACCTGGAGTTGTGTTTTGTTTAAGACACAAACCCTACATCAGTATTTATACTTCTTTCAGAAAAACACAGAAAACACTGTTCCACCTTGTGATGTCATGTGGTAATTGGGAAGTGCTCCACTGTGTTGTTAAACTCCTCTCTCCTTCACTAGAATGAGTTGGATGAGTTCAGCCTTGGAATTGCCAATCTTTACTGAACAAAAGGTAAAGGGTAGCTGATAACTGGAATTTCCTCACTGTGGGACTAATAAAGGCATATCTTATCTTAACTTAACTTAGAAACTACTGCTTCATGACATCACAAGGTAGAGCATTGTATCATGGAGCATTATGATCTTTGTGGACAGACTAATAAACCAGGGTTACTCAAACATGTGTAAATGAAGCAAAACACAACTCCGGGTATGCTTTTGATGAGGTTCCACATTCTAACGTGGGTAAAAGCTCATAAGAGTCTATTTTACGTAATATAGGGCCTTTAAACTTTAAATTTAGCATTTTATGTGAAAGCAGAGTCTTGTGTCACATGTTTCTATTGTTATTATTAAAAGACATGACTCACAGTCCATAGCCATGCCCACCGCGATGCACTTCTTGAAGCGGCACAGCTGGCACTGGTTGCGTGTGATCTTGTCGATGATGCAGCAGCCATCGTACTTACAGGAGTAGGTGGGGTGGAGGTTCTTTTGAATAGTCCTGCGAAAGAAACCCTGAAGCAGACAAAAGCAGAGGAGATGGTACAAGATTAAATTTAAATATAGGAAGTAGAAAACAAATCATGATTTTTCTTACGTTCACATTAACAAGAGTTCATGCAAATCCAGCTATTTATGCTGAAAAAAGTACTAGGAAACAACTGAGGGATTCTACACATACTAGGAAACAATGTATTTGTATAAAAACAGATTGAATCATGACTTAAATCTGCATTTTTACATAATTACTCACTCACTAATCACTCACTAATCTCCCAATTCTGTGTTTGCCCCATATAAATCCTTATAATATAAATCAAAATATTGGTCGACTAACACAAATTTTGGTCAACCGATTCATTATGCCTTATTTGACACCAGTCTCTTGCTATTTTTGCTACTTATTTTCAATTTATTATTGCCATTTATATTGTTGCGCTTATATTTATTGTGATGTGTGCGCTACTGTGTCCATATAATTTCCCTTGTGGATCAATAAAGTTTGTCTAAGTCTAAGTGACTAAAGGACTAAAGGGTAAACAGTTTTTATGCAGAATTAGACAGAATATTTTATTTTTTGTGGTACAAATTGCAGCATTTGCGATATTCCAATTGCCATCCATTCATTTTCTTCTGCTTATCCGGGGCCAGGTCGGGGGGGGCAACAGTCTAAGCAGGGACGCCCAGACTTCCTTCACCCAGACACTTCCTCCAGCTCCTCTGGGGGGACCCCCAGCCGGGAGACATAGTCCCTCCAGCGTGTCCTGGGTCTTCCCGGGGCCTCCTCCTGGTGGGACATGACCGGAACACCTCCCGAGGGAGGCGTCCAGGAGGCATCCGGAACAGATGCCCAAGCCACCTCAGCTGCTCCTCTCGACGTGAAGAAGCAGCGGCTCTACACTGAGCTCCTCCCGTGTGACTGAACTCCTCACCCTATCTCTAAGGGTGCGCCCAGCCACTCTGCGGAGGAAACTCATTTCGGCCGCTTGTATCTGCGATCTTGTCCTTTCGGTCATTACCCGGAGCTCATGATTATAGGTGAGGGTAGGAACATAGATTGATTAAATTGAGAGCTTTGCTTTTTGGCTCAGCTCCCCCTTCACCACAACGCTCCGGTACAGCGACCGCATCACTGCCGACACTGCACCGATTCACCTGTCAATCTCACGCTCCATCCTCCCCTCACTCGTGAACAAGACCCCGAGATACTTGAACTCCTCCACTTGAGGCAAGGACTCTCCACCCACCCAGAGAGGGCAAGCCACCTTTTTCCCGGTCGAGAACAATTGCATCCATTCAAATTTCAATTTTGATGAATCTTGCAGCCCTAAAATGAGCAGATTCGGAAATTCTTAAAAAAAGACAAGATGACAGGCTTGGAGACCGGAAGAAATGCTTGTACTGAACCAGTCCTCGCGATGAGCTTTGCAGAAGTGTTCCCAAAACATGTTCTAATATTTACAACAGATGGTAGCACAGACAAATGTACTCATCAGAACAGTCTCGTCTTGTGTGTGGCCTACATCGAGTTTGGATAAAAAATCTGCTAGAATCGGAAGCCAGAGCGAGCCTGTTATGAAAGAGATACCAAGATAACATTTGGCCTATTTTGAGAAAAAGGCAAAATACAAACACTAGATAAGCACTTTAATACACAAATAGTGTTTGAATGACGTTTTTGACATTATCAGGAGATGTATGAAAAACATTGCATCTATTTTGGTTCATAGATGTTTTTATTGTAAATCATAAGTATGTTTACATTGGGTTCCAAAAATGTAAACAGTGTAGGGATTTTTCTTTAAATAACCCATTAGATTAGCCTGTGTTATCAGAGCATACAGTACCAGCACTGAAATACTAGTCTGAGAAAGGGCTGTTTTTAATCGTCACAGAGGTAAAGAGCTTTACAACTTGGTTCAAAGGTTTAATGTTTGCATAAGAAGATCATTACTAAGTAATTTACAGACAAATTTAAACATAACTAAAATGTATTAATAAAGTAACTGCTCAAAATGCAGCAGTGTACAGTGAGAAACTGGGCCACATTTTGGAGGAAAAACAGAATTCTGCAATTGCTTTCAAATCAGAATTCACTTCACTGCACACATTTTAAACACCAAAAGCAAAATACTGTAAATAACCTGCTAAACCAGAGTTTGTACAGAGCTAAATTACAAGGTTAGCAGTTTCTATAATAGGGCCCAGTGGACACACAAGGACAGCTGGTTTTCTGTGGAGGACATACTGTTAAAAATCAATAATTCCAAATAATTGGAATCCTTGCAATTTGATATTTGTGCCAATTCTAAACAAGGTTTTCATCCAGTGTGGTACCATAACTGGGAATTTGAAATAGACTTGTCAGATAATTGCAATATTGCGATAAGAATGGAGGCTTGCAAACAAAAAGTATCCGGTTTTATTAAGTATAAAATCTGCTATTCCAGTATTATATCTATCTATTATATTTCAGTTCATATTTCAGTTTTCACTCAGTGCTCCTCGATGGCGTGTTTAAAATGTTAGCTTTGAACATAATCTTATCTTTAAAACGCAAATAGCAAATCTAGACTTGTACTGTAATATACTGTAATATAACTGTAATATACATAAATATACAAAAATTGATTTTTAAAAAGTGATAAGATTTCAAGATAACATTTCAAACTCGACTTTGACTTGATACTCAATACCGATTCTGATACCAAAATTATAATTAAAAAACTCTTTCTTTAAACAATAGAATGTCACCATGTTTTTTCCCCCCCATTTTCTTCTGCTTTCTCCGTATTTTCAGGTCGCTTTCAACATTAAATCATTGTACTTTCTTTTATTTTACCATGTGGTTTGATATCTATATAATCCCTCAGTTGTTCAGGTCTGTTCCATACTGGTCCATGGGCGTATACTAGTTTATGAGCTCTTATTCTTGTTCTGAAACAGCTCAAGATCATTCTAAGGGCCTGTGTACACGAGAACGCTTACGGGTAAAAACGACAAAATATTTTATCTGAAGTGCCTTTCTTTTAGACGGTGATGGCGTTTTGGGGGCTTAAAAATGCAAAAAACTGAAACCGCCCTCCAAAGTGGAAAACTTGAATACGCTCCGCCGTAGCGTTTTCGTCTATACTGCCCAAAACGCAAAACTCTGGTCAAATCAGCTGATGTTGCATACGCGTTTACGTCACAATTTCTGGATATTTATATTTGTAAAGTAAATTGAGTTAAATAAATTAAAAAAGGTAACTCAATTAAATTAAGAAAATAAATTAAGGAAGATTCTACACATGCGCGCAGACATAGTGATAATGTATCACAGCATCACCCAGCCGCCTGGCATGCATACCCAATCGAATTCCACACACTTTTGCGTCACCGTATGCACGCAGATTTCCTCCCGAAAACGCTCGTCTAAACGCGGAATAAAAAGTGAAGACGCGACGTCACTTTTGCGTCTTCTGTTCAGACCGTCATCATATAAACGTAGCCTAAAACTATTCAGGAAAGGTTCATTTCTGTCCTGTGAATATGACTTTTTTAGTATTGATACTTACCCAAATGATTGTCTAATTTCAATACTAGTTTTCGTATTAATTAGTATTTGATTTTTGATATTCTGACAACCCTAATACAGGAGATATTTTTCCAAACACCGTAAACATTTGTAAATTGCAGTATTCTTACCTTGCAGCCTTCACAGGTAATGCATCTGTAGTGATAGCCTGTAGCTTTGTCCCCACATACCACACATGGCTCATCCTTCTCGAGGTAGCTAGGTATGTACCCTGGCGGAGAGACAGACACAAACAATGTCATGAAAACCAATTCAAGGGTCTGTGCATAAGTTTTTACAAAGGAAGTAAAGGCATTCAAAATATGTCCCTGAGACTCTCATAACAATACAGTGAACAGAGATTGTCCTTTGCAATGAATACAAAAAAACTCACTTCTCGGTCAATATAAGTGTTTTTTTTTCCTCAGTTGAACTCATGGTAAACTTTGGCGGAAAATAAATTGATATAGAAGATTTGTATGTTTATCAAAGTAAAACAAAAATGTATTTTTGTCAGATCTCGGAAGCTAAGCAGGACCGGGCCTGGTTAGTACTGGGATGGGAGACCAAATAGGCAGCAGTGACAAAATTCAGATTTTTTTGTAAAATCAGATTTTTTGGCAAGGTTGTTCACATTTCAAATTAAATGCGACTTGTATGTGATCTCCAATGTGAACTTTAAATGCCCCAAAAGTGTTCCGCATGCACCTTGGAGGACACGACGATGTCACACGCAGCAAGCATGCTCAGTGTTTACGGATGTAGCCTAAACATGGACACTAGCAATGAGCGCCTGGAGATTTTAAAGTTGCTGTCGTACCGGAGACAGAACATGCACAGCTTATTTGTTTCAGGGAGGAGATTGAGAAGGTGAAGGGCAAGGTTTTTGGCCATGGCGTTTTGTGGGTTCCTCTTCAGTAACGCAGCTATCAAGCAATTCTATCGGCTCAACGTTGGGCTTGTCTCCTAAAATACGGCCCAAGGATTACACGAAAGAAAGTAAAACGTGTTAAATTGTGAACAAATTATTACCCCCCAATGTACAAATTAACATACCACTTCATATCACCTTTTGACGGTTAGTATAAATGAACTTTCATATTGTAATATTGTTTTCGTTGGAGTTTATCCGTCACCAATGTTCGATTTGATTGTATTGTCACAGTAAAGTCATCACATCTGTCATTCAAACAAAAGAGACAAAGAGATCAGACGAACACAGCACCATCTGGATCTCTTTTCTCTTCTCCTCTCTCTCACTCTTTAATCTTTTTCTCTCTCTCTTCATTTTTCCTCTTTGACTCCTTCTTTATTTTCCTTTTAGTGTTCTCTCCTTTCCCCCTCTCTTCTTTTTATCTCTTGCTCATTTCTTTCTATGTATCTTCTTGCTTTTTCTTCTACGCTCTCTCTCTTCTTCACAATTTCTACCACTTCTTCCAATCCAATCCAATCTCTCTCTTTTCCCTCCTTCTCTCTTGCTCTCTCTCTCTCCTTCCTCTCATACAGTGACCACCCACTTTGATTCCGGATGTAAATTTTCCATTCATTATTCCCATAGATTTTAAAGATTTTTTTAAAAGACATTGTAAAGGCTAAGCAGCTACGTGCTAAATAAAATCCATAACGCTATTGTTTTAAGAACAAAAACACATTTAAAACACAAGATTAGGTGAAATGTTGTATTAAGTTTGCGGGTTATAAAGTTTCAGAAACAGATTTTAGATCAAATGTTACGTCTTGTGGTCATTACTCACCGTGTAGCTGATAAACCCTGAGCAAGCTTTCAAACTTTTTTTCAGAAAGTCTGTGGGAAAAATGAATGAGAACCGGGGGGTGGACGGTCACAGTTGAACTCCATATATCTTTTTGCTCTTCCTTCTTCCTTCCTCTCCCTCTCTTGTTCCCCCCTCTCTCTACTCTATTGTCTCTCTCTCTCTCATCTTCCTCTCTCCTTTCTTTCCTCCTCTCTCTCTCTGTATATAGATACAGCTCTGGAAAAAAATAAGAGACCACTGCAAAATGATCAGTTTTTCTGATTTTACTACTTATAGGTATGTGTTTGGGCAAAAGGAACATTTTTGTTTGAGTCTATAAACTACTGACAACATTCCCCCAAATTCCAAATAAAATATTATCGTTACAGAAAATGACAAATGGTCAAAACAATGCAAAGAAACAACATAATACTAATGTTTACACTTAAGAAGAGTTCAGAAATCAATATTTGGTGCAATAACCCTTAGTTTTTATCACAGCTTTCATGCATCTTGTCTTTCACATTGTTCTTGGGTGTAGAATCCCTCAGTCGTCCAGGTAGAATCCATGACAAAAGGAGAGATTCAATTTGTTAACTGGACAAAAGTTTATTTGGTCAAATACGTTTTGCAGCTCATCCAAGCTGCTTTTTCAGTTCTGGTGGTGGACACTGCTTAAAACAGTCTGCAGAGAGGAGCTAACTACAGTGAAATTACTATGAAACTATCACACCTGTTTGTTTTCAGTTTCTGTTGGTTAAGTAAGCCTATTCAATATGCAGTGGAAGTGAACTGAAGAAGCAGCTTGGATGAGCTGCGAAACATATTCGACCAAATAAGCTTTTGTCCAGTTGACAAATTGAGTTTATCCTTTTGCCATTGTTCTTGGGTGACTTTATTCCACTCCTGGTGCAAGAACTGAAGTAGCTCAGCTTTGTGTTTGTGTTGGAATTCAACAGACGCTGGAATGGAATGGATGTAATACATGTAGAGATGCTGATTTAAAAAAAAAAAATGCAGTGGTCTCTTGTATTTTTTCCAGAGCTGTATATCTCTTCTTGCTCTTCTAAATCTTTCTCTCTCTCCCCCCCCCCCCCTCTCCATCAATTATCCTCCTCTCTCTCAACCCCATCCCTGCTGTTTTCTCAATCTCAATTTGCCTCTCCGAGAAGAAACCTCAATCAGGGTCCTCTCCCCGCTCGCACCTCCACCTGTGTCCTGCGTCCTTTGTCCTCTTGTCCACCGGGGGTCACTCTCAATGGTCTCTGCGTGGGCTACAAACGCATACAACAGCACCACAACCTCCCCTAACACTCTCCCTCACCTCTTCTTTCTTTTCTTCTTGACAGGGAGCATGGCACGGACAGTTCAATACCGGCGTAGTTTGATTGTCTCTGCCCGCTCGAGCACAAATGGAGGTGTTTGGAGTGGAGGATGAAAGAGGCTGTAGCAGTGGTGGTGTTACACAGGTATTGCCTATAAATCACTCTCCCGGTGAGTTTGGCTGTTCAGGAGCTCTGTGGTTGGGCGATTGCCGTTTAAGAGGATAGGTCACAGAACCGGCTGAAGATTAGAGGTGGAAAGCTGCTTCAGATTTGGTGGTAAATACAGGGGAAATTGTGCAAAAAGTAATGTTGCTGTAGTAAAGATCTTAGTTCTTGCAGTGGTTATAATATAGCGTGCAAATATGTTTTAAATAACTGCTAATTAAAATAAAAATGAATAAAAATAAAACAAAAAATGTAATTATTTAAAGGGGCACGGCTTAACTTTTATAGAGAGGAAGTGCACCACTACTTGTCTCCATGGAGATGTTATTGCTTTACTATTATGTATCTTTCTTGGATTTATTCAGTTACAGGTGTTGCCCAAAAACACATCCCTGCATTCTTACAGTTACTGAGCTCGCCTTTCCACAGACCTGACCTCTAACTGCCTAGTGGCGTAACGGGCGTGTGTCCATAAAGACAAATGGGTTTAATTCCATACTGTGAAACATATCAGAAAAAGAAATATCATCTCCATGGAGACCAGCAGGTGGCGAACCCTCAAGGAAAGCGGCAGAATACAACTTTAATATTTCAAAATAGATTTCACACAAAAATTATAGTACAGTGGTACCTCACCTTATGAAATTAATTCGTTCCAGAAGTGGTTTCGTAACGTGAATTTTTCGTAAGTTGAGTAGCTATTTCAATGGAAAAAGCCTGATTCGTTCCAAGGCCCCGATCCAAGTTTTTTTTTTATAGTGTAACATTTTTTTATAGTGTAACATTGTGTTCTGCGTAGAGACTGTAAACCCAGGACTAAACGTGGACTATACCAGGTCTAGACCAAGCAGCACCGGTGTACCTCACGAGGCTGAGGCGAGCAGCGACTGCGTGCGTGGGGGGAAGGGGGAGGGCGGTGTGTGTGCGCGGACACATGTGTGATAGCGCACGCAGCATGACCCGGCGCGGGGCTGCGAGCAGAGACCCGTGCTCAAACCGTGCCAGGTCTAAACCAGGTCTGAACCAGGTCTGAACCAGGTCTGAACCAGGTCTAAACCACCGCGTGCGAGTCTATTTCCTGGTTTCGTTTCGAGTCACGGCTGTGGCGAGCAGCGAGGGGGACTGCACGCAGTCTGAGCGCATGAACGAACGCGTGCAAGAGCCGCGGTGGTCTAGACCTGGTTTAGACCTGGTTTAGACCTGGCACGGTTTGAGCACGGGTCTGGTGCTCGCAGCCCCACGCCGGGTCATGCACGTGTCCGCACTTCTCCGCCCTCCCCCTTCCCCCACTATTAATACATTTTGTTGAAAATCTATGAAAGTTTGAGTGTTTAAACGAGAGAGAAATGTGAGAAAAGTTTAAATCCAGTCTGAGAAAAGCGTATAATGTGTGTGGCTGAGTGCGCATTATTTGAATTTTTGAGATTTCGCCTTTCGTAACTTGAATTTTCTTTCGTATCTAGAGACCAAAATTTAACGTGAAGGCGTTTCGTAACTTGAAATTTTCGTTTGTTGAGTCTTTCGTAAGGTGAGGTACCACTGTATTTAGATTACCTGAAGTAGTGTCCCGTTACATGAAGAAGAAATAAAGGTTTGTCAGTCTACAAAAAGTACCTTAAATTATAATACATTTTTAATTTGAATTTGTAGTAACTATGGAAACTTTATGGGGTTAAATAAAGACCTAGCACACACTGACCATAACTGATTTTGTTTCTTTAGTGCCCTCTTCTGGTTGAAGTTAGCATATCTGTCCCTATCTAGCAATGGATATAGTAAACTAAAATATATATATATACATGTACATGGTATTAGAGCTGTTTTGGTCAAATGAATAGACTAAAGACGAAACAAACCTGATTAAATTTAGCTGTAAAAGGTGCAAAAAAGTGTACTGTACAAACTTGGCATAAAACTCCTGTTGGTCTAATCTGATAAAGTGTTTTCAGTAGTACTATCAAGCGTGGACAAGTACAATGGACATGACAAATGATTCCTCAGATTGTGATGAAGAAGTCTGGGACAAGAACCAAAACCCAGACAGAAGAAAAATAGTCCTGGCTCTCACCGCAAGCCTCTGCTAATGCCGCACTAACGAATATTGTTAATACCCTTCATTAAACAGTCTGATGAGAGCGCTAATACAATAATGAGTGAGGCAGAGACCGAGTTGGTACTTTATATTTCATTATCATTGATGGATTTCTCAATAAAGAAAGTCAATAAGAGAAAGACTGAAGTGGGATACCTAAAACTTTCTACCTGCATATTTGTAGAAGGAGAAGTTCTGTGGATGGGGAAGTTTATAGCAGATTTTTGGGTTTGAAAACATGGGTAATGTTGGAATTTGAAGGAGCCCCCACCAAGGCGTTAGCTTTTCTTGCAAAGGTAAATCTGATCAAGTTTAAATTAAATAATGGTAAACAATGCACACAATTGCTTCCATAACATTGGCATGATAAATTCTAGAATTATTTCGGTTCATCACTGTTAAAAGCAACACTGTGTAACTTTTAAGAGGCGGCATATCACCTGCATGGGTCCATGGAAAGAGAAAGTTAAAACCATACTACTTTTACTACTACTTACTAGTCAAAGTCAAAGTCAACTTTATTGTCAATTCTGCCGTATGTGTTCAACATACAGTGAATCGAAATTCTGTTTCTCCCTGGCCAAGCAGTGCAAAAAAGACACAATAAAAGACAACACAAAAACTATCTAAGGACAAAAATCTAAGAGCAGTGCAAATAATAAATACCTATTTATAGATGTCCAAAAATAATAGAATGTGCATTGAAAAATAAAGATAAAAATAAATGTGCAACAGTAGTAATTTCTTAGCAGCAGTTTTTAAAGTGTTTAGAGTGATGTTTTTGTTTTGTTTTGATTTTTTTACTATTTACTTACTATTACTACTGAGTTTTATGCCATACTGTGGGACATTATAGTCAAAATAACAGCATTTACATGGAAACAAACAAGGGCCCTCCTCTAGAACAAATAAGAGAATTCCAGCCCAGTCACAGCAAGGACATAGTTTTTTCTATTTTTTTCAGTGCAATAAAAGCATCATGAAGCATCATTGTTTTGGCTAAAAAGGTCTCTAATAATCAGACTGAGCTGCATTTTACCAATAAGTAATTTTAATATTTGTCATTTTGAGATGTTTATTTAATTTTAACAGATACAAAGAGTAAAAACCCAGTGTATGTCCTGAAAAGAGGTGACTAGCTCCCATCCTCCATGTGACCTACTTTTGAGTCCCAGTTGAAAATCCTAAGGAGGAGTTAGTTAATTCTAGGTGTGAAAACAATAACTGCACAAATGTCCACTTCTCAAAACTTGTCTGAACATGACCAGTGAAAACAAAACATAAAAATATACACCGTTTGCTTGTTTTTGGCATTTAAAAGCAGCATTTAAAAAAATATATGACTGTCCATTAAACAAAACCACACATAATTGAAGCTGTATTTTGCTGTTTCCATGTCTCCAGACTATTTACTAACGTCCTCATCTCTAAATTGTGACTCTTAAGCAGCTTGAGGACAAACTGTTCCCTGTTTTCTACTGTTGTCTCATCTAGAGCAGACACAAGCAGGCAGCAAGAGGCAAAACAGGAAGTAGTCAATTTCTGGACATTTTACATGATGTATGGAGACTGCAAAGAGGAGGCTGGGAATTCTAATCTCCAATTTACAAATAGGTCATATTTTTAATAGTGAGAATATATTTGTTGGAGAAAATGAATGTTATAATGTGCAGAAAATAAATTTGGTACAAAGGTTTAAGTGAAATGGGAAAAATACAACATACGAATGATTTAGAAATATACGTGTTTAGTGTTTCTCATTAACTGAAAAGACGTTCAGACTGAAAATATATTGTTATTGCAAATTATACTTTTGAAAGTTGTATTACAGTGGTCCCTCGCTCTATCGCGGTTCACTGTTCGTGGCCTCGCTGTTTCGCAGATTTTTTCGCATTGTATTCTGCGTCCTGATTGGCTAAGAGACTAGACTAGGACTAAACGTGGACTAAACCAGGTCAAGACCAGAACTAAACCAGGTCAAGACCAGGTCTAAACCAGGTCTAAACCTGGACTGGTCCTGGACTAAACCAGGACTGGACCAGGTCTAAACCAGGATTAAATGACCCCGTGCGGCTCTTTGCTGGTTTTGTGCGGCTCTTGCATTCGTTTGTGCGTGTTCGGTTTGTGACTCGGGCTGCGAGAACGCGGTCCTGAGGGGGAGGCATGGTCCGGGCGCCGCGGGTCAATCTCGTGCTCGAAGCCCCGGTGTGTACGCGCGGCCTCGCGCCGGTCACGCTGCTCTGTCACGGATTTGATTACGATGACGTGTCGCGCACTTCTCCAAGGGGTTGGTGCGTGTCGCGTCCCAGGACGTGGCAGTGCTCCTCGCGCGTCCGGTGGGGGTTCCGGGGCCGTGCCTCCCCCCACGCGTCACTATTCATACATTTTGTTGAAAATCTATGAAAGTTTGAGTGTTTAAACCAGAGATAAATGTGAGAAAAGGTTAATTCCAGTCTGAGAAAAGTGTATAAGTGTATATAGGCATTTACAGCCTTAAAACATGTATAATAATTGTAAAATATAAAGTTGTCCTACTTCGCGGATTTCTCTTATTGCGGGTTATTTCTGGAACCTAACCCCTCGATAAACGAGGGATTACTGTATTAAAAAATAGACCATTTAAAAAGGGGTTGATTAAAGTAAATACATGCTACAACTAACGTGTTTACTCAGAAACTCTATATTGCTTGTTCACTATTTTCCCCATTGTGAGACAGGAGCAGAGCCTTGGTAGAAATCTCCACGGTCCCTACTGTTTTATATTTCTTTTGTCTGGGCATTTGAGGCACATCCAGAAGACTCAAGAGGAAGAAGGGGGGGTTTACGCTCCGTGTCACCAATAAGATCGTACAGATCGTACAGACGACTACAGAGGGCTTTGTACACGGAGCTGCCTCATGTTATTCCTATGTGTCTGGAGCATGACATGTACTGTGCATAACATAGGCCCAGCAGTGACAGCCTGTGTGTGTGAGCTCTGCCTTTTGGCTCAGTGACAGCTCTGGGAAGGATGAAGGAGGGCAGAGCAAGAAAGGGCAACAGGGGGGAGAGAGGAAGAGAAAATGGGGAATGCAATAGTGCCGAAGCAACGTGAGTGGTTTTCTATTGATTTAGTTTTATATATATATATGTGAAATGTTGGACACGAGAAAAGGGCAGGGGTATAAAAAAGATGCACAATTGCGGCCATATGGATGAGGTGCGATGGGGATGGCTTTCCGAAAGCACCTTCCAAGATAATTTAAAGCAGTTCGGAGCTCAAAAGGATTACAGAATGGACCAATGTATATGTTACCGCAGTTCAATAGTAAAAGCAGATGCCATGAGCTTAAAGTTAGAATAATAAAGATCTTGGAAACACCAGATAAGTCTTTTTACCAGGTGGCAAAAAAAAATAAAAAAATAAAAAATAAAGATGTAATTGGTGGTTTTCAGATTCTAAAATGGGAAGAGACAGTTTTTCCTATGATTACTCTGCACTTTGTAATGAAATATCCAAAAGGTAAATGCACAAATGTTGAACCTGATCATTTCTAAAAGTGACGAGAGCCAACTGAGCTGAGCTGCAACAAAAATCAGCATTTTACCTTTTTTTTTTACCTCATCTGTATTAAATATTATTGGCCTATATAATGTTGTGATGTCATCTAAAACCCTGCAATAACGGTTTGAAGTAAGTGTATCATAAGACTGAATGGGTTTGAATCAAGACCAAGATGAGAAAAATAAAATACTGAAATGGTGACAATAAAAAGACAGATGTTGTACGTAAAAACTATAGTTCATTTTAAAATATAGGCTTAAATAAAGCTAATGGAAATAAAATGTCCTATATGTAACTTTTCTGTTGGGATCAGCAATCTATTTGAGATTTTTTGCCAGAAATGTTCTAGAGTATGATATTAAGCTATCTACGTCGGTTTCTTTTCAATTACACTTGTTTTTATTGCTCAAAAACTCCCCACAGGTCTGACCTGTAACTGGCCTGAAGCGTAACCTGCTTCCCTCTATAAAGGTAGATAGTCTAAGTTTAATACCATGTTGTGGAACATTTAGGCATAGAAATAATTTCCGCAAATGATCTCCAGAAAAGGTACACAGTGCACCTTTTCACTCAATTTAATATTTTTTTTCATGCTCATGAGAAACCAACATTTTGAAGATAGTAATATGTTGTATTATCACAACTAAAGCCTTTTGTTTGCAACTTTGTGCAGTGAATTTCAACCCAAAACATGCACCATAGGTACCTCCAGCTTAGGTCCTGACCAAACCGAAGC
Organism: Paratrypauchen microcephalus; assembly: GCA_036785185.1. Classification (NCBI taxonomy): domain Eukaryota; kingdom Metazoa; phylum Chordata; class Actinopteri; order Gobiiformes; family Gobiidae; genus Paratrypauchen; species Paratrypauchen microcephalus. Next base: position 949,796 of record JAVJIX010000056.1, read on the forward strand.
AAGAAGATCATGGAGATGGTCCCCGGGCGCCCTAATGTGTGCTGCCCACTGCTCCTAATATATGTATATATATATAGGATGGGTTAAAATGCAGAGAAGAATTTCTCCAGTGTGAGATCAATAAAGTTCACTTCTGAATTTGGCTCTTCCATCCATACAAAATTGCAAAAACTAGAACAACCTACTTATATAAACAAAGATTTTTTAAAAAAATGGTAGGGGATAGGATGGTATTAAATGGGCAGACGTGAGGTACTTGGTGATGATTTTTGGGAGACGTCAGCTCCCATGACTGGCACCCCTCGCAGTCACAGAGCCACCCTGAGCCTGGGCCAATGTCGTGGTCGAGTGTTCACAAGCCAAGCCCCAAAATCAATACTGCTGCAGCTCCTGGCTCTGCTCCTGCTCCGCTCCCAGCCAGACATTACTAAAGCTACAACGCCAAAAAACAGAGAAAACCAGTCCAATTTCTCTAGTGTGGCAGTGCAAAGATAAATATTTTGTCTTTTCAACTTTCAATTATTGCTTTTGGAACAGCATCTAAGTTCCAGTTTTCAACATTGCGGGATAGGGCTAGAAAAATAATCCTTACAAAATGTGACTACACCTGCAGTGGTTTGTCGGTTTTGCAAGATAACCAAAAAGATCAGTAATAAGCCAATGGAAAATAGTTAGCGCGGTTAACATGATTAGCATTAACATTGCAGGATAGGGCCAAAAATAATTCTTAAAAAATGTGATTGCACCTACAGTGGTTGGTCGGTAAGTTGGCTAGCAAGATGTACAAAAAGGTCAGTAAGAGGCTAATGGAACACGGTTAGCATGATTAGCATTAGCATTGCAAGCATAAGGTGTATTGCTTTTTTTTTTTTTTTTTACTAAAATGACCAAACAAAAAACTAACAAATGTTGAACTTTGTTGGAGTTTAGGTCCACAAATTTGCTGTAGCTTTTACATCACAATTACAATCTTGCATTTTAAAGTCCATAAAAACAATACATATCTGCATTTTGACAGTTGTAAACAGTTAATTCTACCATAGGAAATTTCACGTGCCTTTTTCCCCATTGTAAACCATAGGGAATTTGCCCCATGACAAGCTCCATTCGCAGATTAAAATAAGATGAAGATATTTCCGTCAAGTTTAAAACTGCTTAATTTATGAAGGCAAATACTCTGAAGATAATTAATTAATTTGTCATGTCAATTTTCCCTAACGTAACATCTGTTGATTATTCCAAAATGAAGGCTCAGCCAATCCAGTCCCTAACGACTTAATGGTTGCTAGGGAGGTTTGCACACGGCAACAGCATATGAGGTGACATTGGAGATTGTAAACCTAATACTATGACAAGCTGAGATTTGAAATTTTAAGATGTTCACTTTTTAAGATGAACTGAGGAAAAAAAAAAGAATTAATAATGCAAGTTTGATTGAGTTGTTCAGGGAAATGGTACTTTCATCTCTAAAGTGCACCCCAAGTGGGTTGGGGGTGTAATGATGCAATAGACTCCTGGAAATGGGAAACTCCTCACAAAGCTTCAGTGCACTTTGTGATGGCTTATTTTTAACCATGAAACTCACATCTGCATCACCATGGCAACAAGAGGTGGCGTAAATTTCAACAGTATTCACATATTTTTAGATGTTGGAGCTAGTTTTGGTGCCGTTTTTACTATCATTCATATATACATTCATGCGCCTTGGTAAGAGTTATCCATAATTTGAAAGCGAATATTTTGCTCATGAAATTGTGAAAGAATTATTGTCAGATCGGGTCACATATGTTACCTAAAGGATATTGTTTCTTTATGTGTAAGAAAGTGAGAGTGAAGTCAATAAACAAAATTTTCATGACATTGCAAAGACAGAAATTACCACTATGCATGAATATGAAAGATAACGAAACGATTAAAGGGCCCGTATTACTCTATTTTCTGATCTTTTTGTATATCTATATACAAAAAAATACCCTGTTCCACCTTGTGATGCCATGCAGTAATAAAAGAAGTGCTCCACTGTGTTTTTAAACTCCATAAATCTTCATTAGAATCATTTGAATAATTTCAGCCCTGGAATTGCCAATCTACTAAACTAAAGGTAAAAGGTAACTGTTAATGTTCAAAAATACAGCCTCATGACATCACAAGGTGGAACAGAGCATTTTGAGCTTTGGGGCTGTAGACAGAATAATAATTAAGTGTTATAACACATGTGTGAAGTAACAGCATTATAACTACAAGCTCTCAAGAGTCAATTCCATGCAATCTAGGGCCTTTCTTTAATTATTTCTTAACACAAAAACCTGGTGAATGTTTTAAAAAAAACTATTAATTAAAAAACCTTTTAGTTGCCAATCTAACTGTGTTTCTATCTTTGTATGATGTAATAATTATATGCTATAAAACATTTCATAATTTTGCCCCATAGGAACGCAGGCTCTGGGACTGGCATGTGCAACACAGACTCCCACAGACTCCGATTTTCCCGATCCAAATGGAGCCTGACAGGTGAGAGTGTGTGTACAAGGCTCCTGCTGCGAGAAGAAAGGTGCGGAAAAAAGTCTTCTCTGGCGATATGTCAACTGACACAGATTTTAATACGTCTATTTAAGTTTCATCGCTCACTGTCACTATTTCAGACAATAAACACGCAGCATTTTACTTCATTAACTGTTATCACGTAACAGATTTAGATCACCGTGTTACCTATTGTTTTAGAAAATGCTATATTTGCAAAAACAAGGTACTAATAATAACAAGGTTTATATGTTTCATGTTGTGTTCTGAGTCTCAATAGCGTGCAAGCTGCTAATTAAACTACTGCACATTGCATCAGGTTTGTGAAGTTGTTGTGTACAGTTTTGTATCATGCTTTTGTATATTTATAGAGAATTGTCATGTGGGCTGAGCATTGGATAGAATCTTACAAGTAACTGTGAGGGAGGGAGAGATCACTAAATTACGCAAACATGCTTGGATGACATCTAGAACCTCTTCAGGCATGTTTTGATGGCGGAATAAGATTATAACATGGTAGAAAGCTCAAAAAATCAAATCTGCATAATGCCCTCTCTGTAAAACTGCTACTCAGACAATGTAAGACACAAGCTGAGCCAAAGTTTTCATTTACTCAAGACAGATGCTCGCGATTTGTTTTTTGTTTTTTTGGTCTTTGCAGGTGACAAATGAATTGAGTAAAGTACAAGAGGCACTGATGAATTATGTATGGCTATTGTCGATGCAGCAGAACTCACTCACTCACTCTCTCCTCCTCACTCACGGAAAAGCTGACATCTGTATTCCCAAACACTATCAGAGCTAAAAGAAACAAGTAGATAGATAAAATGCACGTTGGGAGTTTTTAAAATGTATGGACGGCGTCTCCGGAGAGGATTTAGCTGTCAGGATGTGCTCGATGTCCCTTTTCATTCACACTTGAAGTTCACAGTGTTTTTGTTTTTTTTTCATGTGTGATTTGGTATTTTTACTCACCAGTCACACTCTTCACCGAACATTGGCTGTTCTTTCTCTTCCTCTTCGGGCCATTGAGCCACCTGTAAACAGACAAAAGATAAACATTATTTATAAGTTTAAAGACACATTATGAATCGTTTCTAGTGGAGGGTCTGACATTTGCATATCTCCATACATAGAGATGTTATTTGGAAAAAAATAAATACTGAAACTTAGGGCCTGTTTGTATGAGAACGCTTACGGGTAAAAACGACAAAATATTTTATTGGAAGTGCCTTTCGTTTAGACGGTGACAGCGTTTTGGGGGCTTAAAAATGCAAAAAAATGAACCTGCCCTCCAAAGTGGAAAACTTGAATATGCTCCGCTGTAGCATTTTCGTCTACACTGCCCAAGACGCAAAACTCTTTGTTTGGCAGGACTCACAGTCCACACCTTGTTGCACCTTCGTTGCTTTGTAGTCTAACATGGTCTGAAGCAATAGTTGAACTTCTTCGTCTGACCATGTTTTGTTTTGCTTTTCCTGCCGCAGATGAGAAGAAGGAAGATTCTACGCTCATAATGTATCATAGCACCACCTAGCCGCCTGGCATGCATACCCAATCAAATTCCACACACTTTTGCGTTAGCGTATGCACGCAGATTTCCTCCCAAAAACGCTCGTCTAAACGCGGAATAAAAAGTGAAGACGCAATGCCACTTTTGCGTCCTCTGTTCAGACCATCATCATATAAACGTAGCCATTTAATTTTAGCCCAATATTGTACTAATATTGAAAAATACAAAGCAAAACAAATAGGAAAGAATTTGACCTCTTATGAGAACTTTTATATATGAAATATTAAGACCACATGGTAATATTAAAGAAACCACCACTATTTTGGGTTGAAAATCAATATCTATTGTTTAAAAAAAAAATCCCGCTCCCCCTATCAAAGTCAAGTTAGAAATGCTGGTATTGTTACAACACAAGACAACATCAAAGTTTTCTTGTAAATCATATACAGATTGTAAAAATATAAATTGGAACCTGGAACATGAACTGTGCAATGATGTAATAAAGTATTCATGATTCATCTGGCTTCATGTCAGGGCTGGACATTTCTAATTAACTTGTCAAAATGTTTTCAGGGAGCAAAGTCAGAGCAGGAGTTTCAAGTAGTTTTGGCAATGTTACAGTCAGATTTTGTTTCAAGTTTGCAAATAAAATAAATAAATCTGGGACAAACTAAAGATTGACCAAATTGTTTTTTTTCATATCCAATATTGTTTACAATCCACAGAAACTCATCGCTAATAAGCTCTGCCGATATTTCTGTGCCAATATGTAAGAACAATTTGGATTATTTTCCTGAAATGTTCTAATATAAATGAACTGCAGCTTTGCCCACAGCCATTTTTTTATCATAAGCCTATAATAGTAGTGTAGCGGTTTGAGCAGTCATCTCTTCACACTTAAAGGGCTCATATTACGCAATTTTCTGATCTATTTTATAATGTTGTTTCCACATCAAAAACATAACTTGAGTTGTGTTTTGTTTCATTTTCACATGTTTAACACACAAACCCTGCATATTTAGAGTTCTAGAGGAAGTGCTTCATTGTGTTTTTAAACTCCATACACTTTCACTAGACTCATTTGGATCATTTCAGCCCTGGATTTGCCGATATCTATGCCGAAACAAAAGGTAAACTCAGCTATTAACTTGAAAATTACCACTACATGACATGACAAGGTGGAACAGAGCATTTGGGTTTTGGAGATATAGACAGAAACAAAACACAACATCAGGTATGTTTTTGAGGAGGTAATAACATTATACTATAACATGTCAAAAAGCTAAATTTTGTGTAATATTTTAATATATTTTAATGCCCTAAGTGTTCAAATGCAGCTTTATGTGTATTTTTTAGACAGCAGGTAGGGCAAAATAACATCAGCCTGTTTTAAAGATTTAAGACCGATAGCTGATACATTAAAAGCAAAAACACTGGTCTACAAATTTTTTGACTCGATCTGCTTCCGAGATAAAAGTGGCTAAATGTCATTTATTTTGATAAGATGAACTGAAAATTGATTGATAACTGTGCTGGTTAGCTAATGTACTCTATTATATATATTGATATATGTTAAAACTCTAGACATATTAAAATGAATGTATTGGAATGTGCAGACAGGCTTTCACATAGAACTGGTTGCTTGTAGACACACTGTACCTTCTGATAAACTACCGTTTTTGCCTTATTTTGCATACATTTCCTATTTTGACCCAATACTATATCTTGGAAACTATAGCCAATCAGCACTTCTGACTTACTTTTTCTTTATTCAATCAATCAATCAATCAATTTTATTTGTATAGCACATCAGGCATAAAAATCAGGTAGAGTTAAAAAACAACAATAATAACAATGGTGACAACAATAATAACAATAATAATAATAATAATAATAATAATAATAATAATAACAATAATAATAATAATAACAATAATAACAATAATAACAATAACAATAACAATAACAACAACAATAAAACAACAACATCAACCGCAAGAAGGTGCCAAGGTGTCTCTTCCTAACTCTGAGTAAAGGCCAATGAGAAAAGGTGCGTTTTTAGCAGGGATTTAAAGTGTTCCAGTGATTGTGCAGTTCTAATGTGCAAATGTAAAGTGTTCCACAGTCGTGGACCGGCCACAGAGAAAGCCCTATCCCCTCTGGTCTTCAGTATGGTCCTAGGGACAACCAGGAGGTGCTGGTCAGCAGAACGCAGACCTCTGGATGGGATCTGGGGCTGAAGGAGTTCAAATAAATACACGGGTGTTATACCATTAAGACTCTTAAAAACAATCATTAAATTTTTTAAAATGGATTCTAAAATGAACTGGAAGCCAGTGCAGGGATTTGAGAATAGGAGTGATGTGGTCTCTCCGCTTTTTTCCAGTTAAAAGTCGAGCAGCTGCATTCTGGACCCCCTGTAGGCGGCTAAGCTGGGCCTGGTCTACAATAATCGAGTTGTGATGTCACAAATGCATGAATGGCCTTTTCAAAGTGCAGATGTGGAATGTACGATTTAATTTTGCTTAAAACCCTTAGCTGATAAAAACTTGATTTAAGAACAGAGCTGACTTGCTTTTCAAATTTAAAATTACAATAAAAGATGACACCAAGATTTCTAGAATAATCCTTTTCATAGGAGCTCAGTGGGCCTATGGCACTGTCACAGTTCAGTAGGTCAGAATGACCAAAAACAATGACTTCAGTCTTCAGCTTATTAAGATTAAGAAAGTTTGACTGCATCCATTCCTGAACTTCCTTTAAGCAGTTTACCAGAGCTTGAACAGATCTAAACCAAGAAAAATTTCAGTACTTTTGTTCCGGAAGCATTTTGCTTGTAGACCAGTGAATCGGCTCAAAATATCGATCTCTATTACAAATCATGTTCTTTTGTAAGATTAATGTATTTGTCCATGATCCATGACGAATTAGAAAAAAAAAAAAAAACTAAACTGATTTCTTCCTGTGACTTCAACAGCCAGAATTAAACCCAATGAATAGTTAATGACGATCAACAAATACCCAATACAATCTTCCCTTTAAAACCCCAACATGGAGCAGAGCCATATTGTAGTGTTTAAACTCCGACAAGTTCTTTTTTCATTGCATTGACAGCAGGCCCCAGAGCTACTTGGGAGACTCTGTGTTTATGTCCCCATTCATCATGTGTGTGCATGTACCAGCCAACCATCTGCTGCCCAAATTAAACTTCACATATTATGCTATAATTCTGTAATTCTGCAAAGACGACTGAAATAAGCCAGGAGCAGGAAACTGGGGCCATGGCAGTGTCTATTAAATATACTGTAACGCTCGGTATGACACAGTAACAGTGATTCATTGTAACTGGATCTGGATTTAAATGATGATTGACTCATTTCTATACTAATGTGAGTGCTATTACTATTATAACTTATTTCCTTTTGTTGTTTTTGGTCTCAAAAATTTGGAAGGTGTTATTTTATCTGACTCACTTTATTGTAGTGATATTATATATTACTGAACTGGAGTCACTTTAACTGCTTTTTGTTCACTGCTCAGAATCAAAGACATTTATTGTGCAGCGTTCCTGTGCCTTTTAACCTTACAGTGTTGTGTTTTTTAGTTGAGTGTACATGCTTATTATTATTATTTATCTTAATTTTGATGCATGCTCTTTTTCCAACTGTTTCTTAAACTTGCATTGTGACACTGCAATTTCCCCATTGTGGGACAAATAAAGGATTATCTTATCTTATCTTATTTAACTGTTTATGTACTTGTTTTTGTGTTTGTTTTATTTATTTACATATTTATTTATTTTTAATCTGATTTCTTTCTTTATTCTTTCTTTCAGACAGACACCCATTCTGGCACAACTCTATCCATTCTATATGAGCTTGAAACTGACAAAAATATCATAATGTACTTATATGGCTACATTAACCACAACTGCTCCCTACAACACTTCTATAACGAGTTTTAGGCTGCATCCCATTACTCTGTCTTATCCCTTCCCCTACCCCTTTATCTACGCCTTCGTCTTGCCCCTCGATAACGAGCTGAGAGGGCTCGGGGTACGAATGTTCCCCTAAGAAATGGGACACCACTCGATTATCGTTTGCGTCATCATCCCTTGCCCCTATCTGGCTGCTACGTCTACAGAGGCGACAACAGTTGACACAAACAAACGTAAACAAATGTCAAGGATTATCGTGTACCTCAGCTCGACAAAAAAACTAGCTTGTTTATACATGAAAGTTCGATGAAAACGATAATGTCGGCTAAACAGACATCACTACAATTAAAACCGCAACAACAGTTCACTAAAAGTAACGCAGAACATAAGCGTCATAATTGTAAACCATGATAAACTGTTAATCGATAATTACAACTGCTGAAAACACATTTATGAGACTCCTTGGCTGGTCGATGTGACGCTGCCATCCTGATCCCAAAACCTGCCTGAGCTTGTAGGTGTACTCCTTTGTTTTAAGTCTGGTCGAGAGCTTACTTCGTTTCAAGGGGTATGTAGCCCTCGGTCGTGGCCCGAGCCCTTGATCAAAATTAGAATCGGGACACCCCTTGCCCTCACATGAACGCACAAAACCAAGGGGTAGGGGTAAGACGAAGGGGTATGACAGAAAAATGGGACGCAGCCTTATAACTGCATCTTCAAACCTAAAGTGAACCATGGACCTATTATTTGCAGCCTTTGTGACTCAAATTCCAATTCCAATTTGATTGCAACATACTGTGTAGTGTGTGTTCCATTTGACACATTAAAGACAAAACTGTTATGGAAGTGCAGATGAGGCATTATGAAATCTATAGGAGACAGGCTCTTATGTGCATGTCTCCTGGGTCTCTCAGTGGTTCAGTCAGACCAAGTCCATTAGCAACATAAATCACATGAGCTGCTCTTAACATACACACAACTTCTGCGCCATATTTCACTGCAGTTTGCAGCACAAAGGCACAAAGTCACAGTTGTGGGCTGTTAAGTATATACTGTAGTATATAGCATATTAGGACTAAAGCACTCTCGCCTCATAGCAAGAAAGTTACGGGTTTAGGTTACGGGACTACCAGGCTTTTCTATGTGGTGTTTGCATGTTCTCTCTTTGTCTAGGAGGGCACTGACGTTTCCTTCATCAACCCAAAACATGCACAATCCTCCAGCTACTGGAGGTACTGACCAAGATTAGGGTGAAGTGAAGTGAAGGATGGGTCAAATACAGAGGACACATTTTCCTACTTGGACAATAAAGTGTACCTTAAAGATCCCATGACATGGTACTTCTTGATGCTTTTATATGGCTCATTAATGGTTCCCTAATACTGTAAATGAATCCTTCTTCAAAATCAACACTCAGTGCATGAGAAACAGAGATAAGATGAGAAAGAGTATTTTTTTCTCTCTGAACAGGCCATAATGGGCATTGTTGCTTGAATGCAAATGAGGAGAAAAGAGATGGTCAATAGTAGAGGGTGGGGGTGTGGCCAAACTCTCTGCTCTAGCTCTCAGCTGATCCATTTCCGTGTTTTTGCACGGGGGGAGAGATTTGAAGCGTTCCATTGAAAAATAAGCACATTTTCACAGAAAATAAATTAAACCACTGCTGTTCAAAGGTCCAGAGGCTCAGATAAAGGACTTCCGAGCCTAGAAACACTCAGACGTGCCTCCAGGCAAATAAATAAACGCATTTCGCATTGCCTAGCGCATTCGCAGTCCAAACTCTCTGGGCGTGATTTACAGAGACGCTGAGTACAGACAGACGGGGGTGGAACTGCATTTGCATTTCTTTTTTCGATCTGACGTCAATAAAGTGCCTTGTTCAAAATCGCCCGTTTGAGCTCCGATTTTCTGTAACGCAGAAAAGGATCGCAAATGCTCAGTTTAGACATTTCGCAACTTTTAACCATGGGGGGGCCTAAACAGGGTAGGGGAGCTCACATTAACGTTCAAAAACCTCAGAAAGTGAAAATTTCATGCCATGGGACCTTTAAGAATAGAATGAAGAATCCCTTTAATTGTCACTATTCATATGTACAATTTACATTATACATACTCATGATGAGATGAGAAAGCATCTCACTTAAGTAAGAAGAAAGCAAAAAAAAGAAAGAAAGAAGGTAATGCCGGTTTTGTATTGTAGTGAATCACTTTATTTCAGTATACTTTGTGACTCTGTAATGGTTTAATAGAGCGGCAGAGGCTGATCAGATAAATTATGAGTAACAAAATATTCAAAAGAATCATAATGTGATATTTTGAGAGCATTGTTGCGTTCTATTATATGTTTATTATTTCACTCTTGTTTAGTAACAGTGTGCACCCCCTACACACTGTACAGATGTTATTTTTCATAACCATTTTTCATAACCATTTCTCCAACAATTTCTCCAGTGTGAGATCAATAAAGTTCACTTCTTCTTCATTTAAAACACTTAGATTTTTTGACCAGAAAGCTGAAAATGTACCTGGTTTGCACAAAAGTTGCAAAAATAAGTAAAAATGACTAGGAATAGTAGATATTATATAAACCATATACGCGGTTTAGTAGTGAAAAAACATATGTCTTTAGTTCCTGTTTAAATATAGTTAAAGCAAAGCCTTTTTAAATACACACAAAAATATGACTTGGTTTACTCGTCTATTACCTCTTGATATTTTCGAGTGTTGTTTACATTAGATTCCCCAGTGGCAGCATTTTTTTGTAACAATGTTTGGGATGTTTTTTTTGTACAGAAAGTATTCCCCAAACATAAAAACTGGCTGTTTCTGTTAAAAAGAATCTTCAAACTCTCATTTCCTCTTGGGTAATACAGCAGCAGAATAATTGGCTGTTCAGGAGTTACTGTAAATGAGACGCCTTTGCAAAATCCACTCTTTAATTAGGCCCACACTTACTTTCCCTTTGTCCCATTTTTACAACAATACGCTGTTAAATAAAGTCTGAATCTGGCAACGTAAGAGCACCACTTTGAGCACCTTGTAAGTCAAGTGGACGTTCAGTAAATTTAAATAAATACTGTCTGAACACTGAATGACTGTGAGAATGGTCTGCCAGTATGCATCAAAGTGTCACTTTGAACCTCGCCATTGTCCAAAATGAAATAAACTCTGTAATAATAATCATGACAGAACAGCTAGATGAAAAGAGTTGCACTTTTTTAGCTAAATTTATGCACAGTGACAACCCTAGATACTTGGTTTACTTTACTTTTGCTACAACTGTGTTTTTTAGAATTTGTTAATACTATTATAAATACTACTAAAAGTACTAGGCCAGTGTTTCTCAAACTGTGGTACCTTGCATGGCTCTTCAGTTTGTGAGTATAGTCCTGTTATAGACTTGATTTAAATCTGGTGGTATTTGGAAAGCCACATTTTTTCTTTGGTGGTATTTGGTGTGAAAAGTTTTTTAAAGTATGATAAAAGGAGAAGTTCAATTTGTCAACAGGACCAAGTTTGTTTGGTTGAAAATGTTTCGCCGCTCATCCGAGAGGCTTCGTCAGCTCTTTAAAGCTTTTTAAAGTAATCAGTAAACTCCCAGCAGTTGGGAATTAACTAAATATATGTAGCGAAAATATTAAGTTATAATGCTAAGTTTGAGTATTCTGGTGCAGTTACTCTTTCATTTGGTAGTATTCCAGACCCTCCAGGAATTCGCGATGTTGCGATTTGCAACTTCAACGCAACTTCAGCCAATCCCCGTGAATTCAGGGCGGTGTTGCAATTTTGACCAATCACCGCAACTTTCCCGCAATTTTACTAATTTTGACCAATCATCGGCGACGTATTGAACGCCGACCAACTTCCTTCTGCTTTACTTCCGTGTGACGAAACGAAACTGCGGCCGTGTCCCAGTTCCCAGAGCGCACAGCTCGGAGCGCGGCCCGAAGGGGGCTCAGACTGCAGTCAAGGCGGTCCACACTTGCTCAGCCCCGACTGCAGTCCGCGGACCGCTTAACGACTGCGGTCTTCGGACCGCGTGTTAACTGCGCATGGGACAAAAAAGAAGTGGGACAGCAGTTGTCGCGCCGGTGTACTGTCGAAATGTGTGACGCACATGCCCTTCGGACCACGCTCCGAGCCGCGCGCTCTGGGAATTGGGACACGGCTTCTAATGGCAAAGAAACATGTCTGCGGTGCCATTTGCCCACAAAAATAACAGCAAAAGACCGCGCGAAACAGTTCCCCTCCTAGTAGTAATTTTATTTTCGATGTTGGTAAGGTTGTTTTAGGACCATATCTGTGATCTCTGTGTCTTTGTATTATTCTTTGTCAGTAATAACTCAGTATTCAAAATATTACTCAATTTTAATTACAAAAAGGGAAAATCGCAACTATTTATCGCAACTTTCACTTCCTCCCGCAACAAAATCGCAACAAAAACCTTAAAAGCACCGCAACTTTCATCGCAACTTTTTGGAAAAGCTCCCGCAAATTCAGGCATTTTAGCCCGCAACAATCACAAAAAATGCCCGCGAAATCCTGGGGGGTCTGGTATTCAGAGTGTAGTTACTTACCTCAATCTAGGGCTGTGCGATTTGGACAAAAATGTATATCTCAATATAATTTTTTATATCTCAATATACAATGTAAATCTTTTTGTGAAATACATCCTTTCCCTATGAGGCTGATGATTACAAATGTAAAAATGTAAATATCAGATTTGTTTTGGTAATGCCTGTTCTGGATTTTAAAAAAAATCTAAACCTAAAATAATAGTTTTATGCATAATTACATAGTAGCTCTCAGTTATCACCTATAAGGGCTGGGCATAATAATTTGACTTTACCTTCTACAGCAAACACTTAACCAACTTCTCCTCATAATAATCTCTCTTAGATTTATATCTTGAGTAAAATTATATTGATATATTGATATATCGCCCAGCCCCACTTCAGTCAAAGGAATGCATTGCTGTTTTTGATTAGGCTTCAAACTGTATGATATTACTAAGAAATAAAGAAATTGTGCATGTGTGCTTATTCCTTTTCTAATCAGTGATAAATAAATGCATGACAAACGGTGCAGCAAACACAATTCTCTGTCAGTTATGTTACACAAGAAAGTAATGTAACACAATGTGAAAATTCAAAGTATTCACAATGCTGTACTCTGACAGCTGTTCATATTTCATTCTCATTCCCTGACTCCCGGTGAAGAGAGCGCGCTTCCAACTTCACTTAAATCGTCACCCTGCAGATCTGCATTCACACACTGACATCTTAAAATATCCTTCAGTAAATAACGTTTTCCTCTCCTCCTCAGCCATCGTAATATCTACCACAGTATTGACAGCTGATCCAGTCCGAGGTGCGCTGTGTCTGACCATTGTCACAGTGACGCTTTCACTGACAGCTCGGAATTAAAGTGGCGAGTGAGTGGGACTGACGCGCGCTGTCATTCGGGGGTAAATGCTTCCTGCCAAATGACTCCACATCAGAAGAAGCGTGCTAGCTCCGGGCGACAGGCTTCAAAGTGTCATGTGTGAGGAGAAGAGTGCGTCCCGGTGGAGGGGAGGTGTCAGGAGCATGAAAACAAACTGGAAATTCATGCTGGGCACCTAGAGACGTCTCCTATAGATGTGGTGCTTGACTGTTTTTATGTACACAGCGAATGCATAGAGGCAATGACTAATGTGTTGACACTTGGGCTCTTATAAGGTGTAATGTGGTTACACAAAACTGACTGTTAAACTTAATACTTATAGATATTTATGTTTTCAATTTAAAGGTTCAAAATGTTTTTGGATTAAACTTGATACACCTTCACTAAAAGCATTGGGCTTAAAGCTCACAAGTCAATTGTGTGTAGTATATCAATCTATCTATTTAATTTATATAGTACAATATATAGTTTATTTTAATACTGTGACAACACTACCTACTCCATTCAGTGTAGTGAAGATTGCAGCGAGCGCTACATTGGAGAAACAAAACAGCCACTTCACAAGAGGATGTACCAACACAGACGTGAGCGCCAGAGTGGACCTTCATCTGCCGTACATCTCCACCTAGAAGCCACGGACCACTCCTTTGAGGACAGTGAGGTACAGATCTTAGCCAGAGACAAGAACTGGTTTGAGAGGGGAGTTAAAGAGGCTATTTTTGTCAAGAAAGAGAATCCTTTGAACAGATATGGAGGTCTCGGACATCATTTGTCTCCCATCTATAACTCTATCTTCAAACCTAAATCAAAACAAACAAAGAAAACAATAGGGCAGGTCCAGAGATGTGAAAAACATCCATTATGACCCTGAATGGCTCTGCTAACAAGACCCCACACACTCCACTCCCACTGCAGATCTAAAAGGCCCACCTAACTAACAGAAACTGTAAAGAAATAGGTGTGGTAGTTTCCAAGTAATTTCTTTGTAGTTAGCTCCTTCTTTCAGGCAGATATAGGAAGTGTGCACCAGCGTCTGACCAGAACTGAAGAAGCAGATTGGATGAGCTGCGAAATGTATTCGACTAAATAATCTTTTGTCCAGTTGACAAATTGAATTTCTCCTTTTGCCATGGATTCTACACACTACCATAAGGTGTAAAAATGAAGAAGGAGCAGCACTGTAATGGGTTAAAATGTGTCAAAAATACAATTGTTACTTAACTGGGTATGATCATTTCCTCGTGTGATCATTTAAATTTGTAGATCGTCTTAGATCGTAAGCCTGTAGTTAAATGCATTTTAGCCCTCAAACACATACGTTTACAGGTTATCTCCGTGGTTTTGGAACAATGGTAGCCTACATGAGCTGTACTTACAAATATGTGCTGAATTTGACCTACATCTGCTCTCTTTTGAGTTAGTCCTTTTTATTACTACTATTATAGCAAGTGTGTAGTAATTTAATTTAATCTTTTTTAATTTCAGTTTGCCTTGATGATGACATAATAATGTATCATACTATTTTACAGGAAAGAGGTGCTAATTACACTGTAGACTGCACAATAAATAAGAGGCCTTGGTAATTGGATGAGAACCAATAAAATCTGTAGTGATTACATTTTATTATTCTAAGACGGAGACTGAATATTGTATATTTTGATGTAGTAAAACATGATGCACATGTAAAAACACCGCTGGAGTTGCAATACAAGATCTTATTGTAAACGAGAGACATTTTACACATAAAGTCCCTATATCAAAATATTTAACACATACAGTATATAGGTCAAAGTGTGAGATTATTTTTTATTATTTTCCTTGCCAAAAACTAAATTGAAATGCAAATCTGCCATGCATTCGATATGGGACGGTCAACTGTCAGTTTTCATCACTGTAGTAGCACTTAGCTCGGATACGCACCGCTCTGAGCTCCAGAGAAATGACCATGAATAATTGAAGATTTTTTGATTGAAAGACAATTTTTCTTCTTTTTTTCCCTTTTTCAAACAGGTTGGGGCATGACATCTGTATGGTACATTGTGTATAGCTTCTCCTAACCTCCACAGCTCTTTAAGTCATGGAATGTGAATTGCAACACGCATTATTATTATTCCCAGAACTTGCACAGAGACAGCTAGAACAGCGTATTACTTGGCAAAAACAACAAATTATATAATACAAGATTTCATCAACGGTTTCATCCACTATAGATGTGCATGAGATCAGAGTACGCTCAACCAAGTACTTTGAATTACTTTGTGTACAAATTGTCTTATACAAACTTGCCCTGATCTACCTCAAATTTTAAAGGTACATTATGTAACTGTGTAGACTGTGTAACTCTATGTAGATGTTATTGCTTTTTCCTGAAATGTTGCACAATATGGCATTTAATTTAACTATCTCCACGGAGACATGCAGGAGATATCACCAGGCCAAGTTACAGGTCAGCTCTGTGGAGAATTTGACCGCTCACAGTAATAATGCATGTCTTTTGTCTTACTTTTGAGAAATAAAAACACCTGTAAATTAAAGAATACAAGATATATTTGTTTAATGTTATACTGTGTAACATCCCAGACAAAGCAATAACATCTCCATGAGACAAGCAGGAAAAGTTACATAATGTATTTTTAACTTTCACTAACACTGATAATTAAAAGTCATATATACAGTAAGCCAAAGTAAAATATGATGAAAGCATTAAAATAAAAATACTATTACTTGTACAACTAGTTATGCTGTCCTACTTTGCTATCCTGTCTGCACTAGTACAAAATAGTAAAAAACCATAAGCAAAATACACACTGAAAATAGCTTGGCCCAGTAATAAAAAAGACTTACAGTGCTGACCGTAGGAGGCATCGGGGTTGTAAAAAAAGCATGGTAAAGCGTAGTAGTCGTTTTAAAGTTGCAGATGCATGGATTCTTTAAGTATACTTCTGCTTTATGCGATGTCTGTACCGGTGGAGCAGCTATCTTTAGCAGTACTGAAAACACCCTTTCTCACTCACCAGAGGTCTGTTTAAGTTTTGCTATAATGTACTCAACTTACTTGTCTTCTGTCAAGTCCTGGAGCGCTCACATTTAATGACCGAGCTGTATGGGCTGTCAAACAGGTAATTCATCTTAAACATCATAAAACACAGCGTTAAAAAGCACAGTGATCTCACACTCATAGTTATAACTATTAATGCTAAAATGAGTTTACAGTTGATGATTTTTGTAGCAATTTATTTAATTTTTTTCTGCTATTTTATGTTTTTATTATCTACATAGTGCACTTTTTTTTTTTTTTACACAGCCTGAATATACCACAGTACAGAACCCTAAATTGCTCATGGTTACCTAAAAAGGACATCGTATAATTGCTTTATAAACATATTCTTAATGCTATGTTGCATGTTATAAAGTGCCCTATAAATAAACGGATTGTTTTTATTTATACATTTTTGTGCCAATAGATTTAGGCTAGCTTGATATTAGAATGGTATTTTATTCAGGTCATATTATTGCTGGGTTACAAATCACATCAACTTTATATAGGCCAACAAGATGGAGGCAGCTAAAATCAATATTCTTACAAAGCAGATTTTTGCTCTAATACAGTGAAGTCTTGGGTCTAGTCTACAAAACTTCTCGTCTATAAAACTTCTTGCGTTTGTTATAAAATAAGCAGAAAATTTAAATAATACATTTTAGATCTTTTACTAGGCCAGGTTACAGGTCAAATTTCTGGAGAGGCAACCCCACTCACAGTCAGAATGTCTGTTTTTCTAGGTATTTTTGAGGTATAAAACCACCTGTAATTGAACAAATGTAAGGTCGAGCTGTTTAATGTCATACTGTGGAACATTCCAAGTACAGCAATGACATATCCATAGAAACAGCAGGACGCCCAACCAAAAAGTTACATCTATATATCTGTAAGAACAGCTTTACAACAACCTTAAATTTATTGTATGCAAATGAGTGTACATCCCCGCTGTAAATGAAAACCATAAAATAAAACACAACACACATCTCTCAGATCAGATTTCGCTGTTGCTTTAAAGGCACAATGAAGTCAACATCTGCTTTGGGCACAGACAACAATACCAGCGTGTACAAGCACTCGCCATCATGTCCATAGTGTCCAGTGTCCTATGTTTAGAGAACCACAGTGGCCTATTGTCCCCCTTACAGCTGGCCAGGGACAGTCCTATACATCCAGCCTAATGGACACTTACACTTTGTTCTCCCCTCACGTGTCCTGCCAATGTCCAAATTACAGGCCGTGTGGATGAGAAAGTTAGACAAATCAGCTCTATCCAAAATACACACACACATGTACAATATCCTACACCGAACCACTAATAAACATGTAGCCAGCCCCATTTAGAAGTCCGGTTAGCAGAGGTTTAAAAGTGGAAACATGCTAACGGCTGCATTTAGAGAGTATTTTTAGTTTAGTACTACGCTGTGTACATGACGACAGGATCTGTCTGCAATCCTGAGGAGACAGGAAGTAGTTCAAGAGGTAGATTTAGTTCAGTTAAAATTTGTGATGATGGCTTAAATTGGAAAAAAAATAACAAAAACATGACTCTAAATAAATATATATAGGTATTTATTCTTTGCACTGCTTTTAGATTTTGTCATATGTAACCCAGGTCTATATTTTAATATTACAAAATAGTTGTGCATTAATATATATATAATAAATAAATAAATAAGTAATCTATGGGTTCTCCCTCTCTACCCTTTGAGCTGCCGCTGTCATTTTAATATCCTTCGAAGTCTCGCGGGATTTGAGTTAGGTCCCGAGATTTTCTGCCTCCTCCGTTCGCAATATAGACTAGACACTCACTCGGCTGTTAGGTGCGTGGCTAGTAGGACGGTGAGCAAGCTGCAGGTAACCCATTTTACTCATTAAATCGCTTATTCAACTAAATGATCCGATTTTTAAGCGTTGTGCTCCCTAACCTTGTAGATGCCTCCGCTGCAAGTGAGACACTGACTGATACATGTGTGAAAGAAACTTAGGAATCGGTGAGTGTTGTGTTGTGTTGATGCTAATGCTAACCGGCGCTAGCGCTAGCCGGTGCTAGCATTGGTTTAGCATCTATGTTTAGAAGTGATTATAAGCACTGATTTATTTAATGAATCACTCAACTGAATCGTATTTGAAGGTGCATAATGCTAAAGTTCTGCTGTGTGGTTTAAGCAGTAACTTTACACTTTATTGACATGTCTTTTGTGCTAATGTGACCTTTTAATCATGATTATTTGCCTCTAATGATAATGATATGCAATTGGGATTAAGTACTATGCACTTTATTATTAGGGAAATGGTGCTGCAGAATTATTTTTCTATTAATAATGTACATTCAGTTTGCTTACAATTTATATTACTCATTGCTATTTATTTATTTATTAGGCATCTATTGTGTACACAGATTATTTATACATGCATGTTCTTGCACAGGCCAGGTTTTTGGACTACTGTTGGGTTGTCCTGCTGCTACTAATCAAAGGGCCAGCAGCCCAACTTAAGACCTGTTTGACCTGGATCAGCCTACACTTCAGTGTGCGGTAGGAGGCTCTGTAGCCTTTTTGTAAATCGTTTCGCTCACTCCACCACCCCCAACGCGCTCTGGCTCGGTCTCTTTATGAGACAATGGACAATGGACACTTATCGTTTCCGGATATCGCTTATACAGACTAACAAAATGGACATTTAAATCTCAACTATCTACAAACCAAACAACTCTAGCGCTCAGTGGAAACGAGCATTACGAACTCTTACTGTGCCTGGGATTTATCGAACTTCTTCAAATGAACTTCTACTGTGGTTTCATCAAAAATTGCTATTACTTACAAGTGCACTTGTCTCTGTAAATATTGTATATATTCATTCAATAACACTTGGTACATGGGTAGCACCACATCTCCTTGTTTTGAGTTTCATTTAACATGCATTCACCTTCCTCCTAGAGTCTGAACCATTCTTTTGATTTTTCCTCCATTCCTTAAAAGTAACCAATTGTGAATCTCATACAGTATCCAAGCAGGTGTTACACATAGATAGTTTTTTGTCTTGTCTTTATATTGTATTTTGTACACTGTCTTTTTTGCACTGCTTGGCCAGGGATTCACTCTATGTCCAACACATATGGCAGAATTGACAATAAACTTGACTTTGAAAAAAAAAATACATACATATATAGTACCATGAAACAATTTGAAAAAATAAATTTCAAATTTTAATTGCAAATTTAGGTGTGGCAACAGTTGGGTCTAAAATAATATTTGGACAATGTTAAATGGGTATTATGCCATATTTCTTGTTTCTACGGAGATGCTATTGCTTGTAAATTGTAATACCTGTAATATTTCAGGATTGCAATAAACATATGTATCTTATTTATTACAGTAAATTACATGCATTTTTATTGCTAAAGAAAAAAGCATTTTAACTATGAACACAGATCTGAGATAGATAAGTTTAATGCCATATTGGGGAGAATTTTCAACTCTTCCAGTCTCCATAGAGACTTGGTGATAGACCCTTCACCAGAAAAGCTAGTAGACCTTTAAGATGTTGTTTT
Organism: Paratrypauchen microcephalus; assembly: GCA_036785185.1. Lineage (NCBI taxonomy): Eukaryota > Metazoa > Chordata > Actinopteri > Gobiiformes > Gobiidae > Paratrypauchen > Paratrypauchen microcephalus. The sequence goes on from JAVJIX010000056.1 coordinate 969,801, forward strand.
AATCTCTAGGAAATGTGTTTTATTGGTATTAAAATAAAATAAATGAATAAAAAAGCCTTAAATTAAAATGTATCTTTTACAATCCTTCACATATGTACTACAGTATCACAGTTTGAAGTATGACTTATATCTCCCTTCAGTCCATATGTTCTTCTCTGATATGGTTTCACTGTACAATATATCAGACAGACATTTACAAGACTGGCTCCAAATTCAAAGCTCTATTTTGAAATGAATTTTTTTGTTCTAAACTGGACAGTGAATATTTTGATGTGCTAAAACATATGGTGTAAAAATGTACTACTTGAATGTACTGCTCGAGCCAAGTAGCTGCACAAAATCTTGGGAACTTGAGAATAATATTGTGATTAAATTTTCTATTTTGACAGCATGATTCTGTTCAAAGTTCACATTTTTAGCCTGCTCACAAGAACTGACAAAACAACATATATTAACTGACACTGACAGCGATAAAGAATCTCATTTCAGAACATGTTTGTACAGATCTAAGCTACAGGGTTAGCAGCTTGTATGCAGAATAAGACTTTGCTGTTTGTTAAGGAAATCATGGTACTATAAAAATTGCGGTCTTTGCTAACTGCGTCCATTCAGGGCCCATGTTACACTATTTTCTGATCTGTTAAAATTTAGTTTCCTCATCAAAAACATACCTGGAATTGTGTTTTGTTTCATTCACACGGTTAACACACAAATCTTGCATATGTAGGCTGAGTTCTTGTCTCAAACGAAACCACTCTGTTCCACTTTGTGATGTAGTAATACAAGAAGTGGTCCACTGTGTTTTTAAACTCCATAAATCTTCACTAGAACTCAAACTAAACTAAAACGCTCACAAGAGTCAATTTTCCATAATGTAGGACCTTTAATCTTGCAGCCCTATTGTAAACAGGAACCATTTTGCACTGAATCTTCCTATGGGTAATTATTTGTTTAACACACCTTGTACAAGTTAAATAGGTTAGCGTAACTTGTTTTTCAGGTTTATCCTTAAAAAGACAGATGTATGAAATGCTCACGTGATGATGTAAGGATGAATCCACATGACATTCTCATTTAAAAGAGGGAAGATAAGAAGACGTAACAATAAACAAAAAGTCATATGCAATTTACCAAGTTTATGCTAGAGGCGCTGACCGGAGCTGGACCTGTCAAAACCGTAGTAATATATGCAGTACTTTACGATTAGCTGTAATGCTCGTTGGATGGGATGCTCGGGGCTAATTGCCAGAGATAACACAGGGTTCTATCAGTCACACATGAAAAACAATGTGAGCGTGAGGCTAGTCCACAGATGCAAAGAGGAACAGAGCCAGTGCAATACCAGGCAACCCCATTACATCAGGTCTATTGGCGTACATGGTCCTGATGCACTGGGAGCATACAACATGGCTTTATCAAAACTAACGACTACTAGACGCCTTTCTTCAATGTTTTGGTCAGATGGGACTTGAGAGACAGTTGAGATTTCTGATGTGGCACATGGTGAGAGGGGTGGGACATGAGGGAATTTATTTTTGTTTTTGTTTGTTAAAAATAAAATTAAAACTAGCTAGAATTTAAAGGCACAATAACTTTGATAATGGAGAGTCTGCCAGCTCCTTGTCTCATTGAAATCCTATTGATTTGTCTGGGATGTTCCACACTGGCATTATTATTATACATCTTCAATTTATTCACTTATTCAATCAGGTGTTTTAAGTGGCCAAAAGCACATTGAAAAATGTGCATTGTTACTGGGACGGGAGGTGGTTAGATCTGTGGAGATGTGACAGTAACTTTGCCTAGGTATAGATATGTTTAATGCCATGGAACATTTCAGGCAAAGAAATACCTGATGCTGCTTAATGCTGCTTAAAAGACACTTAAAAGACACTGACACTACTGCTTAAATGACACCATTTGAGCTTTATTACGCCACACATTGTGTACCTATTTGTATTATATACAAGTTAACTCTACTTTTGCTATGGGTATATGTCACGTTTTAGTCATTATATTTGTCTTGTACTTCTGCTATGGGTATATGTGATGTTTGAGTCATGGTGTCCATTGTCTTGTTTATCAGATGTTTTATCTTCATTGTGGGCCTAGGGAGCGCTGCAATTTCAAATCCTGTGTGTGCAACCTGTACATTATGGTTTTTGACAATAAAGCTGACTTTGAAACTCTGAACTTTGAAAAACCATCTCCATGGAGACAGACCCCTCCTCTAGAAATGTTATGATGCAAACTTGATGTATAGTGATGTTATCTATTGTTTGTATATATATACATATGTATCATGTTTAAAATGATGGGGGGAAACTTAAATGTCTGCACTGAAGTGAGATGCTTTCAATCTCATTGTGAGCATGTATAATGTAAATTGTACATGTGAACAGTGACAATAAAAGGCATTCTATTCTATTCTTTTATATTCTATAAAATAATATAAAAAAGTTACGTATTACGTAAGTTGTGGCAGGCTGTAGTACTAGATACCTGTAAGACTGTACCAGAAACGGCAGTACAGTACAGGCCAAGGGCTAATCATTTACATTAGTTTACATTCATTTACTGTCAATATCTGCGGTGTTCTCAATGCATTGAAATTCAAAGAAGATGATATGATCTAAACTTTTAATTATTAAATGAAATTTGACAATATGGAAATGTTTATTTAGCTAGACAAACAGTGGACACTTTGAACATTTGCCATGTTTTATTTTCATGTTCTTATGTACTTTGTAGAGACAGTTGAGGAATTCTTGGTTGATGAAAGACATACGCATCGATTTGGCTAAAAGCGGACACTTGACGAGTGACCCCTAAAACTCACTCTAAGCACCATCCCTTCTGCAGTGAATATAAATCCTTATATTCTTAATAAAATAATAAGTTGACTAATGAAATAAATTGGTCGACTAAGACACTGTAAACTGACTAATCCACTAAATAAATAAAGGATTATTGCTCTAGTACTTTGGCACAAAAAATGTCCAAATATTAAAAAAAAAATGTTTGGGTTGAGCACATAGACTGTATAAAGAAGTGGATTAAGGGAGTGTGATGTCACCCATAGCGTTTGGCTCCAGTCAAATGAAGCTCACAAGGCTAGCAGTTACGGGGTGAATTTGGAGCCGCGTCTATATTAGAAATAAGTGTTGATATAAGGACAAAATAGCAAAATAAAATCACCAGGATCATGTAGAGATCATGCTCACTTCCTTTTTGGAATGTGGCGGCTAGCACTATGTCCATTTATATATATGGTCCACATCTCCACAGCTCAACACGTTCTGTTCCACCTTGTGAAATCATCAAGTGGTAGTTTTCAAGTGAACAGCTACCTCTTACTTTTTGTTCAGTAGAGCTTGGCAATTCCAGAGCTGAAATTATCCAAATGATTCTAGTGAAGTTTACAAACCACTTCAAAACAACAAGTCGTCATATCAGATCCTTACAAATACCCAATATTCTCTATGTACAAGTAGTGACAGTTTAAACCCTCACCACTTCATTGCCTATACTCTTAATTATCCCTGAGGAGCAAAGCATTATGGTGCAGGTGCTGGGGCTCACACACACACAGAGATAAGCAGTCCAGATTATACCCTGCTAAATCACACGGGACAAATGAAAACTCAGTCATGTTTTCTAATGCATGTCTCTAACAGTTGGCCTCCCCAGTGCTGTGCTCGATAATCTCCTGACAGGTGCACATGTTAGCTCAGGAATTCAACCAGGCTGCGGAGGATTGACTTTCTTAACACAAGCTCGGACCAAAACAAATGGGACGGACAGAGAAGGGGGCAGATGCTGGGGTTCCTGTAACAAAACAGGGCCGTCTCTCATGATAAAATACAGTGTGGAGCATGTTTCTGCTACTTTTCTCATTCTAATCCAATGTAACCCAATACTTAGGCTTGCTCGTTTTTCTTATAAAACTTGAAAATATAGGATTTGCTGAACTGCCTAGAAAGTTATGAATCAAAGTATTACATTACATACCATTATATTATTTCTACAGGAGAAGATTGACTCTAAGATCAAAAATAATGTAAAATTTCATAACCTTTTTTTGTTTAAGATTCCTGGATACGGCCTTTTGGCATTAAAAGCTCTTAAAATTATTGCACATTTTTGTAATATTAGTTATTATATTGTTTTCATATTTTGTATATTTTTTTGTAATATTAAAGGTGCAATTTTTGTGATGGAGGGTTTGCCTCCATGTTAAAGGAAAAGTAACGTTATTTTACAATCTGAGCCTTCTTTCGGTAATAAAACAAGTCGTTTGACTCACCCATAGCACGTTGGTGTCATTTGGAGCTGTTTGGAGCTGTTCCGTTAACATGAGTATTCGGGGCATTACTTTGCGGTCTCCAAATAACACAAACTTTAGCACTTTTCAAATCATAGAAGCCCGATGTCTTAATCTACGATTTCGTTTGAAGCAAAAGTGGCCTGTAATCCGAGATTTAGCCATAGTTTCGAGTAGATAAGGACGCCAGTGCACATGCGCGGACTGTGCTATCAGCTCCCGGGACCCAAACATGAAACGCAAAGCTGAAAACTATGGCTAAATCTCGGATTACAGGCCACTTTTGCTTCAAACGAAATCGTAGATTAAGACATCGGGCTTCTATGATTTGAAAAGTGCTAAAGTTTGTGTTATTTGGAGACCGCAAAGTAATGCCCCGAGTACTCATGTTAACGGATACGCTACAACATAACTTTCACCAAACAGCTCCAAATGACACCAACGTGCTATGGGTGAATCAAACGACTTGTTTTATTACCGAAAGAAGGCTCAGATTGTAAAATAACGTTACTTTTCCTTTAAAGCTTTGTCTGGGATGTTCCACGGTATGGCATTAAACAAATATATATACAGAAAATAACTGTAACTGAATAAATACAAGATCTATTTATATTTCAAAAGCTGTCTCCACGGAGATGTTTACATTCCGGGGAAAAACGTTAAGGTCTGCATGGAATCAAACAGATGGTGGACTCAGAACATAAACAGAACAGAAAAGTTACACAATGCACCTTTAAAGTTTTGATTGGTAACTCATTTTCTCCCATGTGAACCTTTTTAATAGTCCATGCTGAATATAAAAATGCAATATTATACAAAATGGCCAAAGCTCATTGTTATTCTTGTATTCTTCTGTATAAAATTAGATTAAGTTTGGTAATACATTTTAAATCCCACTTTCTCTTTGATTTGTTTATTTCCATTAAAGATGCTATGCAAATGAGCAAACTCTTTTACCGCGTGGCATTCCCCTGAAAATCGCCAAAGTCCTTTTAAAGCTTATATGGACCAAATCGCATACGGCTGCAGTTAATCCCCCTTTGAAGATATATGGAAAATCCTACAGTACATAGTGTTTTGTTTTCATCAGAGGAACTGGAGCACAGATGCAAAGTGGCATGAAATTTCCATGATTCAGACTAATGAACATCCGACTGTCCTCCAGAAACCTCCCCTTACCGAGAAAGAGGGCCACATAAAACCCTGAGGAGAGGTCACGAGTTTAAAGTATAGGGAAAGACAGGGTTTACCTTAGGTCGGGTAACCAGGAAGCAGATGTGCAGACCCAGTTTTAGTGCAGACGAAATAACTGAGGCGAAATCTAAAGATTTTGACTAGAATATTAACAGTTTTCAAAATATCATGGTGATTTAAAGGCGCTCTACTTTTTAAAAGTTATTTTAAATGGTTTGCAGTAGCCCAAAGTTATTCCTCACTTACCGTATGCACTCCAAGCATCCTTTTTAGTTTGTAAACATGTTTCACAACTTTCCGAGGCCAGAGCAGAGTTTTGCCAACAACTAAGATGCTAATGCGCACTTCCTTGTTTGATGCAGACAACACACAGCGCTATCATTTCTAGCTTATGAGTTACTTTTACAATATATACTAGGGTATAAAAAAAATATAATAATAAAGGACATTGTATTTTATTTTTACGGTCTTAAAAAAAATGAGAACAAGTTCATTTTAAAAGTTAGTTTGTAAATGGGTTTTACAAATTTCAGCGTGTAGTAGAGTGTAGTTTTGTTTTCACAGTAATGCTAAACACAACTTACCAAACAACACACACTGGTCTTATTTCTACCTTAAATGTTGCTTTTACAATATCTGTAATGAGGTAAACGTTATTTATATACATACTGAACTTTACTGAAAAAAATCAGGTATAGTCACTTTAAATGTATTCATAACTAAAGGAAATTGTCTTAAATTAACTTAAGCTCTCTGACCTATTCACCCTCTATGTCACCCCATGTTGTGTCTCATTTTCCTACACCTAACCTACATTTCAACTCATAAAACCCAAAGCCCAGGAGTTCAACCCTATCTCGTGATCTACCGTTGTAGACAGATGTAACAAATCTTATGACTTCTATTTTCCGTGCCTTTTGAGGGCCCAGAGCAGCTTTAATGTTGTAGACGTATACAACATGACGGTCATAAAAAAGCACCAAAGTTCAGGAACAACGTGGAAATTGTGAAAGATTAGACCCAGCTGCTGGTTTATCAAGAAAAAAGACATATCTGTGAAATCTTTATCACATTCTCACGTCTTTTATTGAATTTTATGGAAGGAATTGCTGTGTCCTTTATTTTATGTAGATGTTTTGATAATAAGTAAGGAGAAAAGTTGAGCCTTTATCTACATTACACTATTACTATTATATACCGTGACCCGGGTAAGATTAGAGAGCCCTTTCATTTGATTATGTTGTAGTCAGATACTAAATGGTTGTCATGGTTACGTTATCATTGAAGTTCTCCTAAGGTAAAGTTCAGTGATTTGATCAGATACATTTGCTTTTTGACACCGTACATTTACAAATTATATGTAGGCCTAGTAATTTGGCTGTGTGAAAGAAAAAACATCCATAACAGTTTTAACCAGTGATTATTGCTTCTTCTTTCTAATGCGGTTGCCTTTGCAATGAATGTCAGAATAAACCAAAATGTCCTATATTACACTAAACTGACTCCGTGAGCTTTTACCCATGTTATATTGCTGTTATCTCCTCAAAAACATACCTGGAGTTGTGTTTTGTTTCATTCACACATATTCCAGTACAGTGGTCCCTCGTTAAGTTCTAAAAAATAATCCGCAATAGGTGAAATTGGCGAAGTCGTCAGCTTTATATTTTACAATTATTCTACATGTTTTAAGGCTGTAAACGCCTCACCACACACATTATACACTTTTCTCAGACTGGCATTAATATTTTCTCACATTTCTCTCTCGTTTAAACACTCAAACTTTCGTAGATTTCCAACAAAAAACTCAGACGTGTATTTCACAGATCCTCTGACCGTGCCTCTTCGTCCTGGCGCCGCTCTGTCTTGGTGTAGGCGTCTTTTTCCGAGTGAAGAACATGGTTATGGGGAGTTGTTGGTGCTCTTTTTTTCTTTTGGGCAAGAAGATTCTTATAAACAGACATGCCATCTTTGATTATATTTGAGAACGTTTCGTCGACATTGTGGGTTTTGTCGGGGAGAAAACTTGCAAACACACAGCACTTCAGAGTCACATTGTGATCAAACATTTATAGTCCAGGTAGTGGGGAAAGTGTATCGGAGCCTGGCTCCGCAAACCAAGGGGGAGTGCTCCACGCGCTCTGTCGGCTAAGGCGCACTCTCGGGGCAGAGAGAGAGAGGCGCTGGTCGGGGAATAACGGGGCATCTACGGGCGCTCCGTCAGAATAAAAGTTATATTCTCACAGAGATCAACTTACTGATTACTGTGACTGTCACATGCTTCTCAATATTTGAGACGGACTTCTTCACGAAATGGAAGCACACATAGGCTAAACTCGGTCTCCCTGTACGCACACACAAAAAAAATCTCCCCCTGCGTCTGGCAGCGACACTGCTGTGTACCCCCTGGAGTGTGCTTGCGTACCCCTAGGGGTATGAGTACCCCTGGTTGGGAAACACTGCCTTAGCCAATCAGAATGCAGAACACAATGCGCGTTGATACACTATAAAATAAATTGGAATAAAAAAATCCACAAAACAGCAAGCTGAACCGTGTAATAGCGAGGGACCACTGTAATCCTTTACTATTAGTCTATCTACCTCTCCAAATGCTCTGTTCCACCTTGTTATGTCATGAGGTATTCACGTTAACAGCTACCTTTTACTGTTTGTTCAGTAAAGATTGGCAATTATGGAGCTGAAATGATCCAAATGATTCTAGTGAAGGTGTATGGGTTTTAAAAACACAGTGGAGCACTTCCTGTACTACAACATGACATCACAAGGAACAGAGTGTCTTCTGTTTGAGAGAAGAACTCTAAATATGCAGGGTTTGTGTGTTAAACAATGAAGCAAATGAAGCAAAACAGGTATCCGGGTATGTTTGTGATGAGGAAACAATATTTTAACATAGATCAGAAAATAGTGTAACATGGGCCCTTTAACAATTTCACTTTTTTGGGGGGGCTGGTATAGGACCCTCCCTGAAAATAAACTTGCATGAAAAACATTATAGCCACTAAATCCAATTAACAACAAAAATGCAGTTCATTTACTCCTGAAAACAAAAAACAGTGTCCCCCGGGTGAGACTATAGATAGAAGAAGGCTTGTCTGAGTGCGACCTACTTTTATCCCCATTATTTTATTGTGTCCCACTTTTACACCAACAAATTAATTTAACTGTAACCTTACAGTAGAAGCATTTTAGGAGGTAAAACTATTTGTATTTATATAAATAAATATGCAAGTCCTTATCTCCATGGATGCTTGCCTGAAATATTCCACAGTATGACTTACACCTCTGCATATCTATTTTGGATTTGTCTTTTTATTACTCAAAAATATCTTGACAAACATGCATTCTAACTGTGAACCACCTCTCCTGAGATCTGACCTGTAACATGCTTACTATCTACCATAGACTGTAAATATAATTCGACATACAGTAGCTAACCCACTAGCTGCCACATTCCAAATAGGAAATGAGCATAGGGGCACTTCCGGCTCCATTGATTTTGGCTCCAAATGACTTCACATAAAAAACTGTCACCCCCTCTCTCTGCATCTGCTGCAGCAACCCTCGTCATTTTGGTCTTAAAATGTTCATATTAACCCTCTCCGGTGTTTTTATTTTGCTACTTTGTCTGTTAATAAATTCCTATTCTTAATATGAAACACGTGTCCAAATTCGCTCCTATAACCGCTAGCCTCTGTGAGCTTCATTTGACTGGAGCCGAACACTATGGGTGACGTCACACTCCCTTAGTGCACTTCTTTATACACTCTATGTTGTCCACGTAGAAAAAGTTTAGATAACATTCTGTGGAACATTCTGGGTGAAATAATACACTGGTCTATAAGCAAAATGCTTCGGGAACAAAAGCAGTGGAATTTTTCTTGGTTTAAGTCACTAATAAAGAAAAAGTAAGTCATAAGTGCTGATTGCCTATAGATTCCATGATATAGTATTGGGTCAAAATAAGAAATTTATGCAAAATAAGGCAAAAACGGTAGTTTATCAGAAGGCACAGTGTGTCTACAAGCAACCAGTTCTATCTGAAAGCCTGTCTGCACATTCCAATACATTCATTTTAATATGTCTAGAGTTTTAACATCAAATATTTTTGATTTCAGATAAGAGAGATGCCTCGAAATTGTGTGCACCTGATGTCTTAAGATATTTCTTGTTTATTTCTTGACGGATAAAGAAGTGCAAGTTAAATATTTTCAAAATATAAATATAATTTTTAAGCAAAAATGCCTAAATCTATTGTATAAACAGATGCAATTTTGATGTAAAACAATATCATTAAATATCATTAAATATATCATTAAATATCATTCTCTGTATCTTGAATTAGCTAACCAGCACAGTTATTAATTGATTTTCAGTTCATCTTATCAATATAAATGAGATTTAGCCACTTTCATCTCGGAAGCAGATCGAGTCCAAAAATGTGTAGACCAGTGATATCTCCATGGAGACAGGCAGGCGGTAGAAAAGTTCCATAGTGTATCTTTAACCAGATAAAAGTTATGAATTATACACTGACCGTTTCTCTTCTCCCTCTGATGGGTTAGAGTCCTGCTCGTTGGGCATGTGTTCCATTCACCTCAATTCCATCCAGCAGCCAATCAGGAGAGACTGAGGCAAGCCCCGCCCTCGGATGCACACTGGTCATTCGACGGTTGGGGTGGGGGTCGGAGTCAGTTATTTGAGCATGACAGGGTCCCGTCCCCCGCTGCAGGGGAGGGGGGGTCTCGGGAGCGCCCCCTGGATGTGAAGCGCGGCTGGATGTGAAGCTACAGCGGTGCGGAGATGAGCCGAGGAGGAGGGGCGAGGGGTGAGAGGGAGGGGCCCGGGCTGGAGCAGGACGGGCACCTTAAGGATCCAGAAGTGAGACAGAACCTGGAAAAGAGGAAAAGGAGGAGACAGTTAGATGTGATGTTCACTGACGTCCTATACGAAGACTTCAGACTTAGACATAAATAAAAAAGGACAAGCAGACCACAAGACAGCTTTACCATGAAACATACATGCGCCATCTCCATGAAAATGAAAAATGTATGCAGAATGGAGAAACATTTTACCATCTTGTCTAAATCAGGACTGAAAACAAGTCTAAAAACAGGACTAAATGAGAAATAATCAAAGACATGACCAAGAAGTAAAGTGGCCATAAATCATAACTTTAAAGCAAGTCTACCGGATCAAGACATAAAAGTGTAATTTAACAAAGTACCAAAAGCTAAATTATAGTACAGTGGTCCCTCGCTATGTTCACTTTTCACGGCCTCGTTGTTTTGCAGATTTTTTTTTTTATTCCAATTTTTTAAATAGTGTATCAACGCGCATTGTGTTCTGTGTCCTGATTGGCTAAGGGGCTATAGACCTTTGCCAATTCGTCAGTCATTCTCCTCCGCGTCTCCTGTACAGGACAGAATGCGTTCAGTTTGTCAGATTTATATAAATGTTCGATCACAGTGTGACTCTGTAGTGGTGTATGTTTGCAAGTTTTGTCGAGAAAACCCACAATGTCGACGAACCGTTCTCGAATATAATCAAAGGTGGCATGTCTGTTTCTAAGAATCTTCTCGCCCAAAAGAAAAAAAGAGCGCTCTCGCACACCAAGGCGTAGCGGCGCCAGGACGAAGAGGCACGGTCAGAGGATCTGTTTGTTGAAAATCTACGAAAGTTTGATTGTTTAAAGAGAGAAATGTGAGAAAATGTTAATGCCAGTCTGAGAAAAGTGTAGAATGTGTGTGGTGAGGAGTTTCCAGCCTTAAAACATGTAGAATAATTGTAAAATATAAAGCTGTCCCACTTTGCGGATTTCGCTTATCGTGGGTTATTTTTAGAACATTACCACCGCGATAAACGAGGGACCACTGTACTGGTAAAGTTACTCAACCCGCATTTCGAGAAACAGTGTTGTTACATTAAAGGTACATTATGTAACTTTTCTTGTGGAGAGTCTTGTCTCCATGGAGATGTTATTGTTTGCCTGGAAGCTATCGTTTATTCATTTCCAGGTGTTTTAATAGCTGTCGTGGTCTTGCCTCTTTAAAGATCTGACCTCGCTAATTTAACCTGCTTATCTCCATGAAGAATTTTAATGCCATAGTGTGGAACATTCCAGGTAAAGTAAAAACCTCTCCCTGTAAACAAGCAAAAATGTTACCTAGTGTACCTTTAATGCTTAAACTACTGTACAGCCAATATATCTACATGCATTACATTCACTGCACTCAAAGTTAACAACTCAAGTTAACAAAATAATCCCAAATCAATTTTTGCTTTGACCCTAAACCCATCACCTGCCAATCCTCCAGTGCTGATGAATTAAGCAGAAACCCGCCCCTGGAACAGTTAAGCACAGTTCAGCTCTTAAAAGCCACAATTGTTTTTGAACCAGGTTTTATAAAGTCAATAATGGCTTCTATGGGAATTTCTCTTTCCACAGTATAGGTCTCTAGACAGAACCCCAGCTGCACACGGCACTCTGCTTAAATTACTGCTTTTGTCGGGGGAGAGGGGAGCAGGTGGGGGTGGTGAGGAAGTTGGTCACAATGCTTTGATTTAGGAGATATTCTAAACCATCAAAATACTATGATAACTTTATCCTAGTTCGGCTTTTTAAAGGTTTATCCACAAGCGCGCCGCCAACCACAAGACCACAAGCCACGTCAATCAATAGGAAAATTATAATACAAGTGTCAAATTGTAGTAAAAATGCAAGTCACCTTGATTTATTCGACAAAGCAGATGTGTTGTCTGACAATTTTATTATAGAGTAAAATAACTGTCAGCACCTGTCATTGGAAGTTTCAAAGTCCTATTCAAAACTTGGATTCTAAAAAGTGTTGAGTTGGTGGTCCTCTGGGTCTTTTTCATTTTTTGTAACTTTATTTTATTTATTTTTATGGTTTTACCTTGTTCATTTTTGGTATTTTTGCTCCTATATAATTTGACTAGTTTTATTGTCTTAATGAGGACTATTACATAAATTATTAAATAAGCTTTATTTTATATTCACACTGAGTTTTGGACTTTGGAAACAGTTTTGTTTCCCAAATGTGCTATATATATAAAGTGGATTGGATTGGTCAAGGTATTGATCTGGAATTTTGGGACAAACTTAAATATGAAATTATGATCTTACAGTTCTTTCTATCAAGTCATAATGCATGTTTATGTAGAAGTGTCTACTAAAATTAATGCTGTCTTTAGTTCTCTATTGTAATATTGTGTAATATTGTGTATTGTGGCCCTATCTCGCAATGGAACCAATTCATTAAGTCATCCTGGACAATATGGCAAAATTGTATTTTTTTTTTTTTCTTCACATGTAATCAATATCCTGCCATTACAAATTTTACTGTACCTCACACAATAAAACAACCTCCTCTGTTATACATATACTTAAAAAAAATACAAAAAAATGTACGGATATAAAAAAATAAATCAGGCCTTTTCCTTAATATCAAGTTTATATTTTTAGCATTATCCCAACTAGCCTGTCCAATGCGAGTCCACTGTATTTCACAGGCCTTTTCCATGACCAGCCTACTCCCAAATCCCCATGTGAGCCTGGAGATTACAGCCATTGTTCAGGCCTGCACTTGAAGGCATTACTATAGTGTGAGGTCAGAGGGTAAGTACAATCCCCCAGCCAGATCCGTGTGGCGTTTTGTACAGACCTCTGACATCTCATTTTTCTAACCTACGTACAATGTCCCGAACTAGCCTCCCCATTAAACCCATTACACCATGTTCCTCTGTGGACTGTCCCATGTGACCTGAACCTTCTACGGTTACACTTAAAACACTGTGACGTTTCTCCCTCCCCACGCAGCTGCTGGGGCCCTTAATGTTACGCGGGACAGTGCGAGGGGCCACTCTTTCACCTCGAGGGGCCCAAAAAGTTCATGGTAAATGGTTGCAGACTGTCACCTCCATGTCGGGGGGTTAAGTAGCTTTAAGAGGAGTATTTGTTAGCATGTACGAGTAGTCAGTAGGTCTCGATCCATTAGCTGTCATTGTGGCCCCTCCCCTCCTTGTGCTGCCCAAGAGGGGGTTTTATTTTTCCTTGGCTAATCCCGGGTTCAATGCATTAGCTAATCCATAGCACAGGGATACCGGGCATGAGAATGTCTTTAGAGATGACATGATATCATGATGGCCTTCTTGCTATTAGAGAGATTACCGACCATAAGCAAACACTAATTTGTACCACCGAGGAAGTCATAATCATTTAATGCTCCAGTATTCACTCTGGTGTAAACAAACACAGAACTGGTGCAGTCCAAATACTAGAACCACTGGGCTATGACTAAGTCTTTATATTCAAGTAGGAAAAATAATCCACTTAAGATATGATTTTATTCAGACCCTTTGCAGCTGGCCAGTTTTTCAGTTAGGGGCGGGCGGCAATGATAAATATTAATCTAAATTGGATTCAGATTTTTTTCTGGTTTTTGAATAGTCAATATCCAAACTAGTATAAGAACAGCATGAATGAAACTCCTAATATTTTTTATGTCTACTGTCTAAAAAAGTGCTGGTACAGAAATCAGTATCACGCCTTTTCCTTAATATCGAAATTGAGTTTTAAATTTGAGTATTATCACAACCCTAACTTGTACAAGAATTACAAAATATATCCAGTCCGGTGTAGATTTCATAGACCTTTAACATGCACAGGCTGCTCCCAAATCTCCAAAATAATAATATAAAATTATCCACTTATTTTATTCAGACCTTTTGCAGCTGGCTCATTTTTTCAATTATGGGTGGGCGATGTTGGATAATAATTAATAATCAGACATTTTTGAAATCCACCATGAATTCTCAAATACATGTCATTAAATACATAAGCTATAGGTACATTATGTACCTAGTGGCGTCTCACCTGATTACATGGAAAAAGAAAGTTAAAACCATACTTCTGAACATTCTTCCCAGAGATAGATAAGTCTTACGCCCTACTCTGTAATATTATAGCTAAAGACTCAAAATCTCCATGGAGACAAGCAGGACAAGGCCAGATAAGAGTCAGGTATGTGGAGATGCAAGCCCACTCATAGTAAATAGTACATTTAAACTGACCGGGATGCTGTAACATCTGTATGTAGCTGCTATTCCTGATTGTGTTGTATTTATTGTGAAATAGTTTGACATTTTTATCTAGAAACTGTGATTTCTGAACTGTAAAATGTTATCAATTGTGTGTTGTTTTGAAAGTGACCTGTAACCGACATGTAACTGAACTGCTGCCTGTCTTGGCCAGGACGCTCTTGTAAAAGAGATTTTTTTTATCTCAATGAGTCTTTTTTTCCTGGTTAAATAAAATAATAAAAAATAAATAAAAATACTTTTTTTTTTTTTTTTTTTTTTTTTACAATTTTCAGTGCAATAAAAAAAAAAAAACATCTTATATTTTAGTCAGTTTTTTTTGGCTAATGGGGCTTTAAGGAATAGGATGGGGAAACTACTCACAAAAGTTCAAAAATACAACTTTATACCCTCCCTTGTTTCAAAGATTATACCATATATTTACAGTACTTAATTTGCTCTTTTTGCATTTTGCCACAGCAGCATTGGGTCCAAATGCCGAGGATGCATTTTCCTTTACGGCACTAATTAAGACAATTTCAATAGTCTCGCACTAGAACTACACTGAACTGTTAGAATGTCTTCAGAGATCTTTAATAACACAATTCCCAAGCTGCTAATTACAAGGCCTATATTAAACATGAAGACTGTTTTATATGTCCATTATTAAATTCTCTACACTGTACAAAAAGGCACAGACTGTATAGCATAATTATGAAAACATTCCCATACATGATAACGCAATATGCTGAGCGTCTTGTTTATGAAAGCTCCAACCTTTCCTGCGTTAACAAGCTTTTAATGGCCTTATAAATGTGCACATTTATGGTTGGTTGCCGTGGTAGCGATAAGGGACGTGGCTACCTTTTTCCTGAGGTAAAGACTACAGGGGACATGCTTTATGCTCCCTGACGGCGGGGATGGGGTAACGCGGAGGCTAAGGTCCTTTCAGCCATTGTTGAACGCGTTTATGTTAAGAGGGGCCATACGTCAGGTTAATGTTGGCGTAGGAGCTCCAGGCAAAACAGTGGAAGTTCAATAGTGTTAAAGAGTTGATTTAACACGAGACTCGACTGCTGGTGTATGTAATGAGTACAGTAATGACAGCTGATTAATGAATGGTGATTTGTGTTAAAGGTGCACTGTGGAACTTGTCTGGGGGAGGGTGTGTCATCAGATATGACCGGTAACTTGGACTGGTGGAAAATTTTAAGTCAGATGCCCAATTTGTAGTAACTTCAAAGTTCAAAGTCAGCTTTATTCTGCCATATGTGTTCAACATACAGTGAATCGAAATTTCGTTTCTCTCTGGCCAAGCAGTGCAAAAAGACAGTGTACAAAATACAATATAAAGACAAAACAAAAACTTCTAAGACAAAATCCAAAATCTAAAAGCAATGCAAAAGAATACATAAATATCTATTAACAGATGTCCAAAATGTGCAGTGTGCATCAAAAATGTGCAATGGAAGATACAGCAGTGAGATGTGCAGTAATGTGCTAAAAAATAAATGTGCAGCAGTAGTAATTCCAGTGCAGCTTATGTCTGTGGAGATGATCTTGCTTTGTGTGAAATGTTCCACAATATGGCATCAAAACTTATCTATCTAGTATTTATTCTATAGTGTTTTATTGCTCACAAATACCTCAATAAACATACTTTCTTACTGTGAGGGGGGTCTGGGCTCCACAGATCTGACATGTAACTTAGACTGGTTGCATTACTTGATGTCTCAACAGTCGCATATAAAGTTTAATGCCATACTGTGGAACATTTCGGGTGGAACATTTGGGTGAACACTCTCAGTATAGAGTCACAACTACGCAAGAAACATTTATGTCAGATGCTCTTTCTACAATGCAGTCCTTTTCATTTATCCAGGCTGGTAACTGGCACAAAAAGCTGATCACTTACTGCCTAAAGGTAGATTATGTAACTTTTCTAGTGATTGACCCACCATTTGCTTATGTCTGTGGAGAGGACATTGCTTTGCCTGGAATGTCCCACAATATGGCATTAAAATTCCATCTAGCATTTCTTCAATTACAGGTGCATGTTTTTCTATCTACAGCAATAACAAAGCATGCTGACCCTGATTTGCTCTGTCTCATGTCTCCTGCTTGAGAGATTAATGCGATACTGTGGAATCTTCTAGAAAAAGTAATAACATGGAGATAAGCAGATGACGGGCCCTAAACTAGAAAAGTTACATAGTGCATCTTTAAACCACTGAAAAACAATTTCACTATATATAAAACTCATACGGTTAAAATTTACCCAAGGCTGGATGTTGAAATACTATGAAATACATTACTACTGTACAGATGGTATTTCCATGTCTAGCTGTTTGTGCCTATATCCTTATCCTACACATCGACTGTCTCCTGCATTAGTTAGCCCAGCGCCAGTGGTCTTATGGGACTATTGTCTTTCTCAGCACAAAAACAGCATTATCCGGCCTGCTAACGCTAACCCCTCAAGTTATGCTAAGATTAGGATCACCTCACGACCCCGGTGACCCCACCTGTCTATCCCAAGTAAATCTCTAGCTATCCCGCTTTGACGTGCAGTCCCGAGAGTTCACGGCCTATTCGGACAGAGAAAAAAACAGCAAACAAGTGGTGAGATACAGTGACATGTGATAAAATATATAACATTTGGGAGGGGGACTTGTTGAGAGCTTGGAAAAGAGGCTGATTTATGTGAGTTCTGGCAGCTGGACAAAGTCAATGCACTTACAGAGCTAAAAGTTACACAAATAACAGGAAGGGAACAAGGCCCGTTTAAAGAGATTTAGGGCACTCGGCTGCTGCACACAGTAAGTACATATATAGATGAATTAGGAATGTGAAATATTTAGACAACCGCTAATAGAGACATCTCAAAACACTTGGACCTGTCAACGCTGTCTATTCCATAAGTAGTGTTTGTTCTGAATGGTGCACCATGTGTATGCAGGTGGGAGAGTGCATCAAAGGTTGCACTCAAGCAATATTACTGCAAAATATTAGTACGTGAGTAGAAGTAAATGTACTCTATCAGTCTAATCTGGGCACAGTTAAATTACTAAACTACTACTATTAGTACTACTGATACCACTAATATCACCACAACTCCAGCTACTACTAAAATACTAAAAATAACAGTCTTTATTTAGTTTTTTATGTGGGCAACCGTGTTAATTCTTCATGTCTGTAACCAAAATATTTCCCCCTTAAGGATCACACAATAGTGGTTTGAACAATTGAAATTCCTCAACAGAACCAAAACTACACTTAAAACTAAAGTCTTGATCATAACCTTGAATTCTTTCCTGAAATGTCTAATTGGAGCTGAAAAATTGGCAGTTCCCCCAAAGCTTCATTCACCTGTAATTGCACGCACCGAAGCAGCCACTTTAAAATTCATCAAAAGAATGAGTAGTGAGTGTAGTGTGCTGACGCCCGCTTCTCTGGATTAATTAAACATCTGACTAACCCAGTAACACACTCCGATTTCAGCTCCAAAAAGATCGATGCCTCTTTGTACTCGAGTGAGAGCTCAGAAAATATCAGCCTGGTGAATAGTTGAATACAAAGACAAGCTGACACGTGGAGTCATGAGAAGAAATTATTCAGTTTGGTTGAAGTCTGTGAACATGCAACAGAAACGCCAGGTTTTGACAGCCATTAGTAGAGATGTAAAGGAAGAGAACAAGAATATGAATCAATACTTTAAGGCTTAATTACTTACAATTCTCAGTGAAGAAAAGACTGTGGGAGTATAATAAAGAAACTGAGAAAATAAGCTGAAAGCTTCCTGAACTCACTGACTAGCTATTGTGCATTACAAAGCTATAGTAGAATTGATACAAGAACTGCTACTATTACTACTAAGAAGTACTGTTTTACTACTAATAATAGTATCAAGACTGCTTATCAATAATGTGTGATAAAGTCTAGTTCGCTCCTTGATGCTATTGCTTCATTTTGAACTCAATGACCTGCAACTACTTGTGCTACAATGCATGCTCCAAAAATTATGTTTCAATAAAGATGGTATTGCTTTGACTGGAATGAACTCGAAAGTTGCTTGAAAGTAGCACAATAAGCCAAATCACTAACTATTAACATTACTGCTTATTTCTGCTGCTACTACTGGATGCTCTGTTTTTGAGGCTTTCATCAATTTTCACTTGATCTACAATTTTTTAAAAGTACATTTGTCAAGATGAGAAATATAGTTAAACCCTGTTGAACCTACCTCCCATTATGACTTAGTAGCATTAGGAATTTGAACAAAACAAGAGGTACATTTTAAAGGTAGATAAACTTCCAATGACCTGTAGCACCCAGACTTTAAAACAGGATTTTAAAAAATGAGTAGTTGTTCTTAATTAAGCGGAAAATCCCAAAGCAGAGGTAACAGTCTATTTTGTGATATATGGTGTTCCAACTGGTGACTGAAACCCACAAGGTGCCCATTTTGGCTTTGACATATTCTCTCCCACTGCCAGAGCGTGTTGGCAGCCTGCTCCTCACGTGGACATGCATAAAGTATATACGAACCTAAATTGTATGCTATGCACCCCGAATATGTTTATATAAAAAATTCCTTCCAACAAACTTAAGTTCATGCATAGTGCGAAGAGATTCACGGAGATGAGAAAAGCCTTGTTAGAATTCACACCGTGACAGCAGATGTAAGGTCAGTGCACCCACAGGTCCCAAGGGTGGCCCTGGCAATTAGCGCTTAAGTAATGGGAGCGGGCAAGGCCGGGCTGTTGATGTGCTGCGGACAGGAAATTAAGGCTGGAGGGTGAGGGCCAGTGGTGATGGGGTGTGTGAGAGCACGTATTTATCATTCTATGGGGACTAAAATAAGAAACAGCGACTTAAGAGAAGTTAAGATATGGGTTAAAATAGGTTAGAGGAACTTTATGTAGCCTGCGCTCTTACAGTTAAAAAAAAAAAAACAATCACAATTAATCCTATAATCCTGCTAAATCTGTATCTGTTTTTCTCACACCTCTCAGACCCCTTGCTTAGACCCTCCAGAATTCCCTCACTGAGCTGCACAGGCTGCACTAGCCCTGTTTCATGATCAGCTGCAGATGCTGGGGTTTAGGATCAGAGAGAGTCTTTTTTAGGTTTAAACAAACTGGATTTCAGCATTGAAACTGGCAACCCAAATGAGAGACTCATGTGAGGCTCATTCTGCTTTTGGATAACCATCTTGAGAACAAAAACACCAAATCATAACACAAACGACTTGGCCAGAATGCACAATGTTTTTGTAAGTAAGAATAAATCTGCATTACAGTTGTTATCAGTAAGAGATACAGTTGATTTGAAGATGTCTGCTTTGTGTCTGGGGGGACACAGTGAGGTCATATTTATTTAAAATCAAAATACAACACACAGTTCCTTTAAGGTTAGGATTCAGGTTCAAGTTAAGCAAGTAGTGAGTATGGCTATGATTAGGACTGGTCAGCAAGAAATAAGAGTCAAAGTAAGGTCTCTGAAAAGCTTGGAAGCTCTCCGTGTGCGGGTGGGGCGGTGGTGGAGGAGGGTGGGGTATACGTCCATGAACCAGAGCAAAGGCAAAGGGCTCATACTTCTTGCTAGCTCTCATAGCGCAGCCTCTGTCACGAGCTAACGAGTCTCCTGGGAATATTAATAGGTGCTAACAGGTCGGCTAACAGCTATAGCTTCGGGCAGCGTGGGGCGACCTTGACACGGTGGGTATGTAGCAACACGGTCATCTACATACGCCCAAATGTTAATGTCAGGTGTAACCTTGTCCACCAACAGTTCAATCAAAGGGCCGGGCACAGCCTTGGCATTTGAGAGGGCACGCCCACACACATGTATTAACATAAAGAAGAGCTGCAAAGATTTGGGGTAAAATCCAAAATGTTATTAGGGTTTAAGAAACACTAGGTGGAGTGAAGCAGTGGTTAAGATTCTCATAGGTCTGTCATGATAACATTTTTTGAAGTGTGATATATTGCTGGGGAAAATATAGATGATAAATGATAATACTGAAACAAATTCATCACAAAAAGCAGTATTATCCCCCCAAAATATATTAAAAATGTACAATATAAATTATAATAGTACTTAGGACACATGTAATTAGTAATTAGGATACACCTAGAATGAGTCACAGAAGTTATTTATACAACCCTCTTCAGCTGAAATCTAATCGTAGTACACACAAAGAACAAAACTAGTATAAAGAAGTACCCATGATAAATACTGACCCCAAAAAAAAGTTTAAAAAGTAAGTTTCCCATTGACTAAAAAATGTTGGCCATCGTTCCTATGTTTGTAACCCTCCACCTGTGTTTGTAACCCTCCACCTGATCTACACTTATTGAACTTATGTGTATGTTTGTACATAAAATACTTTAATTTAATCAGGGCTCTCAAGTTTTGAGCGGGGTTGTGCGTGAGACGGCGTAATTTCCAAGGAGCGTGGGGGGGTGAACAATTTTTCCCGAGGAGCGGGGGGGGCTTGAATTGCGTGAGAAATGCCGTGTGAGCGTGTGAACGCGTCGAATTGTCTCTCTCAATGCGTGAGACTTGAGAGCCCTGCTGTAAATGTTTGTCTAAAGAGCAAACTTAAACTACAAAGCAACTAATGAGAGTTATATAAGTGAAGTTATTACCTGATGGTTCTCAGTTTGTTTTATCATCACCGCAGTGTGCGCTTACCAGCTGAAACTACACTCTACAGTCTGCCCAACAACAGAACAATCTATTTTCTGATTGGCTGATTTTTTTCCGGGGAGCGGGATGGGGAGGAGGGGGAGAGTTTTTTTCGCTGAAAACGCGCAGTGCCTGCATAAACTGAGCCACACAGACCGATTTTCTGGGCACAAAAAAAAAAAAATCTGCGTGAGAAATGCCATGTGTGGCGTGTGAGCGTGTGAACACGTCGAATTGCGTGTGTCACACTCTCAATGCGTGAGACTTGAGAGCCCTGATTTAATGGTAGAAGCAGACAAGTATGTCAATATTAGCCATTGCTATTGCTAGTAATTTATTTACTACACGTGTTCTTGCAAGTAGTTTCATCATATACCATACTCAAATTTCAAACCCAATTGCAATACTAAGGGCAATGCTTGATACGCAATAGTGCATAATGATTTTGACATCAATATGATGTTTTAAAACTCTAATTTATTTTTGTGTGGTCTACTAGTTCTGATATAGGTAACAGCCTTTCTAAAACGAATCAGGAATGGCCTGATTATGTGTTTTTTTAATACTTCGATATGTGTTCAATACTAGTTTTAGCATTACTTAGTATCTGATTATCAAATTTGACAACCTTATTTTCAAATGTTTTATACCTCAGCCATACCATATACCATAACTGCACAATTCAGCCAACACACACGCACACACACTTTTACTTTGAAGGTAATACCCAGTCACTCATCGTCAAACAATTCTTCACCACTCTATCCCACTAAGAGAAACCTCCTTCACCAAAATCCCTCCTCAGTTATCCTCTCATCCATTTAAATGTACGTAAATGACCCTTACTCCTTCACCCATTCTGAACAGCTTTTAATGACCGTCACCTAGGCAGCATTAGGAGTTCTCTTGACTTCCTCCCCTCTCTCTCTCCGTATCCTTCTCTCTCTCTCCTTCAGGGCTTGAATAGGGAACAGAGTGTCCAAAACGTGCACTTTCTTTCCAGACTGTGCTCGTGGGCTGGCTTGTGTGCATGTATACAACTGATGTATGTTTAAAGAGTATACAGAGAACAGGGTGTGGCTCAAACAGACAGAACAAACTCGTCATTTGTTTTCCCTATTTCTTGCTCCATTACTCTCAGGAGCTACATGCGCTTTTCACTCCATAGATTTGTCTCCATGCGGTGCTACACTAACATTCGCTATGCCTACTGTACATGTTATCTTATGCTAGCTTCACATTTCAACATTTAGTAAATCTTTCATAGCTATTGATTTCTCCTGCATGCGCTAATATAATGTTTGGGAGCGTGCGTCTGCGTTTGTTATTGTAAATCTTGGCAAAGTTGCAATGAAAATGTAAAATGTGGTTTCACAGTACTTGGAGGCTTGTTTTGCAATGGTAAAAATTATACTGGCCTGGACTCTGATCTGGAAACTGTTATTTCAGAGGTACAAGCTAATTGCATCTGTCTGTCCAACCACAAAGCCCTTATATCTTCCTATGGTTTGTGGTTGTGTTCCATTGGTGATTTTGAACTTCTTGTTCTTTTCGCTACATACATTTGGAGATTGGGGATGGCAGTACAAATGCAGTGATGAATAGGTGGTTGCAGAGGACCTGAAGTTAAGGGACGACCAGTGCGTAATGCTGTTGTGTTCTTGGACAAGACACTTCACACACCTTTTCTAAGTAGGTATAGCAGCCATTTCTCTGTCAGGTCACCTCAGGGCAGCTGTGACTACTGACGTTTACCTCACCTCCACCAAGTGTGTGAAAATTAGAGATAGACTGGCATATCAATATTTGGAGTTCATACTGTATTGGCATTGGCCTTAAATCTTGAGCACTGTCTGATATTTTGCTGCTGTCTAAAAACTACAAGCTTTAGTTGAACTCTTTCGTGCAAAGAGATAACTGTACAAAATGTGATACACTGCTCTCGTATAGGGTTAAAAAAAATAAAAAGGCTGTGGCTGAGGTTGTAGCAAATTTAAATCACAAAATTTGTGGAAAATCAAAATCGGCCCTGCATATTGGCCCCAAAATATCGGCAGACCTTATCATCCATCGTTTTCTCTGGGTTCAGCAATCAATAATGTCAGGTATGAATGTTATTTCAGAACTGAAGAAGCAGAACTGAAGAAGCAGAACTGAAGAAGAGCTGCAAAACGTATTCGATAAAAACATTGACAGAATAGAATTTCTCCTTTGCAGTATTATGTATGCAACTTTGATGTCCAAAGCATTATAAACTTGTAGTATTATTTCTGTAATTAGTATTCCGAATGGCCCAGTGGACGGTTTTAAGTCTCACCTTAACAATCACTTTTATTAACACTGTGTATGTTGGGTGGTCCTGATTTATTTGCTTTATACTGTAGTTTATATTTCCCTAATTCAATGTTCCCCCTAATGTTTTATGTGTCTGAGCAAACACACTAACTCCCTGAGCACTCCTTGGACCCCTGTGCACGACATCCGACATGAACCCCCGGTACACGCAGTTGCGAAAGAGCTGGGCGTGCTCCTCGCACACCGGTAGAAGTTTAATACGAGACACGTACTTTTGTTTCTGAATACGGGACGATTCCCCCGTATTCAGATGACCCCGCGGCTGAAAAAAAAAAAGCGGAACTCTTTCATCTCTGCGCTGCATAGGTTTTCTTGTGCGCTGAGAATGTGCGAGCAGTGCGCAATTGCACAGGCGCGCAGCTTAGAGGGAACGTTGCCCTAATTGCGTTTATTTATTTAGCAATTCAGCCTTTTTTTTATTTATTTTTTTACTTTTAATGGCTTCTTGATTCTTCTTTAGTTTTACACATTTTCATCATTGTTATAACTGGCTGAGCTTAAGAGAAAATCTTATATTTACATTGATCAGCTATGCAGCACTTAGAAGTGAAGTGAATTTTAATTTGTGGTGAAATGTGTTTCTATTGATCCAATGAAAACTATACATTTCACAACCCATCTTCGAAATCCTTATCAAACTCCTCACTTTTCAGCACATGTATTTCCTTTATGATAACATTTTGTGTGCCTCTGCAAAACCATCTCATCTCTCCTGTGCCTTATGTGCCTCAGTTGTTCACTCTGTGTTTTGGATATCTGTTTCATAACTATTGATTACAGCAAAGGGCTGGTGCTGCACAAAAAAGGCTTATACTGCAGGAGGAAGTGATGATGGCTCCGCACAGAGGAACACACTTCGCCTGCTTCAGATTCCTCACATTTCTGAGAGCAGTGTTCTGGGACACTCTGGGATGCCAGGTCAATGGGAACTGATGTCATTCGCTGTAGAGAAAGTAGAAGTCTAAAGGAAAGGTTACACAGTGTTCAATACAGGCTGGGACTGAAAGCAAAGTAACATTGATTTATGTCTTAGCGTTTGCTCACAGCGCTGACTGCAGATAAGTTAAAAAAAGAGAGAGGGTTTAATTTCCAGTCGGACTTCCAGGTCTGACTCTTGTTTGTTTATATGTAATTTCCTTATTAATATGTCAAAGCCAAAAATATCCCTATTGCAACTGATATTACTTTGATATGGTACACGATTGCACCAGATGCCCTCCCTATTTGATATGATTCTGACTGTTATACAGGCCTATACTGTAATGGTGATGCAGTCATACTCCCAGACAGGGGACAAGAGCCAAACTTCCCCATCATTTACATGGTATTTTCATAAGAATTGTCTGAAAAGTTAATCAAATGTTTAACCTTATTTTTATTGACTCGACCCTAGAATACACTATATTACAACAAAAATCTGTATTTGGCTGTTTGTTCACTGCTCAGAATCAAATACATTTATTGTGCAGCGTTCCTGTGCCTTTTAACCTTACAGTGTTGTGTTTTTTTAGTTGATTGTGCATACTTATTATTATTATTTATCTTAATTTTGATGCTTGCTCATATTTTCCTACTGTTTCTGAAACTTGTGTTGTGACACTGCAATTTCCCCATTGTGGGACAAATAAAGGATTATCTTATCTTATTTTAACCAAATTTATTTTAGCTGCACAAATATTATAGGCCTATAGAATATAGTGTTGTAATAAAAAAAAAAAAGTTTTAAGAAAAGTCATGTCACCTGTTGTAGTTCCATCTAAGTCAGCTGGTAGATTGTGTTAAAATAAAGATCAGATTAAAGTTAACTTGAGTAACAGAGCAGTGCTTTTAGTTTAGGGAATCTTGATGAAATCAGCTCCAAAGTCTCAATACGTGGTGATAAAAGTTGCCTAGACCTGACCTAGAACTGGTAATCTTTTGGTTAAAGGGTAAATGCTCCTCCTGTGCTACAAGGCAGTGTGTTTAGTTTGGGCTGTTTCTACAGAGATCACTGTTGCGTAGTATGTTTAAATCTTGAATCTTGAAGCTGTGGCCGACTTGATAACTGTCAGTGTGTCCCCTTTGTCTTTCAGCACCACACAGCCGTTCATTCTTACACTTTTATAGTCTCATGACAGATGTAACAAGCAGCATTTTGACAAGATGAAATAATGACGACAGATGTTTTTGTGCATGTAATGTTTGTC
The DNA here is from genome assembly GCA_036785185.1 of Paratrypauchen microcephalus. Taxonomy (NCBI): domain Eukaryota; kingdom Metazoa; phylum Chordata; class Actinopteri; order Gobiiformes; family Gobiidae; genus Paratrypauchen; species Paratrypauchen microcephalus. Next base: position 995,667 of record JAVJIX010000056.1, read on the forward strand.
TTTCCTCGTCATTTTTGAAGGTTGCGTCCAATGTGCAAGATTGAATTTCCTGCTGCTAATGCAATTCAGCTATTTCCATTGCAGTTGGATGGACACTGTGCTAAGACTACAGTGTTTAGGAAATCTATACATAAGGATCCATCAGTCTGTGTAGCACTTTTTTGGACACTCCAAGACACTTTACATTTTGTTATTCATTCATTTTGCACCTTGTGATGGCGAGCTAGTTCAAGCCACAGTTCATGGAAATATAATAAGGTCTGGAAAGATGATGTGTTGTTTTCAATGGCCTGTGCTCATTGGCCTGAAATGCAAAATATATATATATTTTTTGCATTACTTCTTGAATATTGGCTGCCCAACACGTGATGCCAGAAATGTACAGTTCATATTGTAAAAATACAGAAAAATCCCCACAAAATCCAACCTTTATGAAAGCTCTGGATGCTCTGTCAGCCAAACACGGACAGTTTGATTTCACAAAAAACGCATTGTGAATCCTTTCTGGCCCGGCGCTCCTGGGAGCTACAGTACCTGGAGCAGCCACTAGTCGATCTCACACATGGACAGAGGGGGAGTGTTTAATCCAGTGTTTTATCCAGTTCTTATAACAGATTCAGGCCCTGGGGTGGACTGACTGAAGTGAAGATGCAAACTATGCCATTGTCCCTGAGAATAACTATGTTGTAAATTTGTTACTGGTTTGTATTATTGGTCCATCTGCAAAACTGGCACAGAATCTCTTGAAAAACTTAAGAAGGGTGAAGCTAACTGGAGGCCCTGCTCTGTCTAAAGCTCTGTTACTTAAGTTAGACTACTACAGTATGCTCTTTGCTTTAGTGACTCTGATTTCGTTGAAAATACAACAGAGAAATACAACAAATTTGTACAAGTCCCAATACATGGGACTTTTTTTTTTTTTTTTTTAATCAGGATGTGTTGTAATGTTTGCATTGTATCACCATGGTAATAACTGAATATTTCTCTACAGACGTACATGATGTCAGTGGAAAGAATCAACTGAGGTCTTATAGTTGTTCTGATACAGCTCAAGATCACTTTAAAGCTATTCAGGACAGGTTCATTTCTTCCCTGTGAATATTACTTTTTTAGCATCGAAAACCTAGATTATTATTAACATTTATATTGTTGTTTTGCTTTGGTTATTATATTATATTGTGTGAGCTACTGTGTCCAAATAATTTCACTTGTGGATCAATAAAAGTTTCTAGTCTAATAGTTTTAATATGAATTCGTATCTGATTTTCGATACTTTGGACAGCCCATGCCAGAAAACATGATATATGGTTGAATACTACTTGAAAACCAGAGGCTACGCTCCAAGATACATCATGGGAACGACTGAGTAAACACAAAATGGTGCATATTCTGTGCTGTGGGACAAACAGGCCCATGTATACTTTATAAGGATACAAAGCTCATGTGTTTGTGTATGGGCAATGCAATCCCAGGCCAAAGATGAAAGTACATCCATAGATAAAGTTAATATATTAACTTTTGTACTTGGCAGCCAGTTAGACAGACGATCTGCTTTTCCTCTCCTACATCAACGTTCCACTCTCCCTATAGCTCTCTCATCCCTCCAAAACCCGCCCCTCTTTGGCAGGGACAAGTTCAGGTGCTGCCAAGAATGTGACTGCTTTTGGAAAACAAATTCAATCCACTTCTCCCTTTTTTTTTTTTTTTCTTGCTCTCTCCTTTCCTTCAACCCAGTGTTTGCCCGTTCTTAAGGTGGACCCAACCAGCTGACACATTCAAAAGCACGCACATTAATCAGGGGGGCATGCCTGGCTCACGTTTGGCTCCTAGCAACGTCATGACAAGACGCTAAACGTACATGTGGCCCTATCTAACCCTGTAACACTGTGGAGCTAGCTTTTCCTGTGACAGTCTGCCTTAACCAAAACAAAACCCATGTGTTTAAGAGCGCGTTTCCCTATTGTTTTGCCGGACATTCCCACTTCCACTCACTCATAATTGGAACAACAATTGGAGCAGCAAGGGTGGGTTTTAAATACGCGGAAATATGTGAAGTTGTTTTTGTTTACACTTGCTTAATAATTTGTTTGAAGCGCAGTAGTTGTTGCAAGGAAGATGGCATCGCACCCTGCTGATAAAATAAACCTACAGTAAGAGGGCAAAACATCGTAATTGGAAAACATGTTTTTAATTTTATGTCCAACCCGCTAAAATTATCACTAGAGCTTTTCGGCCAACTAATACATCTGTCTAGCACAACTGTGACTAATAATGATTGGGTTAAGGAGTTAAGTTGAGGAAACAATAAAATCTAAGTGGAAGGTACACATGTTATCTTGCATTTGGCAGTGAGGCTTGTACTCAGGAAGTAGAACAACATGGGCCATTGTATAGAGCTGGAATACATTAAGTCTCATGACTGCACTGAAGGATATTTGAGAAGGTTAAAAGTTGGCGTGAGGAAAACAAGAATAAAAAAGAAAAACAAATGCTGCAAAGAGGTCAACTAAAAAAGTCTTTGAGTATTTCTGCACTTTTTAGTCTACTTGTACAGTCTTCTAAAGGTGCACTATGTCACCTTTTGGTTGGGGGTGCGTCACATGCTTGTTTCGATTGGATATGTCATTGCTCTGCCTGGAATATTGGCATTGAACAGCTCTACCTTACATTTATTAAAATTCAGGCAGTTTTATACATAAAAATAGCTACTACAGGCATTCTGACTGCGAGTGAGGTTGCCTCTCCACAGATCTGAGCTGTAACTTGGTCTAGTTTGGTCTCCAGGTAGAAAGGTTTAATGCCTATAGCAGTGTTTCCCAAGCTTTTTGTCTTGTGTACCCCCTGAGCCTTTTTGTCATACCTTGAGTACCCCCTCACTCATACGTGTTGATAATTCTCCAAAAGTAGAACATGACACAATGGGTTATTAAATGAAAATCATTTTATTTCATCTCCTTAATATGAAAATGTAATTCTTAGGCATTTTCTCTCTTTTAGATTTACTCAAATTAGAATTAAAAAATTCAAAAAACTCTCCCCCTGCGCCTGGCAGCAACACTGCCGAGTACCCCTTGCAGTGTGCTCGCGTACCCCTAGGGGTACTTGTACCCCTGGTTGGGAAACACTGGCCTATAGTATGAAACATTCCAGACAAAAAAATAACATCTTCAGGAAGAAGCATTTGACTGACCGTCCATCAGAAAAGTTTCACCTATAACACTATGTTTAGCCCCTTTCAGTTGGACTAACAAAACATTTCCATTATAGTCATTGGGAAACTTTTTTTTTAATAGTAATGGTGTCTCAGTTATTGCCATTAACAACTTGATATCACTTTGTACCACTTGAGGGAGCCAGCTATAAAAAGCAGCTAAGAGTTATGATGGCTTGGAACTGGACCAATTGTTTTACAGTGAATGTATTTCTGTCCATCTCTGACATTGACTATTGCCCTATTCATAACCTTATACAGTGATGGGAGGAATACTTAGCATGCATTTATTTACAAAATACTGACTACCCACATTAAAATGTAAATTGTAACTGGTACCTCGTCTAGTCAGAGTACGGTATTCTGAATATTTAGAATACCTTTACATCAAGTTGCATTATATTGAGAAAAAAACATGACATTATTATCATTAATTTATATGTATTTACAGAAGAAAAATAGCACATACACTCACCAGAAGTTTGTGCTTTATTTTTTCCCCTCACTAATACTGTGTAATTCAAAACAAAAATTACATGATGAAGTTCATATTTTTTGATTTCACATAAGAGAGATGCCTCAAAATTGTGTGCACCTGATGTCTTAAGATATTTCTTGTTTATTTCTTGAAGGATAAAGAAGTGCAAGTTAAATATTTTCAAAATAGAAATATTATTTTTAAGCAAAAATGCCTAAATCTGTTGTATAAACAGATGCGATTTTGATGGAAAACAATATCATTAAATATCTTGAATACATTACCTAACCAGCACAGTTATCAATTGATTTTCAGTTCATCTTATCAATATAAATGAGATTTAGCCACTTTTATCTCGGAAGCAGATCGAGTCCAAAAATTTGTAGACCAGTGTTAGTTTGGTCTCAGTCAAAAAGATGCTAAACACGTATTGAAAACAAGTATGGTTCTCATGAGTTACGACAATACGCAGTCATGTATACTGCAGTGAGCCGTAAATATATTTGTATTATGGGATGTTTTGTATATACAGTCTCAATGCAAAGTGAATTGGAACTAGCCTGGGTGCATGTATTCACTGCTGCCACTGACAGAAAGCACTCGGAGGTCAGATGACACTTTTATCCACTTATCTCCTGCCTCCCCATCATAAATAGTGCATGGCCAGTGTGTATAAGTCTGTCAACCCGCTCTGTTTCAAAATTTACAAACACGTCCAGGATCCAGGCACCAGTCAAAGCTCAAGGAAAACAAACCGGGAGCACGCCGGGCACAAGCAAAAACCATATAAATAAATACGAGAGGAGTTATCAAGCGGTCACCTCAGCTCCCAGGGAAACAACATTAGGATTCTTCTCACAGCGTCGCGTCTGTGTGGGGGGACCATAGCATAATCCGCTTACTGCAGGTTTAATGGACACTGGTGCAGTTTATAGACAAAAGCTGAGGTTTGGGCTAAAGGTGGAGAGGCCAGCAGCAGCATAGAAGAAGGAATTTTAAGATTTCCAAACACTTAGCTACAGTGGGTGACTTTGTGTGAATAGAAAGGCACGTACATATGTCTGACAATGTTGAAAATAGGTTAGGACAGGAAGGGCAGCTGTCAAAACGATTTTCACGTGAATGTTTCATGTGAATGACAGTAAATAAGAGGCAGACGATTTGAGGCTGCAACCTGATATTTCTGTTGTAAGAAAATTGTTTTCATCAATAACATACTAAGCTATAACCTGTACAATATCTCTGCATCTACGGAGATTTAATAGAATTATTTTGCATGTATTGAACTATAAGCAGTGTTGGGAAGTAACTGAATACATGCACTGAGAAAACTTATTCTGAATACTAATTATAATAAGTACCTGTATACTAAATTAATGATAGGAGATGCTTTAAAGAATAGTAAAACAAATTGTTAATTATCCTATGTGCGTCTTTACACTATAAATGAAATGTAACTTGATGTAAAATATTCACAATACATTACAAAATACCCAGTAATGCAGGAAACCAGTATTCTGTAATTAAATACATTTTCAGACTGACTGACTAGTGTTTTAAACCTCCAAACTCCATTGAGAAACATACATTCTTGCTGTATGCGGAGTTTCCTCTCCAAAGATCTGCCCTTTAACTTGCCTCCTTGGCATCACTCGCTTGCCTCCATGGTGATAAGTAATAACATCTCCTAACATCAGACATTTTCTGTGGTGCACCTTTAAATGGAAAAACACACGTTTCAACATATAATGAAATATATTGGAAACCATTTCAGAATTGGGTTGCTCTTAAGCCATTAAGCTACTTTAACTGTATTACGCATTAAACTTGTATTTACAGACCAAACACAGGGAGGAGCTAGGGTGTACTCTGTGAACTTTACCATGACCTTTACAATGGATGCACGTATTTGCTTGTGGAGAACATGCATTGTGCTGTCGGCCCACTGTATGTTTGAGGAGCATAGGAGCCCAGATTAATATAAATACTATTAGCAATAGGCGTTAACGGAATTATCTTTGGACCTGTATATATGATATATGATTTACAAAGCATCACTTGAGGTATGGGCAAATTCAAGAGGTTCACGCCTAATTTTCAGTGCGTACATGCAGCTTCCTCCTCCCCCAGCTTGTGTGGGATAATATAATAGTGACAAAATCCTAGCCCAGAGAGTTGGCATACATAAAGATAAGGGAATAACTCTTGAGGATAATGAAGCAGATCAGTTTTGCCTAGAGGAAATTGATTCATTTGAAAGCACCTTCTCACCACAGACGAGCATTCTGGTCCACTTTAATTTAAGCACAAGTTTGAAGCAGACGGAGCGTTAATTAGCTGAAACGATGCTATGGCTACATGATATGGCAGCGCATACTTACATGCAATCAAAGAGTACAATGTGAAGGCAAAGCTTTTCTTCTGCGCTAACTATAAATAATGATGAAGTTGTTATGGTATGAATGAAAAGCTGACAAAGCTGCAATGAGTCTAATCAATACAAGGACGAATCTATTAGAATTAACAGCACTATTGCATCTGGAAATAATGGTGAAATTTACAACAAAAATGCATTTATTTTACTAATAGTGCCACTTACTTTCCCATTTTGTTTTCTATGTCACAGCTTTATTGAGGTGTGAGCTATGTCAATGGCACTTCAAGATAAGATATAAGCTAACAAGCTATAAGGTACAATGCATGTTAGTTTTGATCAGGCCCTGATCCAGATAGTTGGATTTGAGTGGATTGACCTCACATGTGGGCAAAATACAGGCAGGTGTGTAGATTTAAAAGTGCACTACGTTGCTTTTGTGGATGCTATTATCAGGTACTTCGATCTGAACTAATTAATTAACCATTGGATTTATATAGCGCCTTTCAAGACAGCCAAAGCGCTTTATAGAGCATTAGTCATTCACTCCATTCTCACTTGTGGTAAGCTCCTATTGTAGCCACAGCTGCCCTAGACTGAAGGAAGTGAAGCAGCAAATCACCACAATTCATACTAGGCTATGAAGTGGGTCTTGCCTAAAGACACAACGAAAACAACACCATAGCAAGCAGCAGGAACATACAGAACTGATGAGTGAACAAAATCATATGTAAACATAGATTTTTGATATTACGTCTCCTTTAAATGTAATTGAGTGTTTCCTCTAAATCAGGGGTGTCAAACTCATTTTGGTCCGGGGGCCGTATCCAACCTACTTTGATCCCAAAAGGGCCAGATCAGAAAACTCATGTTCACGCATATATACCCCAAAAATAGCAATAAATCCAAATATTTGTGCAGAGAAACACAAATCTATTACAGAAGTCTTTTTTATTTGGTGAACTCTTTTACAAAATATTATAATATTATGAACAACCTGAAACTTTAATTTAAACACAATGTTTTAACAGTAACTTGTATGCATTTCACAGAATTTAGTCATGCTTTATTCTTCATTTGTGTGTGCTCTGGTGGGAGGCGCTGGAGACGCCGCTATCCTAAGCTGCACAGAAAAGAGGCGCAAAAAATGACCAATATTTTAATCGAAAATTAAAATATAATTCAAATATTTAAATAGAAAATCAGCCGAGGGCCAGATTAAAGGTCTTGGAGGGCCAGATCCAGCTGCCAGGCCGCATGTTTGACACCCCTGCTCTAAATCAGTCTCAATAAAAACAACTATAATCGTACCCTTTCACCTACCCGCTCTTAGAAGCTGCAATCTGACCCCTCACCACTAGATGTTCCCACACCAGCTCCTGGGCACCCCCCTAATGAGTCCACCATCCAAATCCACCCAAAGCCGTTCTGCACAAACAGCACACTGTGGGATACGATCCTATAGCACGCTAATGTATATAAAACACATAGGAAAAAACACACGCGCATAGACTCGCCATAGGACCTGTCACCCGGCCCCGCCCCCCCAGTCCACCTATTCATCTCCCCATCGCAGACACCTCCGTAATGAGCTATAAAACACGTACAGTACAGCGCCACATGCACACACACACACACACACGCAACATGGTCATTGCGTATATACCCCCCTCCCAGCTAACATGTGAAACCAGGCCTGCGCCATACTATACACCTTAATCCTCATTTTTTCATTAGTCCATACAGGCCAAACTGTGAAAGCCGAGAAGGTGGCAGGGCAGGAGGTGGAGCCAACAGAGTGGAAGGTGATTTTCTTGGCACAGGATTTGGGTTGAGGAACTGGGGGCCCGACGCGTTTCGCATTTGGGGTTCTCAAGAGTTTCTGTGTGGTCCGTACGGTCTGATCTGCGCCAAGTCTCCTGTCATGTCCGACGGAAATGTATACTGTACATGCTAGATGCACGCATGTATACAGTGGGTCGGAGGCGAGACAAACACACGCTATAGAAACCGGGGGAGGTGAGGGGACGCGGGGCATGCTCTGTACAAGTAACAAAAGACAGTTTGAGAGGGGTTTGAGTTGAAGGAGTCTCTCGGATGAAACATAAAAGTCCAGATGACGGGTTTAGGGACGCTTTTGCAGTTAGTCAATTTGCCAGGATGATTGAGGATATACACAGGCATGTTTCTGTTCAAGCCACTCCACTGGTAACAGCTATAAGGGAAGAAACAGAAGCCTGTGTTTGTATTCAAGTAAAGAGAAGAGGAGAGACAAAGCACAATTTCCTCAAAATGGAAATAGGGTCCACGAGAACGAGACAACACAATTTTGGAGCAATTTGTGCAGTTCAGTTCACTATTTTAAACTTTCATTCATTTTGTTGAATACATTTGCCCTCATTGCTTTTTGTATTGCTTTTTGGTATTGTATTATTTGTATTATTTTATTGCTTTTTGGAACTATTATTACTTTTATGTCCAAATCCAAATATAAACATATGGAAAACCTCATTTTTCTCAAAGCTCAATTTTGAGATCTGGCATGTGATTTTGTTCCTGTCCATTTTAGTATAGCATTGTTAATATTATTAGATGTTACAAGACCTTCCTGATTTGAAGGTTGTTGTGAGGACTTTCCCCCATTCAATAGATAATTACTATGGCAACAGATAATAACAAACATTTTAAGACATTTTAAGACCACTTATTTAAAGGTCCCATGGCATGAAATCGTCACTTTCTGAGATTTTTGAACGTTAATGTGAGCTCCCCTACCCTGTTTAGGGCCCCTTCATGGCTAAAAGTTGCGAAATGTCTAAACTGAGCATTTGCGGTCCTTTTCTGCGTTTCAGAGCTGAAACGGGTGATTCTGAACAAGGCAACTTTGTTACGTCAGATCGAAAAAAGAAATGCAAATGCAGTTCCACCCCCGTCTGTCTGTACTCAGCGTCTGTGTAAATCACGCCCAGAGAGTTTGGACTGCGGAGGAGCTACGCAATGCGAAATACGTTTTTTTATTTGCCTGAAGGAACTTGCGAGTGTTTCTAGGCTGGGAAGTCCTTTATCTGAGCCTGTGGATATCTGAAACAGCAGTGGTTTAATTTTATTTTCTGTGTAAATGTGTTTATTTTTCAATGGAAGGCTTCTCATCTCTCCCCCCGTGCAAAAACACGGAAGTGGGTCACAGAGCGGAGTGGAGAGCTTGGCCACGCCCCCACCCCCTACTATAGGCCAGCTCTGTCCTCCTCATTTGCATTCAAGCAACAACGCCCATAATGCAATGTTCCAGAGTGACATTTATGACTCTTTCTCATCTTATCTCTCTTTCTCATGCACTGAGTGTTGATTTTGAAGAAGGATTCATTTACAGTATTAGGGAACCATTAAGGAGCCATATAAAAGCATCAAGAAGTACCATGTCATGGAATCTTTAAGTTTGTTGACAACCATACTATCCAAAATACAGATGTTAAATAAACACAAACACACATACAAAAAACATAAGCAGTACAATCACTCAAACCTACGGTACAAAAGTCTCACAAATTTCCTCATGTATTCCTCAATCTAAATAACTGTAGATTCCATGCGGGTAGTGCATGGGTGAGATATTCCCACTGTTTATTCCCAAGCATCCGTATGATGACTTTCCACACACATGTTTAGCACATGCGAGTCTGCTCTCACTTCATGCGCTCTTGTGTTTTCTGAACATTGTCACAACACATCGAGAAGACGAGAAGTTTACAGCTGTCTGGGCCCAAACCTGCAGTATGTGTAATCTAAAGAACATGTGAATCCAGTCAACCACACACAAGACCGAAGAAATACGTCAAGAAGTGTGGATTCTGAAACCTAGTCACGATAATTACTATACTGACTTGTCGTTCAGTAAATGAAAGTTGGAGCAATACTTTTTTGGGGTCAGTATTTATCGTGTGTACATTTTCTTTGCATTACTGGGAGATCGTTGGTTATTTTTTTGGCTATATGGCCCACTATGTAACTTTTCTGGTAGGAGGTCCACCATCTGCTTGACTTCATGTTATTGATTTTTTTCCTATCGCATTTAATTTAATTATCTCCATGGAGACAAGCAGGCCGCATCATCAGGCCAAGTTACAGTGTCAGATCTGCGTAGAAGTGGGCCCGCTCCCAGCACGAATGCATGTCTTTGCGGTAGTTTTGAGAAGTAAAACTCCTTTAAATGAATAAATACAAGATATATTTTAATGCCATACTGTTTAATATCCCAGATCAAGTAATAATATCACCATGAATTTTGATGGACACAATGTCTTTCTGAGTAACCTCCACAAACAATAACATATCCTGTCATATTCTGAATAAAAAACACTAATCCTGTAGTTTAAATCTATACAAACTTGTTCTAAAATGTGATTCTTGTTTTAATTTGTCATTTTGTTCACATGTCAGGCTTTCTGTCAATTCTCCTGGACATGTTTAAAATGTGAACTTTAAACTAAATTCCAGCAAAATATCTCATAATATCTTGGAGATGCTGTACCTGGAATGTTCCTCAGTAAGGCAATCTTATCAATCTTGCACGTATTCAGTTTATTGCTAAAATAATACATTGTAATTCAAGCACAAATGGATTTACGTCAATAGTTTTAATGTTATTTCTTGACATTATGTATTATGCTGCTTTATGGTTCTGTGATACAATATTAATGGTGCACAATGTAACTTTTAGTTTGTTTCTATGGATATGTCATTGTGCTGCCTGGAATGTTCCACAGTATGACTTTAAATAGCTCTACCTTACATGTATTCAATTACAGGTGGTTTTACTGCTCAAAAATACCTAGAAAAGTTACACAATGCACATTTAATTAACACAGTGTCTATTTATTGGAAGTACTAGAAAAAAACGTACCTTACTCTGCACTACATTCCAATTTGTAGAGCTCTTCAAATCAATTTAACTTTGCTTTTTATTCTCCCATCCCAGCTTCTGCACAGTATATCACATCATCCCAATAAAACCAGACAGAAATGGGCACAAACTCTAGCCAGAAGAATGTTGCGTGCGCTTTTCTGTTTGTAACAAAACATAAAGATGCTTTGAGTTTTACAAACATGCCAGAGTCCAACAGTTAAATCATTTCATATTTTCTACGTATCCCCCTTGTTTTCTTTGCATGGATGTTCCACTCACACACGCCAATTGAGAGCCGACCTAAGGCAACACAAACTCTCTATGAGTGGAGAGAACATTTCTATAGCATGCGCTCAGTTCATCCGGAGTTGGCTACCACATGTTTGCAGATAGAACTGAAGTAAAATTGTGTCCATGTGGTAATATATACATAACATGACCAGCGTCCATTTTATGCGTTTCAAATATAAGTCTACGGTAGAGAAACAAGGTCCTCTATTATGCGTCTGCTATATTTAACTAATGCACAAAGTTACACATCATCTGTTTGAGGTTTAGGCGAGCTTAATGACATGTCGAACGATCGTATTACACTACTTACTGAGTGAAAAATTAGCGTAATAAACTACTCATCAAACGGTGCTTCCCATATTCGACCTACCGCACGCAACGTATTTATTGACATTAGAGTTATGCGTTTGAGGGCAAAAAGGCAAATCAGGCAGAACGATTGTGGATATTTGGTCAGGAGGATAGTGGGAAAGAGAAGGCTGGAGGAGAAATGTGATATTAAATAAAAAGTCTGACTTAAAAAAGAAGAAAACTGAACAAAATATATATATATAATACCAGTTGGTAATTATATGGAATAGAAATTATTTGCATTTTTTTTTCTTTTGCATAAGACAACAATTTTGCTTTTATTTAATGTCAGACAAAAATACTACTTTACACCAAAACACCGGAAACCATAAACATACTTTTGGACAATTGAGCAATTATATGGCCAATTACTTAACAAATTAGAGGTAAAAAGGGTTTCAGAAGTGGTCGTCTTTACAACATGAATTTCAAAATGATCTGACTGACTTCCATTGAAATCTTTTCTAGCCTGGATCAGTTTTATTTTTAAGAATGGTCATTTTTCATTCTTGACTTCACTTTTAGTAATGCATCCAAGTGCCGATCACAACCCAGTCTAAGCGCTTGAGTCTGTAAGTCTGGATTGTACACAGTAAAAGTCCCATAATTACTAATCAAAACATCTTAATGGCCGCAACAGGGCTGAGTCTGATAAGGATGTGCTTCTTTATGCAAATGTTACACAATACATTATCAGGCCTAATTTGAATTCATTTGCTTCTGTCTTCAGGAGCATAAGACATACTTCCACTAGTTACTCATGCACTCCCCACTAATTCAGCCCAATTAATCCAGGCATCTTTTATCATTTCACTAACGAAGCGTGAACCGTGTGTCTTGAAGTCCAGACTCCAGAGTTTTAGGAGGAGTGGGAGCTTCCGATCAGAAAGGGAGGAGGAAGGAGAAGTGGCCTGTCAGCGAGCCGTCAGCGCCACCTCGGCTCTGTGCGTCTGTGGGTAATGATAGAGCCCAAACGGCGTGCTCATAAAAGTAATCCACACTGGGGCTATAGGGCTACAAAGTTAAAAATACTCAAATTACCGCTAATTCAAAAGGTTCACTCCATAATCTAATGTTATAGTCCAGAAGTGAACAGTTAAGTGGAGAATAAGTACGGTGCGCTAATTAAGACGTTGCTTTGAAATGCTAGCATGCTAAAATTAGCTTAAACGCATATAGAGAAAATACTAATGAGGGTTTTATTATTGAAAACATGAACAAAACATGGTCTCAAAGTACATTTTTTAAAACCAAATGCACTGTATGTAAAGTCAAAATAACACATACTTAAACCTGTTTTAATATTCTGACAACATTGGAGTGCCAGTTGAAGTTTGATTGTGTTTTTTGTTCATTTCTTTATGCGTGTAGTTGAAAAATGTGGGAAATAATCACAGATACTTAATTTTTATAGCTTGTTTATTTCACAGTGTCAATATGTTGTCTGTAAAGTGTAAGTGCCTTTTTCCACATGTTTTTCCAATGTGTGCGGGTGTGTTTTTTTTAAACTACAAATAGTAAATAAACTAATCTAACCTAAACTGTTACAGATGTGGTTTTAATCATGTTTTAATGCAGACTCATTTATTATTGTCGATAATCAGCTTGGCTCTTTTCAATCCAGACACCCACAGCCAATTCTCTGTCAGTAAGAGCATGTGGTTTGGAGCAGAGTTGGGAGTTCAGACTTTGGAGGAAGCAGTTTGACTATTTTTAGTGTTAAATGGCAATAATAAAAGTCTGTGTAGTTTATGTTCAGGAAATTCATATTGAAAGCTATAATTATTTGAATACTGTGTTTAATAAGTCCCATCAAAAACCGAATAAAAAATTATGAGGTATCAATAAGAGGAAGTTAGGTCTGTCACAATAACAAATTTGAAGCGTGATATATTGCTACAGAGATACTACGATGTATGATCATTTTGAAGCTACATGACAATTTTTAAATATCCACTATCATTAAAATGCCTGAGATACAAGAAAAAGCTCAAATCTTATTGTATCTCCAAATCAAAATCCATTAAAAATGAATAGGTGCTTTGTCTCCGTACACAGAACTGTTTACATTTTATGCAGTGATTATGTGCTTATATTCAAATCTCCTTTTTCTCACCGAGCCATTTTACACAGCCTTGTCACTAAGTGTCCTTGCGGGCAATAATAACATGAATGCGTGTGGGCACTAATCCAGTGTTTACCACATTCACCAAGGCCTCCTCCACTTTATACACTCCTCCTATAAAGAAAAGAGAATGGAAACAATGGTCTTAAATGCCCATATAAAAGGCATGGTTTGGTTTTATATACTGCATGTAGGAGGTGAAAAGTCTCCTTGGCACAGGGAGGATTGTACAGTGAGTTCTTGTCTGGGCAGTTGCTCGCCCGAGGAAAGCACATGTCAGACTATGCCCCACTGGAAATCAACCGCAGCGAGACAGGCCTGTTTTTCAAGATATACACACTCAAGAAACCACCGCTGCCAAATGTACATGAAGGGTACTTTTCTCAGAGTAAAGGAGTACACAAGTATTAGTAATCTGCAAGTATTGAGTAAAGAAGCCTCTCTAGGTTGATACAATATTTCATAAAAACAGCATTTTACTAAAACTAAGGCAGGTTGTTAGAGAAATTATATGAAGTGTACTTTTTCCTCAGGGTGAATGAGTACAAAAGTATTCGTAATCTGCACGTATGTTCGTTTGTGTTGATCAAATATTTCACTAAAACTAAAATTGGATTAGAGCCACTAAAGTATATGTTTTAGTATTTTTAGGGAGAATTTTATTTGATATTTGTAATTGTAAATAATTGGTCTCATTGACAATTTAGTTGTATAGTAACTTGCAATGACAATAAAAATCTGTCTATCTTAAATCACAACGCTGTGCAACTGTAGTAAAAGTACAAGGTTTCAACAGTATAATGCAGAATAAGTATCTATGACTAGGTTTATAGACAGACATATCATATTATGTTAAAGGTACAGTATGTGACTTTCTGGAGATTTGTGCAGATGCAAGCCCATTCACAGTAAGGACACATGTTTTAGTTTAGTTTTTCTGTACACTTATATTTTTGCACTATTTTTAGGTTAAAAAGTTACACACTGTGGCTCTAAGTATTTTTACAGGCTGTTTTTGGTAAACAGCACCCTTGTACAAACTAATACTTCCTAAATAGCTTTGAATTTTATTGTTAAAAGTACAGTAGTAAAAGTACTTAGCTCTAGTAAAGTAATTTGTTAAGTAAGAACAAGTTTTACACGAAGCAAGTACTGCAACACACACACACACACACACACGGTCACATGCTTTAGTGCCCTATACTGCACGTCCCTGTAGTGTAAACAAACTAGGCCCTATAGCGAGGACACCGTGAGGTCAAGAGGGGTCGGTGCACCTCGGTTCACATCCGCGTGGCTGCTTCAAAAGACTTATTCACAAACACGACTGTCTGGCCCCCTCTCGCTCGTGCAAAGAATCAAATCCAACAAAGCAGTTACAGTATCGGGTCAGATCGCACAAGATACAACATAAACAAAATGGCCGTACGCCCCACTTGCTACAATGGGAATATACATGGTGTGCGTGATTTACAGCACAGTGGAGACAATAGAATGGAATGCAGCTTGTCACGACATTCCTGAAAAACACATGTCTGGGTTAACAGGTGCAACAGATCGCTCATTTCCAGCAGATCAGAGATCTGCGTATGGCGCTAAAGGCAGGATGTGACAGGAGTTGAAATCGGCCAACAGATTGAGAAATCTTTGTTTTATTGTGGCAAGTTGTATTTTCTATGCTTGTGCAGACACTTAATTCTGGGAAAATTTAGCTTTAAAGCCACACTGTGTAATATAAAAAAATATATTTTTTATTGGAATGAAAAATGTACAAAAACATGTGTCCTTACTATAAACAAGCTTGGCAAAAGGAGAAATTCAATTTTCCACTGGACAACTTTTGTCCACTGGACAAAAGTTTATTTGGTCGAATACATTTCGCAGTTCATCCAAGCGACTTCTTCAGTTCTGGTCAGACACTGGTGGGCACTGCCTATATCTGCCTGCAGGGAGGAGCTAACTACAATGAAATTGAGACTGCCACACTGACCAGACTGACCAGAACTGAAGAAGCAGCTTGGATGAGCTGCGAAATGTATTCGACCAAATAAACTTTTGTCCAGTTGACAAATTGATTCTCTCAGGATTCTACCTGGAGGACTGAGGGATTCTACAACAACTATACCACAACTATAAGCGAGCTTGTATCTCCACCCACCTGGCAAAAGTCATATCCATATATTTTTTTTATTATTTTTTTTTTTTGCCTGATGAAGGCCTAGGGCCGAAACGTTGCATGTCTTAATAAACTTTTTCATTTTGCAAGTAAGACGGAGTGCGGGTTTGTTGTCTCCTTGTGTGTTCTGGGTTTGCTCCCTCGCCTCCAACGCACCCGTCTGAAGAGATTGAAGTGCGAAGTTCTCATTTTTGAAAAGTCATATCCATGCAATGTTTTATCTTTCTTTTGATACTTTGCAGCTGATGTCATCAACATATCCTGGGGGTGTGAAGCTAACTGAAAGCACTACTCTGTCTGAAGCTCTGTTACTCAAGTTATACTTTAACCTGAGCTTTGTTTTAACTTAATCTGACCAGAAAGAGCTGACCTAGTTGGAACTACAACAGGTGAGATGGCTTGTGCCCTTAAACACGTCTCGCACACATAAAATTGCCGCCTCAAGCTAGCCAGCATGAGTCAACAATTCAGGTTTTGTTGAAAATCAAACACCTAAACTAGACCATGAGCTTGTATGCATTTTTTCTTGAGTTTTCAAACTGCCTAAAAACCTTGCTTATGGGTGCATTGTGTCACCATGGCTGAACCTTCTAGCAGTACAGACACACGTAGAAACCTCCAGCATAGTGTCATTACAAAGTTACACATTGTTGCTATAAATACTCGACTTGACCCTAACAAGCTGATAACATGCTAGAATTGTCTATGCACGAAAAAAATACATTCATAAACTTGTAACACACCTCAAAATTTTGAATCCTGTGTGGACAAAGTATTTCTCCATTTACAAGGGATTTGTATGGAACAGAGTGATAGAAACGGGCACAATCAATTTGGCAGTGCAAGCAATAATGCACAAATTGGCTGTCCAAATTGTTGCATTCAAGCGTAATTCAGAAATTGTAGATATCAGTGCTCTTGGGGGACAATAATAATGCTGAAGGTTGTAGGTTAGTTAGAAGGTTAATAACTGCTTCGATCTCAAATATTAACCCATGGGCTATAGCAGTTTTATTTCTGGACCCTAGGGAAATTTGAAGTAGAAATAGTATATTACCAGAGCTTGCGTGCTGACAAATCTATTGAGGGAAAAGAACCAATAAACAGCCTGCAAATGTAATGAAATCAATAAAATTCAACCAGTATATTACAACGCTATTTTCTGAGCATAGAAAAATGCATGTTAATTATAATATATACTAGGTAAATGCTTCAGAACGACAGCTTAAGCCACTAGTGTTGAGCTATATTTATCAAGCTATCGGTTTTTACTATAGGCACTGGCAGGATCCAATTGCCTGTCAAAATGCCAGCATATTTATGTTACAAAAAATAACACAGGACCAATATTCGAGGAAGAGGAGAGAACATGCATCACCCCATACCAGGCCCGTTTTTTACCCAAAGATAGAAATGTAATAGAGCTCCGCCACTGGATGTATGCCATCACACATATTGTTGGAAGAATGGCAATTTATCAGTTTCAAAGTGAAGGGAGATGTCAGAAGGAAATTATGAAGTAACTACCAGCGTTCAAGGCCCGATTTTAGCAATATTTGTCTTGCCCCGGTACAGATATGTTGTATAAGCAGCTCTAGTGGCCAAAATCCGATGTGCTGTTGTACTGAGAATCAGGAAGTGCACTGTGTGCATGCTAGTTGCTGACAGCATGTGTGGAAAGCCATTGCTCGTTGAAAAATTTCTCTTGCCCCAGTAGATACACAGTATATTAGCAGATATTATAGCAGTTCTTGTGGCCAAAATGAGACTGTGTTCTGTCAGTTCAAGAATCAGGAAGTGTGCTGTTAGCATGCTAGTTGGTGTTAGCTTTAACCTGCCTTTATCGTTGAAATTTGTGAAAAGTGTTTATAAACTCACTGTCGTGTATAATTACGATGTTCGAAATGCTTAAAGTAAATGAGGAATAACTTTGGACTGCTACACTTAGTTTTATTTTTCAGGATTTAAAGACACAAAAATCAGGTACAGCGCCTTTATTTTATGAGTTTCAAGCTAAGTACGATGTCAAAGGGGACATTATTAATTGACTATGGTGTGTTCAAGGCCATCCCATAACAGTATCTCACATTTTAAACATTTTATAAGTCTTGTGGGTCGAAGACTAGACCTGATTTTACAGACTCAGCAAACCAGGGATCAAAAGTGGTCCCTGCTATCTTCTATATAGGAAAAAGTTCAAAGGCAATTATCCCACAGAGCCCCGGCCAACAGAATCCAAGTCAGAGGCATAAATACTGAATAAAGTCTTGTCGAGCCCAATTAGTCCCTATGGTGGAACAGGGGGCTTCTGGGAGATGTAGTTTCCCATATACGGCTGCGGTCTGGGAGAGCAGACACTCATTTAATGGGATGTGATATGTTGCTATGGGGCACTTCGGCAACAGTCGGGAACACAGGATCTGGCCTACTTCTGCTGGACAGAGTGAGAAGAAGAGGAAAGACCATGTGGAAAAATTGAAATTTAATTAAATGATAATTGTATAATTTCCAGAATCAAAATGTAAATGTATATAAAGTATACATATTGCTGCCACTCTTAAGGTCAGAAATTAAAGTTTTATCATTAAACAACTTGAGGAACTTTTGCTAACTAAACTTGTAATTTGTGTTAAAGATTTACTGTGTAACTTTTCTGGTTTCGGGTCCACCTGGAATGTTCCACAATATGGTATTAAACTTATCTAGCAAATTCAATTTATTTTTTTAATTGTTCAAAGACAAAAAAACAAACCCAAAACAAAAAAGGGCATACATTCTTACTGTAAGCAGGGTCACCTTTTCACAGATCTGACCTGCTTGTCTCTATAGAGGTTGATAAGCTTAATGCCCTATTTTGGAACACTGAAGAGCAAAGCAATGAAATCTCCATGGAGACCAACAATTAATGGGCCTTTATGAGAAAAAACTTTGTGCACTTGAGTGTTCATTACAGCAAATAATATATATTTCGTGTTACTTTTTATGATCAAACACTATTAGCTGCATTATTTCTGACCCTTTGTTGCTATGACTCCAAAAACCTGTGTGTCGCTCTCATCATGTGGAAAAAAACAACAATGATAACTTCTAAATAACTGAAAATTGGATATGCTGTTTGTGTTCTGTTGTGATTGCTATGTTCTATTTCATATTCACAAAATGTTCCAATCTATTCAGAACTGGGCTTGGATTTCGTATGTTGGGCTCCAAAATGGTGGAAATTCTGAGAGGATTTGTTTATGTTGAATTTGCATCTATACAATCTTTAAACATCTGGACATAATGTAACATACAAAGTCTATTTACCCATAGCCAGTTGTTGTTGTTTAAGACCAGCTGTCTCACCAGATAAGAATCCAGCCAAGCTAAGCAATATGGAATGGGGCGGGGTGCATATAGGGCCAAATACCTGCTAGGAGCTGAAAAGACAGATAACAAAAAGATAAGCAGAAATGTCATGAGAGGAAAGGCCTTAAGGGAAAGATATACATTAGGTTCATGCTGAGGATACAGACAGCAGTATGGACACCTTGTACCTCCGGGCTGTATGCTATAGACTATGGAGCAATAAACTCGCCAAGGGTCAAACATGTGACAGTGGTAGGCCTATATTCAACTGTCTGTACTACTTTGACCCAATAGGGTTGTAGTGTTTTGTCACGGTGAGAAGTAAAAGTACTAGTTTATTTAAAGCCACAGTATGTCAGTATTACATGTAACAGTGGTAGGCCTATATTCAACTGAAATGTCTGTCTCTACTACTTTGACCTAATAATGTTTTAGTGTTGTCAAGGGGCCCAAATCCCAAACTTAATTTCTATACTCAGGAACAGACCAATTTTGATCCAGTGGAATAGAATAGAATAGAATAGAAGTCTTTATTGTCACTATACAAGTATAGTGAGCAGCCAACAACAAATGCATAACAGACACAGTATATAAGAATAGAATAAAACAGATAAATAGATTTTTTAAAATGGCTGGGAAGAGTTAAAAATATAGAGTAAAGCTATAAAACAATATGAAGAACAGTATGTACATTTACACTATCAGTACAGAGAATGTAAATGTTAACACAAAATAACAATATAGTAACTTTTTAGCACTTTATTTATTTATTTATTTTACTTTTTTTGGTTGTTTTTATTGCAAGTGTGAGCAAGCTTCCATATCCACAAACCTGACTCCTCCTAGTTGGCCTCCTCCTGCTTGTTTCCATGGAAATGTTTTGGTTACAATGTTCCACAGTATGTCATAAAAAGTATCTATCGCCATGGAAAATGTCACAACGTATGGTTTTCACTTTGTATTTCCATGGAATCATGAAGTTAACACATTCAGAAAGTTACAAACTGCACTTTTAATATCATTAACTTGCCTAATAATAGATAAGACCATTCTACAACTATACTATTTGTGTCATTTTCTTCAATAGTGACACTTGTTCAGTTCCTTGGTTTCATTTTTTTTTATATTTTGAAAACTGTCTGATGTTGTTTTTAACCAAAACTGGCTGTCTGGGGTTTATAGGTAATACATAAATATATCAGGATTAAGCATAATATTAATTTCCTTTGCCACATTTCAATCACCGACCGGTCTCATGTGTTTTACGTGTGAAATGCCATAATGATGTCACCTATCACTCAACTGCAATGTGGGTGTTTTTCTCATCATTTCTCTCTTTTCAAAGCCAAAATGGACTTGATTTAGAAAACAGCAGGACAGCATTTTGGAGCAAGCAATGAAAAGACAACAAAAGGTGCTAGTATAACAGATTCGGTCATGTAGCTAAGTGACCGTTAGCAACACTCAACGCCAAACACAACAAACAAGCAATAGAAAGGCTATGGATATGTGAAAACACTGTGAGAATGCTAAGTGACTGGTAGCAACATAAAAAGCCAAAGAAACTGCAAAATAAAAAATAAAAAAAAGCTTAAACCCTTATATCTTTATCCAACGCAGAATGAAGAAAGAGCAAGAGAAGTCTAAAGGCACAGTGAAGAAAAGAGCTTAGTCCAGTTACGGAAAGTAACAGAGGAAAGAACATTTCATTGTTTATTTAAAAGTAAAATCACAACCATATTGGAATTTAAATGTAATAACTACTGGGAATAACTATTAGGAATAACAGAACGCGAACAGACTGAGCTCACACACATTTAGCAGCAGGTGTAGAATGAAAACAAAAACTCATACCTCGATTTTCAATTTGTTTTAATTAAAAACAAATCAATTTCAATATTATTTTCCTGAACATAAACGAAACACCCTATTTAACACAAAAATAATCACATGCTTTTATTAACAGCGATTAAAAAGACTCAATTGACAGTTAGAAATGACATCCATCCTGATTAGAATTTAATTAATTGCGCGACATAAGCTAAAATTGCTATGAAAGGAAAACAAAAAAACAAAACAATCTTGCATTAAAGGTGCACTGTGTAACTTTCCGGGTGAGATAGTGTTGCTTTGCCTGGAATTTTTCACAGTATGATATTATATGTTATTATATTTCCATGGCAACAAGCACCATGCTATGTATACATATTTTTTCAAGGTGTTTTATTATTTTAAAAAAACACCTATAATTAAATACTGTGCAAGTTTAATGCCATACTGTGCTACATTCCAGGGAAAGCTATCTCCCCGAATACAACCAGGTGCTGGACTCTTACCAGAAAAGTTACACAATGCACCTTTAAGGCTAGACTAAAAATTTTCCACTTTTAGCATTGCGAGTGGCCACCGGGCACGCTAACGCAGCACCTCTTCAAATGGCTAAACGCCATCCCGCTCTATATCAAAACATTATTACTTCAAACGTGGAGTCCATTCTCGTCCTGTCACAAAGCCCCTCGAGCAGATGTGTCCGAGAAAACCTCATCTCCGCGGTGACCAATCAAACACAGCCCCTGCTACCAGCTGTGGTCGCCCAACGCAATCCATCATTACGCTAATGGGCCCGCGATTAATGTTGTAACAAGCATCCCGGCGCATATCAGCAACATCTACAGGTCACCGGCGGCCGCTCATATATGAATTGACTTATTAACAGGTGGTCTTACAGTTTCATTTCTGAATCCCTTTTATCGGACGTGGCCATCTATCTCTCTCCATTGAGCTGTCACCCGTTCGCAACAAAAGAAGCTAAGATTTCAGCTATTGTGGTACCATATAGATTAAGAGCTATAGAAAACTGATAGAAAATCTGCACGCCCTACAACATGGTACGGTTGGCTTTATCATTCAATACCCACAGGTACGAAATAGTAGGATATCATAGTCCTGGTTGCGCATACGCCCTCTATTTAGTTTGGTGGTTCTCATAGATTTGAAGCGTATGATAGAAAGATGATACACTAGGAGAGATTTGAGATCAAGTAAACTAGCATGGGTTTTGACCTTTTGACCTTGTTTTCATTGTTTATGTTAAAGGGCCCATATCACGCTATTTTCTGATCTATGTTATAATGTTGTTTCCTTATCACAAATGTACCTAGAGTTGTGTTTTGTTTCATTCATTCATGTTTAACATACAAACCCTGTATACCTTGCTTTTTTAAACATCATACGCCGTCACTAGAATCATCTGGATGATTTCAGACCTGGAATTGCTAATCTCTACTAAACAAAAGGTAAAAGGTAACGTAAAAAATACTGGTACGTGACAAAAGGTGGGACAAAGTATTTTGGGCTTGGGAGATGTAGACAT
Organism: Paratrypauchen microcephalus; assembly: GCA_036785185.1. NCBI lineage: Eukaryota > Metazoa > Chordata > Actinopteri > Gobiiformes > Gobiidae > Paratrypauchen > Paratrypauchen microcephalus. The sequence goes on from JAVJIX010000056.1 coordinate 1,018,297, forward strand.
TGAATGAAATAAAACACAACTCCAGGTATGTATTAAGGAGGTAACAACATGGCTTAAAGTTCAAAGAGTCAATTTCACGTAATATGGAACTTTTAAAAATAGACTCATAAACTGTAGTGGGTAAAATACATGAAGCTGCACTTTACTTGGAGGGAGTAGAGGGCACCTGCTTCTTTCCATAGAGATGTTATGGTTTTACCTGGAATTTTCCACAGTATTGCTTTTAACATAGGTGTATGTTGCCTTTATTCAAATATAGGTGTTTTTCTTAGAACTGAACGTGCTTTTCAACGTTACTGATCCGTGACTTGTTGTGGTTTCATCAGTTGCTTGTCTCCATGGAGATTAATGATTAATGCCATACTGTGAAACCAACTCGTGCCATGGCTAATGCAACTTTAACTACTATTGTTCACACCAGTAACACAAAAGCTACTGGTTGTAAGGATGCCCTTCCTTCTGGTGGAAAAAAATATGTGAAATGATCATGTTTGCTATGATAACCCCTGATAAATATTTGTTTAAATGAACGGTACTTCAAAGTAGCAGTTCTGTGTACCACACACTTCTGGATATTACTAGTTGTCACGGGTTTTATTAAACCCACAACATGCTGTTTCCAATAAAGTATTTCTAATGTGTTTGGCTTTGGTCAGTGTAATGTAAACTGGGTGAAATCTAAAATTGAACTCCACTTTGATAGAGTCTGTGGGAACTGTGCTTTGTGAACGCTGCCGCATATTGGCCAACCACTTCTATAATCGTCCATACAGCTAATGATACACTAGCTCGTATGTTCCCACTATCATTACCATGAGTTTACAATGTATATGTGGCATACAGTGGGGCAACTTATACTTATTTTTTTACAACAAAGATAGCAGTATATCAAGGTTTGTGCGGTCTTGTATAATGTAAGAGGCTTTTTATATAAGTCTTTGGGTTGACCAGCTAGAGGGCCTTTGCTGCTTGAAAGTCGTAATGGTATTCATGTGTGTAGGGAAAAACGCATTACATCTCTAGCTGTGGTTATAGGGAAATTGTTCTTGCTAAAGATTTCAGCTTAAATATTTACATGGACCTACTTAAAGCTCTTGAGAATGACGCAAGTTTATGCAAAACAAAACAAGTCTTGCGAAACTGTACTGACAAGACCAATATGTCTCGGGGTAGTTATAATACGTGGTCCAAAAAACGTACTGACATAAAAGATGAGTGTCATTTTTTCCAGGTAAATCTGGAGTCTTGCTGATTCTGTTTAATCCTAAATATACAACAGCCATGTGTTGTAAAGTGAATGAACATCTGAACATGTCTAAATGTCCAGTTTGAAACCGAAAATGTTAAAAAAAGGGTTTATCTTGGAGAGTTTGTATTGTCACTTCGAAAGTTCTTCAACTCAGCACTAAACAGCATTGAGGTAAGTGAACGCTGGGCTCCGAAATAGAACTGGACAATAGTAATCTAGACAAATCAAACCAAAACACTACTCAGCCATTCAGTACATGTGGATATTGTGGAATTACAATCAGGTTTGAGAGTGGACGCCAAAACTTTGAGCAAGATTACGAGCGAGTTTTCAGTGAATGAATAAAAACATAATGTGGTATTGCTAAGGCCATGTGTAATGATTTGACAGCTATTTCTTGGTGCGCTATCAAACCACAAGACATGATCACATAAGAATGAAATAAAGATTGGCTCAGAACATTAAGCAAACGGAAAACAATTTTTTTAGTAAGTGTGTAGAGGAGAGTTTGGGTATAATTAGAAGTAAAACAGATAGGCCTGTCATGATAATTACTATATCGACTTATCATTCAGTACATGATAAATGGAGCAATCGTTTTGGGTGCCGTTATTTATTGTGGGTACTTTTTCTTTGTACTAGTTGGGATGTCTTTGTTATTTTGCATTACTACAATAAGATTTGTGCTGAAGAAGGTTGAATTAAAAACTTTTATGACTTAAAAACTAACTACTAAAGTGTTTCATTCTGTTATTTATTCACTGCATCTCAGGTAGCAGCTAGTCTTTGTTATCGTGACAGAAGAACTGATTTGAAAAATTTGGTATCTTGCATTAATTCAAATATAGCTGTTTTTACTATGAACGGGCCTCCTCTCCACAGATCTGACCTGTACAGTCAAACTATCAACTATGACAACCCATGTTTTCGAATACAAAATCGCATTCCATTTTTAAAAAATAATATATTAAAAGGTGCATTGTGTAACTTTTCTGGTGGAGGGTCCTGGTGGAGATGTTATTGCTTTGTCTAGAATGTTTCCCAGTATGGCATTAAACAGTTCTATCTTCATGGAGACCAAACCAGACCAAATTACAGGTCAGATCAGTGAAGAGGCAGGCAATTCCTGTTCTCTAGGTATTTTTGAGCAGTAAAACCACATGTAATTGAATAAATGTAAAGTAGGGCTGTTTCCTGTCATATTGTGGAACATTCTTAGCAGAGCAATGACATATCCATAGAAACAAGAATGTGACGAAGCTCCTAATAAAAATTACACAGTGCACCTTTAAAGGTCCCATGGCATGAAATTTTCACTTTCTGAGGTTTTTGAACGTTAATGTGAGCCCCCCTACCCCCCCCCCCCCCCCCCCCCCATGGTTAAAAGTTGCGAAATGTCTAAACTGAGCATTTGCGATCCTTTTCTGCGTTACAAAAAATCTGAGCTCAAACGGGCGATTTTGAACAAGGCACCTTATTGACGTCAGATTGCAAAAAAGAAATGCAAATGCAGTTCCACCCCCGTCTGTCTGTACTCAGCGTCTCTGTAAATCACGCCCAGAGAGTTTGGACTGCGAATGCGCTAGGCAATGGGAAATGTGTTTTTTTATTTGCCTGGAGGCACGTCCGAGTGTTTCTAGGCTTGGAAGTCCTTTATCTGAGCCTCTGGACCTTTGAACAGCAGTGGTTTAATTTTATTTTATGTGGAAATGTGTTTATTTTTCAATGGAACGCTTCAAATCTCCCCCCCATGCAAAAACACGGAAATGGAGCGGAAAACTGAGCGGAGTTTGGCCACGCCCCCACCCTCTACTATTGGCCAGCTATTTTCTCCTCATTTGCATTCAAGCAACAACACGTATTATGACCTGTTCTGAGGGAGAAAAAATACTCTTTCTCATCTTATCTCTGTTTCTCATGCACTGAGTGTTGATTTTGAAGAAGGATTCATTTACAGTATTAGGGAACCATTAAGGAGCCATATAAAAGCATCAAGAAGTACCATGTCATGGGATCTTTAATAATTGTCTGTAAAAACAAACAAACAGAAAGATATACTCCCTAAATCACCACTGAACCATACCTCATTATCAGTATTCATGCAGGGATTTTAAAGAAAAGTCACTAAACTATGACGAACCACGTGAGCCGTTAAAAATGCTCAATTCCACTACAATAAATTCATGACAGCACAGTTGCCTAAATCCTGTATATACTCTAATCCCACAACAATGAATATTTGAGACATAAGAGGATAGAACGCTTCCTCTTTAGGTGTATTCTCCACAGTTGTGATCAGTTGAGACCTTATTTTAGAAGCAGGCGGGAAAGCCATCAAAATTCCATTAGCTAATTAACATTACAATAACTTAAAATTCCAACGCTGATCCTCATCCCAGCCTCAAGGTTTCTCTTCTGTAAACAGATAACGGAAATAGTGCATAGTGTTCTGTCCAGGAAGCACAGCTAGGAGCGCTTCTGTGTTCGCCAATAGCATGGGTGGAAGTAAATACTCACGTTACTGTAATTTGAGTCGATTTTTTAGATGACTGTACTTTATTCATTTCATTCACACTCTTTACTTTTACTCACTTAAGTACATTTTTGTTTACATTCAGCAGTAATACTAATAGAGTACATTATAAGCCATGTAGCTATACTTATACTTGCGTACAAACCCGCAGTACTCTTTCCACTTCTGGCTAAGAGCGGCACACATGTGAGGCTAGGGTCAGATGGGATACATTAAAATAACACAGGGCCTTGGGGAGACAGGAAAGCGGATTGGAGACATCCCAGTTTCAGTAAGGGTCCCAGAGCTGTAGTGAAAGAGGCACATGTATCCTGCCTCACTGACCTCTACATTCTCCAGCTAATCACATTGTATGCGCCTATATAATTACCACACTCATTAGAGGAAGACTCTGGGGTTATCTTTATTAAATGCACTGAAGTCTCTCTTACTGAAAAGCCACATGTCACTGTTGCGTCTAGAGCTGGGAATCACAGCGTCGATACGATACACGATACTTGGCTCGTTGTACGGTAATATGTATTTGTTAAAAGTGCACTATGGGGCATTGTCATCTGCTTGTTTCTATAGAGATATCATTGCTCTGCCTGGAATGTTCCACAGTATGATATTAAACAGCTCTACCTTACACTTATTCAATTACATATGATTTTATAATGAGGGACTATGTGTCCCTGCTGGCCTGGGAACGCCTTGGGGTCCCCTTAGAGGAGCTGGAGGAAGTGTCCGGGCTGAAGGAGGTCTGGGCGTCCCTGCTTAGACTGTTGCCCCCGTGACCCGGCCCCGGATAAGCGGAAGAAAATGGATGGAATGGATGGATTTTATAGCTCAAAATACGTAGAAAAGCAAGCATTCTGACTGTGAGCGGGGTTGCCTCACCACAGATATGACCTGTAACATGAATATAATAAGGTTTAATACCATAGTGTGAAACATTCCAGACAAAGCAATAACATCTTCACAGAGAAAAGTATCTGACAGACTCTTTGCACCTTTAACCCAGTACCTATTTTAATAATCAAAACTGTGAATATGTCAAGAGTCTATTGCATAAACAAATTTCCTTCCACTAAATAAGCAACAAAACTTTAGTGCAGAAATTGCTAAACGATACCAAAAATACTCCTAGTTGTGTCTACTGTATACTATCTCCTCAAATAGGCGAGCTGGTGGGAGAATTAAAATGGTTGCTAGTAATAATAGTAAAGGTGTTGCTTTGTCTGTGTGTTATGTGACAGAAATAGTCAGCTGTGCATGCTGGAGCCACAGTTTGAGAATAGGCCATGACCTCCAATGCTTGAGAATTCCCTGGTAAGAACAGAACAACAAACAGAGGCTGCACTGTTCTGAAAGAGATATGACGTCATGCATAAAAAAAGCGTGATATAGGTTTATCCTTAGGGAATAAAATGTGCAGATACACAAATACGGCATCAATGTGGAATAGTTTTAAAGGGCCTGATGTTTTCCTTGTATTTGAGCAAAAGTTGTCTTTCCCCACTGCAGACATTATGCACTAGTATATGCAGTTCTTGGGGTCAAACTGTCTGCATCTAATTGTAAGTTTTCATTATTGTCTAAGTATCAGGAAGTGCACAGTTAGCATGCTAAACGTTAGATTTACAGTGATCAAAACTCATCTCTGGTCTCTAAAAGTTGTTCTTATCAACTCATTGCTGTGAATATTTACGATACTCGATATTCACAAGGTAAGTGAGCAATACTGCAAGTTATTAAGACCGTAAAACCCTTGCTGCTTTATCCAGGCTTAGCACTAGCAAGAGTACACTGGAGGAACACATCGCCACACATAATAGAACATAATAAATGACATCATCTTTACAATCAAGTACAGGCCCTTGGGAACAGAACAGGAGGTAATATATCTACTGGAAATAAGACTTAAACAAAAACAAGCACATTTTAAACACACCCAAGAGGATTAACACTGATTTAAAAATAGCAGGCATTTCAGAGCATGTTTGTAGAGGCCTGAGCTACGGGGTTATCAGGTTTATACATGTGAGGTTTATATAGATCACAGTATATTGCCTTACAGTTTCTAGATGTCAACCATTCAAATTTGAATAATTAAGACTTAGACACTTAGATAAGGTGCATTGCGTAGTTTTTCTGGTGAAGAGTCCGTCAAATGCTTTTCACCATGGAGATATTATTGCTTTGTCTGCAAGTGTGGTAAGAAACCTTTCTATTTTCATGGAGACCAGACTAGACCAAGTTACAGGTCAGATCTGTGGAGAGGCAAGCCCGCACACAGTCACAATGTTTTTCTAGATATTTGTAAGCTATAAAACCAGCTGTAATTGAATAGGTAAAGCTGTTTAATGTCATACTGTGGAACATTCCATTCCAGAAAAAAGCAATAACATCTCCATGGAGACAACCAAGTGACAGACCCTCTATGCACCTTTAAAATATTGTAAATTTATTTCATACAGAGAATTCATTGCGTTAAAAATTGCATTCATCAGTACACCGATATCAATAATTTGTGATATATTTTGCAACCCTAATTCACATCAAACTGCAGATATTCTTGGAGTTTTTCAAAGGAATGCCCTAGGATCTCTTCGAATGAATAAGAGGAAGTATCTGGGGAGCTGGAAGTCAGGGCATCTCTGCTTAGATTTTTTAGCCTGAAACAAGAGGTAGAAAAAGACCATAAGATAACCCAAATTCTCCAACATACTAGAGATATCAGCATTAAACGTTCTCTGACCCAATAAAGTCGACACTGTTTTGCTTGTTTCTTTCCTCGCCTATTTGGCACCCACTCGTCCACCCACCTGTCATGTCATTTCTATGGGAGCTTTACGAGGTGTCCGATAAAGCCAATGCCAGCATACACATTCCTCACATACTAGACACCGAACACACCCGCTCCGCATCTTACTTAAACACATTTGGGTGTGTCATTTCATATAAGGTCTTCTTATGGAGAGACTGCGGTTTTAACTGGCTTTGTTCTGTGCTACTGGGGGAATAATGGGGCTGGGAAGTGTCTCTGGGGAAGGCTGGCTCCAAGCGGGAGAGAGGAGGAAGAAGAGAGGAGGAGAGTAGGGGAGAGGGGAGGAAATGAGATCTAAAGGGCTGGAGGTGGGTTAAGTAGCAGGTTAGCGGCTGGTCAAATGGTTGGCAGATGATGAGAAATGAACATAAACTAGATTACGAGGGCAGAGGAGACTGGAGTAGCACTGAGATACACTGGGATGACCGGTGGGTATTTTAAAAGTTTATCTAGATTAAATGTTTAAAAAAAATGCAATTTTTTAAGTGAACCATGACACATTAAATTTGCTATTTGTTTTAACTCAAATTTGTTAACATTGCATATTTTAAACTCATCCAAGATCACACCCATTTGAGAGAAGAATGAAAGACTTGGGGGTCAATAATCCTAATTCTATCTATTTATCTATCTATCTATCTATCTATCTATCTATCCATCTATCTGTATCTATGGCTAAGTTTACACATAGCAGGGAATGTTGAGAAATGAATATTTCTCTCCCTCTGTTTTCCAATATAAGGCCCCATTTACATGTACACTGGACATTTCCCTTCGTTTGTATCCATCTTTTACAAGTAAACGGCAAATTCACCTCTGAAAACGAAGAAGAATGCTCTGCAAGCCAAGCAGAATCGCAATTTTGGTACGTCAGCTGCCTAAAACTCTGTTCATCTTACTTTACATGCAAACGCGAAACCGTAGTTTTCCAGAATCTCCACTCTAGCCGGAGTTTTTAGAAAGATTCGTTTTCAGAGGTGAATTTGCCGTTTACGTGTAAAAGATGGGTACAAATGAAGGAAAATGTGTAAACAGGGCCTTCATCTATCTATTTATCTATAAATATATAAATAGTGAAGCCCTTTCTGTATTACCACGTGACATCACAATGTGGAACAGTGTTTTCTGCTTAAGAGAAGAACTCAGCCTAAATATGCAGGGATTGTGTTAAAAATGTGTGAATGAAACAAAACACAACTCCAGGTATGTTTTTGCACATCGAATAGTGTAAAAATCTCTTCATTTGCAATAGATAATTAAAAAAAAAAAAAAAGTCTTGCTGACGTCATGTTCCAAGAGCACCTTTTCCATTAATCAATCTGGATATGCAAGATGTGAGCCAAATTTACAAACCCTACTGGAATACTGGAGCTACTAATTTTGAGGGAACAAAAGTGTCAGTCCCAAAGTAGGCTGGAGTCACCGAAAAGAGGTCAGGGGCTGCTTTAAATGGGTCAGAGGAAAGGTGTGCTTCCAAAACTAGGCTGAAAATTCCAACAGAAAAAATAGCCCCAGCTTGAAGCATATGGCGACGTGGCGAGACACAATCTGGCAACGTCGTGGTCACAGTGAGACAGAGAAATGGTGGTGATTGATGGCTACCAGGTGAGTGATGTTAGAAGCAGGGTTTTGGTTGTAAAGGAACAGAGCTAAACAGGTGGAAGTTAATGATGGAAAAAAAGAGGAAAAAAGTGAAAAATAATTGAAAAAGCCATTTGATACTTTCATTTTGATTCATTTCAGCGATTTTGTCATGTCAAATATTGAGTTGAATAAAACATTTAAAAAGTGGTTCAGTATGAATATTGTAATAATTTTATACAGAATATTTTAAGACAAATGTTGACAAAGGAATATGGTTAAAATAACTAATGAATGTGACTTTTTACTATTAAATTTGTGTAACTTTATGTAACTTTTCTCACATTATAACATTCTCTCATCAAAACATGCCTGAAGAGGTTTTAGACGTCCTCCATGCATGTCTGAGTAATTTAGCACTCTCTCCTGGGCCCTATTCAAATCCTCCTTATGGTAAGCTGTAAGATTCTGTGCACGAGCCAATGTCACCCATATTCCCACATGACAACAAACCATAAAAATATACAAAAGCAGGATACAAAAACCGTACACAACTTGACAGACCTAATGAGATGTGCAGTAGTTTAATTAGCGGGATGCACGCTATTGTGTTGTGATGACGCTCTGAAGGGGGAGTAAAGGGAGGGGGGACTCAAAGCATCAAAAAACAAAAGTGAAACTTGTTAAACATGTTAATATGTTGTTTTCTGCATTTTTAGAAGTAAAATATCCCCTCTTTAAACATACAGCTCTAGAAAAAAATAAGAGACCGCTGCATTTTTTTCTGAAATCAGCATCTCTACATGTATTATAGCCATTCCATTCCAGCATCTGTTGAATTCCAAAGCTGAGCTACTTCAGTTCTTGCACCAGGAGTGGAATAAAGTCACCCAAGAACAATGTGAAAGACTTGTGGAGAGCATGCCAAGACGCATGAAAGCTGAGATTAAAAATAAGGGTTATTGCACCAAATATTGATTTCTGAACTCTTCTTAAGTGTAAACATTAGTATGATGTTGCTTTAAAATGAATTTAATCTTGTTTCTTTGCATTGTTTGAGGTCTGAAAACATGTACCTTTTTTGGTATTCTGACAATTTGTCATTTTCTGCAAATAAATGCTCTAAACAATAATATTTTTATTTGGAATTTGGGGGAAATGTTATCAGTAGTTTATAGACTCAAACAAAAATGTTCCTTTTGCCCAAACACATACCTATAAGTAGTAAAATCAGAAAAACTGATCATTTTGCAGTGGTCTCTTATTTTTTTTCTAGAGCTGTATCTATACCGTATTCATTCAATAACGTCTTTTATCATTTAAAGTGACACTGTAAGCAATAAGATCTCCATGGAAACATGAAAAGCAGGTGGCGTACCCTCCATCAGTATAGATAGCGCACCTTTCAATACATCCTCCTTAACTGGACTCCTTAACTGTTTTCATGATTTGTAGTAGAAGTGCAAAGCCTGAAAAACCTATTTTACTTTTAATTCACGTTTTTTATTGCCATAATAAATCCACATCGAACAGGCCACACGGGTCAGGGACATCCACTCTCCACAGTAACCGAATTGTTCCATTGCCTTATGTTTCATCCTTCATATTGAACAAAGCGTTATTTCATGTGCCCTGTTGTGAACTTATATAATTATACAAGGATGAACATTCTCAATAGCGTGTCATATTTATTCTGCCAGATATGTTCCGTTAGTCGTAGCTAGCTGGTTAGTGCTCGGATAGAAACATCGGTCGAGCTTGTGTTGGCAAGCTCTGCCTAATTGAGTGACCTGCTGAGTTAGAGGCCGGAGGGTGTAGCTTTAGCCGCACTAATGATCCGATCTCTTTCTGTATTAAACCCAAAGAGCTGTCTGTGCTACTGCCTCGAAAACTGTTCACGCATGAAAACTCCATACTACTCCTACATAGATCCTGACCCCACCGGGAAATGCAGACCGCCGAAGACCAAAAGTGAAAAGCAGAGGTGGGAAGAGCTAGACAGAATATTTTGTACGAAAACCAAAGCAAAATCTTATATTCTGCCTCATCAAAAACATACCTGGAGTTGTGTTTTGTTTCGTTCACACAAGTTTGAGTAATTCTTTAGTGCTCCACAGTGTTTTTTAAACACTACACATCTTCACTAGAATCAAATTTAGTAGACTTTGAGCTGAAATTATTGCTTTAAAATCCTACAAATACATAATTAAGGATAAGATATGGTAACTGTGTTGTATAGGGACAATAGCAAAGACTATACTCCTAAATCTGCCAGGAAATTTGGTAGGAAAAAAATTAATTTAATTTAATGCAAGATAATTACTGGGGAACAAAGACGATTACGGGTTAAATTAGATGGAAAATTAATCTAAAAGGAAAAGTAATCTAAGCAATTTGGGATTTGTATTAGATTTAGATTTAGAGGCTTAGTTTTAATGTTCTAAAATGTAAAATAAAATAAAAATAAAATAAAATAAGTAGCGCTGACTCTAACTTTATTTAGTGTATATTGTGTTTTACATTAAATTACACTGAAATATTTTTTTTTTTCCAAGATATAATAGAAAACTTTAAACGAATCACTGTTTTGAATAGTTTTGAGCTCTACCTTACAAAAACAAACGCAGATAGATGTATATATTGACAGTGTAACCCTGCATGCTTCTACAGCTATTAAATCAATTCCCTCTAATGCAGAAAGGGTCTTCCCAGATCAGGAAGTGCCAGGCAGACGCTCCCAGGGGGGAATTGTCCGCCATTGTTCCAGAATTCTCCCAGAACAAACTGAGGGAGATCTAATTTAATAGTCCCCCATTTTCCTCTGCTGGGAAGGTATACAGCTCCCTTCTTCTTTTGTTCTCCTGCCCTCCCTTGCCTTGCCACGACTCGTACTGTTGGCGCAGTTGTCTCATTACATGTAAGGATAATTAATACTGTTACAGAGTGTAAATGAATACATTGGTGACATGCCTGAGAGAAGATTGAATTAACAGTGTGCTTTTAAGAAGACTAATACGGCTATATAAATATGAATATATGCTAATTCGATTACAGATGGGCTTTCAAATGTTCAAATGAAATCCAGGAGAAAAAAAAGGTTTGCAGCAAAAAATGCAGGAAGATTTAAAGGGGATTTCCTATGTTATTGACAAAGAAACTGTAGCTAAAGCTGTTGTTAATTTTGGAGGAGGCTCTAGCGGTGCTGTGTGCAGGGAAGTTTTTAATTTGGTTCAGATGAGACTGCTCCCAAAGGATCGCCCACCATTTTTAATACCTGCCCAAGCGCAGTTAATAAGTCAAAGTAAATCTAAAATGCAATATGTTAGACACCCACTAGTATAAAAACCTATAAATTCAATTGATTTTCAAATTTTTAAGTATTAAAGGTGGTCTGTGTAAGTTCTATGGTGGGGGATCTGCCATCTGCTCATCTCATGAAAATGTTATTGCATTGCCAGCATCTATCTTTCATTTATCCAATTCCAGGTGTTTTTATTGCCAAAAAATGGTTGGTCTCCATCAGGATTGCAAAGTTTTAAACTATTTTGTGGAACATTCTGGCAAAACATCCCCATGGAAAAATACAAGATTTCGGATTTTCCACCTATAACGTACATAGTAAATCTTAAATGGTTCTATATTACACAAAATTGACTCTTGTGAACTTTAAGCTGAGTTATAATGCTGTCACCATACCTGGAGTTGTGTTTTGGTGTTTTGTTTCATTCACACAGGTTTGAGTAATCCTTTATTATTAGTCTGTCTACATCTCCAAAGTAGGTGGTAGTTTTCAAATGAACAACTCCTGTTACCTTGAGTTCAATTGAGATTGGCTGAAATCATCCAAATGATTCTAGTGAAGGTGTGTGTAGTTTAAAAACACAGTGTAGCACTTCCTGTATTACCACATGACGTCACAAGGTGGAACAGAGTGTTTTCTGTTTGAGAGAAGAACTCAGTGCAGGGTTTGTGTGTTAAAACATGTGTGAATGAAACAAAACACAACTCCAGGTCTGTTTGTGATGAGGAAACAATATTATACCAAAGATCAGAACATAGTATAATACAGTATGTGTGTAATATAGTGTAATATATTTAAGAGAAATATTGGCTATCCTGATATAAAGATAATAAGGGGAAAAACTTGATCAGGGCGTATTCAGAAACAACTCACAATAGACGAAACAAGGCCAAACCAACTCTTTCTTAGTACTAAACCAGGTCTTAACTTGGTCTAAACTAGGGCTTATACCAAATGGTCCCAACTATTCCAAACTACCAAATTAAGACTTTTGAGTACTTTGAACAGGAAGTCCATGTACCAGAGTGGTGGAGTCATTCAATCCTGTGTATGTGACCGGTGAGACTGGTGGTTTGTAATGTGTCTATAGGGAATGGTGTCTTTATCCTGGCCTGCTCCATTAGCCAACAATAGAAGTGTGCAGGCGGACATTACAGCAGAATCTAGCGTTTGTTCCCTGGGTAACAATGTGAAACATGAGAATAAAATTACCACAGAATACCCCAGACTATTTTTCCTCCTTTTTAACGACGCCAGATTAATACAAAGACACTAATTTATGACATTTTTGAGCAACAATAGATCAAAGCTTATGTGCTCACTATAAACACTAAATATTGCAGACTTATTTTTATTTAAATTTCAATAATTTGTTCATATTTTTGTACAATGTTACTGATAGTTAAAGGTACAGTATGTACATTTTTGGTTGGGGATCCGTCACCTTCTTGTTTCTATGGATATGGCCATCATTGATCTGCCTGCAAAGTTCCAGAGTAAAGCATTAAAGATCCCATGACATGGTACTTCTTGATGCTTTTATATGGCTCCTTAATGGTTCCCTAATACTGTAAATGAATCCTTCTTCAAAATCAACACTCAGTGCATGAGAAACAGAGATAAGATGAGAAAGAGTAATTTTTCTCTCTCTCTGAACAGGCCATTATAAGCGTTGTTGCTTGAATGCAAATGAGGAGAAAAGAGCTGGCCTATAGTAGAGGGTGGGGGCATGGCCAAACTCTCCGCTCTCCGCTGATCCATTTCCGTGTTTTTGCACGGGGGGAGAGATTTGAAGCGTTCCATTGAAAAATAAACACATTTCCACAGAAAATAAAATTAAACCACTGCTGTTCAAAGGTCCATTGGCTCAGATAAAGGACTTCCGAGCCTAGAAACACTCGGACGTGCCTCCAGGCAAATAAAAAAACGCATTTCGCATTGCCTAGCGCATTCGCAGTCCAAACTCTCTGGGCGTGATTTACACAGACGCTGAGTACAGACAGACGGGGGTGGAACTGCATTTGCATTTCTTTTTTCGATCTGACGTCAATAAGGTGCCTTGTTCGAAATCGCCCGTTTGAGCTCCGATTTTTTTGTAACGCAGAAAAGGATCGCAAATGCTCAGTTTAGACATTTTGCAACTTTTAACCATGGGGGGGGGGGGGCTAAACAGGGTAGGGGAGCTCACATTAACGTTCAAAAACCTCAGAAAGTGAAAATTTCATGCCATGGGACCTTTAAACAGCTTTACCTTACATTCATTAAATTGCAGGTGATTTTATGGCTCAAAAATCATTAGACAAACAGGCATTCTGACTTTGAGGGGGGTCGCCTCTCCACAGATCTGACCTGTAACTTGGTCTGTTTTTTATCTCCATGAAGACAGAAAGGCTTAATACTATAATACTTAATACTATACTGTGAAATATTCCAGGCAAAGCATTAATATCTCCATGGAGAGGAGCATTTGAGGGACATTCCACCAGAAAAGTTACGCAATGCACCTTTAAAGTAACACTGCGTAACTTTCTGGAGATGGCGGATCATCTGCATGACTCCATCGAAATGGAAAGTTAAAACCACACTATAGAAGTCTCCATGGAGATAGATACATTTAATGCCATAATGTGGAATATTATACCCAAAAGAACAACATAATATTATGCATGGAGAGAAGCAGGAAGTAGAAGCCCTCCTCCAGACTAGGTAAGAGTCAGGTCTGTGGAGATGCAAGCCTGTTTTTTGTTGTTGTTGTTGTTTCAATGCAATAAAATGCTTTTATTTTATTTTTGACTGAAAAAGTTACACAGTGGGGCTTTTTTTGTTGACTTTTTCTTTATAGTACATATTGTTCCCCAACATCCAATTCTCATACCAGTTTTTGTAGTACTATTATCAGAACAGCCTGAGAGCCCATGTCTACTCTCTCTCTCTCTTCTCCCTCAATGCCGCAGCGAGCACATGTTTCCAAAAACCACAACTTCCTGGTTTCGAAAATCCTGCGCCGCGATTGGCTTAAAGCGGCACATACCCCAGCCACACCCACTTTTTAAAAACAGCTTACTGAGTTTGCTGGCACTGGTTTCATCTTGGCCTTTCTGCCCGGGCAATTAGAGGTTTGATTCGGCGTTATGTGACCGTATACACACCCACATACACACATTCGTAAAAAGTAACACAAAATACACAAATTCTCACACACCAGAGTAAGAGTCAGCAAATTAGGAGACACACTGTGCACAGGAGAGCTGCCAAGAGTGACTGGCTATGTCACAACACACTCGCTCACGCCAAAACAAATCCACACACATTTCATTTGCAACTAAAGATCATTGAGAAATTTCTCCACAACATGACTGGTCTCAACAAGGCACAACAAGTCTGACAAGTGTGGTGAGTGAATAGACAGATTTATCATGAAATATAAAAGTGGAAGAAAGTATGGCTGCAACTCGCAAACTGGTGAGCGGTTAAGAATTGAATTAGGCTTTTTCAATACATTTTTAACTAAATAGAGGTTGAAATTTGCTGACTGGAGGCTTCTGAATATAGAATATGTATGAATAAAGGGTTAGGGTAATAGTATTTTTATTTATTTATTGACAGTGTGATTTAATAATGCCACTGTCTTTTCATATGTGTTTCAGAGACCATTCATAGCCATAGTATGAATTAAAAGATAGCAATATTGGATGGACAAGTGAGCAAAATAAAACATTTTGAAGATATTTTGAAGACTTTTAATGAAGAAATTCACTTTTGGAAACCAGGCCAATAAGATTCAGTGCAATTAATAACAAAAAAAATAAAGATTAGTTCAGGTATTTCAGGTATGAATCCATATACGTTGACCAAAGGCATTGAAAAACAGTATGTAGATTTGATCATTTTTTTCTTTAAGATTTGATCATTTTCTCTATGTAACTTTTCTGGTTGGGGGGTCCACTACTTCTCCAAGAGGATATTATTTCATTGCCTGACATGTTCCACAGTATGGAATTAAACTTTTCTATCCCACATTTATTTCAGTGTTCACGTGTTTGTATTGCTCAAAAATACCTTGCAAAGTTTAATGCAATACTGTGGACATTTTAACCAAAACAAAAGCATCTCCATGAAAACAAGCAGGTGGTAATCCCTCTACCAGAAAGGTTACGCAGTGCACCTTTAATAACCAAGGTTGAGACAGAAAGCAGATCCAGAGAGAGGATTTTCCATCTGTAATGTCTAGCCTAAATAACCCATTTAAACCAGCTGAACAGAGCATACATAAATAAAGAGGGGGAAACCGCTGTGAAATAAAACGCTAATCCTGTATAGGAAGCTTAGAGATGGAATATCCTAGTTTTATACAAAGAAGTTTTTACTCTGAAATTTTGAGTGTTTTTGTACTCTCTGTGGCTTCAACCATTCCCCTTCCCTCCTAACCACACACTTAGCTCACAGTGGGCACCTCTAACGGACCTCCACTACTCCCTCACCACACTGCCGACCTATAGCCAGATTGAATAGCCCATTATAAACTGTAAACAGAAGCTGGGATGGAGATAGTTAAGAGAAATATTGTCTAATGATCTAAATTTGGACAACCTGCGCTGCGGTTGGAAGAGGTGGCCTGGAGGTTAGGTTAATACCGGATAAAATTATATAAAGGAAATGTAAAATGTGACTTTTTTTAGTAAACGTACACATAGTACTAGCACTGGGACCACTAAAGGGGATTTCCAGCTTCGAACCCTCACTTGAGTTCTGTCAAGCAACGAGGCATGACTGCAGACGAGATTGGAAGCTATAAAAGCGAATGAGAGCCTGTGTAAAATATATGTCTGAAAATCTTCTATAAAAAAAACTTATGAATTGGTGATAAATATATGTCACCACCTCTGAGTTAGAAGCCCCAGTGGTAACACAATTCAACTATGCAGAGGTTTGCTTTGCTTTCTGGAGGACATGATATAGGTGAAAGTTTAAAATCCATATGACAGGTTTTCATGTTTTTCTAATTGTGACTTTGTTTGCTGGAATAGTATCTGTGGTTGGTATTTATCACAGTTTTACAACAGTTAAGTGGTAGTTTGTGAACAAATGTTGCAAAAATGCATGAAGTAGAGGTGAGTTCTAAAAATGGAATGTCAACAACATGGAAAATCCCATACAAATATAGGAACGATTTACGCATAAGGAAGGTATTTTTGTGGCAGCTTAACAAACTAAAGGAGTTGTCATTTAGGCTACGTTTATATGATGACAGTCTGAACAGAAGATGCAAAAGTGGCGTAGTGTCTTCACTTTTTATTCCGCGTTTAGATGAGCGTTTTCGGGAGGAAATCTGCGTGCATACAGTGATGTGGAATTCGATTGGGTATGCATGCTAGGCGGCTAAGTGGTGCTGTGATACATTATCACTATGTCTGTGCGCATGCGTAGAATCTTCCTTCTTCTCATCTGCGCCGCGAAAAGCAAAAAAAAACAAAAAACAGAGTGGTCAGATGAAGAACTATTGCTTCAGATCATGTTAGATGTTAGACTACAAAGCAACAAAGGCGCAACAAAGTGTGGACTGGGAGTCCTGCCAAACAATGTACACTGATATATGGACCAATGTGACTTAAATGCATATGCGTCGTCAGCAGATTTGACCAGAGTTTTGGGTCTTGGGCAGTGTAGCCGAAAACGCTACAGTGGAGCGTATTCCAAGTTTTCCACTTTGGAGGACTGTTTCAGTTTTTTGCGTTTTTAAGCCTCCAAAACGCCATCACCGTCTAAACGAAAGGCACTTCCGATAAAATATTTTGTTGTTTTTACCCATAAGCGTTCTCGTGTAAACAGGCCCTTACATACCTTACTATTAGTCTAATCAAAACAAATCAAATCAGCTCATTGGTTTCTGAAGGTTGCGGAGAATGACCGAGCCAAGATCCTGTGGGACTTACAGATACAGACTGACAGAATGGTGATGGCGAACCAGCCAGACATAGTGGTGGTGGATAAGCAACAGAACAGAGCCGTGGTGGTGGACATTGCAATACCAAGCAATGGTAACATAAGTGTATATATATATATATATATATATATATATATATATATATATATATATATATATATATATATATATATATATATATATATATATATATATATATATGCTGCCTGTGTCCAACCAGGAAGTTGAAATTATAAACATCTCCAAAAACTGTCAAAATTTGAAGTGAAATTTGTATTTGCTAAGTTTTACTGAAACATGTAGTCTGGGCTGTCATATGCATTTAAAGACTGCACTGCATTGAGCGGGATTCCGAGTTTTGTTGCCAGGTAATGACCTTAATCTTTCCGAGAAGATTCCAATCCAAAAGTGGGAAATATTTTTTTCTTTCCCCTCAGGGTGTGGAGGGGAGTGGAGTACAGTGGCGGAGGGAGGAAGCTATGGTTGCCAAGTCCTCATTGATTATGTTAATTAAGTGAGCAGAGACGGCTGGGTTTCTGCAGAGCTAAAAGGAAAAAGAGAGAGACAGGGAGAGAGGGGGAGAGAGACAGGGAGAGAGAGAGGGTGTGAGAAAGAGAGAGAGGGAGGGAGAAAGGGAAGGAAGGAGGAAGAGAAAAATAGACAGAGAGGGAGGGGAGAGTGAGAGAGAGGGAGAGAGAAGAAGAAGAAGAGAGAGGGAGGTAGAGAGAGAGGGAGTGGGGAGGGAAAGAGGAAGCAAGAGAAAGAGAGAGAGAAGGAGGGAGAGAGAGAGAGGGAGAGAGAGAGAGAGAGAGAGAGAGAGAGAGAGAGAAAGAGAGAATGTGGCTTTTAACAGACTTATTTTTGGAAATGGGGAATTGACCCAAAAACTGAAAGGTGATACAAAGTAGGTACAAGTCAAAATGGCTGGCTCCACACTAGAAATAGTACAGTTTGGCCTACTTGAATAGACAGTTTTAAGTTTCAATTGTGGTTTCGGTTAATGACGTAAAATGAAAATGTACAGACAGGTACGTTATAGACAAAAAATATGTTTTTATGTTTTGAGGACTTAATTTTTCGGTATAATGGCTTTGGGTGGCTCAGGTGGTAGAGAAATTGACTTATAACTTTGAAGGAATGTGGTTTAATCCCAGCTCCAGACAGTAAATGTTGTTGTTGTGTCCTTGAGCAAGACCCATCCTGTTCATGTTTGGATCAGGAATGAATGGTGGAGCTAGAAGAGGCTGTTGGCACAGTTTTCAATATCTTTATCAATAAATCAACAGTTAAAAGATTCTCAGTTCAGTGGAGACACTTTCCATTTATAGGTTGACAATAAAATGCATAAGAAGATTGACCAAGCTGTTGTTTACTAAAAATGTGCAAGACAGTGATTTTACTTGTCATTATGTAATTGAATAGAAGACATTTGACTCACTAATGTAGTTATATCTAAAACTGCATAACTGTCATTATAAATTACTGTGTCCCCTGACGATCAGCACGACTCAAAAATAGCCCTATAGTGAAGCTGACAGTAAGAAAATGTTTGATTAAATAAACAAAGTGCGAGTAGACTTGTCAATCAAACGCAGATGCTAAGATTGCACTGTCCCCATCATACCGTCATTCAGCAAACACTAAAACACTTAAATATGCAAAACTAATAAAGCTTACATCTAAGCTACATGAAATATTTACCCCAGTACAGTTGCCGTAGCACAGTTTTCTTTGGGATACAGTGAAATGGGTCACCCGGTGGTCAAAACATCTCATTATAAGAGAGGCATTGTGGCTGCAGAAGCCCAGATGCCCTACAAATCAAAGTCCCTCGACGTTGGGAGACATGCTTGTTTGGAACAGGCCCGGGGAACACATATGAGTATTGTATTTTTAATGACCACAACCTCTACTTCTATTTCTGCTGGCAATGGCGAAGCTACAGAAACAATCATAGATAGCCATAGACATAGTGAGGTTGAGTAAAGCCTTTAATTGCAATTGTATATTTGTAGTACTTGAGTAATAGTATTTAGAAGTAACACTGCTGTTTTGTGTACAACCATTGGCTACATTCTTATAAAGATTGTCAGAATGGGTAACTTTAATTTTTTTGTCGGTGTAGTTGTTGTGTGTGTGGAAATGCGTGCGTGTGTGTGTGTGTATGTGTTTGTGTGTGTCATTTTGTTATAAAAGAAGATTGTGCTTTTTACTTTTTTACTATTGGTGATGTAATGTAAATTTTGTACAATTTCTAAATAAGTCAAATAATCAAATAAAACTTAACTTAATTTTTACTTTTGCAAAGTTTGTCATTCTTTGAATAGACTGAATAAGGTCATATACTTTCAGTATAGTTTATGTTGCCATTTTTTTTTACAAACAAAAACAGAACAAATAAAGAAATAAATGTTGCTATGGACATTATGAAGAGGAAGTTGAGCAGTTTAGAACATGAAATCAATGGAACTGTTTCGATTCATAAGTTGTTTTAGATCAATATTGCAGTTAAAAAAAAGAACAAAATGTTAAAATTCTATATATATTATTGATTGATTGATTCATTTTTATTTTGAGTTTGTGCCAAGAGAGAAAGTATATTATTATCGTCAATAATTTTGTATATTATAGAGACTCTATTATAATCTCATATTACTAAATACCAGAAGAGGCGTGGTATGTTTTCTTTGATATTCTTACTTAAATCTCATTTTCTCCAACTAGCCTGATTGCACATATTACGTAAAACAGAAATCCATACATGCAGCCCCACCATACACCCATGTTTTTAGTACAAGTCATTAGTTGTGATTTGGGAACCGGCATTCCAGACGGACATAAATTTCAGCCCACTCGTTTTCATTCAGTCCTGCGTTTTATGCCTTTAAATTATGAGCTGCCATGTATGGTTTGAGGCCAGGGATAAAGACAATAAGAAAAATTGAGAATTTTCATAGAGAGAAAGGAAAGGGGGAACCAGTGTGAAGCCCCTCTGTTTCGTACAGGTCGGTGTGTTATGGTGGTAATTTGCTGATCAAACAGATAGACAAAGGGCCAGGCACCTTCTCCAGGGTGGTCCTCATAATCCAAGTCATTAAGTATAAGAGAGTATATGTGGTATTTATTGAGCGTCTGGGCAGCCCCTCACAGTGGGTGTTGGTGAACTCCGATGCTACCTCTGCTCCAGTTTGAATGGCAGCAAAATATTGGTTCATTTTAATGGCAAATGAGTGAAATGAATTATAGAGGTGGGCCGTATTGACTTTTGAATGAATTGCACTTCTCGGAATAATGCAATCACGTACAGTTTATTGCTATGAGAGTATATATTTATTTAAATATATATTTAAATACTACAGTAGGAGTAATTGAGTATGGGTTTTTGCAGCACTATCCTCCAAATGTTATACAGTATATAGTTGTTGAAGTGTACACTGCAGTCAAAGTCTCATTGTATGTTATGAATTTTTTTGTTAATTTAAAGGGCCAGTACCTGATTTTTCCCCCATGTATTTGAGCAAATGAACATACAGTATATATCACTGTGTACTGTCTACATCTAATTAGAAAGCATTTATTGTACGATAATCAGAAAACACACGTTAGTATTCTAATTTACTGTAAAAGTCTGCACGGGTCTCTGAAAGTTAAGTTAATAATTATGCTCAGAATGAGAATGCATAAGGTAAGTAAGGAATAACTTTAGACCATAAATAAATAAAAACGTTAAAAGTCATAGTAAATAGTAGTAGTAAGTGCTCAGATCTAACATCTAGGCTAATGTTCAAAAACAAAGATATGTCTAAAGAACTGTATACTGTATGCAACACCTGTCAAATACTTTCCTTTGTGCAGAAAATAATTGTGCCTCTACTTAATCCTTATTATAAAGAGGAGAAACATCGAAAATAAGTACAACAGCTGAGTGTTAAACCCTCGTACGTCAATCTGGCAGCTGGAAAATACAGCTCTGGCTTCTGTAGAAATAATATGTTTGACTCAAAACCTAAGCTGGTTATTTGCAAAACATCCAGTGAATGATTAAGTTTAGAACAATAACGCTTTCTCGCGATGGAGGTGTAAATTTTGGCCACACAATGAAAGGAAAAGGAGAAAAAATGTTATGTCTAGGCTTGATTCCATTTTACACTTGCGTTATCGGGCGAGAAAAACACACTACCAAAACACGAGGGGTTGTGACTTAAATAAAGCAGGCTCCATGCGTTTTACCTCCGCCCGTATCCTGCCGAGAGGATAAAAGTCCAGCCGCCATGTTGCGTTTGTCCCTGTGCTGCCACATCAGGTCCTCGTAATGACGTTTACGAGCTGATTGATGAGACGATACCCAGACGACGGCTCAGCCTTCTGCTCCAAACACACATGAGCCACACTCCCATTTGCCGACTACTTTGAAGACAATGTCATTACCATAGCAGGGGCATAGGAAGAACTGAATTACACAGAGCTGCTCTAGGGCAAAAAAGTCATCCTACTAGTGTGTGTGAACATGGACTGGTATCACATATCGGCGCCAATACTGGAAAATCTGGATCAGATATCGTTTTCCAAATACTGGTTCAGCTGATATCCTGTTTGAACATATAAATTTGATGTAGTAAGATGATTTACTGGTGGTAGTTAGCCCAGAAAGTCTCAGAATGTTTGAATTTTTACTTATGCAAATCTGATCTGTGGTTACCTCAGAGATAAATAAAAAACTACATACATTTTAATGGAAATAAATGCTGTTTTCAGTCTCTGGACTGGTATCGCCAGATAATTAAAAGTATCAAAAACAAAAAGCTGCAACGATGCATCCTTAATGGATTGAACTATACTAAACCTGGAACTAAACCTGGACTAGATCAGAACAGGATCAAACCAAGTCATGTGTTAGGACAAAACTGGATGAAGTGTGAATGCACTCTTCACACCTATCTATCTCCATAGAGAAAAGCTGATGATGCTACCAGGCCAATTTACAGGTCAGATCTGTGGGGAGGCAGCTCCAGTCACAGTTTGAAAAATGTTGTTCATTGTACATTTTAGCAGTTAAAGTAATTGTTATGGTTAGTTCAATGCCATACTATGGAACATTCCAGGCAAAGCAATAACATCTCCAAGGAGACAAGCAGGTTATTACCATACCATATAATAACATTCAGATTCTGTACTAAGACATTATTATTGTTACAATGAAATAATGAAGATATTTTGCTAATTCACAACATAACATTCCTTTATGCAGATTTTTGTACAACCTAAATTTGGATGACGTGTGCCGTGTATGATGAATTCTCAGTCATTTGGAAGTCCTGAGGGATTACATGTTGTGGAGTACACAGTGAGGACAGGTACATGCTAAAAACAGCCCCATAGAGGTGAAGGCAGTCATGCCTGGAGAACATGAACGCTGAGGTATGAAGAGTGGGTCCAGATAAGGAGGACCACCATCATTAGCGATAGTATCACCACAGCGAGCACTAACATCAATACCTAAAGAGCGCCCTATTTGTTCAGGTTCATTATGTGGAGTGATTTTGATCGAAGTGAAATTTGTGATGACCTCTGGGAATTTACTGAAACAAAACTCTACACCACTCACTAATTACCAAATGCCATCAATGAGGATACAACAAGGATTCAGGTGGTAAAAATGAGCTTAGCCGTATTAGAACTGGAATAAAATTGTATCACACTGCAAAAAAGCTTGGCCAAAATTTAAGATATAAACACTTAAATCTATCAGAGAATGACTTAAAGGTAGTGAAATTATCTGTCCATGCAGCAAGATAATTTTACTTGAAAGGTTATCTTAAAATAAACTACCTCGACTAGAATTATGCAGTCTTTGACCTAGAAAGTAGATAATAAATCTGATAACAAGATGAATAACTTGATATAAGTTGTAAAATTTGGGCCAGATCAGAGAAATTTGCAGTGCATCATTGAACAGGTTTGTGAAAAAGGTTACTCATTCTACAGTAATTAAAATCATTATATGTTGCTTTTTAAATTGTACTTCATAAATAACAGCTGCAGGAAGGAGGTTGAAGTGTATTGCCCCAGGACACAATGCTAGTAGTAGTTGCAGTAGTAGTAGTGGCAATTTTTGTGTACATGAGTGTGATTTTTATCAAAGAATTGCGTATCGATTTGCATATTGATTTTGTGTGCTCACGGATGAATCACTGGATACACCTTTTCTTCATACATTTTGTTAACAAGGATTTATTGCAAGTTATCACTCAGCTCAAAGTTATAAAACAGAGACCGTGGCCAACATAAAACCTTTAAAAATCACTTTGACTGAGACAAGCAGACGAAAAGCAGATGTGTAGCAGCGCACATCTGTATTGAGCAGGCACTAGTGCAGGTAGCACCATGGCTAACCCAACTCCACTATAGTGCTAGCTAGCTCATTAAAGCCTAACCTGATTTTTTCCCCAAGTATTTAAGTAGAATTTGACTTGCCTCAGTAGCTGTATTGTACAAACAGTTCTTGGGTTTAAAATAAGTATGCTGTGTTCTGTTTGTATCTAAAGGTGGTGTTTTTTCCCCCCTCAGAATCAAGAAGTGTGTAGTTACAGCATGCTAGTTGTTGTTAGCATTACCTTGACAGCAAAACTCCACTCTGGCCTTGTCTAGTGAAGGGCCCATAAATTCCTTCTCATGGAGATGTTATTGCTTTGTCTGGAATGGTTCACAGTATGGCATTAAACCTTTCTATCATCACTGAGACCAAAGCATAACCAGTTACAGGTCAGATCTGTGGAGAGGCAACCCCGCTCACGGTGAGAATGCCTGTTTTTCTAGGTATTTTTGAGCTGTCACATCACCTGTTATTGAACAAATGTAAGGTAGATCTGTTTAATGACATACTGTGGAACATTCTAGGCAGACCAATACATATCCATAGAAACAAGCAGGTGACGAACCCCAAACCAAAAAGTTACATAGTGCACCTTCAAAAGAGCAAAAGAGAGTAATTAGGATGCTCTGAATGCATAAAGGTAAGCGAGGAATAACTTTGGACCACTGCACATCATTTAAAATAACCTACTTCTGTTTTTCACTTTTATGAGTCAGATAAAAATCAGTGCCTTTAAAGCTAACCAGCCCCGAGAATAGAAGGCCAAAAGGCTAAAATAAGCATCTAAGAGGAGAGGAGGAGAAGGGCTGTGGACGGGGGAGTTGACATCCACCAAAACAAACCAAAGAGTGCAGAAAAACTAGCAAAGCCTGCCTGCTAACCACCACAAAATAGGGCCTTACTTGTGCATGACAGCTCCACATAACCACAGCTAGTCAGAGGCATCAGCGGGCCAGCGGAGTGAGCCGGTCTGCACTGTGTACCTTAACACTAATGTATTCCGTCGCCCTTTAAGCTCATGCCTGTCAGACTAAAAAGAGAGGGAAAAATCTTACAGTATGTACTCTATCCAGGCCCCGCGCGATGTTTGCCAGGAAACCATAGCCTCGGTAAATACACTCGACCTGGTGAGCTGGTGATCAATGAGGAGAGAGTGAGAGGAGAGTGACACTGGGTAACACGAAGAAGTGTTCATTTTGAAATTGTTTGACTAAAATGATCTTTTAAGATTTTGTTAACTCATTCTTTTTTGTTTCAATCTAGTTGTACTCCCAATTTACACCAAAGCTGCAGCACAGCATACACGCAAGTATCACTTTCCATTTTAACCGGTCCGACAATTTACACCCAATGTCCGTCATTATGCTAAACATATGGTGCCAAAATACACTTCCGATGTCCTTTCAAAATACGTTCTCTAAAACCACTACAGTCGTGTAAATGCAGTGCGTCGCACCCAGGAGCTCGGCGAAGACTCGTGATGGATGACAGAATGTTTACAGCCGTGGAGGATAAATATAAAACACTTTACAACTTCTGAAGGAAAAAAAATGCCATGGTAAAAGTATCTATGGAAATTAAGATTTGTGCTGAATGGCAAGGTTATATGAGGATGAAAGAAAGAAAAAAATGACAAAATCATGTAGAGATAGTATGTCTGCAAATCTTCTGAAGACTGTTTAGTGAGCAGAAATAAGCTGCTAGTGTGAAAAAGAACAGAGAAGACACAAGATGAAAGGAAAACGATAGTTAGTTTGCAGAGTCACTAACAAGTTATTATTGCCAGATGTTGTTTCGTCAGCGCTCATATACCAGGCCTCTTAGTTCCTTTAAAATTTAATCGACTTCAGGAGAAGACCACTACCTCTCTCACCGGTGAACATCCAGGGGCAGGACATAGAGACTGTGGACAGTTTCAAGTACCTGGGTGTTCACCTCAACAATAATCTGGACTGGTCCCATAACACTGACGCCCCCGTACAAGAAGGGCCAAAGTCACCTCCATCTCCTGAGGAGACTGAGGTCCTTTAGAGTGTGCAGGCCTCTGCTCAAGACTTTTTATGACTCTGTGGTGGCCTCTGCTCTCCTCTACGCTGTCGTCTGCTGGGCCCCGAGCAGCACAGAGCGGGACAGGAAGAGACTTAATAAGCTGGTCAGGAGGGCCAGCTCTGTCCTGGGCTGTCCTCTGGACTCTGTAGAGGAGGTGGCTGAGAGGAGAGTGCTGACCAAACTTACGTCCATCATGGACGACACCTCTCACCCTCTGGACCGGACTGTAGAGGAGCTGAGCAGCTCCTTCAGCAGCCGACTGACGCACCCCAAGTGCAAGAAGGAGCGCTACCGCACATCCTTCATCCCCACCGAGACTGTATAACTCCACTTTATAGTCCAAACGTGCAATATTTTTTTCCATATTCCCTCAGTTACTGTTTTATTATGATTATTACTGTATTTATTATTACTTATTTTATTTTTTGCCTGCATGCACTTTCTTGTTCTAACTTTCTTTTGCACTAAACTGCTTGGAGCTAATGCAGCAAGTGAATTTCTCCTGTGTGAGATCAATAAAGTCTTATCTTATCTGATCTTAATCACAGGGTCTAGGAATTTTATTCTGGTAAGGAATACACAATTTTGTCACCTTCTTTAATTTTACCAACTACAATTCATAGTTCATTTTCTATGCTATCAACTGACAAAGGGAGATTGTACAGTTTAGGATTGCTGTGGAATTGTTTATGTTAAGTTGCGTGAACAGGCATACCCAAGTACTTTCTAAAATAGGGTCGGGGGGCTTTATTTTGCACAGTATGGGAGATGAAGGTCTTCAAAAGCAGGAAGGAGCACGCTGAGCTGCTGCCATGGCCAATAGGACCTGCTTCCTCCCTGGATCTCTCTCCGAAGTCTCCCCGTGCCCACCGCAATGCAAAACTGAAGACTGCAGCCTCTGTGCGGTTTCATATTTACTTAGGCTAAGATATCATTTATGTTTACAGTAGTAAATCATGTATTTTTAGAGAACATATATATATCTAGAGCTAATGAATAAATTACAGACTTGCGTTTTCTAATGTAATTGAATAACAATTTAGTATTGTTTTGAATGTAAATTTGTGGTTTTTGGGGGGGCTTCATTTCAACAGTGCAGAATGAGATGTTTCTTCTACTGTTTTTGTCTGGCTGTGTGTTTGCTCACTCTATAGAAAGAGGTGAGCCCTGGAAATATGAGACTGCAGTCACGTCGTTTTGTAATTATAAAAGAATACGCCAATTTATTATCAATTCATCTTTTGTGGTACTGTGTAACTGGGAAAGCTATTCACTGACCACTAATTCACAGACATGTGTAAGACCACCCACCCAGATATAACTTTTGCCCATTGGTCTAGATTGCAATCTTCACTTGACATGATTTTCTTGGTGTTATTTCAACATTTACAAAGACATAAAAAAATAACATTAATTATATTCCATTTTCAAGTTGGCCATCTTGAAAATAGGCATTCATTAAACAAAGATTTTAGTTCATGGGCTACGGTAAATGTATAGTTAATTAAAATATGGCGATCCATGGCAGTAAACACTGAACAAATTAGAAAAATTTAGTTTTTTAACTGAACAGCTGGTATGTTAGCAGGAAGAAATTGGAGCTTTCTAAAGGAGATCAACTTTGCAATGAAGAAGGTAACTCCATACTGAATAGGGAATATATATATATATACTCAACAAAAATATAAACGCAACACTTTTGTTTTTGCTCCCATTTTTCCTGAGATGGACCCAAAGATCCAAAATTCACTCCAGATACACAACACTACCATTTCTCTCAAACATTGTTCACAAATCTGTCCAAATGTGTGACAGCGAGCACCTCTGCCCCACCGAGACAATCCACCCCACCTCACAGGTGCACCACATCAAGATGCCGATCCGACATCATGACCAGTGCACAGGTGCACCCCAGACTGCCCACAATAAAAGGCCACCCCGAAATGTGCATTTTTATTTTTTTTGCTTTATTGGGGGTCTGGGGACTCAGAACCAGTCAGTATCTGGTGTGACCACCATTTGCCTCATGCAGTGCAACACATCTTCTTCGCATAGAGTTTATCAGATTGTCAATTGTGGCCTGTGGAATGTTGGTCCACTCCTCTTCAATGGCTGTGCGAAGTTTCTGGATATTAGTGGGAGCTGGTACACGCTGTCGTATACGCCGCTCAAGCACATCCCAAACATGCTCAATGGGTGACATGTCCGATGAGTATGCTGGCCATGCAAGAACTGGGACATTTTCAGCTTCCAAGAATTGTGTACAGATCCTTGCAACATGGGGCCGTGCATTATCTTGCTGAAACATGAGGTGATGTTCATGGATGTATGGCACAACAATGGGCCTCAGGATCTCATCACGGTATCTCTGTGCATTCAAAATGCCATCAATAAAATGCACCTGTGTTCTTCATCCATAACAGCCTTTGAAGAGGAGTGGACCAACATTCCACAGGCCACAACTGACAATCTGATAAACTCTATGTGAAGAAGATGTGTTGCACTGCATGAGGCAAATGGTGGTCACACCAGATACTGACTGGTTCTGAGTCCCCAGACCCCCAATAAAGCAAAAAAAAATAAATAAATTAAAAAAAAATGCACATTTCGGGGTGGCCTTTTATTGTGGGCAGTCTGGGGTGCACCTGTGCACTGGTCATGATGTCGGATCGGCATCTTGATGTGGCGCACCAGTGAGGTGGGGTGGATTGTCTCGGCGGGGCAGAGGTGCTCGCTGTCACACATTTGGACAGATTTGTGAACAATGTTTGAGAGAAATGGTAGTGTTGTGTATCTGGAGTGAATTTTGGATCTTTGGGTCCATCTCAGGAAAAATGGGAGCAAAAACAAAAGTGTTGCGTTTATATTTTTGTTGAGTGTATTATGATCCTTTATTATTATTATTTCTCTGCATTTGACCCATCCTTTTCAGGAGCTGTGGGCAGCACATCTTTCAGCCGCCTGGGGACCCCTCTCCATGATCTTATCGCTCGGCTTTGGTCAGGACCTCAGCTGGAGGATTTTACCTATGGAGCATGTTTTTGGGGGATTTAAGAGTTGATGGGGGAAACCGGAATGCCTGGAAGAAACCCACCCAAGACACAGGAAGTACATGCAAACTCCACACAGAAAGGCCCAGGCAACCCGGGGATCGAACCCGGAACCTTCTTGCTGTGAGTGCTAGCTACTCAGCCACCATGCCTCTCTGTGCTACATACTGGTATCTGAAGACTAAATGAGCAGCTTTCTAATGGTTGGATAGCTTTCAGGTACAAATAGTTTCAGTACTGATTTAAGTCACAAGGACTAATGATAGATTACATTAAAAAAGTCTAGTTAACATGATTTAGGGGCACTGTATTTGTATACTTCGATCTTGATTGAAATCTATAGGGTACAACAGGCTTAAACATGTCCAGTACAGTACAGTACAGTAGACCTCTGTAAGACTCTGTGGGGACAGGGTAAGGATAATGCAGTTAGGCCTGTCAGGATAATTACTATATTGACTTATCGTTCAATATATGAAAACTGGAACAATATACTGTATTTTGGGCCTCAATATTTATCTTGCATAGATTTTTTTCTATGACTCATTGCAGATGCAAACTAATGAAAGAGTTTCATTTTGTAGTTTATTCATTGCAGCTCATGATTTTTTAACAATATTGTAGGCTTTGAATAGTTTTTGTGGTTTGAATCCGCTCTTGGGTTTTTGTGTCAGTGGCATAAATTTGTTTCAGTATTATTGTTTATCATATATATTTATTTCAGTATGCAGAGTCCTTTTAACAGTACAGTGCATTTGACAAGATTCACACTTAAAACTCCACATCTTTTCGTGAATGAGCCTGTCACGACGAGCTCTACTGAACACTTTTACAGCCCGAAACATAAAAGATAAATAAACATTATTAGGTCACCTATCAAATTATACAGCAATAATAAAACAGTTTGCACAGCAGGTCCAGGAACACTTTAATTTCCGCACTATCAATAAAATGGTCTCTTATCTTATCCCAGACGCTGAAATAAAACAGCTGACATCGAACGCAGCATTCACTTAACACAGGAATACCATTGCGCTTAGTTCATATATTTGGATTATCGGCATTATCAAACCTACTTAGAAGATTTGAGGCAAGGAAATGGAGATAAAGCTATTCTTTTCACCTAATCTAAAAAGTAAGTGTGAGTAGCAGATGCTGGTGCTTCTTAGGGGACTATAACATTACGGTAAGCCTGTAGAAAAACATGAATAAGCTTGTCACTATATCATATTTGGAGTTTTTGGTTTTCAATAGGCAACGAAACACGCGGTACTGAAAGGCAGATTATAAATCATGCAATTTTTCCAATTTCAGTCACGCTGTTGACATGACTGACTTCTAGGCTCCTGCTTGCTTTACTGGCTGTGTGTAATTTAACGCATACCACATATATACAGTGCATCTGGGTGCGAGCTACGACCACATTCAAGTAAAAAAAAAAAGTGTGCGGTACACATTTTGCGCACATGTTTGTGTAAGCTACGCAGGCTAAAGGCTATGTCAGCAGGACTTGGGCTATAGGGCTGCACCAGGTGAGATTTATGAGGTGTTAGGAATGCTTGCCTGTAGCCCTCTGATGGAGTGGGGGGAGTGGGTGGAGGGTGATTGGGTGCTCCCGCCGTCTCCCCCCCTCGCCTGTCCCGACACCCTTCCATGGCTCCCGCTTTAATATACACACACACACATTAAAGATATACACACACTTTTACAGTACACTACAGGCTCGGCCCCTGACCCTCGAAGTGTGATGGTAATGTCTACAACACCCCCGCCCTTTCCGAAAAAAGTCACTTCCTGGGAATAACGCACCTTCTAAAATATCCCCTTCTGGTTCCATTGCATACAACACTGTTTTTTCCTGCTATAATAAAAGTGCACATTTATTGGCGATGTCTGGAAATATATTGTTAATAAGGAATCTTAAAGGTGCACTGGGTAACTTTTAGTCTGCTTGCTTGTCTCCATGGAGATGTAATAGCTTTGCCTCGAATGTTTTACAGTAAGTACAGCATTATATTTTTCTATCTTGCATTTATTCAATTACAGGTGTTTTATCGCTTAAGAAATTCATAGAAAAACAAGCATTCTTATTGTGAGTGGGGTTGTTTTTCCACAGAGCTGATCAGTAACTTGGCCTGATGGCACCACCTGCTTTTCTTTATGAAAAAAGACACTTTTAATGTCATACTGTGAATCATTCTAAGCAAGGCAATCACATTAACATGGAGACAAGCTGGTTTTGGACCATCCAGTGGAAAAGTTACACAGTCCACCTTTAAATACTGCTGATATTTCTACTTCAAAATAGTAACATCGGAATTCAAGTCAAGTATTTACGAGGTTTATAAATCACTCTGACATCTCTGTAAGACCACAGACGCTTGACTTTAAATGAGGATCTTCTACAATCTCTAATCTTGGCGATTCAGCTGTCTCCAAGGTAACGTGATTCAGCATGGCCGCTTAGCACTTTCTCATGTGACGATGGCGGACAGTGATAGCGCATGGCGTTTATGCTTCACTAAGCTGGTTATCCCACCGCCACTAAAGAACAAGGCTAATCTAATACAACTACCCCAGTGTTTGTACGTTAGCCACATGATAGCATCTTAGCACACTTGTCTAGTCGTTTTAAAATGTTGTGATAGTATTAGCGATGGGCAGTGGAAACATGCTTTTGCACTTTAAATATTACTTTCAATTATAGAACTCCCATCCTACATACTGTTTATTGTCTAGTTTACATATTTATCACTCTACTACAGTCAAGTCTATTATTATTTTAGCATCAGTGCTAAATTAGCATCTGGAATTTCTCCATGGTGGGACAAATAAAGGTCTTCTATCTTATCTTGTGCCTTTCTAAACAGGGTAAAAAATATATATAATTTTATTGAGGGGGTTACTTTATTTTTTAACCAAAGTTATTGTGGCATGTACATTCAGTTTTGGTTGGGATCAGTTTCAGTATCAGTATTGGGTTTCCAAAAATATTTGATATTGAAAATGTTGCTGATATTTGTTTTTTCTTAGCCGCCACAGTCTCTTTAATGCCATACGGTGGAACATTCTAAGCAAAGCAAAAACATGTCCATGAAGACAAGCTGATTTTGCACCATCCAGTGGAAAAGTTACATAGTCCACCTTAAAATTTGTGTGCCCATATTTGTCCTTAATCTGTCAGATGTGTATTTTGGAACAGACTTAAAACTGGTATTCCTAAAATATCAGTGTTTCGTCACAACAGCAAGACAAATATTGGATTTCAACTTCATTTGGGGTGACATAACGTTATAACGCTTTGATGGAGGTCTTCACTCAAGTTCTACAAGTTGGAAATTCAATATGCAAACATTGTGTCAAGTGAGAATTTCAGTGGACAAAATGAAAGTATTGTTGCCACGCTTCAAAAGGGATTTCCTGACAGCCCAAGGCCCCTCAGTGGCGCATTTCATCCGTACACAGCCACAAAGTACAGAGCATCCCTCCAGAGTCCTTTCTCCCACATGTGAGTCACACCAGTCCCCCTTTGGTCTCTTCGCCATTAAAGTCTTTTTCAGCAAACATCTGTCCAAACAACTCCAGGGGCTCTCGCGCTCTCTGTGTGTGCCGAGGACGCTCTGAATGATCTCCCTTTGCCTAATGCTGCCGGGACTTAAACAGGGATTAATCTGCAATCATGTGCTTCCCATTTCCCCCAGCTGTGCCGGCAATGGGAAGAACTGGAATGTGAGAAAAGGACAGCAAGAAAAGAAGAAAAAAAGAGATATGGAAAGACGTAATGAGTGAAAAGAACTGGATAAAAGACAGCTAATGCTAACACCAATCATGATATTTCAGCCAGCTTCCTGCGTGGAGAAGGCAAGTCGTTAGTGAGCATAGCATTAGCGCTGGTTTTTAAATAACAGCTCACAAAGTCCAATGCACATTAAGTAATTATGCCCAAAGACTGCTGTTCTGAGCTATGCAACTCCAGTTACACAGTGATGTAATGGGCTAACACGAAGCATGAAGGCACAAACAGATGTGCACTCACTCTTATCCACTTGGACGTACTGTGAGCAGAAAAAACAGCTTATCTGAGGAAGATTATGTATTTTTGCAAAAATACAGCAAGTTGTAAAGTCATTAATAGATTGGGATTGGATTTAGGAACTAATAAAGAATCAATTTCAACGTGGGGGATCAGCGTTTCAGTTTGATGCAGCTAAAACCTGGAACCGTCTAGCTGAAGATGTGAGACAGACCTCTATTTTGACAATGTTTAAATCCTGTTCTCTCTTCTCTTTTAATGTTAATGTTATGATGATGATTGATGTTTTGATTTGTTTGTGACTTTGTTACAGTAAAGCACTTTGAATTACTTTGGGTAGTAATTGTGCTATACAAATAAACTTGCTTCAACTTTAATTTAGTTTAATATCAGCTGACTATTGCTTACCCACTAATTACTTCGACTGTTGGCAGTTCAAGTGCCGATTTAGCGACTGTTTCACTGTCCGTTAGCAGGCCACACATTATACTAGGTGTAGTGAAGGTGTCTGGAGTTTAAAAACACAATGGAGCACTTCCTGTATTACCACATGACATCACAATGTGTGCAGTGTTTTCAGTTTGAGAGAAGAACGCAGCTAAAATATATAAGGTTTGTGTGTTTAACGTGTGAATGAAACAAAACACAACTCCTGGTATGTCGGTGATGACGAAACATTAGAAAATAGTTCAGAAAATAGTGTAACATTGTCCCTTAAAAAAAAAAAATAATAAAAATAACATTTTGGAGGACACAGTTCTTTTACGTCTTGATGGAGGTCTTCGATTTCAAAATCTACAAATGAGACACCACTGCAAAATTAACAGTTTTTCTGACTTTACTACTTATAGGTATGTGTTTGGGCAAAAGGAACATTTTTGTTTGAGTCTATAAACTACTGACAACATTTCCCCCAAATTCCAAATAAAATATTATCGTTTAGAGCATTTATTTGCAGAAAATGACAAATGGTCAAAGTAACAAAAAATATACATGTTTTCAGACCTCAAAAAATGCAAAGAAACAAGATCAAATCCATTTTAAAACAACATAATACTAATTTTTACACTTAAGAAGAGTTCAGAAATCAATATTTGGTGCAATAACCCTTATTTTTAATCACAGCTTTCATGCGTCTTGGCATGCTCTCCACAAGTCTTTCACATTGTTCTTGGGTGACTTTATTCTACTCCTGGTGCAAGAACTGAAGTAGCTCAGCTTTGTGTTTGTGTTGGAATTCAACAGACGCTGGAATGGAATGGCTGTAATACATGTAGAGATGCTGATTTCAGAATAAAATGCCGTGGTCTCTTATTTTTTCCAGAGCTGTATATGAAAACAGCACAAAGTGAGAATTTCAGTGGACAAAATGACAATACTGTTGCCATGCTTCAAAAGGGATTTCTGTGACAGCCCAGGGTCTCTCAGTCTCTAGCAACACATATTATATTCCTGGCAATCACATGTGGCATAATTGATTTTGGAGTGGTGCTGGGTGAGTGGCATATATCTTGTTAAAATTGATCTCATTCAATCAAATTGTATTTGAAGTTATTGTACTGTGGTGCATAATTAAATAATACTTCCAATGTGAAAGTCTTCTGAAACACACAAATACAATTAAGTGAAATTAAACATGCAAATCTGTGCACACTTGTGAGCAGATGTCTCGAGATCAGGGCTTTCCACACAAATGTTATTTATTTGAACATAATTGTGTTGCTGATCCCAATTCCACTAAAACACACTGTTTCAATCAAAGGGCTCATATGATATTTTCTGATCTATGTTATAATCTTGATTCCTCATCAAAAAAAACAAAAAAAACAAAACATAGTTGAAGTTTTTAATATGTTTTGTTTCATTCACACATGTTTAACACATGCTCCAGTTCTTCTCTCAACTCAAACATAATGTGAATGAAACAAAACACAACTCCAGGTGTACATTTGAGGAGGTAACATTATAACATGAGTTTGTGTAATACTGGACGTTTAAACATAAAAGATAAATACATTGATAGCATTTTTTCATAATATCTTGAAATCACTTCACTTTTGAGAACTAACGCTCTAATTATTCCTAACACCAACATCTTATGAATACAAAACCAATGACAGAATACAGCTCTGATTCAAAACTACACATTTTAAAACAATTCAATACTAGGCCCTGAAGAAATAATCAATAAAGCAACAACAACAGGATGTGACGAATTACTATCTGGCCAGAGATAGCGACGGGCTATTTTGTGACCCTAAGGCACAGCACTTTTAAAAAAAACAACACAATACCAGAAACAACAGCTATTTTCGGTTCATTTTCAGTTCACCCCGTTAGCAATCACAATCGTCAGTGTAATCATTCAATCCTCACAGTGCTTCTTTATATTCCCGTAACATAGTGCAACCCTAGCCCACCCAGTCGAACTCGTGTTGTGTTGTAACATTGTGCACAACAGTGGTAATTTGAGATTGCTGATGTCCCTTTTGACTTTGCCAGAGCAGCTGCTATTAATATTAGTGGTCTTCTTCAATATATATAAACCTGCACAGGCTCTCTACTGCAGTCTGGTGGAAAAATCAAAGAGCTTTGGTTCACAACACGGCTGTTACGGTAATATATACTGTCTCTCACTATGTCGTCTTTTGCGGCTTCAGCATTTAATAAAACAAATAGCTGTTGTACTGTTTTGAGATAACATTTCTTCCTTTGTTTCCCACGTTCTGCTCTATGCCATATAAGCGTCAAAAAGCGTACTTCCACTTAAATAAGCACTATGTAACTTTTATGGTCCACCTGCTTCTTTCCATGGAGATGTCATTGTGTCGCCTGGAATTGAGACTTTGCAGCGGGTGGCATCAACATTCCCTGGGAGTGTGATGCTAACTGTAAGCAACGCTCTGTCTGAGGCTTGTGTTGTTTATTTTAACGCAATCTGACCAGAAATAACTGACACTGCTGGAACTTCAACAGGTCAGATGACTTGTGTTGCTCTCAAGTCCCTCTCAGGCTACGTTTATATGATGACGGTCTGAACAGAAGACGCAAAAGTGGCGTTGCGTCTTCACGTTTTATTCCGCTTTTAGACAAGCGTTTTCGGGAGGAAATCTGCGTGCATACGGTGACGCGAAAGTGTGTGGAATTCGATTGGGTATGCATGCCAGGCGGCTAGGTGGTGCTGTGATTTATGGTGGCGGTTTTAGGTGGTAATTTATTTTACTTCATTTACTTTTTAAATATAAATATCCAGAAATGGTGACGTAAACGCATACGCGACATCAGCAGATTTGACCAGAGTTTTGCTTCTTGGGCAGTATAGACGAAAACGCTACAGTGGAGCATATTCAAGTTTTCCACTTTGGAGGGCAGTTTCAGTTTTTTGCGTTGAGTTTTTACCCCCTGAAACGCCGTCACCGTCTAAACGAAAGGCACTTCCAATAAAATATTTTGTTGTTTTTACCCGTAAGTGTTCTCGTGTAAACAGGCACTCAAATAACATGTTTTTGTTTTATCTTAAATCTTTTTTGTCTGTTTGCTAATGCATTGTATCACCATGGTAACCGATGAACATTCCGCCAATACAGACACGTGTAAAACACCCCCAGCATGACGTCACCGCAAAGTATCAACAGTCAGTCGCCTCTCCACAGATCGAACCTGTAACTTAATCTGGTAGCGTCAACTGCTCGTCTCCATTGACACCAACTACAAAACTATAACATCTCCATAGAGACAAACAGGTGGCAGACTCACCTTTATCAAAGTTACACAGTGCAGCTTTAAATGGCTTTGAATGGGGTGAGTCAAAAGCAATTATAGCACATACAGTACAGTATAGCAAAACCAACAGAGAATAGACTAAAAATAAACCCTCACGGTAAAGAACACAATGAAGACAATGAAAAGCGTGAATGCGTACCTGTCATATTGTGTGTGCTTGTTGTTGGGTTAATGATCTCCACAGCCACCACTGCATGCGTTGTGTTGCGGTGCCAGCCTGCTTCGTTTCTGCCCTGAAATCAAAAGAGGATATGGTAAGGCACTGTTTGGAATAAAGGAGGCATATCGAAAATAAATACTAATCTAGTGTAAAGTGCGAGTGGTGATGACAAGAGGGGGCGGTGTTAATAACTGCAAAGAATACTGGGTAAGTAACAAGTGTATAAGCAAAAAGGTGTGTATGATAAGAAGTTAAACAGTATGACAAAGCAATAGGAGAGTGTGGACAACAGCCAAGGCACTGCTCCTATCCTGTATCGAGCCAAGATTGAATTCAGTTTTTAATCTAGTTCCGTTGTAAATGTGCAGCTCTGGTAAAAAATAAGAGACCACTGCAAAATTATCAGTTTTTCTGGTTTTACTACTTATAGGTATGTGTTTGGGCAAAAGGAACATTTTTGTTTGAGTCTGTAAACTACTGACAACATTTCCCCCAAATTCCAAATAAAAATATTATCATTTAGAGCATTTATTTGCAGAAAATGACAAATCTCAAACCTCAAACAATGCAAAGAAACAAGATCAAATTCATTTTAAAACAACATAATACTAATGTTTACACTTAAGAAGAGTTCAGAAATCAATATTTGGTGCAATAACCCTTATTTTTAATCACAGCTTTCATGCGTCTTGGCATGCTCTCCACAAGTCTTTCACATTGTTCTTGGGTGACTTTATTCCACTCCTGGTGCAAGAACTGGAGTAGCTCAGCTTTGTGTTTGTGTTGGAATTCAACAGACGCTGGAATGGAATGGCTGTAATACATGTAGAGATGCTGATTTCAGAAAAAAATGCAGTGGTCTCTTAGTTTTCTCCAGAGCTGTATTTGTATTAGTTCATATAGTATACAGTTCACCTTACGAATGACCCAACAAACGAAAATTTCAAGTTATGAAACGCCTTCACGGTAAATTTTGGTCTCTAGATACGAAAGAAAATTCAAGTTACGAAACGCGAAATCTGAAATTTTCAAATAATGCGCGCTCAGCCACACACATTATACGCTTTTCTCAGACTGGATTTAAACTTTTCTCACATTTGTCTCTTGTTTAAACACTCAAACTTTCATAGATTTTCAACAAAATGTATTAACAGTGAAGTGTGGGGGGAAGGAGGAGGGGGGAGAAAACTGCGCTCTGACCCGGCGCGGGGCTGCCAGCAGGTCTAGACCTGGACTAAACCAGGACTAAACCTGGACTAAACCAGGACTAAACCTGGACTAGACCAGGACTAGACCAGGACTAGACCAGGTGGATTAAAGGTCTATTTCCTGGTTTCGTTTCGAGTCACAGCTGAGGTGAGCCGCTGCTCGCCTCAGCTGGAGGACCGCACGCAGTCTGAGCGCATGAACGAGACCCACGAACGCATGCAAGAGCCAGGTCTAGACCAGGCCTAGACCAGGTCTAGAGCAGGTCTAGACTACCGACCACGGCTCTTGCATGCAAATTAATTTCGTAAAGTGAGGTACCACTGTATTATATTTTATTTTTATTGAATAATGGTGATTGAATGGTTTATTTATGTCTCACA
This sequence comes from Paratrypauchen microcephalus, assembly GCA_036785185.1. Taxonomy (NCBI): domain Eukaryota; kingdom Metazoa; phylum Chordata; class Actinopteri; order Gobiiformes; family Gobiidae; genus Paratrypauchen; species Paratrypauchen microcephalus. The sequence continues at coordinate 1,056,751 of JAVJIX010000056.1, forward strand.
ATGACATAAAGTCAATACTGAAATTAACAGAATATTTCTTAAGTGGGCAATACAGCAAATAGTAAGATCCAAAATTGGCAGTATTAAAATCTTTCAAACAAGGGTATAATATTTTCAGCAATTTTAGAGTCCTTCGCACGACCCTCTGCCAAAACACAGGCACATTTAAGCCCTTTTCCTACGGACAGCAAAAATATCATCTGATTACAATTACTGGAATAATCTAAAATATATCCACTATCAATATCTCCGACCCCTATGAACCCGTAACCCCACAGCACCCAGCGTGCCTCTCTTCTGTTGCTGCTCTTTAGTAGTGACGGAGCTGGCATTCGTGCACTGCAAAGGCTAACCCGGACAGTGGATACTCCTCTTCTGCAGCCAGCTCCCCTTTGTCCTACTTCTCATGTGCACTGTGCCAATCTTTTCTATTACGGCCATCTTTTTCCCTTCTTTGGGCCTGTATTGCTGACTGGGGCCTTTATAGTCTTTGTAAACTGTTTCCTCATTTTCTCCACTCGTGTCTTTGTTCCCTTTATTGTGTTTTATGACTTTCTAGTTTCCCTGTGTTGTGTATGACACCAAGAACCTCAGTTTCTCTAATGCAGACAAACATAAAGTATCGACTGGCCCATGTCACATTCATGCTATAATGTACTGTAATGTAAAGTATCATGGCTACTCATATAAGAAGGGTTTTGGTATTATTTTAAAACACAGTGTGCTACACTTTTGTTTTAGGTGGCAAAATTCAAAAGCAGAATTACTTGTTATTTGTAATTGCGGAGTTGTTACAGTATTGTTTACAGTAATGTTTAATCAGCTTTTTTATTAAACGAGTAGTTTTTGGTTTTAGTTTCCTAAGATAATAATAAATAAAAATAAGCTATAAATAAATAACATGAAAAATATATAACTTCAAAAAATTTTACTTAAAATTTTTTACTTTAAATCAAAGTCAAAGTGTACTTTATTGTCAATTCACTATGTAACAGACACTAAATGTGCAATTTAAATTAAAACTAAAAACACACACATGCACACACACACACCAACACACACACACACACACACGCACACACACAGCTACACTCATGGACATGAAGTGTACACAAACATCAACAATAAATAGACATAAGACATACAGGTAAACATATACACTTCAACAAGAAGGAAAGTTCGAGGTAGAATGAAATATGCAATATGTAAGGTGCAATATGTGAAGGTGCAATTTGTAAACTGCAAGAGTGCAAGCAAAAAAAACCCCAAAATAAACAAACTAAAAAGAAAACGAAAACACTTAAAAGCTAATATAAGCTATCTGTACCGTAAGTAAGTCTTGTACTATTGTGGACTCATGGCTTAGTAGTTAGAATGCTTCCTGCCCACTGGTTACCCCTTTTGTTAGATTAAAATAAATGATAAAATACAATGCAAATAGTAGGACTGCACAATGTATTACAATCAAACAGAAACCACAATTCAAAGAGTTGCAATTATCAAATCATAGAAGAATTATAGAGCAATTATTTAGGCAGTGGAATGTTCTCTGTTCTCTATTTAGGAAAGGCATGCTAATCCATTATAGTTTAGACCTCTGAAAACTTGTTGTAAAGAGTGTGGTTACTTTATGGATACTTTAGCAGTTCATATTTCAGTCTTGTTCTTCTCTGAATTTAAAATGTGCACTTTGAACTGAACCCTGACGTGAAAATATGAATCGCAAATTTAATCGCTACCACAACACAAAAAAATGCAGTTAGATTTTTTTTTTCTTTTTCAAAATCGTGCAACCCAAAATTATATATAATTCTTTCATTATGTAAGAGATAATACTCCCTACAACTATAGGCTATATATGGCTGTGACAGGATATTTTATTTAATATTGTATTTTATATTTTATTACTTATTTTTCTGTTTTATTCTGATTTGTACATATACATTTATTATTATTATTATTATTATTATTATTATTATTATTACTATTATTATTATTATTATTATTATTATTATTATTTATTTTTATAATTATGTCTCATTTGACACTGGTCTATTGCTCTTTTTTTTTGCAATTCCATCTCATTTTTGTTACCCTCTGTTACATATTTGATGAGTGAGCTCTGAGTAAGTCTAAGTAAGTTCAATGTAATAACTAGGCCTGTAATATATTTTGAAACACAATATTTTGCTACAGAGAAATATTGCGATAAATGATAAGAGTGAATCTACTTTATACCACTTACCACTTTTTGTACACCACACAAAGCAGGATAATTCCAGTAAAAACACATTTTAAATAGAAAAATTGCAAAAAGCTCCCCATTATTGCAAAGAAATTGTACACATGACAAATATTGATCTCAAAAATGTTATTGTTTCATAAGTCGATAGAGTAATTACTGTAACAGGCCTACTCTTCCAATGTAATAACAGCATCCTATAATCCAATGTAAAGTTACGTAACATGCCAGAAAAACGGTAGGTAGAAAAATGCCCAAAAGCACGTACTACAATATTATTTAATGACAAAAATTGATGAGACAATGAAAAATGTAAGCGGAAGGAAACTCACACCTATAGAGGAGCGATCTGAGGAATAGGAGGATGCAGTTAATATCGTTCTCAAACAGGAAGTCCAGGAAGGATGTGCACCCTATGGGGACACATGGTGGAAATTTGGGAATGTTTGATGTGATTGTCGACATTAGAAAAATCCACATAGGATCCTGACTTGAATGGGCTGCTTGCATACAGGAATGTGAGACAAATGACGGTTATGTCAGCACAGGAGAAATGGCCGTCTTAGGCAGGACCCATAGAGGAGACGGATAGAGTAATTATGTTGATAAATGTAAGAACTGGATGTGCCTTAAATGTGGAGAAAGTTCAGAGGTCGTTTGTGTGTTTGGGTTGAGAATATAATGCCTGATGTAATGTAGTTCATCTCAGGGCCGGGTGATATGGGCAAAAGTTATGAAAAGTGAAAGAGTTACGATCTTTTCCCTAATATTGATTAATCTCTAAAACAAATTAAATTCTGCCGCTATCAATCCTTCCTAGATGACAGAGGGATTAGAGGAATCTTTTAAAAAAAAGTCAGAATTAAAGGCACTGTGTTTGATTTTTCTTATTTTAAAAACTAGAAAAATAGAACTAGTTCACTGTGAATGGTTTGCAGTGGTCCAACGTTATTCCTCACTTTTCTAATGCATTCCGAACATCCTATTAATTCACAGTTTTCACAACTTTCAGCTACCAGGGTGGAGTTTTGCCATCACGGTAATGCAACAGTAACTAGCATGCTAACCTGGCACGTTTTGCTTCTCCAGATAAGAAAATGCTTTCTGATTAGATGCTGAAATTACACAGCAGGCACAGAGCTGCTGATACTCTTTCTTTCTTTCTCTTGATTATTCTCTTTGCTTTTACAAACAGAAGTTTAACTCTACACCTCTCCATTGAAAAGCTGATCATTGACAATTAGACAAGACTTAATCTCAATTAAAATCACTTTAATTACCCAGTTTTCTTCTAGTGTTGTCTGAAATGAGTACATTAAATCTCCCAGTGTCATATGAAAGGACAGGTCAGCTGCTTAGCCCCTGCATCTAGAGCCAGGGACAGAGGCCAGCTCAGATCTCCCTCCCACTGAGCAGCGTTGGATGAAATATGGCCAAACACAAGCTAAGGCGTTGGCAGTGTGGAATTATATTGTGTCTTGTGTGAGGAAGACGCTCTTCAAAGATGGTTTTTTTGCTAACTCTTTAGAAAAATGCCTTCACCACATGCCAACCAGGCCCATTCACCGACCCACCGAAATGAATACCCCTCTTTGTCGTGGTGAAATTCCACTGGCAAGCCTCTAATTAGCTGGAGGGCTCTTCTCCGACTGGCTGGTGTGGCCACAGACACAGATGAAGGCAAAGGGAGGAGAGTGTGAACAAAACTACACACATGTTTCAATAGGCTGTGCTCAGATTATGATGATACATTTTCAGATGGAGTCCTGGGGCTTATGTAACTCTAGAGAAGATTAATTGTTTTTGGAAGAAATCTCCAAACATATGATCCACAAATGTTCGACCTTATGACCAACCTCCACAAAGCTGGGATATAAACTTTATGGCTTAAAGGCATCTGAATTTGTATTGCCCTAAAAATGTAATAATCATTTGCAGGGGTTTAAAGATATTAATTACTAACGCATCATCATTATTCATTAGCATTACTTTGTAGGTATGTTATTAACTATCAGAAGCCAGAGCTAACAGAATCTTAACAGCGCACGTTCTGATTTTTGGAGATGAAAAGTTTAATATTTAACATGCAGACAGTACACAACTTATTTCTACAATAGAGTTGCTTATCAAATAAATCTGTTTAAACTGATTTTGCTCAACCACATGGAAAAAAATTGGGGCGGCAGTAGCTCAGTTGGTAGAGCGTTTGTCCACTGACCCACGGGTTGCTGGTGCGATCCCAGCGCTGCTGTTGTGTCCTTGGGCAAGACACTTAACCACCTCGCCCCCAGTGTCTGTGCACACTGGAGAGCCCTCATGACAGAAGTGCATCAAGGCCGGTTGCGTCAAGCAACATGGGGCCGTCCTCCCGTGGACCCACCACTCGCAGGAGGATCCATGCGGGCCAGTGCATTGTGTTCTGAGCGGCAGATTGGTCTGGACTGTTGCTCCCATGACCCGGAATACGGAAAAAGCTGAAGAAAATGGATGGATGTGGAAAAAATAGTGTACAACCTTTTATAGTCATGTTTAGGGTGGAATAACACTAATTTCTTAAGATATTCCAGAAGTGTAATGTCACTATTCATGCTGACAGAGAAAACGTTGAACTTGATAACAGTTTTAATTTAGTGTGTAATTACAAATTTATTAAAGGTGCATTATGGACCTGCCACCTGATTGTCTCCATGGAGATGTTAAAGCTTTGCCTGGAATGTTCCACGTTCCACCTTATGTTAAAGTGTGTAAGATTTTTACCCGTTAATTACTGAAATTGAAGATACCCATTCAAAAATACATTGTTTTCCAAGCCTTTTCACTTCCATCATAAAATCAAAGTATTCTTTTGGACTTAGATATAGTCACATAAAAGGGGGATCTTCCCGATGTAGAGGCAGCCATTTTGAATACGAGAGCCGCAGAAGGACATTTGGGCTCCGCCTTCGCCTTCGGCAAGGCTCATGGTTTGGGGAAAACAACACAAGCATGCTGCCGGATCAGACGTCGTAATGGATCTAACACGTGTTTTGGACTAAATTGTTTTACTGGATTTTATTCGCTGGATCCTTACGGACAAATTGAGAGCAAGTTTATGGTGAAATACAGAGTTTGACCTGTGTAAAGCATTCTAAGGTAAGCTAACCTCGTTTTGTGCTTTTCCGTATAAAAGCCCCATGTGCTCGGGGAGTGATTGTTGAGAGTGGAAATGAATTGTATAGTCAAAAAGAGGAGACTGTAAGGTTTCATTTGATGTGTAGATCGTCATGGTACATGATCGGGAATGTGTGTTTTCATGAGAGAAAAAAAAAAACAAAAAAAAACGGGGCCGCGTTTTATTTATACAGTAGCGGCGCGGCTCGTGAGCGGGTACGAGAGCGCGCCCTAAAACAGAAAGTGCAATAGCACCATCCACCTATGCGCCACGAATCCTACACACTGGGGCTTTAAGTAAGACATTATCTTCAGGGTAGTCGCCTCTCCACAGATCTGACCAATTACTGGTCACTTGTTTATTTCTCTGGAAATGGATACGTTTAATGCTGTTCTGTAGAAAATTCCAGGCAAAGCAAACACATCTCCAAATAATTTCCCTTGTGGATCAATAATTTCCCTTGTGGATCAATAATTTGCCTTGTGGATCAATAAAGTTTGTCTAAGTCTAAAAAACAAGCAGTTGGCAAACTCTCCACCAGAAAAAATACACAGCGCACCATACTAAGACAATATTTAACCGTACTAAGACAAAAGATCTCCTGTCTGATTGAAACAGATGATCAGCAAATTCCACCATACCATTCTGCCCTTAAAATGAACAAAACTAGAGGGTTTTTCAGTGTTGTAACATCACATGAACACAGCCAACAGAAAGTCACATGGCAGGCTCCTGTTAAAGCTCAAACCCACTCATAGTATCATGTAAGTTTGAGCAGACCAGAGAGAAGAGGCTCTGGGCGTCTCTGGTTTCTCAGCGCCGGGGCCTGTCATGGTTGTTAAGGCTGGAATCTGACAGGTGGTTAACCATCACTGGGTTGTCAAAAAACCAAAATGAACACCCCACTCGCTGCTTTCGAAGGGAGTTCTGGGGTGACTGTCAGTTTTTTTCTGACATGTCAACACTGGATAAATGCATACACCTCTGCAATGACACAGCAGCCCACGCGTGCTTTTTCCAACTATTCTGGTGGGAGTATGTGGTCTTGACAAAAAATGTATCTCTATATTTTAGCAATGCAAAAGGAATGTGCTAAAATGTGTGACTGTAAATATCTTGGTTGAGGTTCAAGTGTTGCACAAAACATGAACTGACCATAAAATCAACAACAAAAATGTATAATATAAATGTAAATATATATATATACCCATTTTTATAGTTTTATTTTTTTATGAAGTAACCAATTAATTAATCATTGCATATATAAATAGCGCCTTTCAAGACACTCAACGCGCTTTACAGTTCATGGGGTTGTACAATTTTTTTTTTACTGCATTGCACTGAGATTTAGGTTTAAAAAGTATAGGATTCTGTTCACACTGTTAACAACTCCAGGTGCATTCATATTTGAGAGAAGCCTGAAATATGAAGTGACACACAAATAAAATCTCCAGTGGATTTGAGTACATGTTTGTAGAGATCCAAAGTACAGGTAACAAGACAAGATCTTTAGTTCTTTACAGTAATTTTAAGTGTGCACTCAATACTCTTGGTTTACAGTATCTCCAGAACAACAAGTGCGATATTCTCCATTTTTCCATACTTCTCCCTCCTCTACATTCCAGTGTATCTGAGACATCGAGCGCTCTGAATATTGGTGCAAGGGGATACGACGTTCAGAACACTTCATGTGAAACTGCGTCAACCGAGTCAAGTCAAAGTTCAGTAGCGTGAGGAAGGCATGTGATCGCGTTCTCATGCTATATTTGCACTAAGTGGATAGCTAGCTTATATAGTGTATCTAAACTGACCCTCTTGGTGGTACAGATCGCTTGGTGGTATTTCTCACAGCACTGATTTGACTAAACGAAATCATGTACGGTCAACATGGTTAACAGCTAATAGTTCAACTGAGTTTTTTGGACGTTTTACTTTAGACTTGAAATATTTACAGTTATTGTCATTGAGGTGTCCTAAACCCGTATTGTCCTTCATTTATTGTTTGATGTTTGTCAAGAAACTTTTCGAGATGTGAGTTGAAGAGTTTTTCAAGGATTTTTTAAAATTGGTCTGTAGTTTGTGAAGTTATGATTGCTCTCACTCTTGAATATTGGTATTACTTTTGCAGTTTTCATTTTATTCACCCATAGACTGTATATAAATGGACATAGCTAACCTGCTAGCGGCCACGTTCTAAATAGGAAGTGAACACGGGTGCTTTCGGCTCCATTGAATGTCTATTTGACTTTACATTCATTTCATTCATTCATTTCATTTATTCATTTCGAGCAGGTTTAGGGCTTAAGCCTTTATTGGTCTCACACACAATGACACACAGTGACACACGGGAGAAATTTGACTTCTGCATTTGACCCATCCTTTTTCAGGAGCAGTGAGCAGCCATCTTTTTTCGGCGCCCGGGGGGCAGTACCGTGAAGGGTCTTGCCCAAGGACCCACACTGGTTAGCTCATTGCCCGGGGGGGATTTGAACCCACAACTCCCAGGGGTAAAGTCCATGACTTACCAGTTGAGCTAACCAGCCGGTTAACACAAGCCGGCCTAACACGAGCCGGTTAGGTCAACACAAGGAAATAAATACATGTAAACAATATACTCAAATACGTTCGTTTTTTGCTTGAAAAGGAGTGGGAAGAAGAAAACCCATTGAATCCCATTCCTGTCTACCAAAACATAACTTAAATTATTGATTTAGCTTCCTTGTCAGTTCAGCTGAAAAACATAAAAACAAAACAAAACAATGGCAAATGACATTGAAAAGCTGTCACCCCTCGCTCTGTAACTGCTGCTGTGAGTCTCATCATTTTTGTCTTAAAATCATATTAACCCGCTCTACATGATCTTGGTGTTTTTATTTCGCTATTTTGTCCCTAAATAAATTCTATTCTACTCTATTTCTAATATGGAACTCTGCTACAGATTCGCTCCTCTAACTGCTAGCATCTGTGAGCTTCATTTGCCTGGAGCCAAACGCTATTGGTGACAGCACACTCCCTTAGTCCACTTCTTCACACAGTCTATGCTTTCAACTAGGATACTGCACTGATCTTTGACCTTTTGGCTGTGACAACTGAAAAAACATCAATCACAGAATCTATCCAGGATACAGTACATTAAGCATGCTGCAATGAAACCCCAGAGCTCCCCAGTCTCCAGTACAACACTATATGCATCACTTAATATGGTAAGAATGGGGTCAATGTCAATACAGTAAAGTGCAAAAGACACAAGCTGACAACCCGCTCATGAATGAAGAGTTGACGACGGATTTTATTTGGAGCTGTTGGACCAGAGGCAGTTTCTCTTCTGCTCTAGTCATTGTGCGTATGATGAGAGGTCCCATTTTATGCAAACTTGACTCTTGTGAGCTTTTATTCGTGTTATAATCAGTACTCGAGTTGAGGGGGGATGGGGAAAAAATAGCCAAAATCATCCCTCTTCTAAAACGGGCATCCCTTCTTCCATCCCTTGTGGCATTTTATCAATCAGGCATGAAAATCCCTCACCTTTTGGCAAAATTCACCGTTTTGAAGTCAAAATAGGTGACCTACATGAATCGTGGCCAGTTCCAAGAGCCAATCATAGGCCAAACTGCGCTCCGGCTTCCAATCATGTTGCAGCATACCCACCAATCATGACGATTAGCGTTGTTGTGTTTGCGCCTGTTCGCCGATCAGCTGTGAGCGAGCCCCGTTAATATGTACGCTACGTTGATGCTACGTAAGAAGGAACTCTCGCCTCGGGACTCGGGATAATTATGTCAGTTTCCACGCGCATACACGTGGACACGCAAATTATCGGACAACACCGCAAACTACGGAGCTGACCATGTTCTTATGGGGTGAGTTATATTATCATATTATTTCTGCATCAAAGGGACATATTAGCTGACAGCAGGGGCCCGGGACTCAACCGGGACTAAACCGGGACTAAACCAGGACTAAACCAGGACTAAAGCAGGTCTAAACCAGGTCTAAACCAGGACTAAACCAGGATTAAACAAGGTCTAAACCAGGTCTGAACCAGGACTAAGGTGTGTGTGTGTGTGTGTGTGTGTCTGTGTGTGTACACGTGTGTGATAACATATATCCTGTGTATTATTGAATTATTGAATGATTATATGGACTTTTTGTTTTTGTTTGTTCCTTTTGCCCAAACACATACCTGTACATTTTACAAGTAGTAAAATTTTAAAAACTGATAATTTTGCAGTGGTCTCTTTTTTTTTTTTTTCCAGAGCTGCAGTTTTCAAGTTGACAGCTACCGTTTACCTTTTGTTTGGTAGAGATTAGAAAATCATCTAAATGACTCTAGTGAGGGTATATGGAGTTTAAAAACACAGTGGAGCTCTTCCTCTACTGCCACAAGGTTTTATAACATAAATCAGAAAATAGTGTAATTTAAAGTTGTTATGTGTATGTGTTATTCCATGTTGTGCATAGAAGCCAGAGAGTGTTTCAGGAAAAGCTGTGGGCGAGGTCTTGATAAGCTTCATTAATGGTATTCACTGGAGTCATGTGGTAGCCATGACGACCGCTACTGCCAATCTGATCCAACTTCATAAATAAAAGACCACTCAAACATATTAACATTGATTTCGAATGAAGACGTCCGGGCCAGGCATTAGACAACTTAATGTACACTGTGAATTATCCATAAACTGGGATACTGGAGATAAGCTTTGTTTTTACTTTTGACTTGGCTAAAACTAGTATCGACATTAGAATACTCATTTAAGCAGGTATTGATATAAAACGTCACATTCACAGGACAGAAATTAACCTTTCCTGAATAGCTTTAGAATGATCTTGAGCTGTATACAAGCAAGTATAAGCACATCGACTAATTTCATTGCTAATTGCTATGGCTACAATCACAATTTTATCACATTTTTACTATTCACAATGAATGTAGATATTTTGGAAAGAAAATGATGGTAATTGCTTTGTTCCTGTATAGTTAACTATAAAACCAGCTATAACACTGTCTACAATATCTACTGAATTCTAACTCTTGTTTACTAAAAGTTTGGGCAAAAAAGTATTGGATATTACAGTTTTTTTCCCTGTGGGGGGCCTGTTTTTTGTGGTTACAGTAATGTCACGTCTTTGAAGTATGAGGGCGGGGTTAGGATATCCACTGTCCTGTCATTTGGCTGAATGATGGCGGATGTGAAAGATCCCATGGTGCCATGCTCTTCTGCCTACAGCGATCAGTCTCCTACAAAACAAATCAACATGGCTGATCAAAAAGTGTAAAAACTGGTAATGCCACTACAGGGAATGAGAGAATTTGTGATATCAAAATGGATGAATTTTGGGATTTTTAAAAGTAACCAAATATTTTCACATTATCTAAGTCAAAATTGTTTGATATTAAAAGTCATTAAAAGTCTAAAGTAAAATGTTTTTGTTGTAGATTTGTCCTGGTTTAGATCTGGTTTTGTTCAGTTTGCTCAAATCTACTTTAGGTATTACTATTAATCCATCTTAATCCATTAAGATGTATGGAGTTCAACAGACTGTCCAGCACAAGGTTTGGTAAGATCTAATCTGCTATGTAGTAACTAACAATAAGACACAGTTTAATATATATTACAATTCTCAGGGATGAAAGTGGCCAATCATGAAAAAAGCGGAAAGGTCCCTCCCCCCCCCCCCCCCCGCTGGAAAATTTTAAATTTCTGAAATTTGGATTTCTATATGCTATATGTCAGCAATAAAATAAAACTGTACATAAAAGTACAAAAAAACACATTTTATTAACAGGTAGGCCTACTAGGAGTATATATTGGATTTGTTTTTGCGTTACACTTTGTCTAATCAGACCGCACTGAGGAGGAGCTTATGCGCGCTGAAAGGCGCAGGTGAAAAAGCGAGGAGCGACGCGTTAAGTGAGGCACTGGCAGGTAGGATGAGGTACAGGATGTTTTATAAAGTTTAACCTGTGTACACGCAATGGTACACGCTGTTGCGAAAGAGCTGCGCTCACTCGCTCGGTCCGCGGCTCCAGACACGAGCTCGCGCCCGTGTTTAATACGAAGTTTAATACGAGACACGTACTTTTGTTCTGAATACGGGACGATTCTGTTTTTCAAGGGACAGTTGGCGACCCTAAACACAACTATACATATATATACGCACCCAAAATCTTTCTCAACGAATTTGCACAGATTAAAAAAAAAAAAAAAAAAAAAAAAAAAAATTACCCCGCAGTTGGAAAAAAAAGCGGAGATCCGCTAAAAAACGGAACTCTTTCATCCCTGAATTCTAAAATAGTATAAACCACAAATAAAGACATTTAGCCAAATTTTAGGTTTCAAAGGCCAAATTTGAGGTAGAATCTGTCTATCTTCATGGAGACTAAACCAGACCAAGATTTGTGGAGTGTGCGCCTGTTTTTCTAGGCATTTTTGAACTGTAATTTAATACATGTATAGTGGAGCTGTTCAAGGTCATACTGTGGAACATTCCAGGCACAACAATGACTTATCCATAGAAACAAGCAGGTGGCGCACCCCAACCAAAAAGTTACATAGTGCACCTTTAAAAGATCTTTGAACTAGCACACAGCTCGTTAGCCTCCACCATGCTTTCAAACTCTCAATATTTGAATTTGACTCAAAAGTTTATGGAAAATTTCTGAACCTGGCTTCAAAGTGAGCATCTTTTCTGTTCCAAGCCTTAGGGTCTAGTGGCCATATTGTCTGTATAACTCAGGGGGAGCGTTGCGTCATGGTTATCCTGGATGCAGTTCTGTGGGAATGCACCCACAGACCAATGCGCAGGTTTTGGCATGGAGCATATCCCCCAGCGTCTTTGTGGAGTCCACACACAAACAGGCCTCCTCAGGGCAGGACTTTGGACATAATTACCCCCAATCTGGCACTTCCCTCTGCTCTGATCGGGCTGCGTCAGTCTTCCATAGCCATGCTGCAGTTTCAGACATCACAAAGGTGGTGAAATTGAGCGCACAAAAGAAAAGCACTTGAGGAGGTTGGAGCTTGTGGTCTGAGTGTTCTTGAGCCTTGTGTAGACTACAAATGAGCTCAAACATGGATTTAAATGCGACTAGTCAAACCCATTCACGTGATGGCAAAAGAAGAAAAAACATGTTCATAGCATAGACTCTGTACATTGGGTTTGAGTAACAGGAATTCCCCGTATATGAAACACGTAAATACATGTTTAATATTTTGGGATAGGAATAATTATACATATATCCACAGTGTGACAGTAAACTCCTTAAAGACAGACAGGTGGCATGATGAAGCAAGTTACAGGTCAGATCTGTGGAGACATGCCTGCTCAGAACATGTTTTTCAAAGTATTTTTTAGCAAAAAAACCAAAAAAAAAAACGCCTGCAAATATAATAAATACTGTATAGATGTTTAATGCCATACTGTGAAACATCAGAAAAGTGGCACAGTGCCGCTTTAATCATTATTACAGTTATTGTTTGACCTTTATGATAATGAATTTAAATTTATACAGCAAGGATGTGTGTTTGTGCTTGTAAAGGTGCACTATGTTACTATGTAACTAGTGGAGGGTCTGTCTCTGCTTGTCTTCATGGAAATGTTATTATTCTGTTTCACAATATGGCATTAATCTTGTCAGTCTCCATGACGACCACCAAGTGAGAGGCGACCCCATTGAGAGTAGAATCCAGGTATGGCTTTTAACAACAGAAAAGACTCAATATGAGATCAATTAGTTTACTATCACACTGCATACTGCGCTCCAGGTAAACCAATAACAAATCAATGAAGACACGTTGTGCTATTTTATGCTAATTCCTTGTATAAGACAAAATGACTATATATAATTTTGCATATAGGCTACGTTCAGACTACAGGACTTAATGCTCAATTTGGATTTTTTTGTGAAATCTGAGGTCGTTCACATTTCCAATTAAATGTGACTTGTAGCCTATGTGATCTCCAGTGTGAACTTTAAACGCCCCAAAAGTGTCCCACATGCGCATTGGAGTGTGTTTACGGAAGTAGCCTAAACATGGACACTAGTTGTGGTCGTACCGGAGCCAGAACATGTACAGGTTATTTGTTTTAAGGAGGAGTTTGAGAAAGAGAAGGATTTTTTGGCCACCGCATTTTGTGGGGCAGTGGTAGTCTGTAACGTCTGTAGAAAGGAACGTGTGGGTGCGGAGTCACAGCCAAGAGTGGTGGGATTATTATATGCTTCGCCGCTTCACTGAGACGGAGTTCATACACAATTTTCGTATGACGAGAAAAACGTTTGTGTACATTTGTGAGCACCTACTTGTACCACTCTCGCTTGTTGATGACGTGTAGGTCAGATGCATGTGACCTGGCCGTTCAGAATGCCAAAAAGATCAGATATGTATCGGTTTTAGGACCACATATCCAAGTGGCCTGGGTCGAATTTGAAAAAATCAGATCTGTGTAATTCAGCCTGTCATTAAAAGATAAGATACAGGTCACACAGGAGCGAAAAAATCAGATTTGGGTCACTTCAGGCTGCAATCTGAACGTAGCCATAGTCCTGCAAATACAGGGAAACACAGTTGAGTCAGTTGTTTAAGAATCAGTCACACATCATAAAAGATTTGTTTGCTCAGTGAATAATTGTCCTTAAAGCAACATGGTTGATGTGAAAGCTTTGGATTTGTCAGAATTCTTCTATATTCTAACATGTCCCTCTCGGAGCCATAATTATTCCAGTGGTGTCTTTGATTGTATCTTGCCACGGGACAAAGATTACACTCAACTTCAATTAAATATAATTGTCTGAGGCTCACCTTCGCACACTGCTGACTTGAAATGAAATTATTGTCATGTAATAAAATCTGGCTCCAACACTGAGAGGACTTAAACCATGTCATATGCTATGGGCTGTTGGCTTTGTGCAACCATACCACAATAGCTTAACATGGCCGCATGAAGTCTCTCTCCATTGGTGAATCGGCAAAGCACATCTGGCATTCATGTATGCTGAGAAAAAATAGGAACTTTATGCCACTTGAGCTGTTTTATGTAGCTAAAAAACAAAAAATGTTCTGGTTTGGGGTGCATTCTTTTACCGAGATTAAAAGGAAGCGTAGCATGGCTAAGGTCGGCATCAAGAATCAATTGTGAGGTCGTGTGCGCAGCAGGGAGCGCTGAAAAAAGACCATCACAAACACTCTGACTAATAGTAGAGATGACATATGTGCTCAGAAGACATGGCGGATATTTATAAACAGAAGTGAGTCGGTGTATGTTTGGGTCAATGTGATTGCGGCATATCATGGTGTTTTAAAATATCCCCAGCCAGAACAGTTCGCTGAATGTCTTGCCTCACTCTTCAACCCCAATTCCCATTTATTACTGACTATACCCCTCGCCATTGATTTTGTCACTGTGGAGGGCCAAATATAAAAATAAATCAAATCCCTCAAAACTGACTTGTTCTGACAAATGTATACCACGCCCTCTTTGCAAAAGTTAAATCTTTTAACATTTCAACATGATATATTTTACTGTATTCCACTGTAGTTATTTACTTTATGTTTTTATAGCATTTTGTATTTTGTAATGTTGTACAACGTCTTGAAAGGCACCTCAAATAAAATGTATTATTATATTTTAAAGGCGCACAGTGATATATTTGTCAGATCTAGGTGTTTTGTATGTGTTTTGGGCTGTAATTGAATAAATAGAAGATAGAAGACTTAAATGCCAAACTGTGAAACATTTCAGGCAAGGAATTACATCTCCATGGAGACAAGCAGGTAGCAGACCCTCCACCAGAAAAGTTACATAGTGTAGCTTTAATGCAGAAGACAGCGTAGTGCCCTGCCTCCGTTGTTAACTTTCATTACAATACCTCTGAATGTGTAAAAACGGCACTGAACCAAAGCGTGGATCTAATTACCTGATGCTGGCAGGTAACAGTCATGCTGACAACTGTTAAATACAGTTAGATCATCACCGTGGTAACTGACAATGATGTTACTGGAAATATCACGCAGCATCCTGTAACACTGGTAGGCAATTAATGTCATATAGCTTGAACTGGAAATCCTAATGGGGCAAAACGAACTGAAATGCAGACAGTAATTGACTCAACGTGGGGTGATTTAATTAAAACATGCAAATTATTTTAAATTGGGATTTACGGGAATAATACAGACAACTGCAAATCAGAAACAGACCTCTGATAAGGCACTGTTTTTTTAAGTCAAGCGCAATAACTATTTTTGTATCGCAATAAAGGTTTTTTTGCGTTATTTTACTATACTATTTGGCATGAGTTCAGTTGATTAAAAATGTGCTACTCAAACAAAATAAAAATAAAAGTCCAAATAAAAATAAAAATAAAACCAAGACCAACCCAAGTGTAATGTAGAACCTAATAAGGAAAATATGTCTTTTTGTTCATTCTACCTTCCAAAAACAGTACATTTCGGTAAAATGGAGAACTTTGCGTTGTTGCGATGTATTTACTTTTTTGCAATATTGATTATTGTGTCACCCAAGATGACAATTATGATAAACTGTATTGTGCAGGCTGGGATCGGGACATGAATTTAAAACGTAAAAAGTTCTCAGAGGTCCACAAAAACATGTAAAATATATTTGGCGGGCCTGGTCCGTTGGCATATGGTGAACAGCTTAAATGACTTTATAGTTCCCACTGTTTACGAATCGGCATGTTTAAACTTGACACATGTCCTTACGTTGACTTCCTGGAGGCCCCCCCTGACCATTAAAAGTGCACACTAAAATTTAATGACACATGTAAAGGCTTCCATCTTTTTGGCTCCCACAAAGCTGTTAAATTATGAACTATTTGTATCCCTGGAAAATGAACACGGTAAGATAAAGAAAACCATTACTACTATAGGTGTGCTATAGGCTATTCGCAATATGTTTAGGGCTGTATTCACGGAGCCTGGTGGTGTCAATAGAAGGACAGCAATTTTGTCTAAATCAATGTCGTAAACCGCTCAGAGATGGAGAGAAAGAGAGTGACGAAGAGAGAGGGAGAAAGAGAGAGGGAGAGGTGGAGGAGAGAGAAGCAATCAGAGCATGGATGAGTACTGCACAAGGTCTGGGCGATGAGAGGCGGTGCTGCAGCTGGTTCAAGGAGAGATACAGGGGAGGAGGCCATGGAAACAGCGGCCGGACAATGTGAGAGCCTCTGTCAAACACACAATTTACCGAGGCATAAGCTCCAAATAGCCCCACGCTGATGCCCTCTGCATAGCAAGAAGTGTTGGCGTGGGCAAATATCATCCTTCACTAAGTCTGGAGCGTAAACAACACAAGGGAGGGGTGAATATGTTAGGGTGAATCATATTGAGGCCAGATATGTATTTGGGATATTGCTAAACCCTGTTTTAGTGAATGGTCTAACTTTTAAATATCATAATTATGTGTTTTGTGTATGTACAGCTCTGGAAAAAAATAAGAGACCACTGCATTTTTTTCTGAAATCAGCATCTCTACATGTATTACAGCCATTCCATTCAAGCATCTGTTGAATTCCAACACAAACACAAAGCTGAGCTACTTCAGTTCTTGCACCAGGAGTGGAATAAAGTCACCCCAGAGCAATGTGAAAGACTTGTGGAGAGCATGCCAAGACGCATGAAAGCTATGATTAAAAATAAGGGTTATTGCAGCAAATATTGATTTCTGAACTCTTCAGTGTAAACATTAGTATTTACATATTAGTATTTACATATTAGTGTTTACATTAGTAAACATTAGTATTATGTTGTTTTAAAATGAATTTAATCTTGTTTCTTTGCATTGTTTGAGGTCTGAAAACGTATCTTTTTTGTTATTTTGACCATTTGTCATTTTCTGCAAATAAATGCTCTAAATGATAATATTTTTATTTGGAATTTGGGGGAAATGTTGTCAGTACTTTATAGGCTCAAACAAAAATGTTCCATTTGCCCAAACACATACCTATAAGTAGTAAAATCAGAAAAACTGATAATTTTGCAGTGGTCTCTTATTTTTTTCCAGAGCTGTATGTGTGTATGTGTCCAGCTTTATAGACTGATTGATATAGCCTGATTTGTACAGTCTTAAACATTAGTATCCTAATTATTCACCACAATGAGTTTATAAGCTTTTCACAGCTAACTTCCTGGTTTGCGGACGATAAAAATGGCTGGATGCAGACAGTACAGAGCAGTCTCATTTTTCATTTATTTTCATTTCAACATTATTGCACAAGAAATCTAATACAACCCCTTTAACGTGACATATTATTTAAAGGTCCCATGACATGGTACTTCTTGATGCTTTTATATGGTGCCTTAATGGTTCCCTAATACTGTAAATGAATCCTTCTTCAAAATCAACATTTAGTGCATGAGAAAGACACATGTACAGAGTCAGAGTCAAAAAATAACTCTCTGAACGACTCATTCTTGTTGCTTGAATGCAAATGATAAGGACACAGATAGGTTAGAGGAGCGGGTGAGGGGGGCCAAATGGTTCCTTGTTACTGTGCGCTGGCTCCCACTTCCGCGTTTTAAGCGCGGAGGAAGAAAGGAGAGGAATTTCAATGAAAAAAACACATTTTCACAGAAAATAAAATTAAACCACTGCTGTTTCAGAGGTCCAGAGGGTCGGGTAAAGGACTTCCGAGCGTAGAAACACTCGCACGTGCCTCCAGGCAAATAAAAAAACGCATTGCGTAGCTCCTTCGCGGTCCAAACTCTCTGGGCGTGATTTCCAGAGACAGGAGGTGGACATCCAGACGGTGGTGGAACTGCATTTGCATTTCTTTTTTCGATGTGACGTAACATAGTTGCCTTGTTCAGAATCGCCCGTTTGAGCTGTGTTTTTTTCTAACGCAGAAAAGGATCGCAAATGCTCAGTTTAGACATTTCGCAACTTTTAGCCATGGGGGGGGCTAAACAGGGTAGGGGAGCTCACATTAACGTTCAAAAACCTCAGAAAGTGAAAATTTCATGCCATGGGACCTTTAAAATTTTTGTTTTCAGGCATCGCCACTTCACATTTTGGCATTTTCTTTTACACTGGATGCCCTGCCTGTCACATCCAGCCCCATTACTGCCACCAGTATGAGCAAAACATTAGTAATTTAACAGTGAAGTAGATTTTAATTTGCACAATAATTAAGTTGACTTTTTGATTGACATCCACATAATGACACAGTCTGTCCTGTCTCGTCTTTATGTCTTTATTCTCACGCCTGGAGCTAGAGTAGGAAACATTTGGCCCTCATGTAAACTGATTTTCTTGAGCGCTCTAACTGATGGTAAACAGGCCTTCATATCAAAGCACATTCACGGCCTCGGAGGTCCAGTAATTAGATATGGTTTTACACTATGCTTCCTGTCATTTGCTTTACATTCTCCATCCCCTTCCTCCTCCTGTCGCCACACGTCAGGGGTTAATAACACGCACGTAACTTTCACTCACAGCCGCCATGTTGGAGTCAAGGGTGCAAAGCAGTTGGCACCAAAATGAGCAGAGGTTTAGATTCGGGCTCGTACACTGTAATGGTTTTAATTATTTGAGTGGTCATTTTGGACATTAAGAAATAATTAGAATGATTAGACCGGCTCATAATGACGGCTCTAAACTTCACATCGCATTTTGCATTTAAGATGGAGCCATTCCAGCTTCATCCTATAGATACAATGAGCGACTTCCTATACTTAAATGTAAAACGTTTAATGAATACGCTGAGATCGACATTTAGCTTTTGAGAAGTTGGCAAAGTTTCTAGCGTACCATAAATGCTGCAGTGTGTGCATCCTGTTAGCTTTAAAGGGTAATACATGACCCAAATCCAAATGAGGTTATAGTCAGTGTCCTTGTAATGCTGCAAATAGCCAAATAAACTACTTCTACTACTGCTACTAGCTTCAGTGCTTCCAATGTTTATGTTTAGGTAATTTCTGGCAACAGATTAATGAGAAGAATCTTTGATATAAATAGTCCACTGTGCAATCAGTTGGAACAATGGTAGCATGCAGTTATCTTGAATGTTTTATTTGTTTTCATGTGCACATACAGCTAACAGATTACTGATAGATATATATTTCTGTAAACTATTTGCTAAAATTAATCTCTGCTATAATGCATTAGCCTATCAGTGTCCAACTGATACAAACAAATGTTAACATCAGTTAGGTACAACTTAATATACGATAAATAATAATTAAATCTAATAATTCTGCCTCTAAAATGCTAAAAGAAAATCTATATCGACATTAGGGCTGGGAATCACAGTGTCCCTCATGACTCGATACAATACACAATACCTGGCTCATGATTTGGAAAACTAAATACATATTAGCAACAATATTTCTTTGTTAAACCAAAGTTAATAAGAAATACACCTATTTTATTAATCATGAATAACCTCCTGGGACGTGAAGAAAAAAAGTGTATCTAAATTATTATTATTATTATTTTAATTTTCTATTTGGAGGTAAATTAACACCTTAGCATTTACATTTTGTTAATTTTATTTTTATTCATAATGTTGTAACATGTCCTCTGTGACGGGCGTCGGGGACATTTTGGTGTTAAATCCATGTGAAGTTAACAACCTAATAAAAACATAAAACAAATTTATTTATTTCTATTTTTTATGTATTATTTATTTTTTTATTTATTTTTTAACTTTTTTTTAAATTTATTTATTTATTTATTTTAAATCATAGTGCAGCCACAAACTAGAGTCTCAAAACAATTAAAAGATAGACTGGTTAACTCGATGTCCACTATAAAGGACACAAATGAATGGGCTGGGTCTCAGGAGGATATAGAGTATTGCAGTATTGCAAGTTTCTTTCCACTAAATAAGCCACACAATTGTAGTGCAGTCACACAAAAAATGCTTGGCGAAATATCGATATAGCAGCCCAGGGTAACGATACTGTATCACCAAATTTACAATGTTTTTGCACACTAATTGACATTAGTTAAAGCCGCTCATTGTCATAAATAGACAAAACTAAGGAAGAAGTCAAATCAACAGGTGTATAGGGAGACCAGCTGGGCCTAACCTAAACTGTGGTCATCCTCTTACTCCACCCAGAGCGAATAGCCCTGGTCAGATCAGGAACGATCGTCGAGCAGACTAAATGAGATTAGTGTGCGGTGGTAATCTAGGCTCTATTCAGCCCCGCTCTGAGTAGGTGACACATTTGATTCAAAGGATTAAGTCCAGCTCCTTGAGCTGAGCAGAGGAGGAGGGCAAATCAAAGACTGCACATTAGAAGTATAGCAGAAAAGAAGGGTTATCAAACCTAAAGTAGGTGCAGTTTGCCCAACACTCATAATTAAAGCAAAATTAAAGTTTCTTTCTGGAAATACAGTATGCTGTTAAAGCCCTATATTACACAATTTGACTCTTGTGAGCTTTAAGCCATGTTAGATTGGTGTTACCTGATCAAAAACATACCCGGAGTTGTGTTTTGTTTGATTCACACACATTTAACACACAAACCCTGCATATTTAGGATGAGGTTTGTGATGAGGAAAGAACATTATAACATAGATCCAAAAATAGCGTAATATGGGCCCTTTAAAGTGGCTGTACCTGATTTTTTTCCCCCCATGTATTTGCCAAAGTACAGACATATTGTAAAAGCAGCTTTTTGGGTCAAAATGAGACCACTGTTTCGCTTCATAAAAAGCTATTTACTATCCGAGAGTCAGGACATGCACAGTTAGCATGCTAGTTGTTGTCAGCTTTAGCATGAGAGAAAAACTCTTCTTTGGCTTCTGAAAAATTGGAAAAGGGATTATAACTCATTGCAGTGAACAGTTATGGCTTGGATTGCCTAAGGTATGTGAGGAATTAGAAAATGAGTAAGCAGTTTAAAGGTGCACTATGTAACTTTTTGGTTGGGGGTCCGTCACCTGCTTGTTTCTATGGTCATTGCCCTGCCTGGAATGTTCCACAGTATGACTTTAGCAGCTCTACCTTACATGCATTAAACCACAGGGGGTTTTCTTGCTCAAAAATATCTAGAAAAAAAGGCATTCTGACTGTAACTTGGGCTGATTCTGTCTCCATGAAAATAGAAAGGTTTAATGCCATACAGTGAAACATTCCAGACAAAGCAAAAACATCTCCATGGAGAAAAGCATCTGACGCACCCTCCACCGGAAAAGTTACACAATGCAGCTTTAAAATGAACTAGTTTTGTTCCTCATGTATGAAGCAACTTGACCACATTACGTCTTCATACTCCACAAAGATGGGGTGTAATTTCAAGAGACTAATTAACTGAAAATTTTTGCTCCATATCACAGAGGCATAATTAGACATACTGTGGTTTCTCAAGTGCCACTTCAGACCAAAAACAAAAATCTGCTGAATTTACATCTTTGTTATTTCACAAAGTAAGTGGAAATTATGGAAAACTGGGTGGATTTCTAACTAAGGACTAAATTTGGACTGAATGAAACTAGGGTAAAAGTAGAAAAAGGGGCCATTTGTTGTCTCTTGTACTAGTTTGGACATTTCTTTGCCCTGGTTTAGTCTGGATCTGAGTCTGAGTCTTGGTTTATATTTCCAGATTTAGTTTAAGTTATTATATTATTTTTAAGTGATATGCCTGCGAGTATGAACACAAGTTACAACCTAATTCACAGTTTAACCAGGTTTAAATCTGTAAGAAAATAAAAAGACTCCAAGTGCACCCAATACAATTTGAAAACCAATGGGATTTAAAGGTTCTATATTACGCAAAATTGACTCTTGTGATCTTTACCTAATCAAAAACATACCTGGAGTTGTGTTTTTGTGTCTCCCAAGCTCAGAATGCTCTGTTCCACCTTGTGAAAAACACAGTGGAGAACTGTCTGTATTACCACATGACATCACAAGGTGGAAGAGGGTGTTTTCTGTTTGAGAGACAAACTCCTAAATATGCAGGGTTTGTGTGTTAAATGTGTGCTCAAACGGGCGATTTTGAACAAGGCACCTTATTGACGTCAGATCGAAAAAAGAAATGCAAATGCAGTTCCATCCCCGTCTGTCTGAACTCAGCGTCTCTGTAAATCACGCCCAGAGAGTTTGGACTGCGAATGCGCTAGGCAATGCGAAATGCGTTTTTTTATTTGCCTGGAGGCACGTCCGAGTGTTTCTAGGCTCGGAAGTCCTTTATCTGAGCCTCTGGACCTTTGAACAGCAGTGGTTTAATTTTATTTTATGTGGAAATGTGTTTATTTTTCAATGGAACGCTTCAAATCTCTCCCCCCGTGCAAAAACAAGGAAATGGATCAGCTGAGGGCTCAGAGCAGAGAGCGGAGCGTTTGGCCACGCCCCCACCCTCTACTATAGGCCAGCTCTTTTCTCCTCATTTGCATTCAAGCAACAACGCCCATTATGGAGTGTTCAGAGAGAGAAAAATTACTCTTTCTCATCTTATCTCTGTTTCTCATGCACTGAGTGTTGATTTTGAAGAAGGATTCATTTACAGTATTAGGGAACCATTAAGGAGCCATATAAAAGCATCAAGAAGTACCATGTCATGGGATCTTTAAAGAAGCTTCTGTTACTGCGACTGCGTGTACATAAACAGCCATCTTTAGGTCCACTTGAGATCCATATGCAAAGCGTAACCTCTCAGCTCCATGTTAGCATTACTCACAAGTTGGCCTCAATAACACAATCACAAATGAAGTCACGAGCGGCTGTTTCACATCTGTTATGTATGACAGTGGAGCTCTTCCTGTGTTCAACTGTCATCACATCATTAAGGCCAACCATCCTCATTATAAATATCCACACACACAATCCCCCACGGAGCAGTTCAAAGTGTAAAACAGGATATTTAATCGGACTCCCGGAGGTCGAAACGTTTTGTCCACGTTATTTATATTCATTATTCAAACATAAATTAGTGACATAGGCTAATTGGACACACTCATTTGCACAAGTGTGAATTATGTTACTTCTGTGTTTTGTTTAATAATCAATCAAAAATACATACACTAACCATCTATTTATCACAAGGAGATACATGAGAATCAATGTCTTGACATTGCACCATTTAAATTGTGGTAATAATGATTTTTGCCTGTTGGCCTATCATGTTCCTACAACTATTTGACTGATATCATAAATAGTTTGTTTAAAGCTTTATATAGGATACAACATAGGATACAAAGGATAGTTTCACTTTCATTATTTTTAGGGATGCACCAATACAATACTGGTATCGGACATCGGTGACAATATAGACATTTTTGATGGAACGGATATCGGTCCCGAGATATCGTTTAAATCGATATTTCATTTTAGTATAAAATGTTATGATTTAGAATGGAATGAATACAATACCCTTTATTGTCACTGTTCACATGTACAATTTACATTATACATACTCACAATGAGACTGAAAGCATCTCACTTCAGCGCAGACATTTAAGGATATTTACAACACAGAATAGAATAAAAAAAATGTGCAAAAAGATTAAAATAAAATAGTGCAAAGAAAAAAAAATGTGCGAAAAAAAAAGTCCTCTACAAGCTGGTGCTACACATTGGTTATCCAGGTTATTGCAAGTCTTGCAAGATTTACTGGTTGATGTTGGCCCAAAACACACAGTATTACTGAACTTGTATTTTTTTAAATTATTATTATTCTGTAATTTAACCTTGCGCCATTTGTGTTTATTTATTTTTTTTATTCATAAAGTATAAAAAGACATCATCAGTGTGATAACAATACAGAATATTGAATGAAAGGGAGCAGAAAGAAGAGTAATCTGATGTTATCTGCCCCCTCTTCTCTTTTCCATTGTTCAATATCAGATACTTAATTCAACAATAACATTTTCAACACTTTAAGTTGAACAAACAATGGGTTTGATGGCTCTCTATAATGACTGTTTGTGATAATTCTCTAAGCCCTTTTCTAAAATCATGGGGATGGTCCCCGGGTCAAATGCAGAAAACAATTTCTCCTGTGTGAGATCAATAAAAAGTCTTCTAATCTTCTCTCTCTTCATCACTGTAAGGCGCTTTGTGTTAATTTTTTTTTTATTTTTTGTGTTATATTTTTTGCTTTATAAATAATGTTTGATTGATTGATTGATATATTTTATTTTCAGTCTCTGCCCTAGTATTGGTTGATATCGGGATATCGGCAGATACTTAAAACCAAACTATCAACATCGATATTGGCATTGGAAAAAGCTGGATCGGTGCAATTAGTGACTCAAGTTTAGCTAGCTCACTATAGTGACAATCGTACAAAGCATATTAATTAGTGCTGTCAGGCGATTAAAAAAATTAATTTAATTAATTACAGGATTTGTAATTACAGGATTTGTAATTAATTAATCTAATTAATCGCATTTTTAAAATACATTTTCAAAATATTTTTTTTGGGTGGTTTATTGTGCTCTCCCACAGTGCAAAAAAGGTGTCAAACGTGTAATTCACAGTGGTACAGTGGTACAAGTCTAAGACTGAGACCTGCAGAGTGCACCTATATACCCCCAATCCTCCTCCCACATTACGTAACATTCATTCGAAAGCTCATTTACACCATTCCACTATTACATGGCTAATATTTCTGGTGCCAAAAGGTGAGCATGTACAGTAGCTTTCATGCAACGTCAATAAATAATATACACAGCTTCAAATATACAGAGAATACAAATAATTGCCCGTGTAAATTACTCATGGCTCACATCACCCCCGGAACCCGCGAGGAGGATTTAAACTCAGGCGCGGATGTGTCCGGACCATCGCACCACGGGAGGAGGCGGCAGCACGGGGTGAGTAAATGATCGGGTTTAGCGTAATTCGGATGGGCAAAACTGACTAAGTCAAAACTTCTAAGTGTGCAGCCTTAGTCACGGCAGAACACGCTGGAGAGGTTATGGGAATTGAAAAGGGTTCGGTGCGCGGAGTGCAGTAGATACAGAAACGGGCTTGCGTGTCTTCACGTGCTCTCCCCTATTAGAACTGCATTCATCTGTATGCCAACCAATTGTAGCACAGCATTTCTCATCGCGTCATCGCTGTCTCGTTCAATGAAATCGCGTCCAGGGACAAGACGGACCTGCTCCGTTACATTTTTATAAATAAACTTGCCGTTCAAAGGCCCCGCACGCCAAATTTAAAATGTGCACTCATTGAATTGCCGCTCCTAATTAATTGCATTAATTTTGATAACGCATTAATTAGCAGTGTAATTAATTAATCTAATTAACGCATTAAACTGACAGCCCTAATATTAATATATATTTTCGTGTTTAAATTTAAAAGTTTTGGATCTTAAACTATACATTAGTTGCTGCCATAGTAATTGATGAATTCAGAGTGCATTTGTATAACACTATTATGTTTCGTGAGCTACACATAATAAATCATCATATTTAAGACAGCTTGAACGAAAGTGCCAGACTAAACTGTAATTCAAAGCGCAACAACGAAGGTAAAAACCACAAACTCCCCATCCATCATTTACCATGAACGTCAACAAGAGAAAACAGCAAACTACTACACGATACAGGGCCTGGTTTGAATGTTAACACAGGCAGGAGTCAAAACATGTATACACTTTAAGATTTACTATAGAGATCTACTATATAGGCCAGACGTGCAATATTCTTTTTCCATGCTCTCTTTGTTAATGTTTGTATTATTATTATTATTACTTATTTTTATTATTAATTACTTTATTCCATTCCTGCCTGCATGCACTTTTCCTTCTTGTTTCCAAACTGTCCTGGAGCTACTGTGGCAAGTAAATTTCTTCTGTGTGAGATCAATAAAGTCTTATCTTATCTTATCTTATCTAAGTTTGGGAGGCAGATATGCAGAGTGATCCCTACTGTGATGGACTGTACCCCCCGCGAAGAACCGAGAGAGAGAAAGATGAAGACACAAGAGAGAGATTATTTATTTTTAACAAACCTTCATTGTGTCTGTCAGAAACATTTGCGCTAAACTTCATCCACACCTTGTGATATTTACATAAAAATTAGCTCAAGTATTTACATTACATATACATACTATTTAAACTCTAGAGAGAGAAAGAGAAAGAGAGAGGTGACAGCTGAGAGAGTGAGAGATACAATAACATTTTACCCCCAGGGCCCCAGCATTGACTATAGAGATGAACACTGCAATACAAGTCAAATGAAGGGTACAGCTTTCTCATCATAATAAATAGCCTACATGAAGTTAATGGATAATTAATTACTAACGATTGTGGTTTGTAGTCTTAATAGAAAAAAAAAGAAAAAAAGAAATCTAAATAAATAAATAAAAATTACATTAATGCACTGGTCTACAAGCAAAATGCTTCCGGAACAAAAGTAGTGAAATTTTTCTTGATTTAGGTCACTAATAAAGAAAAAATAAGTCAGAAGTGCTGATTGGCTATAGTTTCCAAGATATGGTATTGGGTCAAAATAGAAAATGTATGCAAAATAAGAAGGTGCAGTGTGTCTACAAATAACCAGTTCTATCTGAAAGCCTGTCTGCACATTCCAATTCATTCATTTTAATATGTCTACAGTTTTAACAGCAAATATTTTTTGATTTCACATAAGAGAGATGCCTCGAAATTGTGTGCACCTGATGTCTTAAGTTATTTCTTGTTTATTTCTTGACCGATAAAGAAGTGCACGTTAAATATTTTCAAAATATAAATATTATTTTTAAGCAAAAATGCCTAAATCTATTGTATAAACAGATGCAATTCTGATGTAAAACAATATCATTAAATATCTTGAATACATTAGCTCACCAGCACAGTTATCAATTGATTTTCAGTTCATCTTATCAATATAAATGACGGAAGCAGATCGAGTCCAAAAATTTGTAGACCAGTGTAATGTATAGATTCTAACTTTTTTTTTTTTTTTTACTTCAAATCAAGTATTTGAAGTAGTAATAGTAGTAAGGATGGCAGATGTTATAGACTAGCAGTGAGTATGCTAATTATAACATACGTTGTAAAAGCTGTAATAAGCAGTAAACCTTGACACTTATGATTGAGGACATAGTATCCTCTATGAGCCCTCACTTCACAGAAAGTGATTCTAAGTACCGACTGACAATGATACGGCAGAGTCATGCTAAACCTCACACAAGCAAGCAGTCCCGAGATGGCACCTCCCACCACCTGTATGTCTCTACGCCTCTTTTATGTGTGTTTTGATATGGATTTCTGCAAACACTCGTCTGTAATCTCAACATGGTATCATGCTTGATTTATATGCTTTGATGATAACAAAGAAAGGAGATTGGCGAGATAATTATAAGCAAATCAAATAAAGTGAAGGTCAAATAGTTGTTTAATGCAGACACATAAACAGCCGGATATATCTTGTCCAACTGAGTCGAAGTCTTCCACTGTAAATGTCAGCCTCTGTGCGTGTCCAGTTGCAGAAACAAGAGCTCCCTGTTTTATTTTGAAGTAAATTGGGTATTTACAGCGTCCACATGGTATAAAGGAGCAGTTAGTGCGGCCTAATGTTCTGTACATTATGTACTTAAGTATGGCTTGGTACACTGTAACATTTGCAGGGCAGGTCAATTAATCCCCCCCCTATCTGCAGCTCTCCTCTGGGCAGGAGATAAGAGCCAGTCTGGATCATAGAGTACAGCTGAACCAAAACCGATCGAATCTGCAGGAAAAGATCCAACCACAGATTCAACAAGTTTAAAGTTTAACACATGTGAAGAAATAAACCATATGAACACTGCAAGGTCACACACAGCACAACCTTTCATATGTCTGCTAGACCTGTACAGAGTGGTTAGCGCTCTTGCTTCACAGCAAGAAGGTTCCGGGTTCGATCCCCGGGTCGCCCAGACCTTTCCGTGTGTGTTCTGTGTGGCGTTTGCATGCATGGTCTGGGTTCGATCCCCGGGTCGCCCGAGCCTTTCTGTGTGGAGTTTGCATGTTTCTCCCCGTGTCTGGGTGGGTTTCCTCCGGGCACTCCGGTTTCCCCCACCAACCCAAAACATGCACCATAGGTACTCCAGCTTAGGTCCTGACCAAGCCGAAGCAAGAAGATCATGGAGATGGTCCCCGGGCGCCCTAATGTGTGCTGCCCACTGCTCCTAATATATGTATATATATATAGGATGGGTTAAAATGCAGAGAAGAATTTCTCCAGTGTGAGATCAATAAAGTTCACTTCTTCTTCTTCTTCTTCTTATATACATGTACGTGCTTTATTTGAATGGAATAACTGTTCTGTCCACAATTTGGTGTATTTTAAAATAACCAAAAATAATCTAATATACAAATCAGCTAATAAATAATTTGTGCATTCAGAACAGTAGCACATCTTCATAAATCATATCAGTAAAAATAATTATTTTGAAGGTTTCCTTCCAGTTACATTCATCTTGTTTAAAAATAACAGTATCAGCTAACTCTACAGAGCTCATATTACGCTATATTCTGTTCTGTGTTTTAATATTGTTTCCTCATCAAATACCTACAGTTGTGTTTTGCTTCATTCAGACATGTTTCACCCTGGCTGAGATTTTCTCTGAAACATACAACATTCTGTTCCACCTCGTGATGTCATGTGGTAACACAGGAAGTGCTCCATCGTGTTTTTAATCTTCATTCTCTTTCACTAGAATCATTAGATAATTACAGCCCTGGAATTGCCAATCTCTACTGAACACAAGGTAAAAAGTAGCTGCTAAGTTTTGTGACATCACAAGAGAGTTTGAGCTCTGGAGATGTAGGCAGACAATAGTAAATAGTAATAGTAAAGGAATAAAACACAACTCCAGGTATGTTTTATATGAAGTAACAGCATTATAACATGACTAAAATCTCACAAGAGTAAATTATGCGTAATATAGGACTAAACTAGTTTTCTTAGTATGTTTCAGTAAAGAGTTTGAAGGCTTTTTATTGCTGACAAAGTTGAGAGTCTAAAAACAATGTCTCTTGTAACTGTTGGTCTTATTTTAGCTCAGCGTCCTAAATGCTGACCACACTCCCACAGCTGTGAAGTCATCCATCATCTTTCCTATGGCTATGGAGCAGAGCCACAGAGACACGCAGTGACCCCTTTCATAACCCTCATGTTACGGAGAGGAGTGGGCAGACACAAACCAATGGAATCAGAAAAGACTCCACTAGACTAACAAGCACTGGAGAAATGCCACTCTAAATACAAATAAATAGTATGCAAAAGTGCGGATGAAGTCAAAAGCAAAGATACAGATAAGATATGGCTGTTTATATGGGACGATCATGCAGTAAAAAGCTGAAATATAAGAGAAGGGTCAAATATATTATTGTTATTTGTAATTTTATTGCATACAGTGCCATCTGTTATACTTGTCAGCTGTGGAAACACTGGTATAATTGTCTCCGAAGAGGTTAAGGGCCTATTTTATGTGTTTTTATATTGTTTTGTCTGTTTGTTTGTTTTTTACACTGGGTCACAAGTCTGCAAGATACCGTATCTATCTGTCTATATCAGTTTATGAGGAAACGCCTTGGCCCTGATCAGTCCAAACAGATGCAGGTCACATTCATGCAGGTCAGGTGAGTGAAGTGTCTTGTCTAATGGCACAACGGTCATATTGAAATGTCAGCATCTAACTGGAGTGTATTTGAAACATTAATCAACAAATACATATCACAAACTTTGGCTGAAGGAGCACTATGTATTAAGAAAGTTAACTAAGTATTCTACTGAAGGTCCCACTTTCATTTCTCCATGGAGATGTTATTGCTTTGACTTGAATGTTCCACAGTATGTCATTAAGCTGATTTAGTTTTTTAGTTTTTAGTTTTGTTTGTTTATTTCATTCAAAAAGTATAAAAAGACATCAACAGTGTGATAACAATACAAAAAATGGAATGAAAGGGAGCAGAAAGAAGAGTAATCTTTATCTTTTTCTGAATTTAAGTTATGAAAATGTTAAAGGACGAAATTAATAATTTACTCTATTCAGCAATTGATTGTTAAATATATTACAATTTGTTGTAAAATGTATTAGTCTAACCAAGTTAAAGGGGCACTAATTTAAAAAGTGTATATCATTTAGCAATTAAAAGTTATTAATACATGAAAATATATTAAATAAAATTTGGTTCATATATCTAGTCATTTAAAATTGCCCTAATTAAGTTAATATGTAAATGTATATTAATAAATATTATAATTAAATTAGAATTATAATTAAAATAGATTCATTAAAATGCAAATAGACCAAAATACTAACGTAAATGTAAAAGTAATTTAATTATTCCACATATTTGTTTACTTTAAAAGTTTCTGACCTACCTCTACCACTACTACCACTGCACTACTACTGTAACTACTGCAACTACTACTACCACTACTACTTCTACTACTACAACCACTACTACTGCTAAAGAAGAAGTTGAAAAAATTCAATAAAAGTCTTAAAGCTGAGCTGAGCCTTGTGTCTGTTTCCGGGTTTTTCAAGTTGGACCTGCATTCCTTAATTAAAGACTTGACATATTTCGATCTAGACAAGCGAGTGATGCGACTACAAGTTAGATCTGTGGAGAATGACCCTGCTCACAGTAAGAATACATATTTTTCAATTGTATTTTTTAGCAATAACACTTCTGAATACAAGATAAGCTTCATGTGATACTGTGAAACTTTCCAGGCAAGGCAACACAACATCTCCATAGAAACAAACAAGTGGATGAACCGTACTAAAAGTTACACAGTGTCCCTATAACTATTCGGTGAAATAACTGTACTCCCAAAGTTCCAAATGTGCCTGGTCAGTTGGTCACATGCAATAACACTTTCCCAAATCCATCTGTCCACGGCTGAGAACACCAAATCCCAGCTCAGATCTGATGTCTGGCTCGTGCGGCCAATCTGTAATGTTATTAAGTCTGATTTCCTCTCACTATTGACCCTGGTGAGCGCTGTGTACTCTGCCTCACTTTGTGGTTATTGCTCTGCTCCTGGCGAACACAGGCAGCACAAGCATATGTCTATAATCACTGTGTTTGGCCAGTCAGGCAGCAGGTTTTGCCAGTCTCTCTGTCTCTGTGTATCGCTCTTTCTCCTCCGCTATTGCCTGTCAGGCGGACGTGTCTTCCCCTGCCAGGCTTTCACTACACTGACTTATCTAGGCTGAAGAGACAGCGCGAGAGCAAGGTAGAACGGATAGAAAGAGGGATAGAGATGCAGAGGGAGAGAGGGAAGAAGAGATGAGGAGAGGGAGAGAGAGAGAGAGAAAGGAGGAGAGAGAGAAGAAGAGATGGGGAGAGGGAGAGAGAGAGAAAAGAAGAGAGAGAAGAAGAGATGGGGAGAGGGAGAGAGAGAAGAAGAGATGGGGAGAGAGAGAGAAAGGAGGGGAGAGAGAGAAGAAGAGATGGGGAGAGAGAGAGAGAGAGAGAGAGAAAGGAGGAGAGAGAGAAGAAGAGATGGGGAGAGAGAGAGAGAAGAAGAGATGGGGAGAGAGAGAGAGAGAAAGGAAGAGAGAGAGAAGAAGAGAGAGAAAGGAGGAGAGAGAGAAGAGATGGGGAGAGGGAGAGAGAGAGAGAGAGAAGAAGAGATGTGGAGAGGGAGAGAGAGAAGAAGAGATGGGGAGAGAGAGAGAGAAAGGAGGAGAGAGAGAAGAGATTGGGGAGAGAGAGGGAGAGAGAGAGAGAGAGAGAGAGAGAAGAAAGGAGGGGGAGAGGGAGAGAGAGAAGAAGAGATGGGAGAGAGAGAGAGAAAGAGAGAGAGAGAGAGAGAAAGAGAGAAGAAGAGATGGGGAGAGAGAGAGAGAAAGGAGGAGAGAGCGAGCCAGAGAAAAAGGAGGAGAGAGAGAAGAAGAGATGGGGAGAGGGAGAGACAGATGAGGAGAGAGTGCAGAAGAGATGGGGTGAGAAGAAGAGAGCGATAGAGAGGAAGGGTCTAGGAGAGAGAGGGAGAAAGAATTAGAGGGAGAGAGAGAGGGTTAGTGATTGAGACGGAAAGAGGGAGAGAGGGGAAGAGGCGGGGTGGCACATTGGCTCGAACTTATGACAAACTTCCTTGAGATCAGCTGGGGAAATCTGGCTCCTGCTGGTGCTACTCGAAGTGTTAGAGCAGCTCGGAGCCAGAGGGACAGTGGTACAAATACACACTGTGTTTACTACTCCGGTCTATTTATAGAGGCGCAAGTGGCTCACACAGTTTTGGGCACATTTTCACTGAGCTGAGCAAAACTAATGCCCATCTACACTGTACGACAAACAAATGTCCAACAAATCTGTTCTGTGGAAAAGAGCTGAACCGACGCAGCTTGTACAAAGACAAATACAATAAATTAGGATATAAAGTAGTAAGTAAAAAAGAGAAAATACTAAATGAATTTCACACAGAATTTCAGGAAACTGCCCAAATACCCAAAAGTTGCACATAATGATTTTTATCAATATCTATAATGCTTTTATGTACAGTATCTGAGAACAACCCTAACCCTAACTCTATCCTAAAACAATTTCCTTGTGGATCAATAAAGTTTGTCTAAGTCTAACAATCATTTTAAGGAAAAAGGCAAAACTGTGATAGCGAACAACAAATACCACACCCACCAAGAAATACACTGCATTATATAGATAAAACTTAAAGATGCACTGCGTAACATTTCTAGTAGAGAGTCAGCCACCTGATGTCTGTATGGAAATGTTATTGATTCTAAATCTATCATGAGGGACAAGCAGGTTACAGCACTACTTTATTACAAGAGAGATCTGTGGAGAGTCGCTCTTATTCACAGAAGGAATTATTGTAATTTTGAGTATAGAAACACCTATAATGAATGAGGCTACGTTTATATGATGACGGACTGAACAGAAGAGGCAAAAGTGGCGTCGCATCTTCACTTTTTATTCCGCGTTTAGACAAGTGTTTTCAGGAGGAAATCTGCGCGCATACGGTGATGCAAAAGTGTGTGGAATTGGATTGGGCATGCATGCCAGGCGGCTAGGTGGCGCTGTGATACATTATCACTATGTCCACGCGCATGCGTAGAATCTTCCTTCTTCTCATCTGCGCCACGAAAAGCAAAACAAAACATGGCTACTGGTAGCAAAGAAAATTGGTGTGGTCAGACGAAGAAGTTCAACTATTGCTTCAGATCATGTTAGACTATAAAGCAACGAAGGTGCAACAAGGTGTGGACTGGGAGTCCTGCCAAACAAAGTACACTGATATATGGACCGATGTGACGTAAACGCGTACGCGACATCAGCAGATTTGACCAGAGTTTTGCGTCTTGGGCAGTGTAGACGAAAACGCTACGGCGGAGCATATTCAAGTTTTCCACTTTGGAGTGCAGTTTCAGTTTTTTTGCGCTTTTAAGCCCCCAAAACGCCGTCACCGTCTAAACGAAAGGCACTTCTGATAAAATATTTTGTCATTTTTACCTGTAAGCGCTCTCGTGTAAACAGGCCCTAAATGCTAGCTGGAAATGTTTAAAGTCATACCATGGAACATTTCAGGCAATGCAATAACATCAATATTTAAACTGCATTAATAAGCCTGTATCAGGGCTTAAATTTATGGTCTTTGTTTTATATAATTCCCAAATATTTGTTCTCCCACATGAGCAGTCCTGACTTCAACCTCTCAGCTCTCGGTTGTCTGCAAACTGATGTCACCAGGTACATTGGAACCATAAATTCTGCCTCTCTCCTCCCTCTTCTCCCTCTCTCTCTCTCTTCCTTTTTTTCTCCTCCTATCCCTCTCTCCCTCTCTTATGGGCCATTATAATGTGAGAATCAGACAGACCTTGAGGGCAGCAGCAGTCCCATTTGAGAAAGGTTTATGGATTGACTTTGACCTTTGACCCCTGAAGGGAGGTTAAAGGTGCCTTAATCTGGCAGCAGTCCAACTCTGCACTCCAAAGTCCACGTGTCTGTTCATGAGATAGTCTCATAGCATTTTTGTTTCCTTCTTAAAGATTAGATTCTGTGACCAAAACATAAATTATATAGCCCTAGTCCACCGTAGTAGCATCTTGCATTTAAAAATACACTATATCACTTTTCTGCCTGCTTCCCTCAGTGCAATGTTACACAATATGGCATTTGACTTATCTATCTCCATAGAAACAAGATGAAGATGCCGTTAAAGCAACTTACAGGTCAGATCTGTGGAGCTCTCCAAGGCAACGAGACGAACATGTGAAAAGTTACTTATTGCACATTTTAAAGTCAACAGTGTAAGTATAAAACCACATATACTAGAACCCACCTGGAAAACTGCAGGATTACACAGATATAAGGCCACAGGGGAATATAAAAGAAAGAATAATTTAATGTTGAAAATGGCATTCTATTGTCTAAAGAAAGAGTGTTTTTTATTATCATCGTGGTTTTAGAATCGGTATTGAGTTGTTGTATAACGTCTTGCTTGCTGCTATCACACGCAATGTCAAGCAGCCAGAGCAGAGTTTCCAGATCCCCCAGAAAAAAAATCATCACGCACATGTGGTATCTGCTGGGTCAGTCCATGCTTTACTTGGATCGTCTATCTTTGAACCCTTTTTGTAGTAACAGTACTCTTGGCTTTTGTGTGGTGGTAATAGAGACCTGACAGCTATATATGACGTGTGATCCGAAACAAAGATAAAAAATTGCCATTTTTGGTGAACTTTGGATGTCCTCTAAGCGTGCGTATGTTACAGCCATCATCAGATAACTGCAATCTGGTCTCAAATCAGAATAAAGTGTGGATCTTCTATAGTTACTTATACAGGCAGGGCGCTGGCTTTAATGTGTGGAACAGGACTTGAGATGTTTAAAGTAGAGGAAGATTTTTTAAAAAGTCATATGTCAACAAGCGTAGCAGCCCGCAAGCACATTCTGAGGCTACTGGCAGGAATATATTAGAATTAAAGGCTACAGAAAATATATAGGATATCTAATGCATAAGCTCTTTTGGATGATGGAAGTAAGGCTGAAAAATGGTTTGAGATGGACCGGATAAAGTATATATTTTGGGATTTTTCCAGTGAAACTAGAGAAAGAAAAAGTGTACTGCGATTGATAGATGCCTGCTTTATAATCTAAAGTAGTGATAGTAGTACAGTGGTCCCTCGTTTATCGCGGGGGTTAGGTTCCAGCGCATGGACACGTGCACATGGATATGAGTTGTTTTGGAACAACGCATATCCATGTGCGAAAGCCGAGTGGGAAGTGACCTGGATATCATTTTGGGCAGGACTCTAAGACTCTAACAGTGCCGAACTGGCTGACACGGTTCACTGCTCCGAAGACGCCTCTTGAGCACCAGCCCTCACCACCCGACTCTGGTGCTCCAGGTACAGACGAACACTATTGGCTTCAGCGAGGGGCTAGGCCTAAAGCCCCGATCAGCTCTACTCCAGTCCGGGCAGACCCCTGGATTGTTGTAGCCCGTAATGACTGCAGACAAGGTAAGCGAATAAACTGCTTGTCCTGCTCCTCCTCCCGTGATGGCTGCGGACATGGTAAGCGCTCCTCTTCCACTTTGTCAAATAAATACAATATCCTGGACCATGAGGATTTTCCCCCACTAACCCGCGCTCACAAGGGTTAGTTGCATTTCACCCCGGCTCCAAAATCAGACCGGCCCGGAGTTCGAGGCATGGCTATCAATGCGTCGCCACCAGCCTTGGGTAACTTATACAAGAGCGATACTCCACTGCTCTGTAGGACTTCCCCAACTACGGCCCCAGTGCCGCCCGGAGATCTGGCCTTGCACGTGCCGGGTTCGTCCGCTAGGCGTGCCGGAGGAAGACCCGCTGCCCCTCTCCGCGCGCGAGTGTTCCCCCCACTGTGGCTCCCTCAGCCGCGGCGTCCAGGCCAGGCCCGTCCATATTGATTCTTGGCTCTTCCTGAATCCATGGTCCGTGTCAGACCATGGATTCAGTGACTCATGTCTCCGCTGATACACTATAAAAAAAAAAAACCCGTGAAACAGCGAGACCGCGAAAAGTGAACTGCGATAGAGCGAGGGACCACTGTAGTGCAATTTTAGCCTTAAAATTGTAATGCATTCTGCTAATACATACATGCTTTATTCACTTCAATTACTGCATTTTAAAGCTAAAGCTATGCCTTTATTAGTCCCACAGTGGGGAAATTCCAGTTCTGCATTTAACCCATCCTGTTATAAGAAGCAGTGGGCAGCACATTACTGCGCCCGGGGA
Organism: Paratrypauchen microcephalus; assembly: GCA_036785185.1. NCBI lineage: Eukaryota > Metazoa > Chordata > Actinopteri > Gobiiformes > Gobiidae > Paratrypauchen > Paratrypauchen microcephalus. The sequence continues at coordinate 1,093,303 of JAVJIX010000056.1, forward strand.
CCTATTTTTGTATCTAAAGCAATGATTGTATGATGATTCTAGGTTTGTCAAAAGTCTCAATACTAAAACTAGTATCAACACTAGTATTGCTGCGGGTATGTGACGTTTTAGTCATTGTATTGTATTGTTTATCAGATGTTTTATGTTCACTGTGGGCCTAGGGAGCACTCCAATTTCAAATCCTGTGTGCGCAACCTGTACATGTGGTTTTTGACAATGAAGCTGACTTTGAACTTTGAAAAATTCCCTTTCACAGGCCAGAAATACTGTAAACTTTTCCTGAATAGCTTTAGAATGATCTTGAGCTGTATCAGAACAAGTATAAGAGAACATAAACTAGTATACGCCCACAGACTATGGAACCTACTTCGAAAGACTGCACAGATACAGGTCCACATGGTGATATAAAAGAAAGATCTTATTTTGAAAATCACATTCTTAATCATTAATGAATTAATCATTGTGGAATTGGAATCGGTATTGGTATCGAAACTTAGTGTTGAAATCGAGTTTGAAATTTTAGTGTCGTGGCACTAGACAGTCCTGCATTGTCTAATGTTGTTGTATCCTTGGGCAAGACAGTGTGGAACTGGTTGCATAAGAGTTGGAGGAGTTACTAAATAACAAACTATAATGTAAAGCACATTGAAGTAACTGAACAATAATCCCTGTAATGCTCTAGTCTTAAAAAAGAAAGTACTTTCTACAGTCTAGCCTAATAGTCAGAGATACAATGCATCCACTTTTTCCTTTTGTTCTCTGTACTTGTTCAAAGTGCATTAGTGCATTATAGTCTGAAAATGTGGTTTAAATTCATGACTATGTTCAATTCTTCCACATCTGCTTCTAACTTAGCAGGAGCCAGGTTAATGGATGCCATTTTGGTCCAGGCTTACATGCATGCACAATCACAAAGTACACTGCTATACAGTGAAATAAAAGACTTATTTTTATGAGTTCAAAATATCACATACATTTGCCCTATTACTCCAAATGCACTTTTAGTCTTTGTGTAACTGTAATTAATGCATGGGTGACAAGTAGATTTGTTGCCTTTGAAAAATTATAATCAAAAGCCATTTGTCTTCCTTTGTGTTAGTCTGCCAGATGAGCTTTGCATTCATTTTTGTCTAAATGTTAGTGCTAATAATGATTACAACTGAGCCATTTCTTGAGTGACATAATCCAAAACACCTAGCTCTCGCTGCTAACACGGCAAACAACATATGCACATGTATTATATCACCAACGGGGACCGCACTGCATTGATTTAAACCAGGCTGGAGTCATGTACGGTGGGGAAACAAAGAGTGTGTGTGCGCCAAGATAAATCAATAACAGCAACAAGCACACAGAAGGGAAAGTCACTAAATCATCTCTAATGCGCTGCAAAGTTGTCATCCTGGTAGTATCTCCGGTACCACTCACACAACGTTGTTTTAACAGCACCATGTACATTCAACCCCTTTTAAAACGCTTTACAAGGAAACTCCGGCTTAGTGATTTGGGTTAACATGACTCTGGTTTAAAAGATCAATGCACCGCTGTTGGTTAATACGTACATTGGAGAGGCTAGATAGATATCATGCAGTAAAAATGTTAAAAATAAGCTAGCTAAGAGCAGAGGGTTAGTGAGAAGAACTGAGAGTGCTAGTTAGATGATGCATGGAACCATGTGTAAATAGTAGACCACAAGTTTGGGTTTTGGAAAGAAGTTCAGTTTTATGAGATAGGGAGCACCACATTGTAGTTAATAGTCAGGATTTACTGTTTGAATGGAAAAAAATACATTCGTTAGTTGTAGTAAAATGTGTGCGTAGGCCCTATAGTAGATTTGTGTGGCTTTCTGAAGTAAATTTTATGTTTAAATTTTATTCAGGTGACGCTTTAGAACAGTTTCACTTTGATTGTTATATTTATTTTTTGTTACAACTGCAAGATAGGGCCAAACAAGAAAAGACCTCAAAAAAGCCAAGAATCAAATGAAGGATTTTAGTGTTTTTATACAGTAAGATTTGGTAGACTTTTAGAAATCCAGTTTGAAAGCAGGTTTAGACACTTGGGGCCTGTTTACACGAGCTTACAGGTAAAAATGACAAAATATTTAATCGGAAGTGCCTTTCGTTTAGATGGTGACGGCATTGTGGGGGCTTAAAAATGCAAAAAACTGAAACCGCCCTCCAAAGTGGAAAACTTGAATACGCTCCGCTGTAGCGTTTTCGTCTACATTGCCCAAGACGCAAAACTTTAACGTGGTCTGAAGCAATAGTTGAACTTCTTTGTCTGACCACACAAACATTTTTTTTGCTACCGCTACCGTTTAGCCATGTTTTGTTTTGCTTATCGCGGCGCAGATGAGAAGAAGGAAGATTCTACACTGATAATAATGTATCACAGCACCACCTAGCCGCCTGGCATGCATACCCAATCGAATTCCACACACTTTTGCGTCACCGTATGCGCGCAGATTTTCTCCCGAAAATGCTCGTCTAAACGCGGAATAAAAAGTGAAGCGCCACTTTTGCGTCTTCTGTTCAGACCGTCATCATATAAATGTAGCCTTGGTATTAGCATTGCAAGATAGGGCCGTTGCCTTGATGGGGGTTTGCAGTATTTTTCAGTCTTAAATTAAAGTGAATGAACTAGCTCAGAGAAAAATAACATTGACGTTTTGATGATTTTAATAATAAACCAAGCAGATGTAATTTTATTTGCAAATCACATTTTAGTACTTGTGTTACTATGGCGTGTTTCAGATTCAGAATTCAGAATTGATTTTAACATGTTGCTGGTGCTCAAGGCTACAGCAAAATTTATTCAGATAAAATCCAGAGAGGGACAGGAGGGGGTCAGTCTACAGTCAGGAGCTGGAGAGGCGATTTGGGATTTCTCTGAACACCAGCCAAAAGTCCTGAAGCAGTGGTCCAGAGCAGAGGAGCGGGAGGACCAAAAGATAAATAAATGCTCCAAATTTAAAAGAGGACTGCAAAAAAAATTATATTTTCATTCTTGACACATTACGTTCTTAAGGGGCACTGTGTAACTTTTCTGGTGGAGGGTCTGCCAACTGCTTGCCTCCATGGAGATGTTATTGCTTTGCCTGGAATGTTCAACAGTATAGCATCAAACTAATCTCTCTCCATGGGGAAGCAAGGCCAAGTTACAGGTCAGGTCTACAAAGAGGCGAGCCCACTCACAGTGAGAATGTATATATTTTACTGTATATTTTAGCAATAAATGAATAAATATAAGTTTAATGCATATTGCAGAATATCCACAAAACACACACACACAAAACTCCATGGAGACAAGCTGATGGGTTACTTTTCATCAGAAAAGTTACATACTGCAGAAAGAGCCAATCCAACTTTTAGTGACTGACGAGCACTACAATTTTCAAGATGAAAATTTCAATTTCTTTTCAATTAAAGGTGCATTGTAGACCTGCGCGATTTATCGATTAAATCGATTAATTCGAATTTACAGTTCAGGATGATGTGTTTTTATGAAAATTTATTTTTTAAATTATTTTTTATATGCAAGCGGAACTGATGCGCCGCCACACTCTACATGGGTAAGTTAGCGCACCCAAACAAGCTAGCATGCGAGTGAGGGAAAGCCTGAGCTTGTACCAAACAAAGGGGTCGCTACATCTGTTATATGGAACTGGTTCGGTTTTCTTGCGTCGGACTTAGAACAAACGAGTGCTCACTGTAAGGTCTGTTCAAAAGCTGTTGCAGCACGACAAATGTATCCTAGCGCCTAAAGCAGAGGCATGCAGCGGAGTGGGAGAAGTGCAAGTCCCCACAGCGCGAGCACATATTGTAAAAGACACGGTGCCCATACTGTGGAAAAGCCCGGATTCATTAACATGGTGAAAGTATACAGACTGCACAAGCTAACATACATGAACACAGACAGTGGCTCCCTCTTTTCTGCATCACTCGAGGAAAAACTAAAACTAAAACACAACACTACCCACTCCAGTCCATCTTTCCCACAATCAGGGAATAATTTAGCTCCATAAAATGCGTCTATATAAAAGAAAGATATTTATATAACTGTGATATACATATTTTTTAAACAATAACAGTTTAATTGATGCATGGTGTAATGTATTTGTTTTATAAAAGAACATTGCATTGTTTTGAGCCATATGAAATCGGATTTTTTTTTTTTTTTTAATCTGTGATTTTATTTTTAGGCCATATTGCCCAGCTCTAGTGCATTGTGTAACTTTTTTGGTGGAGGGTCCATCAAATGCTTGCCTCCATGGAGATATTACTGCATTGTGTGGGATAGTTAACAGTATGGTATTAAACCTTTATATCTTCATGGAGACCAAACCAGACCAAGTTACAGGTCAGATCTGTGGAGAGGGGTGGCAGTAACTCGGTAGAGCATTTGTCCGCTGATCCAAAGGTTGGCCGTCCGAATCCGGCTTTCATCATTGGTTGAGTGGTCACATCCACAGGTTGGCGGTACGATTCCAGCTCCCACAGATGAATGCTGCCGCTGTGTCCTCGGGCAAGACAGACTAACTTAAAACAAAAAATAGCGGAAAAAACCCATGATCATGTAGAGCGGGTAAATACAAACATTTTAAGTCTAAAATGACGAGACTCACAGCAGCAGTGACAGAGAGAGGGGCGACAATATTCCAATGTAAGCCAATGGGAGTCAGTAGGAGCCGGAAGAGCAAACTTTCTATTTGGAACACTAGCGCTTTAGCTATGTCCATTTATATATACAGTCTATGGTGGAGAGGCAACCCCCATCACAGTCAAAATGCCTGTTTTTCTAGGTATTTTTGAGCGATAAAACCACATGTAATTGAATAAATGTAAGGTAGAGCTGTTTAATGACCATTCCAGGCCGAGCAATGACATCGCCATAGAAAAAAGCAGGTGACAGACCCCCAACCAAAAAGTTACATAGTTGTGATTGGATTTAAAGTGTGCAAATTTAGCCATGAACAAAGGAAAGGAAATTGCAACTACTATAATTATCCTTCAGCATAGTGATCATATTGTAGAAGCCCCACACTGTGCAATACTGTTAGAGGAGACAGATTTGGAGTGCCTGCATACAGTGGGCTACAAAGAGCTGCCAGTGTGTATGTGAACATGTGTGTGGGAGTGAGCATGCTCGGGGGTTGCTATGGTGACAGCAGAATCTGGGGAATGGGTTCCAAATGGGAATATTGTTAGTTTTAGGATGTGCACGGAGCCAAAAGACATCCAGCTCTACTGTTGTGTGAGATGAGGGAGAGAGGAGCCCTGCTGGCTTTGAAGATACAATATTTCTGCATAAAATGTGATTGGAGAAAGCCGCAGAGCTTGCTGTGCATAGTTTTGGGGAAAATGGAGCAAGTTTGCAGATTGAAATTCCGTCTGTCAAGGAATAAATCCAATTAGATAAGGCCTGGGCTCAGACTGGTACGATGGTGAGTGTTTTGAAAGGAAATGCAAATGCCATACAGGACGACCTCATCTGGGCCAGAAATCAAGACTTTGTGGATGTGTGGCAAAAATACTAACCGCTATTCTGCTTCTAATATGAAAGAATGTTAAAATGGCAATAGTGAAATGATCCAGGTAAAGGGTAAAAGTTCTGTCCATATCATTAAAAAATCATTAAAACAACACGGCATCTTGACTACTTACAACCTTGATAAAGCACAACGTAAGAAATTGTCTATTAAGAATGATTCAAGCTTAGAAAGTGGGACTGAACACCTAAATTCTGCCCACAACTATTTCAAATAAAGTTACCTTGGACCTTACCCAGACCTGGTGGTATAAGAAACAGTGTGACTGGTATGCACAATTCAAACTCAATCAGGGAAGTCTTGTGTGATGTCACATAGTACTTGAAATTGCCATGGCCACACACACAAAGCTGCAAAACTGACTAGGAACTGAAGATAATGCTATTAGAGCACCAGTAACACTTTCATAATAGCAAGAAAGCTGATTTAGTTCTACTTTAATTAAGGGATTAAGAATTATGGGTCTGGATACAGATTGTCTGAATCATTCTTTACTAATATTTTGTAGTAGCGGTTGGTGCTTATATGGTTGGCGTTATCTTGGTTTTTAATTCACAATGCATTTTTACAACCGTATGTTTTCGGATTTGTGAAGGAATATATAAAATGTGTAAAATGCACATTAAAAAGGCGAGAAAAAAAAGGCTATTTGGAAATCTGCACAACTGAAAATGCGATAATTAAACAGCTAATAGTAAAGCAGAGGTGTCAGCTGCTGAGCTAGCTTCTTTCAGCCATAAATGTGCAGGACTCCACACCATTGGGAACAATAGATAATAATGCCTAATATGGCTCTGTAGACCTCTGTGGGATTATGATGAATTAAGATCTATACACACAAGACACAAGCTTACAAACTGGTGAAGGGGTATAGGCGAAAGTGGACTTACTGTAACATAGTCCATTATTTATAAAAGCTTTGGGGTAGGGTTAAATGTTTATACAAGGGACTGAAATCAGGATTTGTCATCATTGCGGCGGTTCTTTGCAATGGTGAGCGAGACAAAAGAGTTCAAAGGTCACGAAAGAGGCGTTTTTGTGATGTAGTCTGTCTTTTTTATGGACATGAACTTGGCTTATGTCTGAAGCTGAGCAAACAACTGCTCCCTACTTCCATCCATCTATGCGTGACTCTTTATAACGTGTAGGATCATGGGGCAAACTATTTGTTTAAGACCAGAGAACCTTGTCCTGACGATGAAAGACTCCTCGAATTTCTCATTCACAACACGAGAAAAGGGCTTAGTGAATATTTACCAAACATACAGGAGCTTCTGTGGGATAAGTAAAAAGAATGTCTAGCCTAGTAGTGCGGATTTGGTGTTAAGGTGTAGTGAGGTCTTTGTTGTAGCATAAACTGAAGTAGACTGGGAGGAAGAAGAGACATAAGCCTGTAGTTCAGTAGTAGCGCTGTTTATTCTAGTGTTGTCCTGTCCAGTTTGGCTTTACTTGTAGGGAGTATTATACCTCTGATAACATAGGCAAAGGAAATAAGAACTGAAAAAAATAGTCACTGATTTGATATAAGTTTAAATTCAGTACAATACAAAATTTGAAGCTATTGAGGAAACACAAATGACAAACTTGCAATATTGACTCCTAGAGATAGTACTGTACCAATATTTCACAAATGTATTGATGAAAAATAGCGAAGTATGGAGAATAGAACTCAAATAACTTTTCCAAGGGCCCTAAATTATAATAAAATAGCTTAAAGAGGCACATTACTGTCCCGACCAAGCAACCAATATTAGCGTTATAATCTCTGATACCGTATTACTGGGAAAAAAGTGGGGATAATTTAGTTTCTCAAGTCTAGCCAAAACAAATTCACATCCATTGCCCCACTGTCTGTAACTGTATTTGAGTAGTGTCGCCCTATTGCGATGACCAGTGCAGAAGTGGTGCTTTATTATGTAACAGAGGGTAAAAACACCACATCACATCAGACACAGCCACAATCCAACCTTTAATACTCCACTACTACTTCTGCTTTAGGTCCAACACAACAGAGCCATTTGTGTTTACAAATCCAACAGAGATGTTGCTTTTCAGGTGCAATTACAGATCACCACCACTAGTTGTTTATACTAGAATTTGGTTGTACAGTATCACTTTCAGGTTAAGGTACACTTTATTGTCCCCATAGAGAAAATTGTCCTCCATATTTGACACATCCTTCAAGAGCAATGACAGACATTATGTTTTTCAGGTCCAATTACAGATCACTAACACTAGTTGTAGTAAAGAATTTGGGTGTCACTTGTACAGTATTACTTTGAAGGAGAAATATTATGGAAAATCATCTAATGTTTTTTTCAATAGGGGGGCTGGGCGATTCATATGTCGAGCTGCTATTATAGTCAAATCAACACGTCATGATTCACTGATTTTCATTAGATCAACGTTTAGAATGAACTAAATGTAACGGTGATCTACATGTATAACAAATCATCATTAAACATCATAGTAAAACCCAGAAAGTTTTGTATTATGCATTAGATAAAAACTCAAATCTGTAAAGAAGCGCAGTCAAATTAGCATATTTTTACAAAATATTTCCTCACTAATGAATCAGTTGTTAAAGACTGGAGCTTGAGTTGTGAATAATGAATCTGGCTCATCAGGCCCCTGGCAAAATGATAAACCAACAATGTACAGTACATTTCAAATAAACCTTTATGAAATACATCCAACATTTAGCATATATGTACGAATGAACAGCCTATAAAAAGATACATGAGAAACTGTCAGCTCTTGGTAATGATGACTTATCGACACTGATGTTTACAGGAGGTAGACCTGCGCGATTAATCGATTAAATCGATTAATTAGACTTTACAGTTCAGGACGATGTGTTTTTATGAAAATCGATTTTTTAGTTATTTTTTACACGCGAGCGGAACTAATGTGCGGCCACATTTTACACGGGTAAATTAGCGGGGCGTACCCAAACATTGTATGAGCTAGCGCGGCTAGCGAGTGAGCTAAAGCCGGAGCTTGTACCAAACAAAGGTGTTTACATCTGTTATATGGAACTGGTTCGGTTTTCTTGTGTCGGACTTAGAACAAACGAGTGCTCGCTGTGAGGTCTGTTCAAAAGCTGTTGCAGCACGAAAAAAATGTATCCTAGCGCTGAAAGCTGTTGCACGCAGCGGAGTGCGAGAAGTGCAGGTCCGAACGGAATTAAAATAGCCACCGTCCAGTCCCTAAAACATTTTTGAACTGTTTGCAGTATGATAAGCATGACCCACGACGGAAGGCAATCACACACGCTGTTGTATGTTTTACCAAAAACGTGATGTATACTGTAAAAGACATGGTGCCCATATATACTGTGGAAAAGCCGGATTCATTAACATGGTGAAAGTTTTGGACCCGAAGTATGTGCTACCAATATTTTTCTTGTGTTGCCACAGCTGTATACAGACTGCACAAGCTAACATACATGAACACAGACAGTGGCTTTTCTGCATCACTCGAGGAAAAACTAAAACACAACACTACCCACTCCAGTCCATCTTTCCCACAATCAGGGAATAATTTAGCTCCATAAAATGCTTCATTCATGTTTAAGTTATAATTGTATAGATGCAATTGTGTTGCATCTGTTATTTTTGTTTTGTTTTAACAAATGAAATAAATAAATGAAAATGAAATTATATATATATATATATATATATATATATATATATATATATATATATATTTTTTTTTTTTTTTTTTTTTTTTTTTTTTTGAGTAGGGCAGAGAAAAATCGATTAAAATCAGAAATCAGATTAAAAAAAAATAAAAATCTGAGATTTTATTTTTAGGCCATATCGCCCAGCTCTAACAGGAGGGATGGTCAAAGTCTTTTATTATAATGTATATCACCACCATTATTGTAGTAGTATTTACATTATTTATTTTCATAATTTTGATATTTAGCTTTTAAAATCCATAACACCTTAAGGAAAGATCATAAATTAGATCATAAGAAGTTTTTTTTACAAGTTGCCATGTTTGTTTTATTTATTTATGTATGTATGTATGTATTTATTTATTTTTCTGTTGTTTTTTTTTTCTTTTTTTACTCAAATCATGTTACAAAAAAGAAAAGAAATGGGCAAACCCTGGACATTTGTGAATTAGTAAAAGCTCCATCCACTGAAGCGCAGTACCATTAAAAGCTAACTAACAATAACAATGATTTGAGGTCATTTGGATAATAGGTCATCAGAGGCTAGCCGTTTAAAAGCCAAATGTATATTAGAGCAATCAAAATATTACCACATCCATCCTAGATAAAATTCTGTACAAGGCTGTAGTTACTGACATTTATTTCCAAAACAGAGCTATCCAATTTGAATTGAACTCTACATTTGTTCAGTTACTGACCCCCTTGTGGTCTTGTGGTATTTTATCCCTATCTTGCAATGCTATCCACGGAGAATCCCCAAATATCCAACATCGTGTCTTCTATTAATCTAATTATTTCTTCATGGAATGTCATCAAACTCCACCAGAACGTGTTATCCAATTTAACAAATAACAAATAATCCAGCATAAATGAAACAACCTCAGTACGATCTTGGCTGTGTTTACCCATATTTAGAAAACACATGAACAGATAATGTCTATAATTACAATGAATGAAGTTGTGTTTAGCCTCATTTGACTCTGCCCATTTGCCTGTGAACTTCTCTAAACGCTATCACATGGCCTGTATATATGATCCGTCATTTTCCAGGCATGTTATCATAACTTAGCCTTGGGGTGATGGATCAGTAAATGTTTCACCTCACATTTTATGCGATATTTCATATAAACACATTCCAATTAAAGAGCGCTCGGAGCTGTTCTTTATGCTTTTCGTGTGTGCAGGTGTTTTCATAGCTGATGGGAGAATTGAGCGTTTAATCCACGGTCAGGCTAAGTCTTCAAACATTGGTCTGTTTAGCAGCAAAGCGTTATACCTTTGTTTTCCTTTCTTCCTTTTTATCAGCTCTGTCTATTTTTAGCACCTATGCAGCAGTGGCGCTCAGTACAGTATGTTCCATAAAAATCACAGCACATCCAAAGGCATGCCGTGTGCTATATGCAAGCTAGAATTATCCCGACAGGACCGCCGAGCAAAAGGAGGGCACATACACCATGGTAAGGACATGTAAAAATAGAGCGCTGCATGTAGGATGCAGAGACAGTTATAAACATAGGGAGACATGAGACAGCTAAGCAAGGACAGGGTGGTGCGCTGGTCTGAGTAAACAATGGGGCGGATTGAATTGGAAAAAAATATAATTGATTTTTTTTTTTTTTTGAGAAACATTACGATTGTGATTTGATTTGAGGTTTATTAAAGTCCATGTTACACTATTTTCTGATCTGTTATAATACTGTTACCTCATACCGTGCATATTTAAGCTGTGTTCTTATCTCAAACTGAAAACACTTTGTTCCAACTTGAGAAAAATTGAAGTGTTTTTTAAACTCCATAAACCTTCACTAGAGTCCATTTCAGCCTGGGAATTGTCAATCACTACTGAACTAAAGGTAAAAGGAGCTGTAAACTACTGCTTCATGACATCACAAGGTAGAACAGAGCATTTTGAGTTTTGGAAATGTAGACTCAAATGTGTGAATGAAACAAAACACAACTCCAGATATGTTTTTGATGAGGTAACAGCATTAAAACATGGCTTAAAGCTCACAATTTTGTGTAAGGACCTTTAAACAGGTCCAGTAAAAATATGAACTGACAAATACAAGAATCGCATTTTAGAACACACTTGCACAGATCTAAACTACAGGGTTAGCTTCTTTTTTTTTTAAATCAAGAATAGGACCTCACATTTTGTTGTCTGTAGAGGAAATTATGTTCCTTCAAAAACTGCAGCCTTTGCGATTTGTTAATTGCATCCATTCAAATTGCGGTTTCAATCTGATCACAATTAATCACGCAGCCCTTATTAATAAACAACAGACCAGTGAATGCAGTACAGTACAGCAGATCTGATGGAGAGAGCAGTGACATGCAAAAATGAAAAGTGGGAAGGGAATTCCAAGACAACTGTCGCCGCGACTATAGCAAGCGTTCACAAGCAATGTCATGGTACAGCATCAAGGAAAATATCTATATTCTGGAGAAGACAAAATAGCAGTAGCAGTGGGATGCTGTCACGGTACTCTGATCTATTTCTGCAGTTTCGCTCACAAAAACACATGGCTTCAAATCTGCTCCTGCAATACTCCATCTGGAAGGATCTGTTCAGTTTACACAAGAAATAGGATCTACTTTACAGGGGAACTCGCAGAAGAACTGCGCCCGAACACAATGAGACGCAATCTGAAGACTCTTGTTTATACTGACGGTTGTGAAGTGCACTATGTAATTTTTCAGGTAGAGGGTCTGCCACCTCCTTGTCTTCGTGGAGATGTTACTGTTTTGCCCAGAATGATATCACTCTAAACACTTTAAAAACTGCTGCTAAGAAATGACTACTGTTGCATACTTATTTTTATCTTTATTTTTCAATGCATATTCTATTGTACATTTGGATGCACACTGCACATTTTTGGACATCTGTAAATAGGTATTTATTCTTTGCACTACTCTTAGATTTTTGTCCTTAGATAGTTTTTGCTTTGTCTTTATATTGTATTTTGTACACCATCTTTTTTGCACTGCTTGGCCAGGGAGAAACGGAATTTCGATTCACTATATGTCCAACACATATGGCAGAATTGACAATAAAGTTGACTTTCACTTGAATAATCCTCAGTATTGCATCAAACTTTTTTTCTATCGCCACGGAGAGAAGCAGGTGGCGCTACTAGGTCAAGTTACAGGTCAGATCTGTGGAGAAATGACCCTGTTCAAAGGAGTTTGCATGTTTTTTAGCAGTTACTCACCTGTAATAGAATAAATGCAAGATAGATACATTTAAGATTCCAGGTAAACCAATAACATCTCTGTGGAATTATTATTTGAATTATTAATTATTTTGTATACAGCTCTGGAAAAAAAAAAAAGAGACCACTGCAAAATTAACAATTTTTCTGATTTTACTACTTATAGGTATGTGTTTGGGCAAAAGGAACATTTTTGTTTCTTTTCTTTCTTTATTTATTTCATTCGTTAAAACAAAACAAAAAATAACAGATGCATCTATACAATCATAACTCAAATATGAATGAAAAGGGAACAGAAAGAAGCATAAGACTCAAACATTTTTGTTTGAGTCTATAAACTACTGACTGAAAAAGAAAGCCGAAGCACGCAGCACGCTGCCAGGGAAATCCCTGTTACGCACCAGGAAGGCAGTTCCCCTGTTGCGCAGCGTGGTGCATGCTATGGCTTTCTTTTTCCGCACTGAAAAATAGTTCCCACCCAAAATGACCGAGGCAAGCTCTCCGTGTTGATTTGCACATTTATTTGCACTCGAAAATGACAAATGGTCAAATGTTTTCAGACCTCAAACAATTGGCAAACGAAACAAGAGCAAATTAATTCCTTTTGGCCGAAATCTTTCTCTGGCGCCGTTAGACTCCAGTCTAACGAGGAGTAGCTGCAGATACCGCGGCGGTCAGTGCTGACAGACTCGGACAATGGCTGGGTGACCAGGAAAACGCTTTCCACCACTTATTTTAGTCTCTGGACTGTGGGGAGATGCCCAAGTTTGACCTGGGGGTGGCATATCCCTTTAAGAAGAGTTCAGAAATCAATATTTGGTGCAATAACCCTTATTTTTAATCACAGCTTTCATGCGTCTTGGCATGCTCTCCACAAGTCTTTCACATTGTTCTTGGGTGACTTTATTCCACTCCTGGTGCAAGAACTGAAGTAGCTCAGCTTTGTTTTTGTGTTGGAATTCAACAGACGCTGGAATGGAATGGCTGTAATACATGGAGAGATGCAGATTTCAGAAAAAAATACAGTGGTCTCTTATTTTTTTCCAGTTGTATATTCAGAGTTGTATATTCTGACTGTCCATATTTAAGTTCTAATCTTTTTCTAGCTCCAAATTGCAGTTCAGTTTGCATCGTACAATGGTCTGGAGGAAGTCATGCAGCAAAGTAACATGTAAGAGCACTTGACATGAAAGCTTCACACCCAAGGACAGAGGAAAGGAGACAAGGCTGATGGGCAGGAGTCATGTGACCTCAGAGGCCCTCCAGGACTCCCACACACACAGCTACAGTCTATAGCACATACAGTGTATAGTCCGCAGTGTGAGGAAAAGAGGGGGAGGAGAGCAGGGAGAGATGGTCAAGGTCACTGTTATCGGACACAACTTGCTCCTGAGGGTTGTAAACACACTCAGAGGTGGTGTGGGCCCAACAGAGACCAGCTACTGTTGCAGAGTTACACTAATGGACTGGATTTCGACTAATGGAGATCGAAATACTGGAGTGCACCACTGTTGTTATTGAACATTGTCAAAAGAACTCTGCCTCAAATCCAAGCTGACCAGCGGCCAACTATCGAACAAGAATGTTTTCCAAAAAGATCTGAACAACGAAAAACTGCACGCTCAAAATCGCATACACATGTTGGGTTTATAGACATCTTGGGGATATTTTATAACTTAACCACGGTCACTACTTGTCTAACTTTAAAGGTGAGCTGTGGAAATTTTCTGGTGGAGAGTTCGCCACCTGCCTTGTCTGAAATGTCCCAGTATGGCATTAAACATACATATCTTTCATTTACTCAATAACAGGTAATTTTTGACCTAAAACATGCATTTTTACTGTGACTATGCTCCCCTCTCCACAGATCTGACATGTAACTTGGCCCTGTGATGTCACCTGACCTGTCTTCGTAGAGATAAATAAGTGTAATGCCATGCTATGATTTATTTCCATGTAGAGAAGCTACCAGAAAAGTTACACAATGCACCTTTAACCTTACCTTTATAACCTTAACATATTTTGACCCTGAACTGAACTGTAATAGTCAGGCTTATGGCACGGGAACCTGACTTGTGTCCCCATAAGGTCCCCCATGATGAGTGTGTGTACAGATTTGAGTCCCCACAGTGTGATAAATACCCGTCCACCCAAACAGGAGGTGTGTCTGACACACCGTGAGTTTTAACAAGGGTAACCTTGAGTACGCTGGCATTGGCTCATTACATGTTGTGCTCTGCCAAATGGCACGTAGGTAATTTATGATACTGATAATACCTGAGCTGAGTGTACAATTCAGAAAGTGAAAGGAAATCAAAGAACGACTTAAACCAGAGGCAAACTTACACAAAAACAGAAGATGATTTAATCCTTTCTATTAATATTCCACAATCACTTTTTTTCCTATTAATAATAGAGGGATTATGCCAAGTTGGATGCAGAAATAATAATGTTAACAAGACAAGGGGTGTTTTTAAGGATATTTCTGTAAAGCAAGGGAACAAGTATAGATTATTTTGGTCATTTAGTTCATTTAGAGAGCTCAGTAACAACACATACAAACTAACAAAGTGTAAGTGGCAAAAAATAGCCTTAATTCAGGCTTAGTAACTACTTAATAAATACCATAACCATAAGACCTTATTGAAAGGTCCTATATCACGCAAGATTGACTCTAGTGAGCTTTAAGCCATGTTATAATGCTGTTATCTAATCAAAACATATCAGGAGTTGTGTTTGTTTCATTCACACATGTTTGAATAATCCTTTACTAGACTGTCGCCATCTCCAAAGCTCAAAATGCTCTGTTCCACCTTGTGATGTCATGAAGCAGTAGTTTTCATGGTAACAGCTCCTTTTACCTTTAGTTCAGTAGAGATTGAGAGTTACCAAATGATTCTAGTGAAGGTGTATAGAGTTTAAAAACACAGTGAAGCACGTCCTGTATTTCCACATGACATCACAAGGTGGAGTGTTTTCAGTTTGAGAGAAGAACACAGCCTAGACATGCAGGGTTTGTGTGTTAAACATGTGTGAATGAAACAAAACACAACTCCAGGTCTGTTTGTGATAAGGAAACAAAATTATAACATAGATCAGAAAATGGCATAATATGGGCCCTTTAAGTAGTTACTAAGTCTGAAACATTCTTAATAACCCATTTGTTCAATGTGAATTAAGTCTTTGCTCATGTTTTGTTAAGGTGTAGTTATTATAAAGTGACCCCAGACACCTTCAGGACTGACCTCTTGTGGCTGGAGTTTGGGTTTGTTTCTTGCAATGGCACAGAATCACTAAATCTCCACTATCCTGTTTTCCAAAAATCAAATTACTTCTTTCTTGCCAGTATTGCCCTTTGCCAGAAATGTAATCAAACTCCAATCAGCACAGATACAGTAGAGCTAAGGTGACAAGGTGTGGTTTTAAGTGGATATTTCTGTAGAACGAAACTCCCCCACATAGCTTCAACTAGTTATAGCAAGTTAAAATCACACCCCGGGCCTAAAATTCACATCTTAATGGGGAGGTGCAGAACATGGCTGCATAATCTGGAAATGGGCCAACTGCAGCACCTATAGCTCAGGTTGGCATTCCAGCATCTGCCCTGACTGTGGCGTACAAGTTAGTGCATGTAGTTAGCATGTCTAGTGAGAAGAAGACAACATATGAAACCACTGTAGCATTGTCCTTTTGTGTAGTGTTGACGGCTTGCATACAACACACAGAAACTCCCCCCGAGCCTTCACATAGCTGCATGATATTAAAAGACCACGTAGTATTGACTGTCAAGAAACAACGAAACCGCGAGTGAGACGCCATCCCCCACCCCGGGCATTTCAAACTCCTTCACTTTAATGCAACACCTACAGAGTTCCCTGTATTTGTGCAGAGAGAGGAAGAGAGAGAGAGATAGAGGGGAAAGAAGAAGAGAAAGAGAGTGGTGAATATTTGTGGTCGTGCAACAAAAGCGCAGGAATGCCCTTCTCTAAACTTGTTAGTGCTGCCAACCACTCGCTAACATGCCTCCACTGTTTTTTGATGTATTTATTTTTCTTGCTTAAAGGAACCACATGTACGAGTCTGATTTTAAATTCCATAAACATTAAATGCGCCCCCAGATACAAAGTATTGTAGACATGTTCAAATCAAATATAAATATTACTGGTAACAACTGTAATGATGATTTAGTCCTAATTACAAAAATGTGTCGGCTAAGTTGTTTTCATTTGTTGTTGTGGTTCTCGCAGAAAGCAGAATGGCTCACAAATGAGACTCATTTACGGGTTGCTGAAATCCAGATGGTTTAAACCTAAAGGGACATTCTCTTATCTAAATTGTAGCAGACAATCATGAATCAGAGCTAGTGCAGCTTGTGCAGCTCAGTGAGTGAATTCACCAAAGACTTATATTCTAAGATAAATATAAGATAAATATTTAAAAAAAATAAAACGTTCAAGAGTCCATGCACAGCTTCCAGGTGCTGGTAAAAGCAGGAACATTCAACAATTCAAGAGAAGGTTTACCACACACTTGCTTGACTTCATTCCTTATTTTTTATTAGGTTAGAGCGAACAACGTGTTTCGCCTCTACAACCTGATGACGGAACCTGATGACGCTATAGAGGCAAAACATGTATGTAAGTTAATGCACTGGAAACACAGATTCAGTTGTGATTGTAGTTGTTTTAACCTGCTACATATACTGTAGTTCCTTCACACTGTGCTCGTTTCCCCATTGGAAGTTCGGAATCTTGATTAAAGAATTCCGTCTTTATTCTAACCTGGCCATGCTACCTACCTTCATTTGACCTTAATTAAACATGCAGGCTTCACATACTATACTGTACAAGACTCCAAAAACTCCCAGTGTTAGTCTATTACAGGAAACAACATCGACTTTCGAGATTAATGTACCAAATTACCCACAATGCTCTTCACTATCTAAAATAACTGGGAGTAACCAGATGAGGCAGCATGTTTTCACAGGATTATAGCATGTGAAACAAAATGACCCACTTTCTCTCAGGGGTACTTATCTGTAAAGACTCGCTATTTATGACCGTAGTAACGCAGGCAGACGCTCGGAGACTTGTCCTTAAGTTGAGGTAAGTGCTCAGACTAGCGCACATGCTTTCTTAATCTATAATCCCATAAGAGTCACTGAGGACATGGGCAACGAGGCCATAGCTAAGTCCATCTCTTCAGCCTGTTTTCCAGTCCACCCAGGCACGTATATTACATACTGTATACATTGGGTTTGCGCCAATTCTTTGAACATGAACTCGCGGTGGTAAAGCTGCACCTGTTTCATGCCTCCAACTGACATTGCCCTGAAGGGGGGATTATCCAGGGAAGGGAGGGGCAAGAAGTAGTCCCTAAATGAAATGAGAAAGCAACATAAGACAGGTCCTTATATAGTGAGATCTGATGTTATATGTTCTATATGATAAGTATAAAGACAGATGGTAACGGAGGCGGCCTAGCCGGGCTAAGTCATATGATGAGTCGCAGTCGCCATAAAATCAGGGAGAGTTGAAGCATCAGCGGGTTTATTTCCGGAGCTATATCTATAGGTGCGCATATCTAATCATGGATGTAAAGAGAAGAGCCATACACAAACTGGCAGGAGGCACAAAGGGCATGCTATGTACTTTCAAAGAGGGTTTTGTGGTTTTAGTGTTTGTAAATAGTTTGGCTGGCGACGCAGTTCAGCGGGTTCAGACTAAAATGCTCTCTCCGCAGAACACATCAAGTCATGGGTTTTAAAGAAGAAACAACTGTAGTTTTTAGAGCTCTACAGATACAGCTCTGGAAAAAATTATCTGAAATGCATGGGGTTCTTGTATTAGTTTATCAGTTCTTATTTCAGTCTTCTCTCAAATGTTAATGTGGTCAAGTTGTTTACAGTGAGTACTTTGAACATAATCCTATTTCTAAAACATAAATCGCAATTTTAATACTTTTAAAAGTTGTGTAGCGCTAGGACACAGCAATAAAGAAATGTGTTGGTAGCCTGACTATATAATTCATGTAGTAACACATTTACAGTGTAGTACAAGAGCTGAAATACATAAATTGCAACACAAAAAAAAAAAAAAATCAGGTAAAAGTTTATTTTAGGAAATTTTGAGTTTGCCAGATTTCTTTTTTTTATTTTATTTTATTTTATTTTGTTGCTATAATTATTAAGAGCTGAAGGATTATTCTTTGTAACATTATAATGTGTGAGCTACACTAAGTAAGTTCCACTGTGGATCAATATTTTTTTTCTAAGATCGGAAAGCATCATTGATTACTCCAAGCATGAAACAGACAAAAGAAGAAAAAAAACAAAAAATACCAAAAAGCAATATCTCTCCAGCATGATGTCAGACCAGGATCTTTGACTTACTGGTCCTCTTGAGAAAGCAATAAAGTATAAACCCTGAAATTCAATCTTCTAGTAAAAAAAAAATGGTTTACTCATTGCAGAAAAAAAAGAACAAATATCTGACGGCTACTGGCAGACTTGAAATATTACCGAAGGGAGAAAAAAGATCTCAAAATACACTCAAATAGTAGGCACGGGCTCAAAAATAGCATCTGGTTTATGGCGTATGTAGTAAACCGCAGTGCCGTTGCCATGGTGATCCACGCCACAAGAGCCATTGAGAGAAAGGGAATCGGGGAAGCTCCCAAACAAAGACTTGTCACTCAGAGATGTTGCATCAGGTTGTAAAAGGTTTGTTGTGGCTGTGCCCTGAGAGGACGGTGTTTTTGATGTGGAATGAATAGAAAATGTGGTAGAAATAGCAAAAAAAAAGAAGATGTTTTTGAATCTTTGACAGAATTTGGGTTTGCAATGAAGGTCAGTGGGGAAGAGGAGTGAAGATACAGACCTTGGGAGGATGACGTTCAATGGGTTTTCATGTCTAATATGGATGAAAGTTAGATGAGTTTTTTCGTGTACTGTGTAATCATTTCTATATTTGACGTAGCTTTTTGTCCATAGGAAATTTCTGTCCAGGAATGTCAAGATTATTTAGTTGATTCATAAACGTAAGAACTCTTTTTTTTTTTTGGTGTTCAACAATTTATATATTTCTTCTTTTTTTTCTTTCTTTCTACAAATGCAATTTATGTCTAGGGGTGTCAAGATTATTAAGTTTTTCTGATTTTACTACTTATAGGTATTAGGGGTGGCACGGTTCACAAAATTCACGGTTCGGTTCGTATCAAGGTTTAAGGGTCACGGTTTTCGGTTCTGTACGGTTCTTATTGGTTTCTTATTGGTTTCTTTTCAAAATACACCTTATATTCATCTTCACCTAGAAGCCATTCATTTGAGGACAGTGAGGTTCAGATCTTAGCCAGGGAAAAGAACTGGTTTGAGAGGGGAGTTAAAGAGGCTATTTTTGTCAAAAAAGAGAATCCGTCGTTAAACAGAAATGGGGGAGTTAGACACAACTTGTCTCCCATCTATAATTCGATTCTCAAACAAAGAATCATTAGGACAGACAAGCCATTGCAGAGGGGTGGAGAGGGTCGTTGTCTTGAATAGGGAATTGGACGCCAGAGAAATTTGAAATACAAAGAGACAGATTAGTTGATGGTTTCAGAGCTGTTTCAGTGTAGTGAGCGCAGCCTAGGGCTGATAGATATGCTAATACAAGACGCCAGAGGAATTCGTAAAACAAAAGAGAGTAGCGGGGATAGGTTCAGAGCTTTGTTCAGGGTAGCTAGCTCCTCCCTTGCAGCTAGATATAAACAGGGTCGAACCAGCATGAGGGCCAGAGCTGAAGAAGCCTCTCGGATGAGCGGCGAAACGTTTTCAACCAAACAAACTTTGTCCAGTTGACAAATTGAACTTCTCCTTTGATCATGGATTCTACCAGGACGACTGAGGGACTTTTCACGCATCTATATTCATTTATCTTAATAATCCACAATAACAGGATATAACATTAAAAAGGCTATAAGATTATATAATAATCTAATGTAATATAAAATCTTAATACAATGTGATAATCACACAATCTGAATCTGACATGACTTTAAGCCCATTATTGGAACCATCTCTCCGATCTGGTGGCAGTAACTATGTCACCTGCTGTTGAAAAAACCCTTTCACTAGATATTGAAGAAACAGAAACAAAAGTACGTGTCTCGTATTAAACTTCTACGAGTGTGAGGGCCGCGCTCCGTCTGGAGCTGCGGATGCCGCACGTCAGCAAGCAAGCGCGCGAGCCCAGCTCTTTCGCACACACCCTATCTAACACCCTATCTGTCCGTGCCTCACTTCCCTGATAGCACATAAGCTCCCTCCTCAATGCCTCTGATTAGAGCGCATTTCGGCGGCTGTGTGGGAGGGGGGAGTCAGTGACTTTCCGCTTTTCCCCAGACACCGGACTTAAATGACACTGGTGCATCATCTATGTCCTTGCCGCTATCTCCACTCTCACTTGCCATTTCTATCTAACTTTATTTACCGCACTCATTCATCTTACATACGAAGTTACATACGGGCATGCCAGAGGCAAGTATACATTGCGCATGCCCGGAACCGTCAGGTGCGCACCGAACGGTTCGTCGTGACAAGCAAACCGAACGGTTCATCAGGTTTTCATGAACCGTGCCACCCCTAATAGGTATGTGTTTGGGGAAAAGGAACATTTTTGTTTGAGTCTATAAACTAGTGACAACATTTCCCCCCAAATTCCAAATAAAAATATTATCGTTTAGAGCATTTATTTGCAGAAAATGACAAATGGTCAAAATAACAAAAAAGATACATGTTTTCAGACCTCAAACAATGCAAAGAAACAAGATCAAATTCATTCTAAAACAACATAATACTAATGTTTATACTTAAGAAGAGTTCAGAAATCACTGTGTCATTGATATGATGTCATTGCCATTAAATTACACGTGGCTCAAAAATACCTAGAAAAATAGGCATTCTGACTGCTTGCCTCTCCACAGATCTGACCTGTATCTTGCCCTGGTTTGGTCTCTATGATGGTGTACAGGTTTAAAACCATACTGTGAAACATTTCAGACAAAGCAATAAAATCTCCATGAAGAAACGCATTTGACGGACCCTCCACCACAAAAGTTACACGAAATGTATAAACGCTAAACACAAACTCTAAAATGTGATGTTGACAGCCCTATTCAAGACCTGCTTATCCTGGCTTGGGGAATATGCAAACACTGCTTTCAGCATGTGGCTGCGTGCACAATACATTATCAAGGCATTTATTGTGTTGAGTTTACACAAAACACAATGAAAACAGATTAGGTGTGTAACCATGGTAGTGCCACAACAGGCAAACTGGGCCAAGTCAAATTAAGATTAATTAGAGATTTAATTTGGAACTTCAGTTTTTGTCATCTCATTAACTATGAATAAATTAACGATACCAAGACACTACTATACTATGCCAGCTACAATAGAAAATACAGTGGTACCTCACCTTACGAAATTAATTCGTTCCAGAAGTGGTTTCGTAACGTGAATTTTTCGTAAGTTGAGTAGCTATTTCAATGGAAAAGGCCTGATTCGTTCCAAGGTTGTTTTTTTTATAGTGTAACTTTTTTTTATTTATAGCGTAACATTGGTTCTGCGTCCTGCTAAGAGACTAGACAGGACTAAATGGTGGACTAAACCAGGTCTAGACCAGAAGTTCTGGTCTAGACCTGGTTTAGTTCTGGACCAAAACTAAACCAGGTCTAGACCAGGTCTAAACCTGGACTGGACCTGGACTAAACCAGAACTGGACCAGGATTAAACTACCACGTGCTGCCCTTTGCTGGTTTCGTGTGGCTGGTTTGTGGCTCGGGCTCCAGAGGACGCAGTCCGGGCGCCGCGGTTCTATGTCGTGCTCGCAGCCCCGGTGCGGGTCGTGCAGACCAGGACTAGGGGTGCTCCTCGCGCGGTGCCGTGCTCCTCGCCATGCTCCTCGCGCGGTGCCATGCTCCTCGCCGTGCGTGCCGTGCTCCTCTCCTCGCGGTGCCGTGCTCCTCGCCGCGCGGTGCGTTCATGTCTCCGCGCTGCTTCCGGAGTCGTGTTTCCCCCCACGCTTCACTATTTAATACATTTTGTTGAAAATCTTGCGTGTTCGGCGCTAGAGCTAAGAGGCCGAGAAAGGTGCTTTTTGAGCGGGGATAACAGCGGGGCGTGCATCTGAGCGCGCATTATTCGAATTTTTGAGATTTCGCGTTTCGTAACTTGAATTTTCATTCGTATCTAGAGACCAAAATTTAACGTGAGGGCGTTTCGTAACTTGGATTTTTTGTATGTAGGGTCTTTCGTAAGGTGAGGTACCACTGTATTTTAATGTGAAAACTACACACTCAGTGAACTCTTCTGTGTAAGGCTGCCTGAAACTGGAAAAGCTTTTCAATTTAAAATCTTTGAAAATTCTTTTTAAAATTCCTGTCAGCTGGAAAAACTTGGTGTTACTGCAATATATTTTGTTGTAGCCATAGCGATTAATGTGATATAAATACTTTAGCAGTAAATTGTGCAGTCCTGCTTATATGGCCATTCCCATGCCCATATAAAAGTACACATAGAGGGGTCTTAAAACTGGAACAAAGCAATTTTAGATTAGATTACAATTAAATAAAAGCCTAAATGAGCAGAAAGATGTAAATATATACAAGAGTTGAGTAATAAAATATTATAGCTAACCTGGACGAGCATTCCCAGGGCCAGTATTCCCCTCAGTGCCGTTGTTCGCACAATGTAATTACAAGCACCTCAATGACAGTGAACTTTAACTCTCAAGTCCCTCCACTCTGCTTCATTATCTTTATCAGATGTTCTATCAGGCCTTTTAATTAAAATTGTTGTATATCATCCACTGGGACTTCCAAATCCAGTAATCGCAGTCCGAGCTCAAGCGTGCACAAACAATCTACTCTGATTCGTTTTACAGATTGTGCAAATGCAAAACATTTCAATTTCATTTAGAAAACATCGGTCATTTTAGGTCAGGACTATTTTGGGACTTCACTCAGCTTGCAGATATATTTGCGTAAATGTAGTGTGTGAGTAATAGTTTGGCCTGTCACAATAATTACTATATCCATGTATTGTTCAATATGTAACACATGGAAGAATACTTTTTGGGGGTAAATATTTATCGTGAGCAATTTTTCTTTGTACCAAGAGGGAACTTTTTGTTATTTTTCTGCACTATTGTGAGATTTGAGCTTTTGAAGGTGGAATAAGTGACTGTAAGGCATTATACGTCATTGTAGATATGATTTAAAGCTTTTTTTATGCTATTGTCCTTAACATTACTATAGATTTGGAAGTTTTTAGTATTATCCTTTATGGTCTATATT
This sequence comes from Paratrypauchen microcephalus, assembly GCA_036785185.1. Lineage (NCBI taxonomy): Eukaryota > Metazoa > Chordata > Actinopteri > Gobiiformes > Gobiidae > Paratrypauchen > Paratrypauchen microcephalus. The sequence goes on from JAVJIX010000056.1 coordinate 1,117,082, forward strand.
TTCTTCAGTAATATATCGTACTTCAAATTTTACAGTGGAGGCTTTTGGTGCAGATTGGAAGCCATGTTTTTGTCTGTCCCAGGGCAGCTGTGACTACAATGAGCATAGAGAGTGAATGCGTAATGCAATGTGTACTATACTATACAATGTAATACTATACGTCAGAAAAGAAAAAGTAACTTGGATGAGCTGCGAAACGTATTCGACCAATTAAACTTTGTCCAGGTGACAAACTGAATTTCTCCTTTTGCCAAAACTATACATTACTCATGACTACAGCTCTGGAAAAAAAAAATAAGAGACCACTGGAAAATTATCAGTTTTTCAGATTTTTCTATATACTTATAGGTATGTGTTTGGGCAAAAGGAACATTTTTGTTTGAGTCTATAAACGACTGACAACATTTCCCCCAAATTCCAAATAAAAATATTATCGTTTAGAGCATTTATTTGCAGACAATGACAAATGGTCAAAATAACAAAAAAGATCCATGTTTTCAGACCTCAAACAATACAAAGAAACAAGCTCAAATTCATTTTAAAACAACACAATACTAATGTTTACACTTAAGAAGAGTTCAGAAATCAATATTTGATGCAATAACCCTTATTTTTAATCACAGTTTTCATGCGTCTTGGCATGCTCTCCACAAGTCTTTCACATTGTTCTTGGGTGACTTTATTCCACTCCTGGTGCAAGAACTGAAGTAGCTCAGCTTTGTGTTTGTGTTGGAATTCAACAGACGCTGGAATGGAATGGCTGTAATACATGTAGAGATTTCAGAAAAAAACAAACAGTGGTCTCTTATTTTTTTCCAGAGCTGTACATTAGGACTAAGAAAATGTCTAGGAAATATATTAAATGAGACCTACTGTGCAAAATCAACTTTTAATCATATTCAAATGCACTACCCTCATCCTGGAATTGCCCGCTTCTACTGAGCTAAAAATGGTAGCTGTTAACTTGAAAACTACATGACATCACAAGGTGGAACAGATCATGCTGAGCTTTAGAGATGTAGACAGACTAAGGCCCTGTCCCCACGACAACGTTCCTGTTTTTTTTTTTACCCGGGGTGAAAAAAAGTCTCGTCCAGACACGTGTTGGATCAGAAAACATGCGCGTCAAGATGAGCACGGAGCGCTGAGTGAAAACGATGTAGTACATATGTCACACCGATAAGTGGCGCTGTAAACCGGAAAGAGCCAGAGCCACCAGTAACGCAGGACTACAAAGAGCACATGCGCAGAAAGTCCTTTCTCTTTCATAAACAAGCAAACACGTGTACTTTAGGGGCCGTCAACACAAGCGAATATATTTTGTCCCCCTGCTCCACCAATGTAGCAGCGACTCACTCCGGTAATGTGAAAATGCTGACCGTCCCTAACATAGACAGCCGCCACAGAACAAAGATTTGCGCTGCGTGAGCAGAGTTTTTGCCTATAAATCGATAGTTAGCATTACTTGCTATCGTTTTATTAGATAGACATTAACAAGTAGAACTCTCGTTAACCTTGGTCGTGTTATTTAGGCAAAATGCTTGTTTGGATCTTACTACGGGAATGTTAAACATACTCGGACATTATGTTGGCTTTTTGGCGAGAATATACAACCGGGGACCATCACCAACGCGCAGCTATATATTTTTGTGTGATACTGCATGTGCCTGTTTGTAAAAGGTAAATTTTCATTTAATAAAAAAGACAAGAAATGGTTGCTCTTTCTCTTTATTTACAGCACACAACACACTCAAATTGGTATGCGCTCCTCATTGTCCACTATCTGCCTTTCCAGCGATGGGATCTTTCCAGTTTTAAAATACGTGTTTAGCTTTGAATTGGCAAACACCCGTGCGTCGTGCGTACTGCCAGGCCACTTCACAGTAACATCCATAAACCGGTACCTGTAGTCACACACCGCTTGTATGTTGAGGGAATGTGTCCCATCGATCGATCCCAAACATTGTGGCATGTCATGCACACGGAGGAAGCCCGAAACAAGCTCCTCTGCCTCCGGTTCCGTGAAAGGCGTAATTGTGCATGGTCCTCTGCTGTTGTCGCAATGCATTGCATATGAACAGAGTTTGATGCAACATTGCCAATAAACTTCCAAAAGTCTGCAAAAGATACTGAAGTCCATTGTCCGCCATGGCTGTTGTTATCTGGTTGTTACCTGCGGAAGGCGCCGGGTTCCACCCTCTGGTCACCGGTCACGTGATGATTACGGCAGCGCGACGTCATCATTTTCTCACCTGCCGCGCTTTTTTTCCGCCCACATTCCAACGCAACGGGGGGCGTTCTCCGACTTCTCCACTCTGGAAGCCGTTTTTGAAAAACTCCGTTCTCGCCCCCCAAAACGCCGGCGCCGTCTGGACGGCAAGCCCAAACGCACCCAAACTTCTCCGTTTCCTCCAAAAAACGTTGTCGTGGGGACAGGGCCTAATAAAGGCTCTCTCAAATCTGTGTAAATGAAACAACCCCAGGTGTGGGGAGGTAACAGCATTATAACATGGCCAAAAGCTCACAAGAATCAATTTTGTGTAATGTGGGACCTTTAACTCAGTATTAACTAATAATTGTGTAATCTTTATTGCATTCAAAAGGTGCTTTGAAAATTCCTGTTCTCACCTTCCCCGCAAACACCACCACTGCTCTGTACTGACTTTGCTCTCTGTTTTTTTTAAAAGTTTTTTCCCTAAAATGGTGATAGACATGGGGTTCAACAGCGTCATGTCTATTTAGTTTTACTGCTGCTTATGGTGCAAATGAGGGCACCAAATCATACCATAGCTTTCAGAGAACACTTAAGTATAAGAACAACAAATAGTCCAGGTTAGGAATCTGTACTTGACGTACCTCTCTGCTTTAGCTATGCAACTGAGCTGGTTTTGTTCCTGCGTAAACCTTAATAATGTACGAAATAACATACTTCACATAATTGTAATTTTCATATTTCTGACAAGAGATTGGATTAGATTTGAATATAAATGTTTTCATATTGGGATTCTGTTAACAAAGTTCACATTTTAAGAGCGTTCAGGAGAATTGACGAAAAGACTGAAGTATGAAATGACAAACTAACAACATTTGCACTTCAGAACAAGCGTGTACAGATCAAAACTACAGGGTTAGCAGGTTTTATGTAGAATAAAACAGGAGATTTTTTTATTTGTGGAGGAAATTATGGTACTTCTACATGTGCAGTAAGTTCAGTTTTAGAGTGAGGGCATTTGCTGTTCATATACAGGATGTTTAAGGGTGAGGAAGTTAATGAAATACAAAGAGACAGTGTGGTGTTGTCTGACAGGCCTGGAGTCAGAGCCAGTTTGAGAAGTGGTGATCTCTGTATCACAGTTTTAGCTCCTGAGCTGTCACATATGTGCTTATATATGACTAATGGATAACAGTCAGGTGAGGTTTTACACAGAGAGACCCGTGGTTTCAGAATGATACAAAGTTAGGACAGCTGCCCTAGCGTTTAACAATTTAGAAATAAACATATCTTTTGATTGGTAAAAGTCCTCAAAATGTTTTTTTAAAAGTTTTAAAAATAGTTTCCTGGCAGACACAATTTGCTGAATGTCTCTCCATACTCTTCAGCTCCATTTCACACTTTAAAAACATGAAAAAATAAATTATATTATTATTAAACTATAAAAAGTTCAAACACCCACAAAAGACCAATATATGGAAAAAAAAAATAAGAGACCACTGCAAAATTTTAAGTTTTTCTGATTTTACTACTTATAGGTATGTGTTTGGGCAAAAGGAACATTTTTGTTTGAGTCTATAAACTACTGACAACATTTCCCCCAAATTCCAAATAAAAATATTATCCTTTAGAGCATTTATTAGCAGACAATGACAAATGGTCAAAATAACAAAAAAGATACATGTTTTCAGACCTCAAGCAATGCAAAGAAACAAGATCAAATTCATTTTAAAACAACATAATACTAATGTTTACACTTAAACGAGTTCAGAAATCAATATTTGGTGCAGTAACCCTTATTTTTAATCACAGCTTTCATGCGTCTTGGCATGCTCTGCACAAGTCTTTCACATTGTTCTTGGGTAACTTTATTCCACTCCTGGTGCAAGAACTGAAGTAGCTCAGCTTTGTGTTTGTGTTGGAATTCAACAGACGCTGGAATGGAATGGCTGTAATACATGTAGAGATGCTGATTTCAGAAAAAAAATGCAGTGGTCTCTTATTTTTTCCAGAGCTGTATGTACATTTAGGTCACAGTTCTGAGGCAGATTTTCAAAGAATTCTATAATGTTTTAAGATACTAGAAACTGAACTGTAGTTCAAGACCATTTACTCTTGAACCAGAAGAGAGTGAGAGAGGCAATAGCAGTTCAGTTGTTCATAATACAAAAGCTCAGTGGTTTAATTCTAACTACCTGTTTTACATAATGCATCTCTGCATCCTTGGGCAACACACAGAAAAGTACGCAACTACAGATTTATATTATAGTGAGATATATAAGCAGTGAAAGAAGTACATACTACTGTTACTTAAGTAAAAGTACAGATAGCAGAGCAAAAAATACTCAAAAAATACTCTACTAAATCTTCAAGTATTGATTTTGATAAAGATTTTTTCTATTACTGTATACAAAACCAGTTACTATGTACCTAAACACTTTTCATATTATTTGCACTATACCTGTCTCATACAACTTCTAACAGTGTTTTTATTTCATCTATTGTCCACATGCAATTTAAGTATATAGATTGAAGATGGCTGGTTTCTGCCAAATCCTCCATAACACTGACCTAATCACTAAAGAGCATCAGGGAAATGCAAACAGTGCACATACTGTTTTTATAGAAAATGATTCAGTGCGATTGTTCAATAAAGAGTGCTTTTGTTGGAGAACATTAAGAAGGCACCCGTAGCATGCAAGTTATCGTAAACATAGGAGCTCCTTTGGCTATATTGTTTTCACATGTTGTGTGGATTACACAGGAACAAAAAGTCCACAGAGCTTTCAAAATGTAAATATAACGCAACACTAAGTCTCCTATTGGAACCAACTGTTTTGGGGCTACAACAAAGGCCTGTGCAATTACTCAAATTCTAATCATGATTTCAATTATAGCTCCAATCAGTTGCAAAAATTGAATAATTGGAGAGGAAAAAGTCATTAATTAAATTCTGTGATGAACGGTCGCTCAGTCGTTTAAAACCGTGCGCGAAGCTGCTCATTGAAAGTACAAAACAGTAAAAAACATTATTAATAAATGCTTTTAAAAACACTTGAAACTCCATGCCAGTTCTGTCACCACAATAATTAAAAACACTCTTTATTTAGACAATAGAATGCCATTTTTAACATTAAATCATAGTACTTTCTTTTATATTATTACCATGTGGTCTTCTATTTGTGTAATCCCTCCAGGTTCCATAGTGGTTCATGTGTATACTCGTCTATGTGCTCTTAAACTTTTTCTGATATGGCTCAAGATCATTCTAAAGCTATTCAGGAAACATTCATTTATGTATCTAGTATGTAGTAAATGAGTATGTAGTTTCAATACTTTTTTTGAAAGTGCTTTGTGTAACTTTTGCATCCATCAAATGCTTTTCTCCATGAAGACGTTATTCCTTTGTCTGGAATGTTTCACAATATGGTATTAAACCTTCCTATCGTCATGGAGACCAAACCGGACCAAGTTACAGGTCAGATCTGTGGAGAGGCAACCCCGCTCACAGTCAGAATGTTGTTTTTTTATGTATTTTTGAGCTATAAAAGCAACTACAATTGAAAAAACGTGAGGCAAAGCTGTTCAAAGTCATACTGTGGAACATTCCAGGCAGAGCAGCGGCATATCCATAGAAACAAGCAGGTGACAGACCCCCAACAAAAAAGTCATATCAACTAGAATCAGATTTTCCATAGTTTTGAACATCTTATGCCACGCTGTGAATAAAATGTGCGTAGCATGTGTAAAAGTTAAAACTCAATTATAGATAAGATACCAAAATTATGTTTAAAGACATTTGAGACAATAAAGTGTACTTTTCAACCAAAAATTGTTGTTTCTTTAATATCATTATCATGTGGTCATATACTACTTCACTTCATTATCATGTGGTCATAAACACATTTTATCTTGTTCAGCGCTAAGCAACAGAACCCAAAAGAGGTATTACGCAAGGTTTCTTTTCTGTCTGTTTTTATTTATCTTATGTAAAATCTCAAATTTGGAAAAAAAAACAAAAAAAACCTATTACACATTATCTCACTTTCTTCCATTGACAGTAGCACGCTGTGGTAAACCGCTGATCTGTGATACTGGGGAGAAAGTTCAAATACGAAACGCCATCAAAGAAAGAATGAATCAAAAGCTATCAAAAGAGGAACAGTTTGTGCCCTTTTGGGACAGAGCGTCACCAAAACCATTTCCCGGTTGTGAATGGGACAGGGGTGTCGAAGAAACCACACAACTTTCATAAAATACCACCCACTTGGCTTTATCCTGCCACACCAGCAATGCAACACTGTTTATAAGGCCTACAATGAAACAGATGGTGCAGAGCAGTGAGCACTTCCACTTGAGAATAAATAAATAGCGTTTTGTTTTGGCTTATACTGCCTCCAGCTCTCCGCGGTGACCCGTGGACTGACGCCAACTAGGGCAGCAGATACACACACTCGCTACTATTTTATTTCCCCTATTGTTTTACTAACTTCCTGGAAATCCTAGTTAGCAAGTGCAGGTAATTCTCTTTGCTAAATGTAGCTTTGGGGGGTTAATGAGCCAAATGGGTAGAATGTTATCCGGTCTAGACATGCTTGAGGGGGAGCTATGATGTTAGTGTATTGATTAGTTGAAAAAAAACGTCACAGAATGGACCAGAGATGGGAACATAAAATCGGATGCACTTTCTCTGGCTGTCTAAAAGCTACAGTTTCCAGTTTGTATGTCGACCAGTCTCACTCCTGGTCATTACAAAAGAGGGAAACTAGACTCCACCTGCGTATGGCTTTGCATGCAATGTTCCACAGTCTTAAATATATCTATCACCATGGAGACAAGCGGGTACAGCACCAAGACAAGTAACGGGTGAGATTTGTGGAGAGGCGAGGCTGCTGAATGTATGTTTCTGAGGATAATTTTGAGCCCCTGTAAGTCAGTAAATGCAAGAGAGACACATTTAATGCTTTCTATGGAACATTACAGGTAAAGCGATAACATAACTACCACAAAAGTTACAAAGAGCAACTTTAACATGTGAATGTAAGTCTTAGTTTAAGTTTAATTGCTTGATTTCTTCATAAATTAGGTATCATTTATGTTATAATATCCAAATCTACTAAATCATTTGAAAAAAGTGAGGCCAAGAGTGGTCTTTGTATCTTGACAGTTAAACAGGTAGCCTACAGTGTGCTCTTTAAGATAATGGGATTCAAGATTCAAGTTTCAAGATTGTTTATTTGTCATATGCAGGATCAACACAAGGTCAACAATGCAATGAAATGCTTAGGATGAGAAGAACCTGTTGACTCTCTAAGATAGTCGAGAAGTACTAACAGCATGCAATAAAAATACAAGTGAAAAAAGTAAACAATATAATAAAGAATATGTAATGAATATAATAAAATACAAAGGTACAGGGCCAAATAGCAGTTCAATTTCTTCTACTACAATAATTATTACAATGCTATGGCACTATGTGGTTGTGTAGACTTAAAGGGATATGCCACCCCCAGGTCAAACTTGGGCATCTCCCCACAGTCCAGAGACTAAAATAAGTGGTGGAAAGCATTTTTCTGGTGACGCAGCCATTGTCCAGGTCTGTCAGCACTGACCGCCGCGGTATCTGCTGCTCCTCCGCGTTAGACTGGAGTCTAACGTCGCCAGTGAAAGATTTCGGCCAAAAGGAATTAATTTGCTCGATGCACACACCACGCTGACAGGGGAATCCCTGTTACGCACCAGGAAGGGAGTTCCCCTGTTACGCAGCGTGGTGTGTGCTTCGTCTGTCTTTTTCCGCACTGAAAAATAGTTCCCACCCAAAATGACCAAGGCAAGCTCTCCGTGTTGATTTGCACATTTATTTGCACTCGATATTAATGCGCACTACACAGAAAGTAATTGGGAAACGCATCGAGCAAATTAATTCCTTTTGGCCGAAATCTTTTTCTGGCGACGTTAGACTCCAGTCTAACGCGGAGGAGCACCAGATACCGCGGCGGTCAGTGCTGACAGACCTGGACAATGGCTGCGTCACCAGAAAAACGCTTTCCACCACTTATTTTAGTCTCTGGACTGTGGGGAGATGCCCAAGTTTGACCTGGGGGTGGCATATCCCTTTAAGGTGGTCAAAAAAAAAATCAATACTTACATACTAACTGACACTGAAACTAGTATTAATACTAAACTAAATACTCATTTGAGTAAATAGATCAAATTAATAGGACGGTGTTCCACCATTTCAAATGACCTTGACCTATATCAGAACTAGTATAAGACCACATGGTGTTATTGAATAAATATTATTGTAAAGATATTGTGATAAAATTACATTCTACTATATAAAAATGTGTTTTTTTCCATCATTGTGGTATCAAAATTGAAATTGAGTTTGAAATTTGAATATTGTATTTTATATTTTATTACTACTTTTCTATTTAAATCTGATTTGCACATATACACTTATTATCACTATTTTTATTTGTATAATTATGTCTCATCTGACACTGTTTATTCCTCTTTGGTTGCTATTTCCATTTATCTATTTATTTTTTACCCTCTGTTATATATTATATATTATATTTGATGAGTGAGCTACCATATCCAAAGCAATTTCCCTTGTGGATCAATAAAATAATATATAAAAATAATATTAATAAATAAAAAATAATATTTGTCTAAGTCTAATTTATTTTTTTAAATCTGTTTGCTGCACTGATGTATTGTAATTTCCCCCTTAAATCTAGCAAGCTGAAACACCAAAACAATGTATTTAAACACTGACTTAAACATACATTTTTGATATAATTTTGCACAACAAAAGGAGAAATTCACTTTGTCAACTGAGGGATTCTACACACACAACTGATGCAATTAACATAGCTGAACGGATTACTGGATCTTACACTGAAGCAACATTGGACTCTGCCAGCATCTTTATATGGGCACAGTTCAAAAGAAAAACTTGTCTCTGGGATTACCCACGGCCATGAAGGTGTTGAGTTAAACAGCTAGAGTATCAAGTGATTCAACTATTGGCACAGATCCTACTACACCCAATGTGCTACTGTGGGCCTGCCTTGCCAACCTTAGCTTTTGGGATCAACGCCATCAAATTACGATTACGCATTTTGTCCCAGCATGCAACAGTGAACTTGGTACATATTTGTTCTTTTGATTACCTCAACATCAAACCCCTATTGTTTATTTGTGAATGTGTGTGAGAGAGCAGAAACTGGACTGGATGATGGACAGATGGAGGTGGGAGGAGCTGAAGATAGGCGGATACAGGAGGAAAGTGTATCACAAGCCACTAAAGGCTGATTAATGAAGTACTGCTCCTGAAGTAAAGTATTAGGTAACATTTTTTTATAAAAGAAAGGCTCATGTGTCTTTGTTTAATATTAAAGCGGAACTATTATGCAAAATCTACTTTTTAGAGCTTTTTTTGACCATGTTATAATTGTTTCCCCCACCGTTTACTAACCCTGTGTTTATACTGATTCATGCATGTTTGAGAAATCTTTAACAGCTTGTTTTCAAGACGCCAGACTGCAAATTAACTCCCATTTTCACCATCACTGCTAAAAACACCTACTGTTCTATGCTTTCTACATTCTCCAATTTAAATTTCTTAACCAGTGATGCGCGTAGCATTTGGCAGCATCACACAGTCATTTTGGTACAAATTTGGTACAAAAAAATCTGGCGCTCGCTAGTGTGATCTGCAGCTATCCAAATGAGGTGCAGATTCTTCGATGTGTTAACTTTAATGGCGACATCAGCTCTTAGTTTTCTAACACGGAAGTCAACGGACTAGTTTCTTTTATTAAGTTAAGTTTTAGATGAATGTTGCTATATTACTGATGAATATTTAAAATGTCCAAATGATAGCTTATAGGTATTTAGCAGATACAAGCGCAATAGGTTTTGTTTACATAACATATGGTCAGTTGGTGCAGACATTAGATAATACTGTTGAAAAAAGGCAGTGAAAAGAGGAACATTTTGCAGTCAATATTATGCAACTTGTGGAAGACAAAGTGAACCGCAGGAGAGGACAAAAAAGTGGAATAGAGAACTGCTAGTTGTCTGGCCAAACTTTTTAATGAAGTTAAAAAGTAAGGAGTTGGTTAAGTGTGAGTAAATTTCTGGTCTTCTGCGGTAACTATCATTTGTTGTTATTTATTATTTTGTGCATAAACACGTGAGCCTTTGGACCCTCAAATGGCACAGCACATACTCGTCAGAAGACCTACTTTATTTACAGGACAGCTTTCTTTATGCTCTTTTCCAAACCTTCCTTTTTTCTCTAAGCTAAATTTCTGTTATTCAAATATTGGGCCAATTATTACAGAGAATTAAATCTAAATCATAGGCTGATATTTTGTTTGGGTTACCCAGCTACTTAAAGAATCTGCAAAAAGCTTTATTTGAACACTCTGGACAAGTAAACAGTGTAGTCACACTTTGTATTCACATTTACTCTCCTAGTTTGTATTGAAAGTGCCAGTGATGTGGGTGACTTTGTTGTAAATTAAAATTATATTGTTTGGGGAAAATAGTTGAAATCAGCACTACTAATTGCCCCAAAAATATCACCAAATCTTATCGGCCATTGGCTGTTCTCGATTCTGAACAATCGGCATTGGCCATGAAAAAACTCTGTTGAGCTCTACTAAAAATCCAACTCTACTCTACATAGTGTCATCTAATGTTGTACACATTTCTGGCCAATTTGTATGTTCATCAGGTCAGAAACCTAATTTGAACTTTCAGTACCCAACCCGAGTATTACTGTCATCCTATCACATCTTCTTCACGAGCTGCTAATTGCACTTTTGATGCTAAATGCTTAAAGGGCCTGTACTACTCCATTTTCTGATCTGTTATAATGTTGTTTCCTCATCTATAACAAACATGGAGTTGTGTTTAGGCTGTGTACTTCCACCTTCACTAGAATCATTTGAATAGTTTCAGCCCTAGAATTGCCAATCACTACAGAACAAAAGGTAACTTGAAAACTGCCACTTCATGACATCACAAGGTAGAAAAGAGCATTTTCAGCTTTGGGAAGGTAAACAGACGAATAATTCAGGATTACTCAAATGTCTGAAGGAAACAAAACACAACTCCTGGTATGTTTTTTAGAAGGAAACACTGTTCTAACATGGCTTAAAGCTCACAAGAGTAAATTTTGTGTACTATAATATATACCTTTAATAGCTTTTATCAAATTGTATTAACCTAACCTAAACCTTGAACCTAAACAAACCCTCACATGTGGTAATAGGTGTGCCTGATACTGTAGCGCGGCTCCACTTGGCCTGCGTGTTGCGTGAGGTCAAGGCCGACATATAGACAGTGCATTAACTCAGTGTACAGGCTCAACCCTGAAACCAAATCTGGCGTGTGCACCTGTGGAAATCAGACACTGTGTTCCAGCATGGAAAAATAAAACCTAGCCCCTCCCCTCGCCCCCACCCCCCTCCTGCCAGCCTTTTGACTCCGTGTCACTGTCCAGGTACCACGGTAACTATACACGCATGGGTCCCATTGATGTGTCTTCACAGGTCCGCTAAATACAGTATGTGCGGAAACATGAGTATGAGGTGCATGGGACAGAGGGGGTGCTGACAGGAGGAGGAAGAGGGCGTCAGGCTGCAGTTTTGGGGCAGAGGGGGTCAGGGAGAGGGGGTCCTACCTTGGTGGTCTTCTGTCTTCCGCTGTTCAATGTTGTTTCTTTACATTTGCTCCCAGCGCTCATCCAAACACAGGCTGTGAGGTGGAGCTGTAATCAGAGGACAGCGTCAGTAATTCCTCCACACTGTATATTTGCCAACAGCAGAGTGAAAACATAGTCCAGGCCAAGCAATCCAGAGCGTGAACCGGCTTAAAGGGTGACCCGCGAGGAGGAAATAGTAGCGCTAGTCGAGGGGAATCCATATGGCCACTGATGCATGCATGTACTGCCAAGTGAGGGATGACAGGGGCGGAGTCTGAGCCGACCTACAGGGAAAAACCCCGAAGGAGGTGCGAGGTTGTCTGGTCTATGCAAACCAGTGCTAGATTTTCATGTGACCAGCTTACAACTAAATGGATTACCAGTTTAATCCTTCAGCCAAATGAAGTGTCTAACTTAAGCCTTAGGTTGGCCAGAGGAATCAAAAGTTTTACCCTAAGCCTAACCTGATATCCAAATGGACACACTGTGCAAAGTGTCTCTTTATAGAACCAGGGTCAGCCCACATTTTATAGTTTTTTAAATATTTTCTTGGTTCCAGTGTTACTACTATGCACTCACTTCTACAAACTCACCTCTGATTTTAACATATTGAGTCAGCTCGTTTTCAGCTTGTCTATTCAGCCTATTAATAATTTTATGACTTGGCGCCATGCCATAACAAAATGGCTATGACTTTTATGACCATCTAGAGTGTCAAGCAGTGGTTTTTAGAAACCAGTTTCCAAAGGACTCAGTCACCCAGTTCATCTCCAAAGCACATAAAATATAGCCGCAAAACTCTCAGCAAAATGTTAACAAGGGTCTCAGTTCAGGTTTAGCACAGAGAGATGAATGGAGAGGGCTTATGTGTGGCCATGTGCTTCTATTTCTGTCTCTCTTTAGAGACTGAATGTAAAGAATATGTTGTAATGCTTGGGACATTCAAAAGTATGACACAGTATTGTGTCCTCGAGTCCACCTCACTCATAGAGTAAGAGGGCTTCCCTCAGGGTTACTGCAGGACAATATGCACGGACATCTGCTATGACATGTGCTCAGGAGGAGAGATATGAACCCGCTGTACTATATATGTAACCAGTACATGTACTACTACTGTAATTTTACATTAACATAAAGTTCAACTGAGGTGAGTGATAACTTTGTTTACATTGATCATTTCATTAATTAGAATCCCAATAAGAGTCCATCACAAACCACTGATGAAGAGAAGTGAAGAGTTGAGAAGTGACTATTTCAGATCTGATAATCAAACATGATATTGAGTAATGATTACATAATAATCGTCTGTGTTTGTAGCCTACATTCTCCACCTTGTGTCATCATCCACTGACCTTTTGCCAAGTAGATCAATTACATTTTTATTTTCCTCTTTGACTTGGCAGGAGGAGCACATTGGGCCACTCCTATCTCACACCAGAACTATAATAAAATAATTCATCTGGAATGCTCCATCACAAAGGGATTGGCTGCCATTCGCTTTATGCAAAACAACCTGAAAGATCACAGACAGTAAGATCGAGTTTGACATTTAGAGTTACGTAAAGTTAATGCTTTCAAGCCACACAGGCAACGGTAAAGCAGCCAACATTTGAGCTATACAACACCTGTAACTGAATAAATGCAAGGCAGATATGTTTAATGCCATACTGTGAAACATTCCATGTAAAGAATTAACATCTCCATAGAGACAAGCACTTTGGGGTACCTAGTGCCCATGGTGCCCCTTTAACCCCCATTTTAAGACTTAAAATGGGTACTTCACCCTACACCTTTTTTGCCTATATTTTACATCAGTGCATTGTCATTGGGCGGTCCGTTGCTCATAACCATAAGGCCTGAGGTGAGTGACCCTTTTAGCATGAGCACAAGTTTGTTTGTATGATCCGATATCGTTATGGCGATCCACTGTGCCCATGCATCTGATTTACAGGGCTAATCCATATGCTAAGCCCGCACTCAGAGGCTGGGGAGGGATAAATATGCAGAGGCACATGCACTCGGATAAGAGGGCCAGCTGCTCCAAGGTACGCCTCCACCTGCAGCGCTACAGCCACACACCAGAACTCAAGACCAAAACCAATTTGTACGAGTCATGCTGTATTCATATTTCATATCGGCAAACTGATATAACAGGCCAAGACAACAAAATGGGCATATTATGGGATTTATATAAAGGTGCACTATGTAACTTTTCTGGTAGAGGGTCAGCCACCAGTTTGTCTCCATGGAGATTTTATTGCATTGAATGGCACTGAATGTGTGGAGAGGCGGGCCTGCTCACAGAAGGAATGCATGTCTTTAAGGTATTTTTGGCAATAATAAAAATACCTTGAAATGTAATTGAATAAATCTATGACAGATCATTTATCCAGCATTTGAAAATTTATAATAAAACTCATAATATTTGTATCAATATTAAAATTGGACAATAGGGAAAAGAAAAGTAACACATTTTCTGTTTGATCTGCTTAATAAAGATTTAAAAAAAAAAGGTTGATTCAGATATTTCTAGCACAGTGTCCTTTTCTCAAATCTATTTTAAGTTTTATTTCTACTGTTAATGTAACCCAGCCAACAAAAGTATTCAAGTCAGACTGTTTCACATGCCATTCTGAAGTCTTCGTATATCTGTAGGGGAGGGCATCTGGCTTTGAAATTTGATAGATGGCTAGATTTGTCTTGATCCTGGTTTCAGCCAAATTTAGCCTGGATGTAGACTTGGTTTGGTCTGGTTCTGGTCCTGGTTTAGTTCCTGGTTTAATCCCATTGCGTAGTGTTAACCCAGAGACTGAACAAGGCTCTACAATAATGTACAAACAATAGGGCCAAGTGAATTATCCCAATACACTTCCATACAACTCAGCACCAAAGCCCTTTTATAATGGAAACAATGGGAGAAATACAGTAGAGCCCCATTAACTCATAACAATCAGGTAATGATGATGTCGCTTCACTTTTGAGGGAGGTCACATGTCCCAGAATTAGCTGGATGTCATAGATACAGGTGTTTTTCACGGCGGCGTTTTTCACCTGAATTTTAGTGTTTCAATAGGGTCTTTAAGAATATAAGCTATAGTATACATAACACTGAGTCATAAATATATCATAGTATTATTATATTGTATATTCCTCAATTAATTATTCCTTAGTAAAAAGCAGACAAATGTATTGATGCTGAATAACAAAATACAGTAATCCCTCGCTCTATCGCGGTTCGCAGATTTTTTTTTTTTTTTCAATTTTTTTTTATAGTGTAACATTGTGTTCTGTCCTGATTGGCTAAGAGACTAGACCAGGACTAAACGTGGACTAAACCAGGTCTAGACCAGAACTAAACCAGGTCTAGACCAGGTCTAAACCTGGACTGGACCTGGACTAAACCAGGACTCGACCAGGTCTAGACCTGGACTAAACCAGGATTAAACCACCACGTGCTGCTGCTGGTTTCGTGCGGCTGGTTTGTGGCTCGGGGTCCGAGCCACAAACCAGCCGCACGAAACTCGGGGCCCGAGCCACAAACCAGCCACACGAAACCAGCAGCGGCACGCATTCCGGGCGCCGCGGTTCGATCTCGCCTCGCGCACCGCTTTACTTTCACCACTGTATATATATATATACACTGTAAAAACGAATACCAACCTTACTTGAGTACATTTGTTCTACTTTACATGTTTTGTTTTCAACCATTAAGTTTACTTAATTACAACGACCTACCTGTGCATCAGTGTTAAAAAAAAATGCAGAGATTAACTTTACAAGTAATGATCATGTTACTTTCTTATAAGTGAGACTGTAAATAGCAATAGTTAAATCATATTTACAGTCACATAAACTTTGTGTGTAAAGTCAGTATTTTACTCAAATTATCCCACTGGGAACTACTTAAATTAATAAGGTAAACTTTAGACATGCGCAGTACTGTACTTCTAATCACATGGCTATTTGAAACTTTTGGCGGCCATGTTCTTCTCACACGTGGATTTCAAAGAAGAGACGGTTCTGGTGGTCTTTCTTGGCATCACGGTGGTTCTCATTCTTGGCGTGTTGATTTGGTGAGTAAATTAAGTCAATTCGTTTTTAGATGATGCAGTTTATAGGGGCAATTGTTTTTTCTCCGTCCACAAAGCAATTAGAATATTAGATTATGTTTTGAGACTGTTGAGACGGTTGCATGTAGCATGTAAATGTGTCAATTATTATTAGTTAGAAAAAAATTATTGCTTTTTATATATATATATATATATATATATATATATATATATATTTGTTATTTAGACTTTCGTAACAGCGTTGTTTCATTCGCTTGCCTCGCTCTCACGCCCTCACCTGACTCTTACCCATGGATCTATTATAAAAACGTTCGCCCCGCATGCAGCCTTTTGCACCGATGTCGCGGTAATTCTATATATGTTTTATGCAAAATAAGTTTAAAAACAATTAGGTTTTTAGTTTGTTTCCGTTATTTAATTTTCGAATTTGAACAGAGCACTGTAATCTGGTTAAGTGCAGAGCCAATGTACGGCCCGAGCTCAGCAGAACGAGCTCCAAGCTAGTGTTTTGCTACCCGGTTGCAGAGCACTATGACCTGGGGAGCAGAGCCGGTGTACTGTCGATACTGTACTACAGCCGCGAGCTCCGGGAAAGTCTGTCACTTCCACGTGAGCAGGGCAGCAGCGCAGGGCTATGGCGCGGCAGACCCACCGTAGTTCATTTTCGGCTCCGAGGTTCACCCGTTTCGCAAATTTCATTCGTTATAAAGGCCCGTGAAACTCGTCGCGTCTCTAGCTGGCTGAAAAAAATGTGCTCGTTTAGGTTACATAAACTTTGTCCAAACTGCTCGGTAGGTTTTTAAGTCTTCTGCTCCAAAACCCACTGGCTGTGAAGCGCCAAATGCGCACCAATGCGACCTGGATATGAACGGCAATTTTTAATTCAAAAATTGCCAAGACGCTGCTGATTGTAAACTAATGGGTTTGGCCTAACGTCATATTATCACAACCATTTTTCAAATATGAATTCTGACACTTGGGCCAGCAGAACAAAGGATAGATATAATTATCTTTTTCTATATATTTTTAAATACAAAAATACAATTGGGATATAAAACGCCTAAATTATATAGGCTTTTGATATGATTATTACATTTTTTTTTTCTTCAGCATCCATTGATGGCATCATGTACGCTGTTGACATGATAATTTCTGTTGGATCATGCTCAGGACTCCCAGAATTCAGGCAAAACATTTTGCTGAACAACACAAATGTCATTTTTGTCTGTAAAATGTTGATGTCATGGTATGATGAGCATCTTAGGTCGTATGAGCTTTGTCCTAGCCATTTACCAGACCTCGCTGTTAGAGTTTGCTGAACTGAACGATATTTTCCCTCTTTCTCTGTATAGAGTTCAAGGTAGATTTTTAGTCACACTGAGGCGTTTCATTTTGGTCTAATAACATACTTTCCCCCTGCCCCCCTTAGATTGTACAGCATGGAGAGTTTTACCCTTCGCATCATCATCAATGATGAGGATATCAGGTATTCTATCCTTCACATTTATCTAATAACACAAACTTTTATTTAAATTGTCAGCATTATCAATTTGAATTCGTGACAAATTTAAAACAGACTGTAGGCTGCCTCATGTTTGAAACTGTTTTTGTTGAGGCCAGATCTGATACTCCTTGAGTCCAGTCCAGGTCTGAGTCCAGTCCAGGTCTGAGTCCAGTCCAGGTCTGAGTCCAGTCCAGGTCTGAGTCCAGTCCAGGTCTGAGTCCAGTCCAGGTCTGAGTCCAGTCCAGGTCTGAGTCCAGTCCAGGTCTGAGTCCAGTCCAGGTCTGAGTCCAGGTCTGAGTCCAGGTCTGAGTCCAGGTCTGAGTCCAGGTCTGAGTCCAGGTCTGAGTCCAGGTCTGAGTCCAGGTCTGAGTCCAGGTCTGAGTCCAGGTCTGAGTCCAGGTCTGAGTCCAGGTCTGAGTCCAGGTCTGAGTCCAGGTCTGAGTCCAGGTCTGAGTCCAGGTCTGAGTCCAGGTCTGAGTCCAGGTCTGAGTCCAGGTCTGAGTCCAGGTCTGAGTCCAGGTCTATGAAAGTTCTGCGATGATGTGGCCACCAGTCATCCCCATAAATTCTTTGCCCAAATGTCCTAATAAATAAAATCTAGTATTTGTTTTTTTTCTTCATCCAGAAAACTAACTTTACAACAAAGACCCGCCACAATTGAAGAGTTGAACTCTCAACTAAAAGAGCACCTCAACCTCACGTCTGATTTTAAATTGCAATATGAAGATGCTGATTTTAATAATGCCCTATGCAATCTAGAAAACATGAATGACTTGCCTCATAAAAAAGCAACTTTGAAAGTCATACCTATATATTGCCTTGAACTCACCAATTTGTCAACTCCAACATCAGCCACTAATGTGGATGCAAGCTCGTCAGACAACACACTGAGCCCTAGGTCCACATCCTCAACATTACGGGATAATCAGTGGCCTATGTTCTTCGATATACCAAACTTTGCAGTTGATGTTGCATATACACTGAGGCAGGCTGACCTTCAATATCTTCAAAACGAAACTCGTCTGACTCCTCAATGGCATGTGAGGCATGAAATTTTGCAGAAGGTTTCTGAGGCTATGTACTCTTTCAAGGCATATCCTGAAGATGAAGACTTTGAGTGTGTTGCAAAAGCTCTCATCAGTAAGCATCCATGTTTGTCAGAGCCTTCTCCTCCTGGTTGGATGGCCTGGAAAAACAGACTGAAACACACAATGGGAAATAAGCGGAGAAAACTAAGGAAAGCAGGATTAGAAGAGGTGTCCATAAATGGAGGAAAGAAAAGCAAAAGCAACCCAGGAGGAATGGCAGCCAGTAAAAATGTGAAAAGGGCAAGAAGAGGTGAAGCAAATTACTTGCCCAACTTACCAGAAGGAGAAAATCTAAACAGTCAAGAGAATGCCAGATTATGCCTTGTGGAAGAGATGTCCAAAAGAAACCACAATGCCCTGTACATCTCTGATCTAATGGACCATACGTTTTCCTACCGAAGACAGGAGATTGTAAAAGAAGAACCAGCTGTCAAGGACATGCTACAAAGATGGCCAGCCCTTTTCACTGAAAGACAAGTTAGTGACTTTGCATTATGATTAAAACCTTAAATGTTTTGACTTTTTTTTTTCCTATCTAATGTGTCTTGGCAACAGCACACTTTATCACAGGTGGCATTTCTTCACCCTGAAAGCCCGACAAATGTAACAAACTGTAGTAATGTCATAATCTTCATAATTTCTCAGTAATATGTGTTACGTTTTTGGGATTTTTATGTTTATCTCTGGCAGTTGCTCCATTTAATGCCACAGCTCCAGTCAGAACAAGACATATTACTCTAGGAAAAACATAATTCAAAATTTGTTAGTATTAATGCACATGGGCTAAATATGTGTGTTTTTGTTTTTAGGTATTCTCTGAATTCAAACGAATTTCAAACAAGGATATTGAAGTTGAATTTTTCGAAGCTCTAGATCGTCATGGTCCACGTCTAATGGAACTTTTCAAATCCAAAAAAGGCTCAATTGGACAGAAGTTGTCTACTTTAATGGAAAATGAGAACCTGGTAAGAACATTGTATAGTATATACACTTGATACTCTGTATTAGCAAAATTTTCCCATTTAATCCATAGGAGTAAAATACACTATAGTTTCAGTCTTAAATGTATTTTTAGCAAAAAATAGACATGAACAAAAGCATGTTATTTTACTTGGATGATTGGGGTAAAACAAAAATCAAAAAATGTAAGTTTCAACCCTGTGGGAACCTGTATCTCCCCAAAATCAAACATCAAAAGGTGTTCCTTTAGCTATAATTTTCCACAATATGGCATATAAAGTATCTGTTAATGAAGAATGTCCCAAATTTAAACTTTCTATTTTAATAGAATTATGCATTTGATTTTCAACCTCCTGAAAGTTACAGTGTCACTTGAAACATCCATTCTCTTTTTCAGGCCAACGTGACCGCACTACGAACTATTGCCATCAAAGGCCTTCCAGTTGTCCTTGGAGATGACCCAAGTGCTTTTTTTAAGACAAGCTTGGTAAGTGTGTGAATATTGTTGGTAATTCATACTAACCTGAGTTACTATGTTGCACCTCTGAAACTTTAAAGTAGCTTGTCTGTTTAAGCATATACCTATTTGCTGGAGTGCATCGACCTTAAAACTCCACATTATGTAGTGATGGGTGGTTCTATGCCAAAATATTTGTTATTAATATAAATATATTATAACTAAAATATTTAGATTTTAGTATTGGTAAGTATTCTCATGCAAAACTATCAATGCATTACAAATCAGAATCAGAAAATATCATGAAAGTAAAAAGTGAATAAACAGTCTTAAAGCTGGTATGGGTGATTTTCCATGGAAAGACAACAGTAAAAGTAGCAGCAGCTACAAGCCATAGAACAGCCCAATAACTGCTGGGTCACTACTGCACATATATTATATATTAGAATACATTTTATTATGTTTTTTTAAAATTTTAATATTGAGCATTTTAAAATATTCCTCACATTCATAAGCTCTATACATGCATATTTTAATCCTTATGTGTAAGTTTGAGCCTGCACACAGAATGCATGATATCAATTTGCATATTAATGAAATGTATAATTTGAAATAATTGATTTTCTGTTTGGTTCAATTTCAGTTTATTTTTGTATAGTCAATAATCACAATTGTCACCTGTGAGGGCTTTATTTGATTTAACAAATCAACTTGCTACAAATGGGATGAGTTAGACTGTGATAAATTACAGGCAAAACAATCACATCCACACAAAGATAAGCCAATGGCGAACCTGCCATCATAAAAGGGGAAAAAGTGCTAAGAGGAGAGGCTGGCCTTTGTTTCATTCACACTTTGTTAATAGTAATTGCTTATTTATGATTGCAGCAAAAAGTAATTTTGAATAAGTTTCCCTTTCTATTTCCAGGTCACTGAGCGAGATGAGACTATGGCATCTGTTTCAGTTGGCCTGCTGACCACCGTAAATGAAGATTACCCAACTACAAGTGCACAGACCGTCCAGCCACAAACAACTGCTGTTATCATCGAAGGAGGTATCGTGATGGACAATATCAAAGACATGCCACAGGCATTTTGTCTTTTATTTGCCCTTACCTATGATTTGCATTTAGATTATCCTAAACCAATGTTCAACACTTTGAAATTCATTCAAACTGTTATGCTTGGGCTGGGGAAACAAAGTCTTTCTTCCAAGCTGTTGACCCTGAAAAAGTACTTGCTATGTTAAAGGAAAATTAACGTTTTTTTTACAATCTGAGCCTTCTTTCGGCAATAAAACAAGTAGTTTTACTCACCCATAGCAGTTTGGTGTCACTTGGAGCAGTATCGCAGAACTTATGTTGAGCCGTTCTGTTCTACTAATGATCCCGTATCCGTTAACATGAGTGCTCGTATCATATGCTCGGGGCATTACTTTGCGGTCTCCAAATAACACAAACTTTAGCACTTTTCAAATCACAGAAGATCGCTGTGTCAGGGTAGACTTTTAGTGGATTCCAAAACGGCCTGAAACCCGATATGCAGCTATAGTTTCATTTGATGACGTCATCAGAGAGGACAGTGCGCATGCGTGAACTCAGCTGTTTTGTAAACACCGCTAGTCCGAAAGAAGCTAACACCGCTCTGAACTTTACTTTTCTGTTGCGATATCGGGTTTCAGGATGTTTTGGAATCCACTAAAAGTCTACCCTGACACAGCGATCTTCTGTGATTTGAAAAGTGCTAAAGTTTGTGTTATTTGGAGACCGCAAAGTAATGCCCCGAGCACTCATGCTAACGGATACGGGATCATTAGTAGAACAGAACGGCTCAACATAAGTTCTGCGATACTGCTCCAATTGACACCAAACTGCTATGGGTGAGTAAAACTACTTGTTTTATTGCCGAAAGAAGGCTCAGATTGTAAAAAAAAGTTACTTTTCCTTTAAAGGGATATGCCACCCCCAGGTCAAATTTGGGCATCTCCCCACAGTCCAGAGACTAAAATAAGTGGTGGAAAGCGTTTTCCTGCTCACCCAGCCATTGTCCGAGTCTGTCGCCACTGACCGCCGCGGTATCTGCAGCTCCTCCGCCTTAGACTGGAGTCTAACGTCGCCAGAGAAAGATTTCGGCCAAAAGGAATTAATTTGCTCGATGTTTCCCAATTACTTTCTGTGTAGTGCGCATTCATATCGAGTGCAAATAAATGTACAAATCAACACGGAGAGCTTGCCTTGGTCATTTTGGGTGGGAACTATTTTCCAGTGCGTAAGAATACAGCCGTATCACGCACCACGTTGTGCAACAGGGGAACTCCCTTCCCGGTGCGTAACTGGGATTCCCCTGGCAGCGTGCTGCGTGATACGGCTGTATTCTTACGCACTGGAAAATAGTTCCCACCCAAAATGACCAAGTCAAGCTCTCCGTGTTGATTTGCACATTTATTTGCACTCGATATGAATGCGCACTACACACAAAGTAATTGGGAAACGCATCGAGCAAATTAATTCCTTTTGGCCGAAATCTTTCTCTGGCTACGTTAGACTCCAGTCTAAGGCGGAGGAGCACCAGATACCGCGGCGGTCAGTGGCGACAGACTCGGACAATGGCTGGGTGAGCAGGAAAACGCTTTCCACCACTTATTTTAGTCTCTGGACTGTGGGGAGATGCCCAAATTTGACCTGGGGGTGGCATATCCCTTTAAATCTGTTTTTTTTTTTTTGTTTTAAATATTTGTTAATCCTTTCAAAAAGAGAGGGAGAAAGCAAGGGATTGTGGGAAGTATTTAGAAACGGGCATTATTTTAATTTTAATGTTAAGAGTTGTGAATTTAATAACCTTTTTAACAATTCAAATCAAACTACAGTCAAAAAGACGGGGTTTTTACTGAAAAAGGTATTTTGATGGATCAAGTACCATTCCATTAGACACTAGAACTTGTCATATTTGTTAATGACTGTTTTCCATGTTCAACACATGTTAATTGAAAAATAAATTGTCATTTGACAAAGCTATGTCATAGTTGGATTTTTTTTTATGCATACAGTTTAGTATTTTGATTGTATTTTGATCAAATATTCCAGGATTTCAATAATTACCTTGTGGGCATGTCAGAATTTTGATCAAATTTGCTATAACAAACTGGTGCCATTACTCAACTCTAAAATTGTCAGTTGAAAAGACTAAAATCTGATATTAATATTGCAAGTTTGTAGCAAAAAAGATCGAACAATTATGGATTTTAGTTTGGTTAGTGAGACCACACTTTCATTTGTAATTGAATATTCAAGTAAAATTATTTTAGAATCAACTATAACAATTTATATTGTATTGAATAAGCATAAAGGTATACTTCATACTTCAAAGTAAATATTAATATATAAAAGTATTCCATATTCAAATAAGAGTAAGGTTTACTTAATGATTCAAGGTAAAATTCCATTAATAGAGTAAATGTTACTGACTGTTTGGAGTAAACTTGTATGTATAATTAAAAGTAACCTAATTGGTTAACAGTAAGGTTAACTTGAGGGTCTTGCGTAAACTTCTATTAATAGAGGGTGAAGGTTACTGATGTATTTGAAGTAAACTGGAATGTATAATTAAAAGTAACCTGTAGTTGATAAAGAGTAAAGTTTACTTGATAGTTACTAGTAAGATTTCATTTATAAAGAGTAACCGTTACAGACTATCCAAATGTAACATTTAATGGATAAATTTAAGTAACCTATTATTGACTGATAGTCAGGTTTACTTGATGATTCACAGTAAGGTTTCATTTATTAAGAGTAAGGTTTACTTGAATACTTATAATTACTGTTACTCATTTATGTTAAGGCAATAAGTTAGCTAATATTTTTTTAGTAAACTCACTTGTCAGAATTTACAGTGTATAAGGTATATATATAGGTGTTGTTTCTCTCAGTGAGGCAGAGCGGCCAAGACAGTGGATTTCAAAATAAAAGTCTGGATTTGTTTTATTTTCAATTTAAATCAAGATGTGCTGGATTTTATGGAACAATTTGCTGTTTAAATTGCATGTTTGTGTAACCCTATATTATTAGTCTGTCTACATGTTGAAAGCAGCTAGTGGTAGCTGTCAAGTTAACTTAGACAAACGTTATTGATCCACAAGGGAAATTGTTTTAACAGCTCATTTTACATTTTGTTCAGTAGAGATTGCCAATTACAGAGCTGAAATGATCCAAATGATTTAGTGGAGCACTTCCTGTATTACCACATGACATCACAAGGTGGAACTGAGTGTTTTCAGTTTGTGAGAAGAGCTCAGGCTAAATATGCAGCGTTTGTGTGTTAAACATGTGTGAATGAAACAAAACACAACTCCAGGTCTGTTTGTGATGAGGAAACATAATAGAGATCAGAAAATACTTTAATATGGGCCCTTTAACTGTCAGATTGCAGATTTATTACAATATATAGATGTTTCTTTGTTTTAGCACAGTCCTAGTTGCGTCCTCAGTCAAACCCTATAGGCAACTCGAGAAGTGAATTAGTCCTCCCCAGCTACGCATGCCTATACTGTATATACCCTGCTTAAATAACACATTATTTCATGGTTCAATAGATGGTCACAGAAGATTTGACTAGACCTCTTCATGCAGCTTGTAAACACATTAGGAATGATTATATCAAAAGAAACCTACAGTATATATGAGAACAATGTAAATGCAATGTAATCCCACACGTGTAATTTCATTTACGCACATTTTCCCCGAAGTGATTGTGCTAAATTGAATTAAATGTTTAGATTGAATTGAAGGAAAGAGATATCCTTAAAACTGCTATTTTCTGAGAAAGGAATTAAGAATGTAGAAGATGGCTTTACAGTGAGAAGTGCAACAAGTTCATTTCTTCATGAATCTTGCTGGTTTGGTGAAGGAAGCAACTGGGAAGTAAACAAAAAATGATTCAGTGACTACAGTGGACTACTTAAGAATCAATAAACAGATAAATAAATCAATAAAAGTGCAGACACCATGTTGTGAGGGGATGTCATGTTAAAAACAAATCACTGGATAAATGTATTGGTGGACACTTTTTTGTTATGAAAAATAGATAGATAGGCTAATGCTGAGGCGTAAAAATAAATGTTATTAACACTGGCAAATTGAGGTAATCTACATATTTTTAAAAATCAAGCAGTTTTTACTAATGTAATTGGTTCTTTATTTTATACTTTACATTTTAATAAAAGTTAGCATCTCTCCACAGATCTGACCTATAACTTGGCCAGAAGGAATTGCAGGCTTGTCTCCATGGAAACTGCCATACTGTGGGACATTCTATTTAAAGCAATAATTTCCACAAAGACAAGCAGGTGGCGGACCCTCTATGAGAAAGTTACACAGTACACCTTTAAGGCAAAAAAAAAAAAAAGTCAGATGTAAGATGTAATTTTATGACTTTCTGAATCCAAGTCTTGCAGTAATACAGCTAGTAGCCATGGCAAGAAACAAAATATTTCTATTGTAACTGTAACTGTAAAATTCTATGCTGTAACTCCACACCACTGAAATAATGATTTTCCCGAAAGCTAAGTTTACACAAAGCCAGGCTATTGAGTTTCTCCTTTGTCACTACTGCTACTGGTAACCTCAACTGACTGTTTCTATGAGAATAAGGTCACTGTGAGAACACAACCCAAGACAACCGCTCTACAACATGGAAAAAAAAATACTTACACTGCATTCCAAATTATTAAGCAAATTATATTTTTCTCAGATTTTTCCCAATTGTCAATATAAAAGACAGTCATCACAATTTCAAGTCATCAACCTTTAGAGTACAATTCCATTGATAAAAATAAAAAACAGAAAATGCACTGTTCCAAATTATTATGCACAACAGAGTTTCAAGCCATGTTATTGTTGTAAAGACCTGAAAATGATAATCTGTTTATTTTTCAATTAGAAGCATTAGCATATTACTGAAACCAAAATCTATTTCAATCAAAACATCTGAACAGGTCAAGTTACATTTTAACTTAGGACCCCTTATTTCATTCATTTCAGGAGCTTCACAATTCTTGCATCCATTGAACTTGTGAGTTTGTGGAGAGTTTCTGCTTGAATTTCTTTGCAGGATGTCAGAATAGCCTCCCAGAGCTGTTTGGATGTGAACTGCCTCCCGCCCTCATAGATGTTTCGCTTGAGGAGTCCAAAGGTTCTCAATAGGGTTGAGGTCACACCATGAGTTTCTCTTCTTTTAGACGTATTCCTTGCAGCATGAGATGGTACACTGTCATGCATGACGATGATTTTGCTACAGAAAGCACAGGTCTTCTTTTTATACCATGGAAGAAAGTAGTCATTTTCACACCTTCAGGGACCAAGGGCCGACCAGCTCTCTCCCCAAGATTTCGGCCCAAAACATGACTCCGCCACCTCCGTGCTGACGTTGCAGCCTTGTTGGGACATGGTGGCTGTCCACCAGCCATCCACCACTCCATCCATCTGGACCATCCAGGATTGCACGGCACTCATCAGTTTTTGGAAATTCATCTTCATGTAGTTCTGGGCCCACTGCTTGTGAGCTTTGTTTAAGGGTGACCAAATAGAAGGTTTATGCATAATTGCAAGCCTCTGGAGGATCCTACACCATGATGTTCGCGGGACTTCAGAGGAACCAGCAGCTTCAAATACAAGTTTGCTGCTGTGTAATGGCATTTTAGTAGCTGCTCTCTTAATCCGATGTACTTGTCTGGCAGAAACCTTCCTCATTGTGCCTTTATCTGCATCTGTGTGTGCTCTGTATCAGTTACAAATCTCTTAATAGAATGATTATACTTACGTTTTTGTGAAATAGCTAAGGTTTTCATACCTTCTCCAAGGTATTCAATTATTTCACGCTTCTGGGCACTAGACAGATCCTTTTTCTTTCCCATATTGCTTGAAAATGGTGCTCTGCTTAATAATGAGGAACGTTTTTCTGACAACATTTTACCTTTATGACATTTAAACACAATTTGCATAATAATTTGGAACATGGTTTAAGTTAACAAACACAAATGCTCTCCTCAAAACAGGTTTAGTAATCTCCATGACACATAGAAAAACACTTATTTTACATAAGGGTTATTGAGTGCGACGTGTCAGTGGTATGATGCCTCTACTTAGAAATGCATTAAGACATGTTGTGGGCCTATAGAGAACATGCGTAGGACAGGTGTGAAATAACTGCAATGGGGAAAATAGAGTTGATATGAACGGGCATATTTTCCATTCAGCACCCTGAAATGTAAGAGAGTTATTTATGGAAATGATATACAGGATCATATATGTAGAAGCTTGTGTTTCACTTTTTCCTATTGAGTGGACAACTTTATAATGTCATGGTTTATGGTTCATACATGTGTACGAGTATCAGAATCATGGATGTTTTTACTCGCTGCACAATGTAAACCTATTAAAGATCCCATGACATGGTACTTCTTGATGCTTTTATATGGCTCCTTAATGGTTCCCTAATACTGTAAATGAATCCTTCTTCAAAATCAACACTCACTGCATGAGATATAACTCTGACAGTCTTCATGAGGCTAGATATGTGTCTAAAATGCTTTATTCTGGGTCTTGCTGCTTAAATGCAAATGAGAAGGACAGAGATGATTGGCTAAGGAGCGGGGGGGGGGGGGCGGGTTTCCCCGCTGGAAGCGCAGCTCTGCACCGCTGTCTGCTCGCTTCCGTGTTTAACACAGGAAGACAGATGAGAGACTTTGCAATGAAAAAAAGCATATTTACACAGAAAATAAAATTAAACCACTGGTATTTCAGAGGTCCAGAGGGTCGGGTAAGGGACTTGCGAGCCTAGAAACATTCGGACGTGCCTCCAGGCAAATAAAAACGCATTTCGCATTGTAGCGCATTCACAGTCCAAACTCTATGGGCGGGATATACAGGGACGCTGAGCGGAGACAGAGGGAGGGGCTGGAGCTGCATTTGCCGATCTGACGTCAAAAAGGTGCCTTGTCCGAACTCGCCCGTTTGAACACTGGTTTTGTGTAACGCAGAAAAGGACCGCAAATGCTCAGTTTAGACATTTCGCAACTTTTAGCCATGGGGGGGGGGGGGGGGGGCTAAACAGGGTAGGGGAGCTCACATTACGTTCAAAAACCTCAGAAAGTGAAAATTTCATGCCATGGGACCTTTAAAGGGTTTGTATTACACGATTTTTTGATCTGTTATAGTGTTATATCCTCATCAAAAGTATATCCAGTGTTGTGTTTTGTTTCATTCACATATACATGTTTAAAGCACAAATCCTGCATATTTAGGCTGAGCTCTTCTCAAAGGGAAACCGCTTTGTTCCACCTTGTGATGTCACGTGGTGAAACAGAAAGTGCTCTACTTCCTGTATCACCGCATAATAATTTAAACACATAAAGAGATCAATTTGTTATGTATGGCTGGATGCACATAAACTGATGTGACCCTATTTGCCTTACCAGTCTCACCAATATCAAATCACCTTTTATCTCTACGTACATGTATGCTTGTTTTTTTTTAAGTTGGAGTGCCTGATTTTCCAACTATGAAAAAAGAAAGCAGTTAATAAAATCAATCCAGCTTCTTGGCTCTCACAAACTCACACAAACGCTACTATTCACAAACAGCCTTTTAAGACTGCAAAGTGCGTGAGAAAAAAATGCCTGACCCAGTATAGATCTATTGTATAAGGAGCTGTACTGCCTGTATCTAATTATAAAGAATCTGAAATTGCATAGTTAGCATGCTAGTTAATGTTAGCATTATCACCACAGCAAAACTTCGCTCTGATCTCTGAAAGTCGTGAAAAACGCTCATAAACTTACCGAGGTGAATACTTAGGATGCTTGGAATGCACAAGGTAAGTGAGGAATAACTTTGGACCACGGCAGACTGTTTAAAATGAATTAGTTTTATGCATTTTAAAACAGTAAAAATCTGCACACATCAACCTTCATGAAACTGCATATGTAACGTACAAATATATTTCACCTATTTATGTGTTTGGGTGAAAAATAGCTCACAAACTATAACAATAGAAACTTGATTTTACCTGTTTTTCTGCTCTTCTCCATTCATTATACAGCCAACATCAGTTTATGATTGCTGTTTAGTGCTATGTCCTCCCATGCGTTCCCATCACATGTGCATTAACAATTAGGAAACCCCTGAATGAAGTTGACCCCCGTCTGGCTATTCTTCCGTGCTGTTTCTTTCTAACACAACTGAGCCAGGACAGTCTCTTGATGCCTTTAAAGAATAGGGAGCAAGCACCACCCTCCCTGACAGTTTGCGCGCTCAATCGCCTCCATCTGTTTGTGTATCATGAAAATCGAGTTACTTAGGTGTAAATCAGAATCCATTTCAGTTCAAAGAGAATACAGACTGTAAGCTACAATCTTCCCCTCGACATTACCATCAATCATGAGTGACGGGGCTCCTATAGAAATTCCAGCTGTGCTCGACTTACGGCGCGTGCGCGGATAAATTGGATACTATGAAGAGCTCCACTGTAGGTTTGTTTAATGTACGGGTTATAATCAAATTCATTGTTTCAACAGGGGATGAGTGATTTGGGAGAAATATACTGCATACATAAGCTTTGCAATAAGATTCATGTATTTGCTTTAAATAAGGGGATTCTGTTCAAAGTTTACATTTTAAGAATAGACAGAAAGACTGAAATATGAGCTGACAAACGAATACAAGAATCACATTTGAGAACATGCTGGTACAGTTCTAAATTGCAGGGTTAGCCGTTTTAAGCAGAATGAGACAGGACAGGACACTGTGGTTGTGATTATTCTTGCCACACTAGTTCCAGTGAAGAGCTTCGTACAGAATGAGTCATTTGCGCACAGGATAACTCGGGATCGACCAAGACTTTTCAGTTTCAGAGCGATGGTCTGCATAGTTTAAACCTTTTACTCCAACTGCGCTGTAACCAAGCCACTGGTGACACCTATCAGTTGGTGCACGTCCAAAAACAAACGCACACCAAGAATAGTCTCTGCTCTTTTCCTGGCTGCTATAGGAAGTCAGATTGGATGGGAATGACATGTTGAAGGCTGGGAAAGTGAAAGAATAAAACTCTGTTGGATAATGTCTGGCACCCATGGGTGAGAAGAGGTGTCTTGATCTCAAATGTCTGACCCAATTTTAGCTCTTACTCCCCGTCCTGCCTCTAATCCATATTGAAGACGCTCCCTGGCTCAAACCTGGAGGATTATAGAGGTGGGAGAGCTTTATTCTAGTCCCAAATCTGGTTAAAAAGTGGAAAATAATCTCTTAAATGAAAGGGTGATATGTCAAAAATGTACTATCATGATTTCTATACCAATTTTAATGTTATTACAATTCTAGGAGTTAGGATGCGTCCCATTACTCTTTCTTATCCCTTCCCCTTCCCCTTCCCCTTTATCTACGTCTTTGTCTTGCCCCTCGATACCGAGCTGAGAGGGCTCGGGGTACGAATGTTCCCCTAAGAACACCGATCACCATTTGCATCGTCATCATTGCCTCTACCTGACTGCTACGTCTACAGAGGCGACAACAATTGACGCAAACAAACGTAAACAAATGTCAAGGATTATCGGGTACCTCAGCTCGACAAAAAAACTAGCTTGCTTATGCATGAAAGTTCGATGAAAACGATAACGTCGGCTAAACAGACATCACTACAATTAAAACCGCAACAACAGTTCACTAAAAGTAACGTAGAACATAAGCGTCATAATTGTAAACCATGCTTAACTGTTAATCGATAATTACAACTGCTGAAAATACATTTATGAGACTCCTTGGCTGGTCGATGTGACGCCCCTTCGTTTCAAGTCTGGTCGAGAGCTTACTTCGTTTCAAGGGGTATGTAGCCCTCGGTCGTGGCCCTAGCCCTTGATCAAAATTAGAATCGGGACACCCCTTGCTCTCACATGAACAAGACGAAGGGGTAAGACAGAGAAATGGGATGCAGCCTTTATATGTTTTATATTGTCATTAAGAGGTAACCATACTGTGCCATGCTGTGATTGGTCAAATCCAGTTGTCACTCACATATGACACCGACCAACAGGAATGGATGGTGAAGTGTGCATTAAACAGGCAAGCATTAAATTACAACATGACAATTTCCCCAGAATGGCAGATTGAAAATGATTAGATCGCCCAACCTTTGTATGTTATAATATCTCTAATATTTACAGGCATGCAACTTCACAGCAACCCTACCTTGGATATTCAGTTATTTTTAGAACGTAAGAGACTGGAGTCAGCCAAATGTAGCAAGGCATCACAAATCAATCCAGGATACCTTCAGTAATAAACACAAAATGATGTCTTTTGCAAATTATAAGTGTTATATTCTGCGGTGACACTGATTACTGAAAAATGATACAAAAAACATTTAGCAGTTAAATTAAACAAAAGTATTAAAGAGTATTTTTCGTATTTGTTAACTGTACCTCATGTGATCTATTGTAGCCACAGGGAGTCCAGATATCATACCAGAAAGTGTATCAGCTGACACTGGAGAGAGTAGTTGCAGGAAGCCTTGTCTAGCGCCTTAATAAATAAAATTGGGCGCGTGGGAGGGCATCCTGCATACAACATATGGCCAATAAAAATGCAAAACACGAGGGCTGTGCTGTGCAACTAATGGAATTTACTCGGGATTCAGTCATTTCTAATAGTCAATGATCAGCTTTAATCAAGTGGTTCACAGCCAATCTGTCAGTAAGAGCATGTGATTTTGAGTTCAGACAGGAGAATATGATAAAGCTCTATTGTTTATATTAGGAAATGCATACTGAAAGACATTTTTATTTGTTTTTAGTAAGATTAAATACAATTGAGAAACACTGATAGTATTTTTTTTTACACATCTCCACAAAACACTTTTCTAGACTTTTCCAGAATTTTTAACAATCAGCTTACATGTTTTTGTAATGCAAATTTCTAAGGTCGTTTTCACACCAGGAAAGTCCGATAGTTCACTTGCTTTGGTCCGGACCAAATTTATTTAAATTTTTTAAATTTTGGTGCGGTTCGCTTTCACACTGCACTTTTTTTGTAAGTGGACCAACATCTGTAAACAAAACCACATGTGCTGAGGTCGCTCAGCCATTGGACAGAAATGAGCAGCGTCAAAGCGCCGTGTCCAAACACGTGAAGGAGGAGAATCATGGCGTTGCGTGCTGTTTTCAACGTAGTCATAGCGATCAGTTTTTACAGTTCGCACAAATGTTTGAGCAGCATCGTGAGGTTTACACTATTGTACAATCAATTTCCAAACGACGAAGACACAGGGCAAGACGGCTACGGAGGACAGCGCTCATGTGCGCACAGCAAGTTGTGACTCTTGTTCTTCACGCAAAACGTAAGTAAGCCTCGTTTAGTTTTGTTTGTCTCGGTTTCCCATAATGCTCAACATACGACAGGAGCTCGTTAAAGGGATATGCCACCCCCAGGTCAAACTTGGGCAAATAAATGTGCAAATCAACACGGAGAGCTTGACTTGGTCATTTTGGGTGGGAACTATTTTTCAGTGCGGAAAAAGACAGTCGAAGCACACACCACGCTGCGTAACAGAGGAACTCCCTTCCTGGTGCGTAACTGGGATTCCCGTCAGCATGGTGTGTGCTTCGGCTGTCTTTTTCCGCACTGAAAAATAGTTCCCACCCAAAATGACCAAGTCAAGCTCTCCGTGTTGATTTGCACATTTATTTGCACTCGATATGAATGCGCAATACACAGAAAGTAATTGGGAAACGCATCGAGCAAATTAATTCCTTTTGGCCGAAATCTTTCTCTGGCGACGTTAGACTCCAGTCTAACGCGGAGTAGCTGCAGATACCGAGGCGGTCAGTGCTGACAGACCTGGACAATGGCTGCGTCACCAGAAAAACGCTTTCCACCACTTATTTTAGTCTCTGGACTGTGGGGAGATGCCCAAGTTTGACCTGGGG
This sequence comes from Paratrypauchen microcephalus, assembly GCA_036785185.1. NCBI lineage: Eukaryota > Metazoa > Chordata > Actinopteri > Gobiiformes > Gobiidae > Paratrypauchen > Paratrypauchen microcephalus. Next base: position 1,150,064 of record JAVJIX010000056.1, read on the forward strand.
GTGGCATAATTTAAGTACAAAAAGCCAACTTGTGTCGGATCGAGTCCAGTCTGCATTCTCATCTCAAACGAACCGCACCAGGATTCAAATGGTATCGTGCCGAGCCCGAGCTTTTTCGGTGGTCTCGGTTCGCTTGTTTGCTCCGGATCGATATTTTTGGTTTTTATTCACACCAGCCCAAAAGGTCCGAATCAAAGGAGCAAACGAACTCTGGTTCATTTTAAACTAACCAAACAAGGCAGGTGTGAATACACCCTGAAGCTGAAACCATAAACTGTATAAAGAAGTGGTCTAATTGAGTGTCACCCATAGTGTCAAATGAAGCTCGTAGTTATAGGGGCGAATTCAGAGTTGAGTTTCATACTAGGAATTTATTTATTTATAGCAGGATCATGTAGAGCAGGTCAATACAAACTAATTAATTTTAAAGGGACAGTGTGTAAGATTTTTCCCCGTTAATTACTGAAATTGAAGATACCCATTCAAAAATACATTGTTTTCCAAGCCTTTTCACTTCCATCATGAAATCAAAGTATTCTTTTGGACTTAGATATAGTCACATAAAAGGGGGATCTTCCCCATGCAGAGGCAGCCATTTTGAATACGAGAGCCGCAGAAGGACATTTGGGCTCCGCCTTCGGCAAGGCTCGTGGTTTTGGGTAAACAACACAAGCATGCTGCCGGATCAGACGTCGTAATGGATCTAACACGAGTTTTGGACTAAATTGTTTTACTGGATTTTATTTGCTGGATCCTTATGGACAAATTGAGAGCAAGTTTATGGTGAAATACAGAGTTTGACCTGTGCAAAGCATTCTAAGGTAAGCTAACCTTGTTTTGTGCTTTTCCATATAAAAGTGTTTGTTGTGCAGGGAAATGAATTGCATAGTCAAAAAGAGGAGACTGTAAGGTTTCATTTGATGTGTAGAGTGTCATGGTACATGATCGGGAATGTGTGTTTTCATGAGAAAAAACAAACAAACAAAAAAACGGGGCCGCGCGGTGTGCGGGTCCCTCAAGGTTTGCCGTAGCTAAAACAGAAAGTGCAATCGCGACTATCCACCTATGCGCCACGAATCCTACACACTGGGGCTTTAAGCCTAAATGACAAGGCTCACTACAGTTTTTACACAGAGAGGGAGGGTGATTATTTTTCAATGTAAAATCAATTAGAGCCAGAGTCGATGGAACCAGAAGCACCCCATGCTCACTTCCTATTTGGAATGTGGCGGCTAGTGGGTTAGCTATGTCTATTTACATACAGTCTATGGTTGAAACTAATTGAAAGTCTTACAGCAGAAAAAGGCCCTGGATCATAAGAGGAAACTCCCCATTGGCTCCTCTCCGCTCACAGTATGCAGAGACGACCCACATGTATGAGGAGGTATAATGAGATGTCCGCATTCCCACAGCAACGGTTCAATAAACAATTATACACCAGCTCCCAATGCTCGGCTTCCCAATAACAACAGACGCGTCACGGAGCCCAGGCTGCATTTTATTACTTTTACGGCAGACTTAATCATGTCTCGCCATGCTGTTTACATGCTTTGGAGTCAATAGAGACAAATGTAAATTCAATCAACAGTGTATTTTGTATTCAGTAAAAGTCTATTTTTTTTCTATATCATGCATAATAACCTAAAGGCTTGAAATGTCTGTCTGTAATAAGTTCAGACTCCGTGTTGAATTTATATCGCGCCAGCTCTAATGCTCTAATGAATAGGCTTGGCGTTTCTATAGGTGCCGACTGGAAACAGGAACTCAAGTCACACGACCTGAGGGAAGCAATAGAATAACTAGAGACTTAAAGCTGCAGATAAGAGCGTAGGGCAGATCGACTGTTGACACTGGACTTCTGGGAGGGCAAGGTTTTGTTGGTGCTAAAAAATGTTTAAATCATTTTGAGATAAATTAGTTTAGAAGTGAGGATGTCTTCAGGGAGACTGCTCATTCTGCAATCTCTAACAAAATGGCTATACTTTTCTATTTGGGCCTATTTAAACTTTTTCATGTTTTTGTCATTGTTTATCCTTTTTAAGCCTCACACTGTGTAACTTTTCTGTTAAATATTCTCCATGGAGACAGATACGTTTTATGCCATACTATGGAATATTTTGTTAAAAAATAAAAATAATAATAAAATAAACATCTGACTTGATCACCATAGCAACAGCAATGAAGTTTTGCCAGGTCAAGTGTTGTAATGTAAACAATGAAAACAAAACAAACCTATTTTTCATCTCAATATCCTAAAACTGTATTTACATAAATGTGGCGTTTGAAGTTATAGTTATTTACACAAAAGTACACAGATTTGAATTTTCCCCTAAAAAAAAATGAAAAAAAAAGTCTACGTTGTGTGTCCAGTAGATTCAAAGTAAAAGTAAAGTCAATATTTCTCTAAGGCATTTCTTACTGTTTCATCTTTAAACCGAGGAGTCAATGAACAACTTTCTAAACAGTGTGTGTTTGGCTAACCTATAGCAAAAATGTTTTACGGTCAAAATGTCAAACTTGGCTTAAAAGGCTTAAAAAGTGTCCCTGCCAGATCAGCCCCACTCAACAAACCTCTTTCACATGACACTTCTTAAGGACAGCAGTTTACAGATGATGCGTCCTCATTTCTGTTTCTATTTTAACACTACAATAGAGGTAAACAATTCAGGAAAAATATGTAATTGTGTGATTTTTCTGACAAGCATTGCAACTCTAAATAGATTTGGGTGCACTATGTAACGTTTCGGCCAGGGGTCCATCACCTTCTCGTTTCTATGGATATATCATTGCTCTACTTTGAATGTTCCACAATATGACATAAACAGTTCTAACTTATATTTATTCTGACTGTGAGCAGGGTTGCCTCTCCACTGATCTGACCAGTAACATAGCCTGCCAATGCCATGTCATGGAAAGCAATAATATCTCCATAGAGAAAAGCATTTGACTGACCCTCCACCAGAAAAGTTACACAACGCACTAAAGCAAGAATCACATTTCAGAACATTTTAAAGGAAAAGCAACGTTTTTTTTTTTTACAATCTGAGCCTTCTTTCGGCAATAAAACAAGTAGTTTTACTCACCCATAGCAGTTTGGTGTCAATTGGAGCAGTATCGCTGAACTTATGTTGAGCCGTTCTGTTCTACTAAGCGTAGAACAGAACGTGAGCGTGAGTGCTCGGGGCACTGATTTGCGGTGTCCAAATAACACAAACTTTAGCACTTTTCAAATCACAGAAGATCGCTGTGTCAGGGTAGACTTTTAGTAGATTCCAAAACGGCCTGAAACCCGATATCGCAACAGAAAAGTGAAGTTCAGAGCGGTGTTAGCTTCTTTCGGACTAGCGGTGTTTACAAAACAGCTGAGTTCACGCATGCGCACTGTCCTCTCTGATGACGTCATCAAATGAAACTATAGCTGGATATCGGGTTTCAGGCCGTTTTGGAATCCACTAAAAGTCTACCCTGACACAGCGATCTTCTGTGATTTGAAAAGTGCTAAAGTTTGTGTTATTTGGAGAGCGCAAAGTAATGCCCCGAGCACCATGTTAACGGATACGGGATAATTAGTAGAACAGAACGGCTCCAACATAACTTCTGCGATACCACTCCAATTGACACCAAACTGCTATGGGTGAGTAAAACTACTTGTTTTATTGCCGAAAGAAGGCTCAGATTGTAAAAAAACGTTACTTTTCCTTTAAGTACAGATCTAAACTTCAGGGTTAGCAGGTTTTATACAGAATAAAACAGGATATTTTACTGTTTGCAGAGAAACTTATGGTACTTCAAAAACTGCAGCCTTTGCGATATGCTAATGGAGTAGTGCCCATTCAGATTGCTTTCGATTTGACTGCGATTAAACATGCAGCCCAAACTACAACAGTCATTTGATTGTCTTTTTCACGGCGCACAAGCAAAAAGGATGCACAGGGTTAGAGGAGGAACAGTTGGCGAGGACGGTGCTACAGGTATGGAGGCAGGAGCGTTCCCTGTGGGCAGTAGCTGGAACCGCTCCAAACTGGACAAGGGTCAGCGAGCAGCAGCCAGCGTTCAGGCCCTGAGCTGGCCACAGCACACACACCTCCAGCCAGTGGGAACTGTTTCAAATAGGCCCTTCAGTACTGATAGTATCATAATAAAGGGACTATATTTGGATTTTTGCAAAACTGAGTAAAACTGCTGCTGTTCTGGTACAGAGTTGATACCTTGAGAATAGTACAGAAATCATAGAATTAAAGCTGCATTGTGTAACTTTTCTGGTGGAGGGTCCGTTAAATTCTTTTCTCCATGGTGATGTTATTGCTTTGTCTGGAATGTTTCACAGTATGGCATTAAACCTTTTCATCATCATGGAGACCGAACCAGACCAAGTTACAGGTCAAATCTGTGAAGAGGAAACCCCACAAAAATATAGTTATAAAAATACAACTGATTAACTTATTCAGCCATTCAAAATCTAGGACAAAGCCACTTTCCTATACAACTCTGGAAAAAAATAAGAGACCACTGCAAAATTATCAGTTTTTCTGATTTTACTACTTATAGGTATGTGTTTGGGCAAAAGGAACATTTTTGTTTGAGTCTATAAACTACTGACAACATTTCCCCCAAATTCCAAATAAATATATTATCGTTTAGAGCATTTATTTGCAGAAAATGACAAACGGTCAAAATAACAAAAAAGATAAATGTTTTCAGACCTCAAACAATGCAAAGAAACAAGATTAAATTCATAATTCAACATAATACTAATGTTTACACTTAAGAAGAGTTCAGAAATCAATATTTGGTGCAATAACCCTTATTTTTAATCACAGCTTTCATGCGTCTTGGCATGCTCTCCACAAGTCTTTCACATTGTTCTTGGCTGACTTTATTCCACTCCTGGTGCAAGAAATGTAGTAGCTCAGCTTTGTGTTTGTGTTGGAATTCAACAGACGCTGGAATGGAATGGCTGTAATACATGTAGAGATGCTGATTTCAGAAAAAAATGCAGTGGTCTCTTATTTTGTTCCAGAGCTGTAGCTATCATGGGTTTCAGAATGATGAGAAACAAAATGACACAAAACATTTAAGTCTATTTGTCTACATCAGGGGTCGGCAACCCGCGGCTCCGGAGCCGCATGCGGCTCTTTGATCCCTCTGATGCGGCTCAGTACAGTGGTCCCTCGTTTATCATGGGGGTTACGTTGTAGAAATAACCCATGATAGGCAAAATCCGTGAAGTAGTCAGTTTTATATTGCGTGTATAAATATGCGTGTATTTCACAGCTCCTCTGACCAAGGCGCCTGCGGGTTTTGTTGGGGAGAGAACTTGCAAACATATAGCACTTCAGAGCAGTGACATCGGCCCTGGCAATTTACACCTACAAGCGGCCCCGTAGTCTGTGGAACGGGGGGGGGGGGGGGGGTTCTACAGCTCTGTACCAAACACAGAACTGTAGTGAGAACGCATCCGTGCGCTCTCAGGACTGGTTCCGCCGCTTGGACTCCAGGTTCCACCAGTTCGTTCTGCGGAAACACTGCGCTACTTCCCGATGCGCATTGACCACCCGGAGAAGTGTGCGCGCGGACACGTGATCAAATCCGTAATAGAGCACGGCCTTGGCCCTTCTGGCATGTGCTCAAATGCCAGACCGCTCAGTCTTCAGAGTCACACTGCTCGTGATCGAACGTTTAAATAAATTTGGCAAACTGAACACATTCTGTACAGCAGACACGGAGGAGAATGACTGACAAAGACAAAGGTCTACAGTCCTTTAGCCAATCAGGATGCAGAACACAATACGTGTTGATACACTATAAAAAAATCAGCGAAACAGCGAGGGACCACTGTATTTAATTAAAATGTATTTTATTTTAGTTCGTTCAAATTCAAAATGTAATTCTATGTCACAAAGGTAAAAAAAAAAAAAGGCATTATATGCAGTGTTATTTCATTTTAAATTTCAAAAGGGTTTTGCGGCTCCCAGTGTTTTCTTTACTGTGTGAAACAGGGGCAAATGTCTCTTTGAGTGGTAAAGGTTGCCGACCCCTGGTCTACATGTTTTATTTTGACAGAAGTTATTGTCTGAAATTATGTGCCGCCCTATGATAAACACATCTTTCTACACAGAATGCAATGTTAATTTTCCAAACACAAATGATTGAATTAGACTGTACTGGACTGGTCATTTTTAATCAACAAACAACCAAACAGTGATGCATGATAAATATATCCTTTAGGATTGTATTTATCTATGTGCTGGCCAGTGTCCACACTAATATACTGTATTATAATACTGTAAACACTGCATGCATTAGTACAATATTTACAGTATTCAAAGACAGGGGGCCCCAGGCAGCACTAAATGTCCTCTAGCATTACAGAGGCAGACTGCAGCACTTCTGTATTTTTAGTATAATAGTACAGTGATACATGGTCTGGGGTATCAAAGTATTAGACCAGGGTGTTCCCAAATTTTTCAGGCCAGGACTCCCAAAATAGCCGCGCAACTGACCAGGGACTCCCTCTGACTTAGCTGACTTTATTTGAGTAGTCTAATGTGTTATTTAACTTTAAATATACTGTTTCCCATTTAAACAAAGCTGTCAGTCCGTAGATGGAAGATAAAATAATTGCAATTTGGGTAGTTATAGTATAGTTATAGTATTGTTGATATAAATAATGTTGTTATTAACTTTAAATGTTATTAATTTTTTAATGTAATCTTGAGCTGTGTTCACGGTTTAGACCTGACACATGTTTTGGTCCTGCGCTAGTCCTGGTTTAATTCTGGTCTAGTTCAAGCAGAGTTTTACTCCTAGTTTATTCATGTACTATATATCCACAAATATTCTTTTTAAGCAGCCAGAATTTTGTAGCAGCCCTAAAACAGTACGCATGTTCTTCAAAGTCATTAATTTTGGACACACCATCTCAACGTTTTTTTCTTTATTTTTACTTTTTAGATACACGCAACACATCAAATATATGAAGCAAGATATATGGAATTATGTAGCAAAAGAAAATACTCTCCATAACATGTATTTATTATTTTATCTTCAAATCCTCAATGTAACCAGACTTTGAGTTATTTAACTTTTTTCTTTACTAATGAATTCCATATATCTCATATATTTGATGTCTTTCATAAGCATCTAAAATGTAAACAGTAGTAAAATAAAACAAAACACAGAATGAGCAGATATGTCCAAACTATTAACAGGCTGTGTTTATCTCGCCCACCAGTGACTAGCCAATAGCCACATGAGCATGTACTAATGCTAACGCCACATACCAACCGCGCAGGACATGTTGTGACCGCTGAATTTTTGGAAAGCCCATATTTCACTGTCCCTTGTTGCCAGGCGATGTGGGACTGCTGGACAGCTCCAGTCACATGACCACTGTCTCACACTCTGACGATTAAGTTTCGTGCGATCTGGGACAGCTGTATTGAGAGAAACCTGAACCCTGGTCCACTGCAGGCAACACATGGAGGGGAGTGCAGAAATACAGTGAGCATACAGACGACGTATAGAATAAAAGCAATAAAAATATATTTCTATACCATAACAATGATTAGAAGGCTCTGACATCCATATAAAGGAGACGCTTAGAGAGGATGTGGGGTTTCGACATCACTGTTGGTATACAAAGCAGCACAGACGAAGGCGTGATGTTTCCATATAGGGAGACGCCACAGCAGGAAATCTCAAAAAAATAAATGCAAATGATAAAATGAGAGCCTGCACTGTAATTATCTTGTGTCTCAACACCAAAGGTGTGAAGCTGGAGATGAGCATGAACAAAGATCATTTCAGCTTAAGATAGAACAGCGTTAACTTAAACGGTACAAGCATCAAAATAAGAAAAATAAAAAACCTAATTGAGTTAAAGAAAGTATGAAGTCTTACTTGTAACTACTTCATTAACACCATCCCCCTAACTGCTAAATCTAATCTATTAATGAAGTAATTACAAAGCCTGAATCATTCTTAATAAACTATTAATACACTTCTCATCTTTAATTAAGTCTTTCTTCACACTTTGTTAAGGCTAACTGAGGTGTGGTTATTATAAAGTGTTCCCATTAAATCCATGCCAAAGTAGTAGTAGTTTTGTGTACCTAGTGTGGAGAGAGGGGTGGGAGGGTTTTTGTTTAGTTTTTGTCTGGGAAAAAGTTAGTAGGATTAATAACAGCATTAATAACGCACCAATAAATATGTAATAATTATTTAAACCCTTTAGGATCTTTGCTACAGATGTGTCTTCTCTAGTGTTGCTGTAATCAATAGAGGTTAAAAGTAGGGATGTCAACAATTAATCGATTAACGGTTAATTGTCGATTAATGGTGGTGGCGTGGTCATGAAACAAGGCAACCGCGCTGCGCCAAGATCGACTCACAGCCGACCGCAGGCGCCAACGGCACTGATCAGCAGCCCCGGGTGTACGCGCGAGGCGAGATCTAACCCGGAATGCGTACCGCTGCTGCCGGTTTCGCCGCAGCCCGCGCCCCGAGCCCCGCGCCCCGCGCGGCTGGCCTGCGGCTCGGAGCGCGGGGCGCAGCGAAACCAGCACGCGCCCCAGTGGTTTAATCCTGGTCTAGTCCAGGTCTAGACCCGGTCGAGTCTCGGCCCAGTCCAGGTCCAGGTCCAGACCTGGTTCAGACCTGGTCCAGTCCACGTTCAGTCCTGGTCTAGTCTCTTAGCCAATCAGGACAGAACACAATGTTACTCTATAAAAAAAATTTACACTATAAAAAAAAAAAATTGGATAGAGCGAGGGATTACTGTATTTTGTTATTCAGCATCAATACATTTGTCTGCTTTTTACTAAGGAATAATTAATTGAGGAATATACAATATAATAATACTATGATATATTTATGACTCAGTGTTATGTTACTATAGCTTATATTCTTAAAGACCCTATTGAAACACTAAAATTCAGGTGAAAAACGCCGCTTATCAGTTAATCGTTAATCGACCGATAAGGTCAATCAACTATCAGTTAATGAATTAACCGATAATTTGCATCCCTAGTTAAAAGTCAATTGGGTTTTAAAGATGCACTCTGTAACTTTTCTAGTGGAGGGATGTTAGTGTGTTGCCTGGAATGCTTCACTGAATTGCAAAAAGACGTTGCTCACAGGTATAATGTATAGTTTTCTTTTCTTTTTTTTTCTGTAAAAACACCTGAAATTGAATAAAAGAAAGATAGATAGGTTTAACTCCTCACAGTGGAACAATTCCAGTGAAACAATAGCATTTCAATGGGGAGGGGCAACCAGAAAAGTTACATAGTGTACCTTTATGACTAATATTGAAAATCTGTGACCTAAAAAAAAAGAGACAGTTTTCTCATCATCTCTGCGTCTGTTTTCTTGCGCTGCCTTTCTGGACAAACTCGTTAATCACATTTTTAGAGGTGACCAAATATCCGTGTGCGACATTAGTTTCCTAGTTGGGCTCTAAGCTTTCTGAAAGTTTCCCAACAGTGAACGCGACACCATTTCACGCTGTGTTATTTATTTACTGTCACCCAAGATGATACATGAGATCTACATCAGGAAGGCTTAGTATTTTTTATTAATAACTGCCACTTTAATATGGGACTGTGTGAGTAAGTAAGAAGCAAACTTGTCAACTGTGTGCATGTCTGTGTCTTATCATAACAATCCTATTTTTACAGCGCAGGATTTTCCTAAACTTTACTCTACAAGATTGGCCAGTTGGGTTACTTACTTATAAACATGGAGCGAGGACCAGACCAGGCAGATTTTTGTACTGTGGTTGATACATGAAGACAAAAGAAAATGGTATACACATGTTTATATTTAATTGATTTTTATATAGAGCTTTTCCACCTTCAAGGCACTCAAAGCGTTTTATGTCAGGGAACCACTCACCCATTCACAAACACATTCATACACCAGTGCCAATCTGACCGCTCTACTAATGATGTTTATGTTGAGAGTGGGATTCGAACCGCCAACCTTCAGCTCAGTGGACAAACTACGAGAACTACCTGAGTAACACGTAACAGAATAAACAGAATTACTTGAATGAATTACTTTGTACAAAATCTTCATGTGCATCTATGTGCTACTAAAAACTGTGTTAATTATGTGTCTCTAGCCTGTTAATTAAATCAATTATGGCCCCATTAAGCATAATACTGTATAATACACATTTGTTTTCAATAATGATGTAAGATGTGGAGAAACTTGTAACTTAGCTAATACCACTTGTCGTGGACCTGTTACACATTTTGAAGTACGATATATTGTTAGATATATAGATGTGTTTAAAATCCCTCAGTCATTCGTGGCAAAGGAGAAATTCAATTTGTCAAGTGGACAAAAGTTTATTCTGGTTGAATATGTTTCGCAGCTCATCCAAGCTGCTTCTTGAGTTCTGGTCAGACGCTGGTGGACACTGCCTTATATCTGCCAGCAGGGAGGGGCTAACTACACTGAGGGCCTGTCCACACATCCGACGTTTTTTGGAGGAAACTGAGGTGTTTTTATTCCTTTTGGCCTTTCGTCCACACAGCGCCAGCGTTTTGGGTGGGCGAAAACTGTGTTATTTGAAAATGGGTTCCAGAGTGGAGAAATCCTAGAACACCAGGGTCGCGAGCAAAAAGCAGCTTTTGGAAAACGATTACGTCGCAATGCTTGTTTGCGGAAGAGAAAGGACTTTACGCACATGCGCTCTTTATAGTATTGCGTTTCTGGTGGCTCTGGCTGTTTCCTGTTTACATCACCACATATCAGTGTGGCATATGTATTACATCATTTTCACTCAGCGCTCAGTTTTCGTCTGTACGCAAATATTTACTGATTCGACACGTGTGTGGATGCAATTTTTTTTCAACCCACTTTTTAAAAAAATCCAGGAGCGTTGTCGTGTGGACGTAGCCTGAAACTACACTGAAACTACCACACCTATTTGTTTACAGTTTTTGTTTGTTAGTTAGGCCTATTGAACTGCGTGTGGAGTCATATTAGCATAATCATTCAGGCCCATAATGGGTGCTTTCACACCTCTGGGTCTGACCTGGCTATCCCTTTTGTTTTCTTTGTTTTGATTTAGGTCTGAGGATATTATAACAGTGTGATACCAGTCAACCTTTTTGCTATGTGAACCATAAATTAATAAATAGTACAATTAAAGAGTTACCGGTTAGCTTTAGTGTCCATAATGTGTCATAGATAGGTTAATTATTCAACCAGCTACTAGCTCAAATGTTTTCAGCAGTAGCTCAGTTAGGCAGAGCGTTTGTCCACTGATCCAAAGATTGGCGGTTCAAATCCCGCTCTTGACACAAGAAACATCAGTGGTTGAGCGGTCAGATCCACTGATCCACAGGTTGGCGGTGTGATTCCAGCTCCCACAGATGAAAGCTCCCGTTGTGTCCTTGGGCAAGACACTTAACCCACTTCACCCTCAGTGTCTGCGTACATGTGTGTGAATGTGTCTGTGAATGGGTGAGTGGTTCCTTGTTGTAAAGCGCTTTGGGTGCCTTGAAGGTGGAAAAGCGCTCTATAAAGATGTGACCATTTTCAGAATTGTTTTCATTGGTTAAAGGGGAGTTTAGAAGCAAATCATAGAAGAGGATATTCAATAAATATTGTTCATTATGAATTCTTGTCACATAAGCAAAGATCTGATCCAGACAACAGCAGTCATACTCACACTGTGTGGACTAATCGATAAACTCATAGATTTTGTTGCCACAGTGTAGGAAATTTTATTATATGTATTGTTGTTTTAATTCTAGTTTAAATGCTCTTTCTAATATGGCATGCTCCCTTTTCTATTGCAAAATCTGAAAAAAAAGTCAAACTACAAAATATATAAATACTGTAGTTATTCTTGTCTACTTAGAAGTCTTACGAATATGAAAGTTATGATCTAAAAGGCGCTGTAGTATATGTCCTTGTAGTGCTGCAAATGACAGTATAATAATAATAATAATAATAATAATAATAATAATAATAATAATACATAAGGCAGGCATAATAATAATAAACTACTACTACTACTACTACTACATTTAACTTTTATGATGGAGTGCATGCCTCTCGCTTGTCTCCATAAAATAAAATTGTATTATTATTGTAAGCGGAGTTGCCTCGCCTCAGATCTGACCTGTAACATAGCCTGATGGCGTTACATGCTTGTCTTCATGGAGATAGATATGTTTAATGCCAAACTGTGGAACATTCTAGGCTGAGAAATAACATCTGCATGGACAAGTTCCATAAAGATCCTTGACCATAAAAGTTACACAGTGCAGCTTTAAGTGTAGAATTTCAAAACAGCCTCCGAGCCCACTGAGGAGTCTGTATACTGAGTTCTTCCGCCCTGTGCTCATTAATGTCAATGTGTACGGGGCGTATAGAGGCGGAGATCACTAAAGAAAATATCAGAGACGCCGTGGCTATAAACAGGTAGAGTCATGTGTGGGTCCTGCCCCCCTCGTCATGGTAACCCCACAAACCACAGCGCCCTCATGTCTCTCTATAGGACCTATACAGGACTTCCTCCACACCACATGGACTGTACAAGTTCACACATGCTACAAGACGCCATGAACACAGAAGAGGATAATTACTGTTACTTACAGGAGCTAATGTGTATTCCAACAACAATTTTTATTGCAATACTTCTGGCCCATGTTTTATTAATAGTACGACTGTTATTATGTATATTTTCATATAATTGTTTTTATTACAGTGTTTTATAGTAAAACTTATAGTATATTATAGTTTATGCTATTGTTCCAAGAAATTCCCTTTAAGGACATTAATCATGTATTGTCTGGCATTGTAAGTTTAAAATTACAGTTATATTATTGCTATTACTATTAGAGTAATGGCTATTAAAATGAGTCAGATATTACTGCATGTCTATAGTGTTTATGTATATTTTTTGAATATTTGTAGGGTTGCACAATATACACTCAACAAAAATATAAACGCAACACTTTTGTTTTTGCTCCCATTTTTCCTGAGATGGACCCAAAGATCCCAAAGTCACTCCAGATACACAACACTACCATTTCTCTCAAACATTGTTCACAAATCTGTCCAAATGTGTGACAGCGAGCACCTCTGCCCCGCCGAGACAATCCACCCCACCTCACAGGTGCGCCACATCAAGATGCCGATCCGACATCATGACCAGTGCACAGGTGTGCCCCAGACTGCCCACAATAAAAGGACACCCCGAAATGTGCATTTTTTTGCTTTATTGGGGGTCTGGGGACTCAGAACCAGTCAGTATCTGGTGTGACCACCATTTGCCTCATGCAGTGCAACACATCTTCTTCGCATAGTTGATCAGATTGTCAGTTGTGGCCTGTGGAATATTGGTCCACTCCTCTTCAAAGGCTGTTATGGACGAAGAACACAGGTGCATTTTATTGATGGCATTTTGAATGCACAGAGATACCGTGATGAGATCCTGAGGCCCATTGTTGTGCCATACATCCATGAACATCACCTCATGTTTCAGCAAGATAATGCACGGCCCCATGTTGCAAGGATCTGTATACTGTTCTTGGAAGCTGAAAATGTCCCAGTTCTTGCATGGCCAGCATACTCACCGGACATGTCGCCCATTGAGCATGTTTGGGATGTGCTTGACCGGCGTATACGACAGCGTGTACCAGCTCCCACTAATATCCAGCAACTTCACACAGCCATTGAAGAGGAGTGGACCAACATTCCACAGGCCACAATTGACAATCTGATAAACTCTATGTGAAGAAGATGTGTTGCACTGCATGAGGCAAATGGTGGTCACACCAGATACTGACTGGTTCTGAGTCCCCAGACCCCCAATAAAGAAAAAAAAATGCACATTTCGGGGTGGCCTTTTATTGTGGGCAGTCTGGGGTGCACCTGTGCACTGGTCATGATGTCGGATCGGCATCTTGATGTGGCGCACCTGTGAGGTGGGGTGGATTGTCTCGGCGGGGCAGAGGTGCTCGCTGTCACACATTTGGACAGATTTGTGAACAATGTTTGAGAGAAATGGTAGTGTTGTGTATCTGGAGTGAATTTTGGATCTTTGGGTCCATCTCAGGAAAAATGGGAGCAAAAACAAAAGTGTTGCGTTTATATTTTTGTTGAGTATATATCGCAATGTAATTAAAATTTCAATTTGAGTTGGCACTAGGAATGGGACGAGGCACAATTTCCACAAAACGAGATGAGATACAAGATCGAGTACACGAGAACGAGACAAGACAAGATTTTAACATAATTCCTAATATAGAAATTTCATGCTTCAATTTCCAGTTTTTGCCTCACATTTTTTATTTCTTTGATTTCACATTTCCATTCTAATACTTTTTGGAACGGCTGGTTAGCTCAACTGGTAAGTCACTGACTTTCCCCGGGGGGACCTGAGCCAGTGTGGGCCCTTGGGCAAGACCCTTCACGGTACTGCCCCCCGGGCGCCGAAAAAGATGGCTGCTCACTGCTCCTGGAAAAAAGGATGGATCAAATGCAGAAGTCAAATTTCTCCCGTGTGTCACTGTGTGTCATTGTGTGTGAGACCAAATAAAGGCTTAATCTGTATAACTCACCAGTACTTAACCGTTTTATGTCCAATACAAACGTAACCCAAAACAAAAACATATCTAACAAGATCATTTTTCTCATGCGTGCACGATCTTGTAGCACGAGATCTTGTACCATCTCTAGACCGGAACTAAACCAGAACTAGTTGTTACGAGAATAGCTAAGAACTTCAAAGAACAAAATATCCTGTCTTTATTGAAAAAATTTGTTAAAACTAAATTAGACTTCTACAAACATACAGTGGTACCTCACCTTACGAAATTAATTCGTTCCAGAAGTGGTTTCGTAACGTGAATTCTTCGTAAGTTGAGTAGCTATTTGAATGGAAAAGGCCTGATTCGTTCCAAGTTTCTTTTTTTATAGTGTAATTTTTTTTTTTTTATAGTGTAACATTGGTTCTGCATCCTGATTGGCTGAGAGACTAGACCAGGTCTAGACCAGAACTAAACCAGGTCTAGACCAGGTCTAAACCTGGACTGGACCTGGACTAAACCAGAACTGGACCAGGATTAAACTACCACATGCCGCTCTTTGCTGGTTTCGTGCAGCTGGTTTGTGGCTCGGGTTCCAGAGGACGCGGTCCGGGCGCCGCGGTTCTATGTCATACTCGCAGCCCCGGTGCCGGTCGTGCAGACCAGGACTAGGGATGCTCCTCGCGCGCGGTGCTCCTCGCACCGGCTGGCCGGTGCGTGCTCCTCGCCGCGCGGTGCCGTGCTCCTCGCCGCGCGGTGCCGTGCTCCTCTCCTCGCCGCGCGGTGCCGTGCTCCTCGCCGCGCGGTGCCATGCTCCTCGCCGCGCGGTGCGTTCATGTCTCCACGCTGCTTCCGGAGTCGTGTCTCCCCCCACGCTTCACTATTTAATACATTTTGTTGAAAATCTTGCGTGTTCGGTGCTAGAGCTAAGAGGCCGAGAAAGGTGCTCTTTGAGCGGGGATAACAGCGGGGCGTGCATCTGAGCGCACATTATTCGAATTTTTGAGATTTCGCGTTTCGTAACTTGAATTTTCTTTCGTATCTAGAGACCAAAATTTAACGTGAGGGCGTTTCGTAACTTGGATTTTTCGTATGTAGGGTCTTTCGTAAGGTGAGGTACCACTGTATTCTGAAATGTATGGGGGTCTATATGAATTCTGTATTAGTTCATCACTCCAAATTTCAGTCTTCTCTCAAACATTAATGCCACTGGAGTTGTTTACAATGTACTTTTTGAACAGAATCCTACTTTTTAAACACGAATCACAAATGATACTGCAATACTTGTCCCTAACTTGTCCCTTGTAGTTCTAGTATTTCTGCAGTACTACTTAAGTGCATGCATTTTCATCTAAACCCACCTCTACTTCAGCTGCAACTTATTTCTGAAAATCCACTTAGCGTCCCTCAACCCAAAAACCAATTGAAACAGAGGAAAATGGCTGGAGGCATGATAAATTATTCCGTTTTTAGTTTTTTTGCTGAGCAGAATTAATCCCGGGAGACAGTTCACCTTCAAAGAATCCGAAAAAAAAAAAAAAAGAAAAACTCCAGTGAGCTTTAACCCTGGAAGATATACACAAAACATAGAGTGATTCGTCAGAGCGGTAGTGCGCTGTACAGCTCTGTCATGTGACCTAAATGTAGGCCATCTGCAGCGGAGGAGGCAGACTGCTGTAAATTAATAGAGCAGGCGAGCAAGGGCAGCTAAAACAAGCACGCAGCGTTTACTGGACATACTCAAAACCTCAATGGGCCTTGAAAGAATAACAGTCAGCCTTTTAGTGCCTTTTGAGGGACACTTGTGCATAAGGACTTACGGTAGCGGGGTTAAGGTTTGACTGAGGTGAGAAAGGATTGCCTTACACTTTTTATTTGTTATTCGTGATGTGTACAACAATTTAATATGAGTTTTTCAAGATTATGCTTATGCGTTTTTATAACATACTTCAGAAAATAGCATAATATGGGGCCTTGAAGATTATTTTGAGATACAAACAATTGAACTTCACTAAATAAACAACTCAACTCTCTTACAATCACAGAGAAGCAACATGTTTTGACACAGACTTCAGTCGCATTATGTAACTTTCCTGTTGTTACTGCTTTACCCGGAATGTTCGCTTCTAACTTACACCTTATAGCAAAAGATACTGATAAGATAAGATAAGATAAGATATGCCTTTATTAGTCCCACAGTGGGGAAATTCCAGTGTTGCAATGCACAGATCAAGAACAGTAGGAAAATGTAGCATGCAATAAAACAAGATAATAAGTAATGGCTTAAAATAATTTAAAAATAGACCTAAAAATAGACTCCAGGGTACAGCTGAATATTGTAGTGTAGATAAAATACAATGAAAAACAATGTATTTAGAGTGAGAGAGGTCACCTCTCCACATATCTGACCTATAACTTGGCCTACTGACGTCACCTGCTTGTCTCCATAGAGACAGATACTAGGGCCTGACCAATATGCATTTTTTTGGAGCTGATATGATACTGATACAGCAGGCTTTGGAGGTGCCAATAGCCGATGTAACAGCTGATATATTAAGTGACGTTAAAATTTACTGTGAATCTTCAACTCATTATAAAACTTAGGTTTTACTCTATTAGATTTTAAGTTGGGTTTGTTTAGGTTACATTTACTGTTATTTTGTCTCTTTATGGTCTTATTTTAAGACAGTCGGCCTAATGGCATTTTTGCATGACATTCTATTCTGCAAATCAAAATCAAGTGGAAAAACGCCAGGGCGGCGTATGCCACTGCAAGAAAGAACAACGGGAGAGCGGGAGAACTTGCCCGCATTACGACAGCGTTCTTCACGGCACCAACAAGTCCCGTCTTCCACCATTTCTGGACTATGAACATAACGTAGAATCGAAACGCGTTGTTTGCTCTAAGCCCGATAAAGGAATAAGAGTATGCGGTAAATTTTGTTCTTTTCTGGAATTATTCAATGTTCCTGTTGTTACCAGCACCTGGAAGCTGTGCATGGAGTTTTGAACTTTTGAAATAACGCACAGGGTATTTTTACAAACATTTTGAGTTATCTATTGTGACCTCATAGTATCAGAAGAGAGTTTGTGTTTTTTTTTTAAACTGTGAGATACCTTAAATATTAAAAACGTAAATATTAAAATCAGTGTGGAAATTTACTTAAGTTGTTCACTCAGACAGGACAAAACAAAGAGTGGAAGAAACTACAGAATTTAAGATAAGCATTACAAAGACATACAAAATGAAAGTGTGGTTGTGTAATTTTCCCCAGACCTTACATAAATGAACGATAAACCCATAGCTACAAATTTAATGCCTTTATTTGTGGCACAAAAGATGCAAGCAACAAAAAACAAGGCAGAACATGATTAAAACAAGTGTGGTATAGGTCCCAATCCTCGTAGTTTTCGTTGTCCTCGATTGCTTATAATATCAAACACCGACGACACAGTTCGTGTCGTATTAGAAACCAAAAACGCTGTTTTTGTTCATACGAACAACCTAACTCTGCAGAATGCACACCACGTACGCCAATGCCGCTCCGTCAAACTCCTCGAAAAGCCATCGCAGTATACTGCCAGATAGCTGTGTTGTGTTGTGTTTTTAATGAGTAGCCATCACCCGGAAGTAGTTGGACTACAGCGCCACATAGCATTGTGGAGCAGACCAGGTCGCTGACCTGAATCTGATTGCGCAACATGCATGTGCACTCGGATTGGACGACAGACCACCCGCCGAGTAACGGGAGAAATCCAAACCAATCCTAATCCAATCCTACCATGTGCACGCAGTCAGTGTGTGGTAGATTACAGCAGCTAAGCGCTAACCATTGAGAAAGAACAAAAAGTAGCTCCAAAACCGACACATTTGCAAGACTCACCGCTCACACAGGCACCTCTGAGATCACAAGTCTTCACTAATAAGTGTCCTTTTAATCCTGACTCAAAATGATCCTGCATAAAAATAATATAATCCAGCATGCTGACAGCAGCTCTGTGTGTCCTCGGTTTATGGGTCTCTTCTCCTCACTCACACTCAGATAAAAACAATAGTTTTGTTGCTGGCCTAAACTGCGCTGAAGTTCACTTTTCCTCATAGTCAGTATCGTGGATCAGACTAGCATTTAAAGCCAGCGCCTCAGTGTTGCGCACTTGGATCTTTGGGTGCACACTGGTGTAAACAAGAGCATGTGGCACATGACGTGAGTCTGGGGGTGCATTCAGGGGCAGTACGGTGTCACAGACACAGACATATTACTCCTCTGATAAATACTGATGCCACACCACATATTGGGACCTTTATCTGTCTGTAAATTGGATTCAATTGACTCAATATAGTGTCCACACTTCATAGCGAGGTATAACATGCCCACATGGACTATTGGCCCATATGGGCAAGATTTAGGCTGATAGCCGATATGTCTCCAAGTGCCCATATCAGTTGATAAAATGAACCAACCGATACGGGCACTTGGAGACACCGATATCAGTCAGGCCCTAATAGATACATTTAACGCCAAAGAAAAGACATCCTCAAATTTGGTCATTTTTCCCATTATGAGATACAACCAGTGCCTTATCTGTGGGCTACGCTTCATCCTTCTCTGCTTTTCTTCTTTGTTGACACATTAATTCACCTATCTTTGGTAATATATTTCTTTCACAGATTCTACACAGGACTTTACCTCTAGGCTTGGACCCAGTTCTTTCAGCTCATTCAAGATTAAAGGGCAATGGTCTTGATTAGAAAGCATGTGTTTCTATTCTGAGTCGGCCCGGTTACAGCCAAGACACTATCTGGACTTGTTCAGCGTGGCGTTTACTTTTCATAGCAAAACTACTACAAGTCATGTCTACATGTCTGGCAAATGCAGCAAACCCAATAAAAACCTGAGGTGGAGTTGTAGTAGCAAGGCTTGGCAAACTATCAGCCCTTGAAACAGGTCCAACCAAATTTGCTAGAGCGTGACAGATTATGAAATACATTGCAACAAACTTTTTTCTACTACTCATTGAAGTTTTCTTTCCAGGCATCGGACAGGTTTTGCAGTATCCTGGCTTAGTCCAACATGTAAAATGACACCAACCAATAGTCTTTATTTACAACAGTGGTTAACAAAATAGGCTATAAACTTGCTCCAATGGGATTTTAAACCAGGCCAGTGACATCCTCCCTTCATATTCATTTGATACTGTAATAAAACGATGACCTATATACTCCACATGTGAAAGAGCCTCGGCCACGCTTGGGTCGATGCCAAAAATGTAATTGTAGGTTTATAAGTATCTCTTAGCTCCGAGTTATTCATTACCTGGACAGATAAAACGCTAAGGCATGGAAAATTTCCAGGTTAAACCTATATGAAAGATAAGCATTAGCCGCTATAGGTACATACCATTTGTTTATAATTTTCTAGGTCTGAAGTGTACAGTGAACATATAGTATTGTGCAAAGGGTCAGTGAGGTGAGACATGTTGTTAAAGCTGAAGTACTCAATGTTTTTTCTCAAAAATTAGT
This sequence comes from Paratrypauchen microcephalus, assembly GCA_036785185.1. Lineage (NCBI taxonomy): Eukaryota > Metazoa > Chordata > Actinopteri > Gobiiformes > Gobiidae > Paratrypauchen > Paratrypauchen microcephalus. Next base: position 1,170,140 of record JAVJIX010000056.1, read on the forward strand.
ACTTTCAGAAAGATTATTTTGAAATCAACCACTAAACACTGTCTTCACTTGAGCTTTAAGTCATGTTACATTGTTGTTACCTCATCAAAAACAAACCTGGAGTTGTGTTTTGTTTCATTCACACTTGTTTGAATAATGCTTTATGATTAGCCTGTCTACAGCTCCAAAGCTCAAAATGTACTCTTCTATCTTGTGATGTCATAAAGTGGTAGTTTTCAAGTTAACAGCTACCTTTGACCTTTTGTTTAGTAGAGACTGGCAGTTCCAGGTCTGAAATCATGCAAATGATTCTAGTGAAAGCATATGGAGTTGAGATTACGAGGACTATTTTCTGTTTGAGAGAAAAATCCAGCATAAACTCAGCGTAAATTTGCAGGATGTGCGTGTTCAACATGTGTGTGTGAAACAAAACACAACTCCACATATGATTTTGATGAGAGATTAACATTATAACACAGATCAGACAATAGAATAGGTATTTGATCTTTTGCAAACGTGTACAAAAGAGCCGTGTGAGTCACTATATGAAGCTTTGGGGTGAGTGCTGATTGGCTGTGGCAGACTGGTCGACCCTGCTTCACTGCTTTCTGAAAAAGCTGCTCTAAAGCTGCATTCATGCTATATAGCAATGAGCCAAAGGGTTTGTGAGAGCTATGGGAACTACTTAGATCGATTTAAATAGCCACTTCCTCCTTCCACAGTTAGTTGAAAAGCAGGTACCACAGTTTTAAAGATGCACTGTGTAACTTTACTGGTGGAGGGTCTTCTCTCCACAGATCTGACCTGTAACTTCTGGCGTCTCTGGCATCACTTGCTTGTCTCCATGGAGATTGAGAAGTTCAATACCATACCGTGGGAAAATCCAGGCAAAGCAATAACATTTCCATAGAAACAAACAATTGACAGATCCTCCACCATAAAAGTTTCTAAATGTAAAACTTTATTTATTTTATGTGTACATGATTATTATGTACAGCTCTGGGAAAAAAATAAGAGACCACTGCAAAGTTTTTCTGATTTTACTACTTATAAGTATGTGTTTGGGCAAAAGGAACATTTTTGTTTGAGTCTATAAACTACTGACAACATTTCCCTCAAATTCCAAATAAAAATATTATGGTTTAGGGTAATAATAATAATAATAATAATAATAATAATAATAATAATAATAATACATTTTATTTATTAGGCGCCTTTCTGAACACTCAAGGTCGCCTAACAACAAGTACAATATACATTATAGGCAGTTAAAATACAAACAGTTGAAAACAAACAGTATTTATTTGCAGAAAATAACAAATGGTCAAAATAACAAAAAAGATACATGTTTTTAGACCTCAAACAATGCAAAGAAACAAGATCAAATTCATTTTAAAACAACATAATACTAATGTTTACACTTAAGAAGAGTTCAGAAATCAGTATTTGGTGCAATAACCCGTATTTTTAATCACATCTTTCATACGTCTTGGCATGCTCTCCACGAGTCTTTCACATTGTTCTTGGGTGACTTAATTCCACTCCTGGTGCAAGAACTGAAGTAACTCAGCTTTGTGTTTGTGTTGGAATTCAACAGATGCTGGAATGGAATGGCTGTAATACATGTAAAGATGCTGATTTCAGAAAAAAATGCCTTTTTTTCCAGAGCTGTATATGCTTACTATGTATGTTTATGTAGTTTTTATACATAGGTTCTGTGCCTGTATAACACAGATATGTAACCCTAAAGCACTCCTGGTCTGGACACTAAATCTAAATCATTGCAAGATAGGACAAATGCCTTGGTTAAGATCTACTATTTGTTTAATTTCTCTTTTTTCTCTTCCATTTTGTCTGGATTTTTGCGTGTTACACCTCCCTACATCTACCTAAAATCATGGCAAATAATATCTTCATCCCTTCATTTTGAATCTTGGAGCATAATTACACACATTATTCACAAGGGAACATGTTGATAATGATTTTATACCCTACAGGCAAACACACAGAAGCTGCTACTGCCAGTTAAATCCCCTTTATGAAAAAAGGTTAAAAATGTTAGTGTTAGCATGTACTGCCAAAGGTCATATCTGAGCAAGTGCCTGTTACTCAAATTAAGATTTAATTTTGATTTGAGTAGATTTCACAAGTAAAATTATCGACCTATTTTTCTTAATTCAAAAGAATATACTGTTCAGTTTTTTTTTATTTTAAAGGTGCACTGAGCAACATTTCTGGTGCAGGGTCTGTCAAATGCTTTTCTCCATGGAGATCTAATTGCTTTGTCTGAAATGTTTCACAGTGTGGCATGAAACTTATCCACCTTCCATTCATTCATTTATGGGTTTTTTTTTGCTCAAAGAACATGCACATCGACAGTAAGCGGGCCATCCTCTGCACAGATCTGGCTAGTAAATTCGTCTAGTGGCATTTCCTACTTATTTCCGTGGAGATAGTTTAATACGATACTGTGAAACATGGAGACAAAAATACAAACAGTCCCTACACCCAATAAATGAACCCAGTGCTCCTTGAAGTACAAAGAGTTGTATTTTAAAGAGTGTATTTTCCTATTTCAAGTACAAAATGACCATTAGTAGATATTTTCCTTATCATGTGAAAGTTATTTAAATCAGTATCAAAAACGTGTTCTTAATTCAAGTCCTCATAACTTAAATTTTTGTTTTTGTAGTGCGGAGCCAGTATCTTGTTTTACATATCTGCAAACATGCTCGTGAATTAATTCCGTCTCCGTTGCAAGACACAAACTGAAAGCCCAGTCTCCTTGCCAGTAAAAAACGAGATCTATTCCTCCGCGTAAAGTGCTTTGGCAAAAATAAGCCTCCCCTGAAGCCGAGATAGTGCCAGAGTATTCCCGTTGATGAAAAGCCAGTTGTGAGGAGCCCCAGTGGTCCCCGGGCCGAGCCAAGCGCTGCCTCTGGTGGTAATCAGAAGGAAGAGCAGCCTGCGCGTTGTAAAACCACCTCAGCGCGGTCACAGCCAATAAAAGCATTTAACAAGGGATTATTGTCCCTGGTGATTTGGAGAGCACTAGACCTAAGGAGGGCTGTCAAAATATCTATAGCTAATTACTGAATGATGATAAAACTGGTGTGATACAGCGGAAAATTGAATCTTGAGCTATAGCACAAGTTCTTGTCATTATTCTGTGTTAAAAAATAATTTTTACTGCCATTGTGGTATGAAAATCTATGTATCGAATGTAGCCTTTTCTGTGGTACTAAAATTGAGTTGGAAGTTTTTGAAAGAGGACTTAAAGAGGGCGTATTATGCAAAATAATTTCTTTTTTTTTTGCTTTCTACCATGTTACAGCATTGTTCCATGATTTGAGATGTGTCCTGCACATTTCAGTAATTTAGTGATCTATGCCACCTAAATAGGTTAGGAATGTGTTAGGAATTAATATCGCATAGAATTGTATATAGATGGGATTGTACATCTTATTTGATACTGTATTTTATATTTGATTACTACTTTCTACACTTATAACTATTTTTATTTGTATAATTATGTCTCATCTGACACTGGTTTATTGCTCTTTGGTTACTTTTCCATTTGTTTTTGTTTTTTTTTACCCTCTATTGTATATTATATATTATATATGATGAGTGAGTTACTGTACCCAAAACAATTCCCCTTGTGGATCAATAAAGTTTGTCTAAGTCTAAGTCTAGAAGTTGTCAAAATTTGATACCTAATTAATAACCGATGCTAAAACTACATACATATTAATACTAAGGAAAAATGACATAAATAGGACACATTTGGATCTTTCCTTCATGGTTTTAGATTGATCTTGATCTATATAATAAGTATTATAACAGCACATGGTAATAATACTTTATTGATCCCGAAGGAAATTTATTATTAAATAACCTACTTTGATTCAAGCATTTTCCTTGGTATTGAAATTGTGTTGGAAATTATTGTACCATGAAACGAGACTCACTTAAGAAAGGTATGGAAAGAAAACATGATGACATCTGACAGGTGAATAAAACAAACTGTATTTGTTTAATATACAGGGTGTCCTTATAATGAGTTAAGGGATTCTCCATCTCTTCTGGGGTGTTACTAGTCTACAGTGAACGGTATCTATCAAACCAGATGGTACAATGGTAAAATGCAATGCAGCAGGTGGTGCGCATTGGGGTGTTCTAGCAGTGAAAAAAAAATAAATTAGGATTAATATTAATAGCAATGTAATTTGTTGTATTTGAATTCTTGTTTATAACGCAAGATAAAAAGGGCTCATATTACTCTATTTTCTGATCAATTTTATCCTGTTATTGCCTAACACACCTGGAGTTATGTTTTGCTTCATTCACACATCTTAAACGCACAAATCCTGCATATTTAGGCTCTTCTCTCCAACAGAAAACACTCTGTCCCACTTTCTGATGTCATGTGGAAATGCAAGAAGTGCTCCACTGTGTTTCTAAACTCCATACGCCTTCACTAAAATCACTTGGATAATTTCACCTCTGGAATTACCAGTCTCTATTGAACTAAAGGTGAAATGTAGCTGTTGATTTGAAAACTACCACTACATGACATCATAAGGTGGAACAGAGCATTTTGAGCTTTGGAGATGTAGACAGACTAAAAGGATCACTCAAAGCACAACACTGGGTATGTTTTTGAGGAGGGAACAATATTATAACACGGCTTAAAGCTCACAAGAGTCAATTTTGTGCCATATAGGGACCTTTGATGCTACCAATAAAATTAGAATAAAAAGACCCCCTATGTCCACACCTAACGTGGGGGGGGGGGGGCTGTGTGTGTGTTTGTGTGTGTGTGTGTGTCTGTGTGGCAGGGGAGGCTTGTATCTTCTTGACACATGACCTCGCTAGCGTGCCGTGTGTCTATAGCACAGTGCACACAGATAATCTCTTGTCATGTTAGCACAACAGCATGCTTATCAGGAGGGCCACTTCACAGGCCCCCGGACCGAGAGCAACGGACAAAGACATCACGCCAAAAGGTTAGCCTCATTATTGTCACGGGCGAGGGTTCAATTCCCACTACAATCACAAGCCAGCGTGCCACATATTACAACAGGAAGACAACTCACATTTCCTTATTTCCTTTGGATCAGAGTTTGGATCAGAGAGGATGTTGGATGTTAAATTACTATTGTTGTTATTGTTAGTTTGTTCAATATGCTTACCTTTTCAGATTTAAGATACAACAACTGGTTTATATGAAGGATAGCTGGGTTGGACAGCTTTGAATAACTAGTGTCAATTTTAAGTTGTTTTTTTTTTGTATTTTTGTATTTGTTTATCTGTTTTTTCATTCCTTATTTGGTTTATTCATGTTTTTTTCTTAGTTTTCCTCATATAATTTGAACTATATTAATGCCATATTGGAATAGGCACAAAATACACATAGCTGTACAAGTGTTAATGAAATACCTACAGAAAAGGTATAAAAAAATATGTTTAAAACTGGCCAAAATAAATGTGATTACTTTGTGACTGTAAGCGCTACTATTTGAAATATATTGCATGTTAAAACTTTCTTCTGTAATTTGGCCAACATCTCCTCTATACATGTCATGAACTGTAATTTTCCTCACTTCTAATTATTAGTACAATTATGTAACCTACTTTTCCTTTTTTTTCTTTCTTTCCAGTAACTCTTCTAATCATATCTAACTTGTGAGCATGAACTCCTCCGGCCAGCCGTTCCACATATTTTGGTAAAGAGGTCATGACCCCTATAGGTTGCCCAAAACAGCGTCAGTCTCATTATATTTGATTCGTGGTGTGTGTAACATATAAAGGGGCCCACTGTACTCACAGAAATGGGACAAACTGAAATCAAGTCTCTACATTTCTTCTGCCCCCTTTTGATAAATGCGTCCTTTGTTTGGTGGTGACGTATCTGAATACACTAAGTCCGTAAACAAATGCCACAGAACTGCAGCTAGGCCTGTCACAATAACAAACTTTACAGTGTGATATAGGCTATAGCTGGAGAAAACATAAGCCTAAACAAAAATATTTAAACTAAATTATGCTACTGTAAAAACACATTTGTCTGACATATTAAACATGAATATAAAAAAGAATGTCATCTATTTTTATTATAAAAATGATATAATAGCTATTGCTTAATTTGGACAGCTTTTGGCATAGACTTATAGACTTCAGTCAAATGAAGCTCAAGAGGATAGTAGTTAAAGAGGCAAAATTGGAGCCGAGGTTCATATTAAGAATAGGAATTTATTTATACTTAGACAAACTTTATTGATCCACAAGGGAAATTGTTTTGGTTACAGTAGCTCACTCATCAAGTATAATATATAACAGAGGGGTAAAAAAAATAGATGGAATAGCAACCAAAGAGCAATAGACCAGTGTCAGATGAGACATAATTATACAAATAATGATAATAATGTATATGTACAAAGCAGAATTCAATAGAAAAGTAGTAATAAAGTATAAAATACAATATCAAATAAGATGTACAATCGCAGCTATATACTGTTGTAGGGATTTATGGACAAAATAGAAAAATAAAAACATGAGGATTGTGTAGAACAGGTTAATACAAACATTTTAAGACCAAAATGATGAGGTTTACTGCAGCAGTTACAGAGAGAATGGTGGCAATTTTTCAATGTAAAGTCATTTGGAGCCAGAGTCGAAGGAGCCAGAAGCGCCCCCATGCTCACTTCCTATTTGGAACACAGCGGCTAGTGGGTTACCTATGTCCATTTATATACAGTCTATGGGTTTTGGCCACTATTAACAGTACGGTTGCTAGGTAACAGCTGTGGAAGTACCTCTAAGTATGTCATATCTGTTGATGTTGAGTCATACAGCTCAAATCTTAATATAGCACAGAAAAATAACAAATATGTACCGCCAAAAATTATTGTATACCTGTATAGTTATTGTGACTAAATATATGAAGCCGCTGTGCCCAAACCCGTGATGATCAGATGATATTTTGTGGGTGGCGGCGTGCACTGAGAGAGTTGAGGAAAACAAGCCTACAATGACCCAGCCTATGCACAGACCCACAGTGACCCGGCCTATGTGAGTCTACGGCATAAAGGCAGTCTAATCTAATTAAAGCGGCACTATACGTGACAGGCACCAGTCAACTCAGGTCAGAAGAAAAGTTAATGTTAAAACAACAAACAAAAAAGACAGACGGGAGCGTAACAGAAAATAGTTCCGTTAATTTAAAATAATATAGCTTGGCTCATGTAAAATGTTGTCCAAACTAACTATAAACCAATGACTTACTAGCAAAAATATGAGCTGTTTCGATGGTGATGTTGTTGCTTTTCCAGGAATGTTTCACAGTATGGCATTAAATGTAGTCCTATCTAATGTGCATTTATTAAATTACTGACTAAAACAGTTACAAAGACAAGACAAGAAACTCAAAGTCAGTTTTTTCAAAGTACTTAAGAAAATACTATCTGAATTTGAAAAGTCGAAAATAAGTGTACTTTTAGATGTATTTTGTTGTTAATTTCACAACAAATCAGGCATTACTGCAATCCACCAAACTTGTTTTAATAACACCACGCTGCATGGGTATTAGCTGTTTGCTTTGGACTGCTATTTTTCTGTCTTTCAATAACACCACATGTTGAACAGCCAAGAATTTTTTAATTTGTACTTTGAACTTGACATATTTGGTTCAACGTATGGGCAAAAACATGCTATTCAAATGGAAGGAATCTACTGGAAAACCAAAAGGGGCTACCTCATCTGTAATTTATCTTCCTAAAGAATGGTTGCGAGCGAGGACAAAGTAGTGAGTGAACAGTGAATAAACACAGATAAGAAATAGGCCACTTGACATGGTATAGCCTACCCAGTATAACCTTTGACTTTCTGCAGACAGTTATGACATTATTATACAGCACAAGACACTGGCCAGGACATCAGCTGCAAACCCCGATGTTATATAAGTGTGTGTCTGTGCATTCAGCATTACTTCACCATAGGGAAAAGGAGGGGCAGATAGAGTGGAGGGGGCGGAGGAAGAGAGAGAGAGACTGAGGGAGGGGGGGTTCATAGGAGGCAAAGGAAGAATGGAGAGAGACAGAACCAGGGTCGCAAAAAGAGGGGCCCATAGGGGTGCACTCTGCTGGGACAGACTGTGTAAGGTCACCTCTGCTCCCTCCCCTAAAGGAGCCCCACGCTGAACACATGCAACACCAGCGAGCGCGCAGCCCAGCCAACAGATCACATGGGGCTATAGGCTAACCAGCATTGAGATTCAGCTACATCACTGCTGTTTCATACTAGACACACAGGATTTCTTGGGGTTTTATGGCACTTTTCCTATGTATAGTGTGATCTGTATATCTGTTTGTTTGTTTTTTACGTGAAGCTCTACGGTCAGCTGATGTTGCTTTAAATGTGCTATATGAAAATACACCACTAGGCTAGTCAGTAAGTGGGATTCAAGATTCAAGATTGTTTATTTGTCATATGCAGGATCAACAATGCAATGAAATGCTTAGGCTCAGAAGAACAGGTTGACTCGCTAAGATAGTTGTAGTATTCTCACAGGATGCAATAAAAATACAAAGGAAAAAGTAAACAATATAATAAAAAACTATGTAGTAAAATATAATAAAATACAAAGGTACAGGTAGAATTAAATAAGGTGTAAGTAGAGATTGCAAGGTTGGTCACAATTTGAATGGCCGAATGGTGCAATTTTTGAAGTAACCCAATTTCCTCCACAAACAAAAATATTCTGTCTTTTTCTCCATAAAAACTGCTAACCCTGCAGTTTAGAGCTGTACAAACATGTCCTGAAATTCATGTTATTCTTGTACAAGTATGTCAGTCCCTAAGCCTATTTCAGTGTTTTTGTCAGTTCTCCTAGACGGGTAAAAAATGTGAACTTTAAACAGAATCATATTATCAAAAACTAAAACTACATTCTAAGAAAATAAATATTTCTCAAAATTAATTTTCTTGCTCAAAACATTCTCAGCCGTTTCTGTTTCTTTCTGTGCTGGCTGGGTAAAGGATGCAAAGTGTACCCAAGTCTTAAACGTGCAGGTTTCAAAATAGACCAGCACACAATTCGATGCATTTAGTTATAGCTAGATAGTGCATTTGGCTAATAATCAACTTGGAGGAGAGAACATTGAGATTTAAAGTGGTAGCTAATCATTAATGGATAATGGGTATCCAGTGCCAGGTTAGCTGATATGACTTACATGTAGCCGGTCCTGTCTGATACTATGGACTTCCAACTCGGGTCCTACATAAAACGTGTTGTATCACAGTAACAACACGCACTACTCACATTAAAGGGCCCATATTAGGCTATTTTCAGATCGATGTTGTGAAAACATACCTGAAGTTGTGTTTTTTGTTTCCACATTGTGACTGTATGTGGGGTAAAAATGTGGAAAGCTCTGGATTTATAGTAAAAGCTCTGCCAAAATATTCACAAATTTAAGTTCTTGTATAAAAACATGGTCTGGTCTGAATACAGAGAGAGAAAGTTTGAATGAATTGTCAAATAGCACTTTTCTATATCAGTTTTGTGCTTTGGTATCTGCTGTTGTCTTACCATTGTTGGTTTTATGTATGTGTGTTATTGTAGTTGTGTTACCACTGCTGGTATGTTTACTTGTTGTGGACTTTAAATGTTCCTTATGTGTAATTTATTGTCCCTGATCAAAACTGTTTGTTTTTTTTGTACAAGAATGGAATTTGCCTTTTTGTTTTTGTGTTTTTCAACTGAACTGACAATAATTTAAGTTATGTTTTGGAAGAGAGGGGTGGGATTCAATAAGTTTTCTTCTTCCCACTCCTTTTCGAGCAAAAAAAAGTGAATGTATTTGACTGCATATTGGTTACATGTATTTATTTCCTTGTGTTTACCTGCTCGAAATGATGTCATGCAGTAATACAGGAAGCTCTCCATACATACACCTCCATACAATTAAAATTTGGATCATTTCAGCCTCAGAATTGTCAGTCTCTACTAAAGGTCGCTTGAAAATACCACTTCATGACATCACGAGGTAGAACAGAGCATTTTGAGCTTGGGAGATGCAGACAGAGTAATAATAAAGGACTAATCAAACATGTGTGAATGAAACAAAACACAACTCCAGGTACGTTTTTGAAGCGGTAACAACATTCTAACATGGCTTAAAGCTAACAAGAGGCAATTTTATGCAATATGGAAATACAACCTTTAAGACCAAAGCCAATTCCTTTTTCCATCTCACTCCCAAGGTATAATCATATCCTATACTATGATAATAAATGCAACAAAGCTGCTACTAAGCTATTATTCCGTTATAGGATTTTTGCAGTGCAGTTGCAATCATTAGATCATATCTCAAGATAGCATCAGAAATTCAATACCAAATAAACATCTGGCTCTAGAAATAGTCAATGAAATACTATTGACCCATTACTTCATAACAGGAAATATGTGTTTAACTGTACTTTCAAAACAACTTTTGCACAACTGTTTTTATTAGCACCATAAGGTAAAATCTGCCAGATAAACACTTCCATGCCTTGCAAACATTGCGCCAAATTGCTCTTGGAACTGCCATTCGCTATCAGCACGCTGCAAGACGCAAACTGTGAAATGAAAGTGACTGGGCATCAGGACCCCGCGAGCCTTTGAGCTGAGAGCGATTCTAGTGAGTGATTTAATTATTGCACTAAAGGAAAGAGGCAACATAGACAGCTGCTGGTTCAAGTCTGTGTTACTGTAATATGCTGTAATCTGGAGTCATCTCGCCCTGCTTTGTCCTCTGTGGAATTTTCACTTGGAAGAAGAATATATTATTGCCAGCCTCTCTTGCCAGGGTATACGAGCAGCTTTCAGTCAATTGCTTTTTATTTTTTTCCTTTTACTACACTACAATCCTGCTGAGGCGACTGCTTAACTAATGCTGCCTTTGACTTGTGGCCAGGACTACACTTACAATCCAGTACATTAAACAGACACCTTAAAACGCCAGTGAAATAGTAGCTTTCTTTCAGGCTGTCATTTCTACCTGTCCATGCGTAATGGACAAAACAAATGGACCTAAAGGGGAATATCTAAGCTCCACTTGGAATTTCCCACGTTGCAGCTAAGGAAAGGATGCATGCAAGAGTTGGACAGATATCATTGTCACTCAACGAGATGCATTGTGCCACAGAGGGGCTGATATAAACGGAGGGGTAATTACACTATAGCCATTGTAATCCGCGCAATGATTCACAATGCAAGTCACATAGCGAGCCGTGCATGTTCCCCGGGCGTGTGCAAGCAACAATGCACATATAATTCCAACAATATTCCAACAAGACTATGATGAATAAAAGTTTCAAGCCAATGCACTTTAAATGAACCGCGTTGTGGGGTAAATTATAGCCACACCGGCGCGTACTGAGCGTCCCTCCAGCCTGCACATTACGAGTCTATTGCTTCTGCTGATAACTATCGATCCGTGTGTTTTATCCTGTGTGTCTGTATGATCGGCGTGCACGTTGAGCATGCCTTATTGGAGTACCCAGGGCGCGCGCCACGGTGCAGCAGGCGTAAATCCAAGTTCGGGGCCTGGACGCAGGACCAAGCACAATCACATTAGCCCCCAAAAAAGCACGGCTAGCGACTCTTATTATTGCTGTGTAATTGACAGTGATCACCGAGCAGCGGGATGCGTCAACAATAGTGGCGAAACGGGTAAAGATTGGAAAGGCAGCCTCCTCCCCCCCGTGCCTGTGCGCCGAGTGGGTACGCCGTACGCCTTGCTCGTGAATCTCCTTGATCTGATCTGTCAAACCAGCAAGCACACAAGCTACAACAGAAAGGCTAGCACCACAACCACAGCCAAAAAAAAAAACTAATGCATGCGCGCTGGCCCGTCAAAATAAACCCAATCACTCACCGTAGGTTTAGCGGTGCGGCCCCCGGGTCTGTGCGTATTTTGGAATATCACAGCGGAGATACGAGGCGGCAAGCGGGGGAGAAAGTTAGCTCGACTCTCCCTCCCCTCCTCTCTTCTCTTCTCTTCTCTTCTCGGGCTTGTGCACAAGTGTAGCTGGCTATAGGTCCACACCAGGCAAGCAGGCAAGCAAGGCAAGCCCGATCCCCTCCTACAGTACTGTATACCGCCAAGGAAACCGCTGCGCCTCGTACCGTCAAACAACCCACGCGTCCAAACGTGCCAGCCCGCAGTCCTACGCGTCCGAGAAACCCGTTAAAAGATAGAGTTTGTCCCCCTTTTTCCTGTCTTCAGTAGCATTTGGATGTGCTGCAACGACAGGGGGAACCAGGCAAAAAAAAAAACTACTACACGATCGCTCCTCCCTCCGCATATGTACAGTAAAGGCAGAGGGAAGCTCGTATTAAAAACTATACCGCTCTCTACAGGACCACCTCTGCAAAGCACGCGCGGATGCTTCGGTCAGGCACATGTTTGGCGCGCTCCTCTTCTCGCCTTTGCTTATTTATTGACTCCATGGCCGCTCGGGATCACGCCGTTTCCTCCACGCCTCCCTCCTTTTGTCAATGACATTGGAGCAGACAGCCTCGGATTTGGATAGCAGCGCCGTGCGTACAGTAGTAGTAGTAGTAGTAGTAGTAGTAGTAGTAGTAGTAGCAGTAGTAGTGTTTGCTATAGGGGAAGGTGCCAGTGCCTGCAGTGCATTTATGACTGGGCCAGATTACAAATATTTGGAGCGATGGGAGGAATAGGCGATGCACAGTGGATTTCTTTCTTTTCTTTTTTTTCTTTCTTTTTTTTCTTCTTTTAGTAATGGATTATGCAAACGTGGACATGAAGAGATAATCTGGCATGCATACAGATAAATATATTTTTTTCTGTTTTTTTATGGATATAATATAATGAATAAATAATAGAAGAAATTCAATTTGTCAACTGGACAAAGTTTGTTGGGTCGAAAACGTTTCGCCGCTCATCCGAGAGGCTTCGTCAGTTCTGGTTCTAGTGCTGGTTAGACACTGCTTATATCTCGCTGCAGGGAGGAGCTAGAACCAGAACTGACAAAGCCTCTCGGATGACCGGCGAAACGTTTTCGACAAAACAAACTTTGTCCAGTTGACAAATTCAATTCATTCAATATTTTGTATTGTTATCACAAATGTTGATGTCTTTTTATACTTTATGAATGAAATAAACAAAAAAATAAATAATTGAATTTCTTCTTTTATCATGGATTCTACCTGGACGACTGAGGGACTCTTCACGCATAATGAATAAATACATACACATAAATAATAAATAAATAAATAAATAAATATATATATATATATATATATATATATATATATATATATATATATATATATGAGAATAAAATATATTTAATCTGGCATGCATACAAATATTTTTTTTTCTATTTTTTATGGAAATAATATAATGAATAAATACATACACATAAATAATAAAAAATATATATACAACATTTTTTTACAACTACACTAAGTATTGTTATGAATGAGAATAAAATATATTTAATCTGGCATGCATTCAAATATATTTTTTTCTATTTTTATGGAAATAAAATATGAATAAATACATACACATAAATAAAAAATATATACAATTATTTTTTACAACTACACTAAGTATTGTTATGAATAAGAATAAAATATATTTAATCTGGCATGCATACAAATATATATTTTTTTTCAAATTGTTATGGAAATAATATAATGAATAAATACATACACATAAATAATAATTATATAAATATATATAATAATATATAAATAATTATTATTTATGTGTATGTATTTATTTTTAAAAACATATTTTTTACAACTACACTAAGTATTGTTATAAATTAGAATCAAATATATTTATTTTTTCCAGTAAAGGTTGTGGTGGGTCAGACATAAGTGGGTCGTATGTGAACAAAGGACAATGGAGCTTAGAGCCATTACAAAAAGCATATTTTTTTATTTTTACTTCTACATATATATTTATAATTATGCCTTATTTGACACCATTCTCTTGTTATTTATTATTATCACCATTTATATTTTTGCTTTGTTAATGAAATACAATGTGATGGGTGAGCTACTGTTATATGTTTGACACTGTAAGCATAAATAACATGTTTAAGTTATCATAAGACTAAACCCTATATGCATATAATATTTATAGTCCAAAAGATAATAATTTGTAGTAATGTATTTTCCACAATAGTAAAAACTGTAAATGAATCTGAACTTGCAGAGGCCAAATGACTACAGTCTAATTTAAAACCTCTCATTTATTAAGAGAAAAAATGCCCCAGATTTCAGCTACACCTGTACAAGTCAATAGAGTCACATCCTGGTACTTCATAGAGGACTTTCACTTCGCTTTAGCCTGATATAGTTTAAAGTGAACGTGTCTTTCTTTCAGTCAGGGTCATTGCTCTTCCCCCCCAGCCCCACACACAACGCTCAGCAGCTTCCTAACCCGATCTTACCTTTGACCTATTTGTTTGCCCAGCTAATACTCGGGACAAGTCAGCACACTGTGGCTGCTGTCTGACATTTAACACGCCTTTGAGCTTCCTCTGCAAATGTTTATCTTCATTTATCTTACAAGAACAAGACTAATTGTTGCTTGAGTTATGTCTTTTTTGATGTATTGCAAAACAAGAGCAAAGTGTGTGTACAATAGAGTAAACTTTGACTTGGGCAGAGCAATTTTGGAATATTTATTTGTGAATAAATTTATGATTTTTTAAAAATGGTAGAATTATGTTCAATGTGCATACATAATATAAGGTACATTCAGGAGACTTAAAGGGCCCATGTTATGCTGTTCTTTGATCTATGTTATAATGTTTCCTCATCACAAACATATCTGGAGTTGTGTTTTGTTTTATTCACACATACTGAATTTAGGCTGTGTGCTTCTCTCAAACAGAAAATGCCACCTTTTTGTTCCGCCTTGTGCAAGAAGTTCCACTTTGTGCAAGACGTGTTCCACTGTGTTTTTAAACACTAGAATCATTTGGATGATTTCAGCCCGGGAATTGCCAATCTCTACTGAACTAAAGGTAAAAGGAGCTGTTAACTTCAAAACTACCCCTTCATGACACCACAAGATGGAACAGAGCATTTTAAGCTTTGGAGATGTAGACAGACTAGTAATAAAGGGTAACCCAAACATGTGTGAATGAAACAAAACAACAACAAGTTTGTTTCTGAGGAGGTGACAACATTCTAACATGGCTTAAAAACTGAGATTTGCATAATATCCTCCTGCGACCTGAAGAAAAAAAGGGTATCTAAATGATTATTGTTATTATTAAAATTTTCTATTTGGAGGTAAATAAACACCTTAGCATTTACATTTTGTTAATTTTTTTTTTTTTTTCATAATGTCATAACATGTCCTCTGTAATGAACTGCAATAGTGTTACATGTGAAGTTAACAACCTAACTAAAACATTTTTTCGTAGGTTCTACAGTTATTTTTTATGTTTTATTTTTATTTTTTATGTATTATTTATTCATTTACTTATTTATTTATTATTATTATTATTATTATTATTATTATTATTATTATTATTATTATTATTATTATTATTATTATTATTATTATTATTATTATTATTATTAATTTATGTTATTATTATTTTATTTTTTTTATCATAGTGCAGCCACAAACTAGAGTCTATCTCAAAACTTAAAAGATGTCCACTATAAAGGACACAAATGAATGGGCGGGTCTCAGGAGGATATAGTACCTGTAACATTTGAAAGCAGAACTGCTATAAATAAACATTTCAGAACATGTTTGAAGAGATCAAAACTACAGTGTTGCCCAGTTTTAAACAGAATAACACAGGATATATTGTTGTGTTTGTATAATATTATATCATTGTGATTTGATAATTGCAACTATTGAATTTGAGTTTTCGATTTGCTGCTCAGTCGTATCGCTCTACTTTTGCTGTTAAAAATAGAAACCAATTTAAATGTCACTGTAATGAACCTAAACTTGTGACAACAGGTTGAACTTGATTTGAATGGGCTTGAATGTTCTGGAATGAAGAACTGGTTACATGTATAAATACAAATGACACTGACAGGACTAATCTTTATAAGAAATGAAAAAGTAATAATGAATAGTGCCATCAGCTTGCCTCATGGAAATTGCTGTGCCTGGAATGTTCCACAGTATGGTTTCAATTTGTTCAAGTACAGGTTGCATGATAAACAACACATTCTTGAATGAGCTCGCAATCTTCTTGTATATGACAAATACAGTGGAACATTTCAGGCAATACAGTAATAAAGAGACAAGCAGGTGGCGGACCCTTCATTAAAAGTTACATAATACAACTTTAAAGGGCCAGTATTACTCTTTTTCCAAGTCTGTGTTATAATGTAGAATCATTTGGATGATTTCAGTCCTGGAATTTCCAATCTCTATCAAACAAAAGGTAAAACACAGCTCATAACCTGAAATCTACCAATACATGACATCACAAGGTGGAAAAGAGCATTTTGTGTTTTGGAGTTGTAGACAGACTAATAATAAATTAAACAAACATGTGTGAATGAAACAAAACACAAGTCTTGGTATGTTTTTGAGGAGATGGCAATAGCACAAGAGTCCATTTTGTGTAATATAGGACCTTTTGATTCAATTTTCAATTCATCTTTATTCCAGACTCATGGTCCATTTCTTAAAACAGAAGGACAGTGACAATACAAAACAATAATAATAATTTATGTTTTTAAAAGACAGCCATACCAGTGTCTCCACATATTGGACTAACATCGTATTGCGCACATTTGAGTCTCAAATGTGTGAGTGCCATTATTATTCCATTGTCTGATTTGTTCAGTCTGCAGATAAAACTGTACATTAATAACCTCCTGAGACCCGGCCCATTCATTTGTGTCCTTTATAGTGGACATTGAGTTAACCGGTCTGTCTTTTAAGTGTTTTGAGATAGACTCTAGTTTGTGGCTGCACTATGATTAAAAATAAATAAATAAATAAATAAATAAATAAATATAATAATAAATAAGTAAATAAAAAGTAAATCAAATAAAAAGTAAAAAAGTTAATTTTAAAAAAGTTATAAATAAATAAATAAATAAATAAAATGAAGTAAAAAATAAAAAAGTAAATAAAATAATAAATAAATAAATAAATACAAATTAGAAATTAAAAGGGAGTCTAAAATGTTCTTGAGGCGACTGTGGAAGCTTGTCAGAAACGTTGGTCATCAAAAAAAAAAAAGTTTTTGTTAGGTTGTTCATTTCACGTGGATTTAACACTATTACAGTCCATGACAGAGGACATGTTGCAACATAAATAAAATAAAAATAAAATTAACAAAATGAAAATGCTAAGGTGTTCATTTACCTCCAAATAGAAAAAAAAACAACAAAAAAAAAAAAACACTTTTTCTTCAAGTCCCAGGAGGTTAAAGTTTTTAGTGCCGCTTGCAGAGTGTTCACTGGTGCAGTAACAAACATCTCAGTCGCACTCTTCCATCGTGGCCTCCTCAAAAGCACCCACAAAGCGTCACTGTAGGCCACCTGCAGTCTTTGCAAACTGGCTTTTTTGCAGTTAATCCAGAGGGGAACTGTGTACAGTGGTGAACAATACGATTTAAACAATAACAACTTTACATCAAGAGCCAAACTTACCCATAAGAGGATTTGCCTGAGAGTAGAGCGTCCTACATTTAAATATAAAATGAAAAAATACACAATTCATGGTGAAAATTCAAATGAAGTTGAATCAATCTCCCATCTACTCTGAAGAACAATAAATTAATATCAAACAGAACTGACTCAGAAACCATCAAAGCCGTTCCTGTTTGAAGAGCGGCGGAAACTCAAAGTACTATTTACAGTCTTTCTCAAAATTACCATAATTGCCTCCAATGGGTGACACTTTGACAATAATGGATACTGAATCTTGACATCAACATTGCCAAGTATTCTCCCTGCATGTAAAAAAGGAAGATTTATTTGTATTTACGTCATCTCTTCACCGATGAATCCTACGCTGGAGTATTACAGGTGTGGCTGAGATTTCAAAGACTTCTCCAGGAAATACGGGTGGATGACGGATCTGTAGAAGCGCGAAAGAGAAATTTTGCCCGTCTAATTTCGCTTACAAATATGCAGGAGGGGGCAGATCACCAACTGTGTGAGTGGCACTTTTGGAGACGGGCGCAGCATGTGTGACATTTAACATTGGATAGCTTTCAATGGCGGAGAACGTCAGAGAAGAGGGGGAGGACGCAATGGAGTTTATTGAAAATGCCAGTGTCGGTTAGATAAAAGGGCTGGGTTGAATGTTACTTCAAGAGGATGTACAATTGGTTTTAAACTATGTCAAAATGCTGATGTCATTAAGTCACGCTGTTGTACATGATCGGAAACGAGCTGTGGATAGACTGGAAATGCGTGCTTCATGTTTTTCAATAGATTGTCATGTGGCTGTTCTGTTTTTACAAGATGCTGTTGTCAGAAGTTCCACAGGGTTTAGATTTTTATGCCAGACGCCCTTCCATATGCATACTGTGATGAGTTGGCATTGGTGATCTGGGTGTGTTATTACCTGATCAGCCAGAATCACACACTTTGATAAAACTTTAGAAATATGAGTGGATCTTTGTAAAGCTCCAGAGAGTGTGATTGACCGGCAGATTAACCCATCAGAGAGAGGCATGCTCAGTTCATGTCAAAAACATGGCGGTTTATAGAAAAAACGGGAATAAACAACATAAAGGATTGAGAAAGAGCACAGATTTTTACTGAATCAACAATCGAAGCACCAAATTCTTGTTTATGTATAAAGTAAAATATTTTGTTCTGAATGTGTGTAGAATCCCTCAGTCGTCCAGGTAGAATCCATGGCAAAAGGAGAAATTCAGTTTGTCAACTGGACAAAAGTTTATTTGGTCAAATAGCTTTTACAGCTCATCCAAGCTGCTTCTTCAGTTCTGGTTAGAGTGCTGGTGAACACAGCTTATAACTGCCTGAAGGGAGGAGCCAAACTACAGTGAAATTATTATGAAGCTATCACACCTATTTGTTTTCGGTTTCTGTTAGTTAGTTAAGCCTATTCAGTATACAGTGAGAGTGGAGTGTCGGGGGTCTTGTTAGCATAAACATTCAGGGCCATATTGGGTGTTTTCACACCTCTGGACCTGACCTGGCTGCCCTATTGTTTTCTTTGTTTGTTTTGATTTAGGTTTGAGGATAGAGTTACAGTATAGATGGGAGACAAATGATGTCTGAAACCTCAATTTCTGTTCAAGGAAGGGTTCTCTTTCTTGACAAAAATAACCTCTTTAACTCTCAAACCAAACTTTTTTTCAAAATGTTATGAGAATTTTCAAGACGTCTTCTGCATCTGAGAGATACATGCTACAAATAAGCTGTTCTTGGATTTTCATGCTCTATTGTCTGGTTCCAGTCCCTTGTAGATTTGAAGAGAATGTTGATAAGAATGGCAAGGTGTATATTTGTACTGGTTTGAGCCCAGTCTTAAAGGTCCCATGACATGGTACTTCTTGATGCTTTTATATGGCTCCTTAATGGTTCCCTAAAACTGTAAATGAATCCTTCTTCAAAATCAACACTCACTGGGGGGGGGGGGGGGGGGGGGGTTCCCCCGCTGGAAGCGCAGCTCTGCACCTCTGTCTGCTCGCTTCCGTGTTTAACACAGGAAGACAGATGGGAGACTTTGCAATGAAAAAAGCATATTTACACAGAAAATAAAATTAAACCACTGGTATTTCAGAGGTCCAGAGGGTCGGGTAAGGGACTTGCGAGCCTAGAAACACTCGGACGTGCCTCCAGGCAAATAAAAAAACGCATTTCGCATTGTAGCGCATTCACAGTCCAAACTCTATGGGCGGGATATACAGGGACGCTGAGCGGAGACAGAGGGAGGGGCTGGAGCTGCATTTGCCGATCTGACGTCAAAAAGGTGCCTTGTCCGAACTCGCCCGTTTCAACACTGGTTTTGTGTAACGCAGAAAAGGACCGCAAATGCTCAGTTTAGACATTTCGCAACTTTTAGCCATGGGGGGGGGGGGGCTAAACAGGGTAGGGGAGCTCACATTAACGTTCAAAAACCTCAGAAAGTGAAAATTTCATGCCATGGGACCTTTAATATTGACTTGGTTTAGTTATGTTTTAGTCTTGGTCTAGTCCAGGTCTACTTCTGGGTTTAGCCCCAGTTTAGTTCCAAATGTAATGTGGTGTGGTGGTAAGTGTGAACACATTTCTTGCATGGATACGAAAACTAAAACCATGTACCGGGTCCAAAAGGAAATAGAAGTATTTTAGAAGCTACAAGTAAAATTTCTATATGCAGTACACACTACTTCAAACCTTGACTTTAATTGTGTGACCATGTTAATAATACTATAACACTATAATAGTATAATAAGATGGTATATTACATCTACTTTTTAAAAATAGTATATTTATTATTAATGCAGAATTGTAGTAAGTAAATCCATGTAACAATAATTTTGATAAACAGACAAAAAATTTAAACTCTCTCTACACACTGCAGTCTAATATGTCACTTATATTATATACATACAATTACACAAAAATCAGTCACTCAAGTCCAATCTTACCAAAATGTTCAAGAAAGGTGTTCATATATTATTACACCTACTTTTAATAAGAAATCTAAATGTACCATATGCATTTTTTACATTACAATATGCATATAGCAGCTAATACTGTGCATACAACCGTTTATCTAACTTGACTTTGTCTTGCTCATTGACACAAAGACACCCCGTAATAATGATCCTCCTTTTAACTATTTGTAACTGGTTGATGAGGTTTAAAAACACATTAAACCTTCCATTAGTACCCATAGTAATTCCTTTAATGCGACTAGCTAATTAATAATGATTCGTTTACAAGATACTTCCTTCCTTTTAGACGAACTCTGTTTTAAAATACTTTGATTTGAAGAATCTATCCTTCACGTCCATGTCATGTAGCTATTACCAAGAGTGACCAATTACCAGCTCCCCCACCGCTCCACAGATAAGATGATGACAGTACATTAGGACAGTTGGAGGAGAGACGACCTTTCACAGCAGGAGTCCAGTTCAAACACATTAAGAAAAAGTTTGATCAACGGATGTTTATATTGTAACATCACTTCAATGAGCTCATGTGTACGGGAAATGACTTTAAGACTTTAAAGAGAGGGTGGGATAAGTGAAAACATTATATATGAAGGAAGTGTGGTTTTGGCAGATCTACTGAATGTTGTAATGTGCATTCTAACTAGCATGGAGTCCCTATAGCACACGTTTAGTCTCAGGATAATCTTGCTTCAGTCCTGTTCTAGTCCTGGTTTAATCCTGGTGAAGTCCAGTTAATAAAAGTGTAAGGTTTTATGTCACATGTCTTTCCTGTTGCAAGTGTCAACACCAAACACCAGATCAAAAGAGAGCATGTTGTCTTGTGGGGACCAAATACATAGAAATTTTCTGATATAGACTTTGTTCAGTCCTTTTCTAGTCCTGGTTTGGTCTAAGTCTAGGTTTAGCTTCAGTGTGATGTTTTATGTCAGATGTTTTTCCTGTTGCAAGTGTCAACACCAAACACTAGATCAAAGAAGAGCATGTTGGCTTATAGTGACCAAATACATAGAGGTTTGCAAATAACCTACTACTACTACTATTACTCTAAAGTACCATTTGGATAATGAGTTTGACTGTAACCTAACAACAAAGGAGTCAAGGCTACACAAGAAGATTGTGTAGGAAGGGCATCTGAAATAAAATCTATCTCTAATTAGTCTGCTAATTCCAGGATTGGCAGAGAGATTTTTTCTGTGAAGCCTCAAAAACTGAATGAGCCAAAAGAAGAGGAAATTTACCAGACTTTAAACAGAGTGCAAAACAAAGGTCCTATACACTCTTGTGAGCTTTATGTCGAGTTATAATGTTGCTACCTCATCAAAAACGTGTTTGTTTGAGTAACAGTTTATTATTAGTTTGTCTACATCTCCAAAGCTCAAAATGCTCTGTTCCACCTTGTGATTTCATGAGGTGGTATTTTTCAAGTTAACAGCTCCTTTTACCTTTAGTTCAGTAGAAATTGGATGATTTCAGCCCTGGAAACAGCCAAACAATTCTAGTGAAGGTGTGTTTAGTTTAAAAACACAGTGGAGCACTTCCTGTATTACCACCTGGCATCAAATCTTTGTGAGTGTTTTCGGTTTGAGAGAAGAACTCAGCTTAAATATGCAGGATTTGTGTGTTAAACATGTGTAAATGAAACAAAACACATCTCCAGTTTGTGATGAGGAAACAACTTTATAACATAGATCAGATATGGTCCCTTTAAACAATCATTTACAATCCTGTGATAATAAATTACAAAGAAAACATCCCTGGCTTCAGAATACACATGCAACTTGGCTGATGTGAGTCTGCCATGTGTGAGTGTGCCGGGATACATGGAGTAAGATTAATGGCCTGTTTGGACTGAGCTGAAATCTGGATGAGTGGTTCGGATGGACAGATGGATAATGGACAGTGCGATTACAGGAAGTCCATAGATCTCTTCCTCACCACAGACCGGAACACCCTCAGCATCTGTGACATGATCCCATATGGACCTTCATTTTCGGACTTTGCATTCCTTATCGGACCTACAGTATAAGGAAAGAGAAGGTGTATGAGTAGTTGTTAGATACTGCATCATTACATCTACAGCTCTGGAAAAAAATAAGAGCACTGCATTTTTTTCTGAAATCAGCATCTCTACATGTATTACAGCCATTCCATTCCAGCGTCTGTTGAATTCCAACACAAACACAAAGCTGAGCTACTACATTTCTTCCACCAGGAGTGGAATAAAGTCACCCAAGAACAATCTGAAAGACTTGTGGAGAGCATGCCAAGACGCATGAAAGCTGTGATTAAAAATAAGGGTTATTGCACCAAATATTGATTTCTGAACTCTTCTTAAAGATCCCATGACATGGTACTTCTTGATGCTTTTATATGGCGCCTTAATGGTTCCCTAATACTGTAAATGAACCCTTCTTCAAAATCAAGACTCAGTGCATGAGAAAGACCCATGAACACAGTCATAAATATCTCTCTGGAACTCTTTATTATGGGCGCTACTGCTTGAATGCAAATGAGGAGGACAGAGACAGGCCAGTGCAGCGGGTGGGTTGTGGCCAAACTCTCCGCTCTTTCCTCTTTAGGGGTGCGATGTGCGCTGGCCCCACTTCCGCGTTTTTGCACAGAGGAAGAGATGAGACGATTTCCATTGAAAAATAAACACATTTCCACAGAAAATAAAATGAAACCACTGCTGTTTCAGAGGTTCGGAGGCTCGGACATCCGAGCCTGGAAACATTCTCACGTGCCTCCAGGCAAATAAAAAAACGCATCTTGCATTGCGTAGCTCGTTCGCGGTCCAAACTCTCTGGGTGTGAGTTACAGAGAGTGTGGAACTGCATTTGCATTTTTCCTGGAGTGTGACGTCAGAAACCAACCTTGTTCAGAATCTCCCGTTTGGGCTGTCTTTGTTTAGGGGCGCTCACATTAAAGGAGAATTAACGTTTTTTACAATCTGAGCCTTATTTCGGTAATAAAACAAGTTGTTTTACTCACCCATAGCACTTTGGTGTCATATGGAGCACTTCCAGAGATGTTTTGGATTAGCGATATCCGTAGCTATAATATATGCCCCGAGCGGTCTCCATATTGCGCAAACTTTAGCACTTTTCAAATCATAGAAGCTCAATGTCTTAGTCTACACTTTCGTTTGTGTCAAAAGTGGCCTGTAATCCGAGAATTATCCATAGTTTACAGCTTTGCGTTTCATGTTTGGATCCCGGGAGCTGAGAGCGAAATAAACTGTGACTCCGCACATGCACACTGGCGTCCTCATCTACTCGAAACTATGGATAAATCTCGGATTACAGGCCACTTTTGACTCAAACTAAAGCGTAGACTAAGACATCGAGCTTCTATAATTTGAAAAGTGCTAAAGTTTGTGTTATTTGGAGACCGCTCGGGGCATATATTACATGCTTCGGGCATATATTATAGCTACGGCTATCGCTAATCTAAAACATCTCTGGAAGTGCTCCATATGACACCACAGTGCTATGGGTGAGTAAAACAACTTGTTTTATTACCGAAATAAGGCTCAGATTGTAAAAAACGTTAATTCTCCTTTAACGTTCAAAAACCTCAGAAAGTGAAAATTTCATGCCATGGGACCTTTAAGTGTAAACATTAGTATTATGTTGTTTTAAAATGAATTTGATCTAATTTCTTTGCATTGTTTGAGGTCTGAAAACATGTATCTTTTTTGTTATTTTGACCATTTGTCATTTTCTGCAAATAAATCCTCTAAACGATTTGCCTGGAAGAATCCATGACTCATCGCTGTACCAGCGAGTGAGTCTGGTAACGTTTGATCCACAGAATGCGCTGCGGTTGCGCGTAGACAGACAGCTAAGTGAACCAATCAGAGATTGCGCCATCTTGATTCAAAACTGAGGCGGAACTTCCGCTGCCTAAGAGTGACTTTGCGGGCAAAGGCGGGGGCACTGACGTCACCATCTTTGAACGAATCAGAATCGCGGAGTCGGTTTGGAACCGGAGGAGCGAGAGTGGATGGAGAGTGTCCAAATGGTATCGCGGTGTATAGGAAATACAGAGAGATATCATTTGGCTGGCCAGGTAACTAAACGATAATATTTTATTTGGAATTTGGGGGAAATGTTGTCAGTAGTTTATAGACTCAAACAAAAATGTTCCTTTTGCCCAAATCTGAAAAAAATATAATTTTGTAGTGGTCTCTTAATTTTTTTCAGAGCTCTATATCCGCTATGTTGCTTCCAATTGAATTCAGAAGGTTAATAGACAAAGCGTTGCCTTTCCCTCGCTGTACAAATCGCTTCACAGTCATCCAGTGTTTGTTTTGGGTTGGCATTAGCAAATTATAGGCAGAGATTCGCACCCCGCTGGTCTCGTATGGAGGACGCTGCATGTGAAAAATAATTACACTTTTATTCAAGATTAAAGACAATTTGTGGAACTTTTCTGGTGGAGGGTATGCCAGCTGCTTGCCATTATGGACTGGAGATGTTAAAGGGCATATACTGAGCTATGTTATTTCCTCATCAAAAACATTTGTGGAGTTGTGTTTTGTGTCATGCACATATGTTTAACACACAAATCCTGTTCTTCTCTCAAACAGAAAACATTCTGTTCCACCTTATGTTGTCTTGTAGTAATACAGGAAGTGCTCCATTGTGTTTTTACCCTCCACACACCTTCACTAGAATCATTTAGATAATTTCATCCCTGGAATTACCCATTTCTGCTAAACAAAAGATAAAAGGGAGCTATTAACTTGAACTACTGCTTCATGACATTACAAGGTTAATAATAAAGGATTACTTAAAGGGACAGTGTGTAAGATTTTTACCCGTTAATTACTGAAATTGAAGATACCCATTCAAAAATACATTGTTTTCCAAGCCTTTTCACTTCCATCATGAAATCAAAGTATTCTTTTTGGACTAGTCACATAAAAGGGGGATCTTCCCCATGCAGAGGCAGCCATTTTGAATATGAGAGCCGCAGAAGGACATTTGGGCTCCGCCTTCGCCTTCGGCAAGGCTCGTGGTTTTGGGTAAACAACACAAGCATGCTGCCGGATCAGACTCGTAATGGATCTAACACGTGTTTTGGACTAAATTGTTTTACTGGATTTTATTCGCTGGATCCTTACGGACAAATTGAGAGCAAGTCTATGGTAAAATACTGAGTTTGACCTGTGCAAAGCATTCGAAGGTAAGCTAACCTCGTTTTGTGCTTTTCCGTATAAAAGCCCCATGTGCTCGGGGATTGATTGTTGTGCCGGGAAATGAATTGCATAGTCAAAAAGAGGAGACTGTAAGGTTTCATTTGATGTGTAGAGTGTCATGGTACATGATCGGGAATGTGTGTTTTCATGAGAGAAAAAAAAAAAAAAACGGGACCGCGTTTTATTAATACAGTAGCGGCGCGGCTCGTGCTCGGGTCCCTCGAGGTCTGCCGTAGCTAAAACAGAAAGTGCAATAGCACCATCCACCTATGCGTCACAAATCGTACACACTGGGGCTTTAAACGTGTGAATGAAATAAAATACAACTCCAGATATGTCATTTGCTAACATTTGCTAAGAATGCTCCATAGTGCAGCATTAAACCTATCTATTCTCCATGGATATAAGCAGATGGCACTACCAGGTCAAGTTACAGGTCTGTGGAAAAGCGAGTCCGTTCACAGTAAGAATGTATGTTCATTAAGGTATTTTTGAGCAATAAAAATGCCAGTAATGACAAAAATGCAGAACTATTCAATGCCATACAGTGGAACATCCAGGCAACGCAATAACATCTCTAGAAAAAAGTGTACCTTTTTTATTTTTTATTTTTAAAGACAATTAAGTGCATGTTGCAAATTGCAGGCCTATTAGCTTCTCTTATTAGCCTCTAGCCACTCCAACTCATTCCCATAACTGTACTGGTCCTACACAGTGAAGTAAAAAAGAAAAATCTCCCAAAAAGAAGCCGTCTAATTGGTTAGAGCTACTTGCCAATCACAGAGCTCCTTAATAGTTTGCTTTTATGTTTTTGAAGGATCTGTGGACGATATTATTTTCTCTGGACTGAAATCCACAATACTTGTAACAGTCACCATAAGACAGCCAGTTTTACTAATGTATGTTCGGTCCGTCCCTTAAGTGAAGCCTCCTCAGATTCCACACGGGTGGTTTGGTGCCGGCTGGATTTCACTGTACATTGTCCCTCTGCTGCAATACATTAAATCAGGCCGAAGCAGTGGAGCGAAGCAGTGAGGCAGAGTTCAGCAGTTCACATCAGAGTCCGAGCTTTGTCCACTCCAAATCGCACGGGTCCAAAGAAAGAAGAGGGTTAAGGACACAAGAATCATAGGAAGACTGGGAGTTTAGACTAGGAATTTTGCTCTTAAAATTAAGTATCAAATCGCAAAAGCTGCAGTTATTTAGATAATAATGTCCTGTCTTTTAAAGAGAAATGTTGTTATACCTGGAGTTTAGACCTTTGCAAGCATGTTCAGAAATAGATGGGATCCCTATATTAATTTATCAGTTATTTCTTGTATAGATGATGTTTATGCTCCTGGAGTTGTTTACAATGTTAAGAGAAAAGAAATGCTGCCCTAGCTAAAATGTATTCATTTCATGGACTTGAAACAAAATCTACTTTATATAGCATATTTTATAAACAAAACATTAAAAAAAAAAAGATACAGAACGTAATTAAGTACAGTAGCTATATCTGGTAGCCGTCAATAATAAATACAGTAAGGGCAATCCAGTCAATACAGTGATTCAAACTTTTATTATATATTAAAGGTGGTCTCAATAATTGTACTATTGTTACTATTATCATTATTATGATAACAGGAGAAGTTCAATTTGTCAACTGGACCAAGTTTGTTTGGTTGAAAACGTTTCGCCGCTCATCCGAGAGGCTTCGTCAGCTCTAATAAGAATACTGGTAAGACACTTGCTTATATCTTGCTGTAGGGATGAGCTACCTAGCTAACTACTTTCCGGAACTATCTCATTGGTTTCGGTCTTTTGTTTCTCTGGCGTCTAGCTTAACGATCCCTATTCATCCCTACACGCCTGTTTTTTCACACCTCTGGCCCTGACCTGGCTAACCCTATTGTTTCCCTGTTTGTTTGATCTAGGCTTAATAATGGAATTGTAGATGGGATGCAAATTATATCTTACGCCACCATTTCTGTTCAGAGAAGGATTCTCTTTTTTGACAAAAATAGCCTCTTTAACTCCCCTCTCAAACCAATTCTTTTCCCTGGCTAAGATCTGAACCTCACTGTCCTCAAAAGAATGTCCCGTGGCTTCTAGGTGAAGATATACGGCAGAAGACGGTCCACTCTGGCACGCCCGTCTGTGTTGGTACATCCTCTTGTGAAGTGGCTGCTTGGTTTCTCCAATATAGCGCTCACTGCAGTCTTCACTACACTGAATGGAGTAGACCACATTGCTTTGTTTGTGGCTCGGTGTTTTGTCCTTTGGGTGGACCAGTTTTTGTCTTAAAGTGTTTGTGGGTTTGAAATAAACTGGGATTTCATATTGTCTGAAAATCCTCTGTAGTTTTTCCGACACGCCGGCCAGGTACGGAATCGCTACCCCTTTCCTCCTGGGTTCGGATTCTCTATTATCTTGTTTCTTGCCCTTGTCTCTCTTGGTTTTGTTAACAGCCCATTTGGGATAACCACAAACAGAGAGGGCTTCCTGCACATGTTGTTCTTCTTTTTCCTTACCCTCTGTGCTTGTAGGAACCACTTGGGCCCTGTGTTGTAATGTCCGAATAACACCCAGTTTGTGCTGCAGTGGGTGGTGTGAATCAAAAAGCAGGTATTGGTCTGTGTGTGTGGGCTTCCTGAAGACTTCTACTTGGAGTCCCCGGTCTCCTCCTATCGTTACTGCACAATCTAAGAACGCCAATGTGTTATCCTTGGCATCTTCACGGGTGAATTTGATATTAGGATCTACAGAATTGATATGTGCAGTAAAAGGTTCCAAATCTTGAATTTTGATTTTTGTAAAATTATCATCAACATAGCGAAACCAGTGTGTGGGAGGAGTGCCTGGATATGAGGCTAAGGCACTCTGTTCAAATTGTTCCATGTATAAATTAGCCATGATAGGGGAGACCGGTGAGCCCATCGCACAGCCATGAATTTGCCTGTAGAAGTTCCCTCTGAACTGGAAATAGGTGGTATTTAAACAAATTTCCAGCAGTTGGCAGATTTGGTCAGGAGAAAGTTTGGTTCTCTCTTCTAGCTTGGAATCCTGTAGTAAACTCCTTCTCGCTGCTTCGACCGCTACAGCTGTGGGGATACAAGTGAAAAGAGAGGTTACATCAAAGGAAACCATTGTCTCATCCTGACCAAACTGGAGAGACTTAACTTTGTTCACAAATTCAGCAGTGTTCTCAATGTGATGCTCCGTGTTACCCACCAATGGAGCCAAGATGGTTTTTAGGTGTTTGGCCAAATTATATGTGATAGAGTCAACACTACACACAATGGGTCTGAGTGGTACTCCTTGTTTGTGAATCTTCGGGAGGCCATAGATGCACGGGATAGCATCACCAGGGTACAGTCTGTAATACAGTTGTAGATCAATGACTTCTTCTTTCCTCAACTTCTGTAAGAAATCAATGATCTTCTTTTTGTACCCATTGGTGGGGTCCCGTTTCAGTACTTCGTATGTTGTCGTGTCACTGAGTAGGCTGTTCACCTTAGCCTCATAATCAGCTGCGTCCAAGATCACCGTGCATCTCCCTTTGTCTGCAGGCAGGATTTGGATGCTCTGGTCCCTCTCTAGACTGACTGGGTCAGTTGAGGCAGCACAACAAAACCAAAGAGCGACACATTAGGAAGTTTGCACAACTCCAGAATCAACATAGAAATAACCCCAAGGATCGGAGTGACAGTAGGAAGGAGGACAGACCTAGCCAATCGGTGCACAAAGAACGCTGGGTGAAAAATCTTTCCAACCGGGTACTCACTCAGACAGAGAAAGAAGTCCTTTGCAAAGGACTGAATTTCTCTGTGACTCCTAATCACATCCCCACGGTGGATTACATCACGGCAGCTGAAACCGCCATTAGGAACAACAAGCTCACAGAGACAGAAGCTGGAGACCTTAGACTGAAATTAACAGCTGCACTGAGCAATGCTAAACTTCCACCCTCTAACGTAACACCAGAGGAGAGGAAGGCCATCATTGCTCTAGAGAGGGACCAGAGCATCCAAATCCTGCCTGCAGACAAAGGGAGATGCACGGTGATCTTGGACGCAGCTGATTATGAGGCTAAGGTGAACAGCCTACTCAGTGACACGACAACATACGAAGTACTGAAACGGGACCCCACCAATGGGTACAAAAAAAAAGAAGATCATTGATTTCTTACAGAAGTTGAGGAAAGAAGAAGTCATTGATCTACAACTGTATTACAGACTGTACCCTGGTGATGCTATCCCGTGCATCTATGGCCTCCCGAAGATTCACAAACAAGGAGTACCACTCAGACCCATTGTGTGTAGTGTTGACTCTATCACATATAATTTGGCCAAACACCTAAAAACCATCTTGGCTCCATTGGTGGGTAACACGGAGCATCACATTGAGAACACTGCTGAATTTGTGAACAAAGTTAAGTCTCTCCAGTTTGGTCAGGATGAGACAATGGTTTCCTTTGATGTAACCTCTCTTTTCACTTGTATCCCCACAGCTGTAGCGGTCGAAGCAGCGAGAAGGAGTTTACTACAGGATTCCAAGCTAGAAGAGAGAACCAAACTTTCTCCTGACCAAATCTGCCAACTGCTGGAAATTTGTTTAAATACCACCTATTTCCAGTTCAGAGGGAACTTCTACAGGCAAATTCATGGCTGTGCGATGGGCTCACCGGTCTCCCCTATCATGGCTAATTTATACATGGAACAATTTGAACAGAGTGCCTTAGCCTCATATCCAGGCACTCCTCCCACACACTGGTTTCGTTATGTTGATGATAATTTTACAAAAATCAAAATTCAAGATTTGGAACCTTTTACTGCACATATCAATTCTGTAGATCCTAATATCAAATTCACCCGTGAAGATGCCAAGGATAACACATTGGCGTTCTTAGATTGTGCAGTAACGATAGGAGGAGACCGGGGACTCCAAGTAGAAGTCTTCAGGAAGCCCACACACACAGACCAATACCTGCTTTTTGATTCACACCACCCACTGCAGCACAAACTGGGTGTTATTCGGACATTACAACACAGGGCCCAAGTGGTTCCTACAAGCACAGAGGGTAAGGAAAAAGAAGAACAACATGTGCAGGAAGCCCTCTCTGTTTGTGGTTATCCCAAATGGGCTGTTAACAAAACCAAGAGAGACAAGGGCAAGAAACAAGATAATAGAGAATCCGAACCCAGGAGGAAAGGGGTAGCGATTCCGTACCTGGCCGGCGTGTCGGAAAAACTACAGAGGATTTTCAGACAATATGAAATCCCAGTTTATTTCAAACCCACAAACACTTTAAGACAAAAACTGGTCCACCCAAAGGACAAAACACCGAGCCACAAACAAAGCAATGTGGTCTACTCCATTCAGTGTAGTGAAGACTGCAGTGAGCGCTATATTGGAGAAACCAAGCAGCCACTTCACAAGAGGATGTACCAACACAGACGGGCGTGCCAGAGTGGACCGTCTTCTGCCGTATATCTTCACCTAGAAGCCACGGGACATTCTTTTGAGGACAGTGAGGTTCAGATCTTAGCCAGGGAAAAGAATTGGTTTGAGAGGGGAGTTAAAGAGGCTATTTTTGTCAAAAAAGAGAATCCTTCTCTGAACAGAAATGGTGGCGTAAGATATAATTTGCATCCCATCTACAATTCCATTATTAAGCCTAGATCAAACAAACAGGGAAACAATAGGGTTAGCCAGGTCAGGGCCAGAGGTGTGAAAAAACAGGCGTGTAGGGATGAATAGGGATCGTTAAGCTAGACGCCAGAGAAACAAAAGACCGAAACCAATGAGATAGTTCCGGAAAGTAGTTAGCTAGGTAGCTCATCCCTACAGCAAGATATAAGCAAGTGTCTTACCAGTATTCTTATTAGAGCTGACGAAGCCTCTCGGATGAGCGGCGAAACGTTTTCAACCAAACAAACTTGGTCCAGTTGACAAATTGAACTTCTCCTGTTATCATGGATTCTACCTGGACGACTGAGGGACTCTTCACGCATTATCATTATTACTATTTTCCATTATTATTATTATTACGTATTACTATTTGTATTATTTATTACTTACTTTATCCCCTCCCTGCCTGCATGCACTTTTTCCCTCTTGTCCAAATGTCCTGGAGCTACTGTGGTGAGTAAATTTCTCCTGTGTGAGATCAATAAAGGCTTATCTTATCTTATCTTATCTTGATAACGCATGATGGTAAATTGATTAGAAATGGTAGAACTTGAGGAGAAAATGTTTTTTTGTTTTTTTTTGTTTTCTTACAGAAAATGAAATGAATAAATAAGGCCATGTCGTGGCAAGCCACTGTTGTAAATCACCTTTGATTGTGTTATAAAATAAATATAATATATAATAATAAAATAATAAAATATAATAATAATAATAATAATAATAATAATAGTAATAATAATAATAATAATAATAATAATAATAATAATAATAATAATAATAATAATAATAATAATAATAATAATAATAATAATAATAATTCATTCATTCATCTTCTTCCGCTTTTCCATTTTCTGGGTCGCGGGGACAGCAGTCCAAGCAGATCTGCTTCCCAGAACACAATGCACTAGCCCCCATGAATCCTCCCGCAGGTAGTGGGTCCACAGGAGGCCGGCTCACGTCACAACAGGCCTTGATGTATCTTCTGCCATGGGGGCTAACAGTGTCCACAGACACTGGGGGCGAGGTGGGTTAAGTGTCTTGCCCAAGGACACAACAGCAGCGCTCATCTGTGGGAGCTGGGATCATAACCCGTCAAGAGCGGGATTCGAACCGCCAACCCGAGACAAACGCTCTACCAACTGAGCTACTGCCGCCCCTAATAATAATAATACATATTATTATTATTATTATTATTATTATTATTATTATTATTATTATTATTATTATTGCATGACAATAATTAGGCTAGTTACATGTGATATTTTTACAACACAGCAAAGAAATCTTTGAATAAAAATACATTTATTCCTTTGATATCAAGTAATAAATGAATTAATAAATTTGTAAAAATTTGTAAAACATAGCATGAAAATACATTTATTCCATGAGACTGAAAATGCTACAGCAAATGGCTTACTTCCTCTTAGACTGTTATTTGCATGTAGGTTTGACAAAGGATTTACTATGAATGACAATGACAAAGGATTTACTCCAGCTTGTACACTCATGTAGTTTGTGTCACTAACAAATGATGCTTATTTAAGAGCTTCTAGTTTTTGCCTAAATAAAACAAACTGGTCCTCGTAAAATTTCTACACTTTGAAATCAGCTGCTGCATTTCACATTTAAAATGAAACTCAAATTTACTGACGTAGCCTACATGTTGCATTGTGCTCTGACAGATGAAATAAAGTATGCAGCCCTTCCACTGAAACTAAGCAGCCGCCAAGCTAAACAAATCTGTCCCAGTTCTAAATCCTACCACCCCAGTAAACAAATTCAAAGAGGAAAAGGGAAAGTGGCACTGGCGGATCTGTTCAAAAGCAGGGTTAGTATGTTAACAAAAAACACCTGATGTTAACTATACCCTCTATAACATAATGTCTATGGACTTAACACTGATTTAAACTAGTAAATGAATTTTCTTTTACACTTTCCCTAGACACACCTTTGGGAATCACTGTTATTCTGTTTTCTATTGGCCAATTTGTAGTGAATTTCCAAACAGTGTGAATTCTTTTGTCCACAAACTAAACTAAGCTAAACTACCTTTGACATCAGAGGTGAGGGGCTAGGCTTTTAAAAGGGAAAGTGGCACTGCCGGATTTGTTCAAAAGCAGGGTCAGCATGTTGGCCAAAACCTCCTGATGCTATCTTGAATATGGAAGCTAATCCGATCCTCTATACACTTTTCTATAGGCCAATTTGTAGTGAATTTCCAATTAGCCCAAACGTGGGTCAGCGTGTATTCTTTTGTCCAAATGCAAACAAGTGAGAGTTAATCTAACAAATGGCTGTCAGTGTGTGATACCGGAGAGGGAACGCTCTGAATAATGGATCAGTCCATCTGTGCCTTTAATGGCAACGCCGGCCAGTGCGGAGCGTGATGAAGTTCTTTGTTGATTGAAGGTAACATGTAGCTCTTTGCTCCGTGTAGTTGCACTGTGTTAAAGGGGAGCTGGTAAAGCGGTATTAAGTGCTAGCTAAACTCACTTTGACTTCAGAGGTGAGGGGACTGTTTAAAAGTCGAAGGAGAGACGGGAGAACTTGGCTGGAGAGCGGACTAGAAGGAAACGGAGGGTTAGCTAACCAAAAAAGCTGTACAAGAAGAATGAATTTTCCAAGAGCGCTTTGGGAAATGAACCCCTTTTTGATAGGGCTTTAATATATTGATATAACAAAAAACGATTTCCTCCACAATTCATCTTGCTTTACATACGAAATGATAAAACCATCTGTATTCTCTTTAAAGAGTGATGCTGTTACGCAACACGGCCCTGCTGGAAGCTACAGAGACTCAAGTGCATTTGTGACTGAGGTTATTTTTGGGGAATAAATTAGGAATTGTCCTAATCATAGAAGCCATGTTACAAATATGAAGTGTTCATGGGGACATTTCCGACTCGCTATTTTGCTATTTTGTCTCTGTATCGGGGACATTTTATTAATTCATTAATTTAGTTTGCTAGTCTAGGATGTAAATAAATGTCCGTGTAATGCCTCATCCAGTAAAGCTCCATACTGATAGTGTTAGTAGTTTTTTTTTGCTAGGATGTAAATAGTAATAATTAAAATAGCTTTGTATGGTTCAGTAAAAGTGGTACTGTAGTAAAAGTATTATAATTTCCAATCCAATCCACTTTATTTATATAGCACATTTCATAAACTAAAAGCGTTTCCAAAGTGCTGCACAGAAACATCATTTAAAATAAACAAATAATCACAGAAACAAGTGTGCATACAAATAAATATACCATAAAATAATAAAAACAATATAGAATAAATAAAAAATAAAATAAAAAATACATAAATAAATAAAAATAAAAATGCTAAAAAATGAATAAATGAATACTCTAAGAACAATAAGATAATAAAAAAAAAAACCTAAAATACAATAAAAGACAACAGAGGATAATTTACACTATACATTCTAAATACAGGCAGATTTGAGGATGAAAATTCCAAAGTATGGTATTAAACCTCTATCTCCATGGAGACAAACAAGAGATGCCACCAAAAAAGTTACACAGTGCACCTTTAAAAGTGAAAAAAGAAAAAAAAATTGCATCGCACAGATTTTTTTTCACTTTTAAATTGCCGTTCCTTGCATTTGCACATCTACAAGAGCTTTGATGTGCGTTTTCTGTTTCATTTGATATCTTGAATGTTTTGAAAATACTGTGATCCAACCTTATATTTCTTGCTTTATTATTGTGGCTTTAATTCAAAGGAGTCTGCCTGATGTCAACCAAACATAAAACATGGAAAAATAGGTCTAACTGGTGACATTATTCAAAGTATGCACTAAACACATTTTATAGAGGGAACCGTTGTGTGCCTGGAAGTGTCGAGGAACTTTACAACCCCTGTTTACCATTTGAGCTACACCGCTTTGTCCTATATAATATTTATGAGTTAATTTACGTTTGTGGAGGTGAAGGGCTGATTTGTGCTGGTCTGATCTCATGTTGGAATTATTGTAGATTAAGACCACAATGAAATCCAGCAGTGCTCTTTTTCATTGCCATAGCACTCAGTTTAGAGTGAAAAAAATCTCTCTAAAAAATACGTATGTTTTATTTTAGTAGTACATTGAGCTGTGAGAATGTGTAAAAGGAAATATTTATTGTCAGTAGTTAGTTATTAATAATACATTTTGCTTTTTGCCCCAGTCTTTAACACCCGCCTCACCCGCAGAGAATCCAGCATTGTGGGTGACCCGAGCCACCTCTCACACAGCCTCTCCTGCCTCCTGCCCTCGGGGAGAAGGTACCGGAGTCTCTGGGCCCACTCCACCAGACTGTCAAACAGCTTCATCCACCAGACTGTCACGAAGCTGAACTCTCACCTTACCCGTCTCCCACTCCCCCCCTTCCATATTGGCATAACCTTTATTCCATAAAAGACATATCACTCTAGACACTTAAAAAAAAAACTGCTGCTAAGGACTACTGTTGCACTGTTGCACATTTACTACTGGAATTTTACTACTGTTGTACTGTTGTTTACCACTGTTGTTGTACTGGAATTACTAGTGTTGCACGTTTATTTTTATCTTTACTTTCAATGCACATTCTATTGCACATTACCATTTCACTGCTGCATCTTCCATTGCATATTTTTGATGCACACTGCACATTTTGGACATCTGTAAATAGGTATTTATTTATTCCTTTGCACTGCTTTTAGATTTTACATTTTGTCTTAGAAGTTTTTGTTTTGTCTTGTTTTTTTGTCTATATTGTATTTTGTACACTGTCTTTTTTGCACTGCTTGGCCAGAGAGAAACGAAATTTCGATTCACTGTATGTTGAACACAGAATTGAACGGCAGAATTGACAGTAAAGCTGACTTTGAACTTTTGAACTTTGAACAGTATAGATACTGTATATTGTAAAGGCAGTTCTTTAGATCAAAATGAGACCACTGTGAGCTGCCTGCGTTTAATTATAAAGCCTTTTAATGTCCGAAAACTAGAAAGTGTGCTGTTAGCTTGCTAGTTATTGTTAGCTTTACCTGATGACAAAACTCTAGCCTCTGAAAGTTGGAAGAAGTGTTATGAATACTAGGATTTTGTTTCATCTTCACTTTAATCATTTGGGTAATTTCAGCACTAGAATTGCCAATCTTTACTGAACAAAAGGTAAAAGGAAACTACTGCTACATGACATCACAAGGTGGAAAAGAACATTTTGAACTTTGGAGATGTAGACAGACTAATAATAAAGGATTACCCAAACATGTGTGAATGAAACAAAACATATTTCCAGATATGCTTTTGATGAAGTAAGAACATTCTATGACTAATATCGGACCTCTAAGTATAGTTTTATTATTATTGTTTAGTGTGATATTTTCT
Organism: Paratrypauchen microcephalus; assembly: GCA_036785185.1. Classification (NCBI taxonomy): domain Eukaryota; kingdom Metazoa; phylum Chordata; class Actinopteri; order Gobiiformes; family Gobiidae; genus Paratrypauchen; species Paratrypauchen microcephalus. Next base: position 1,207,015 of record JAVJIX010000056.1, read on the forward strand.
GTAATATATGGCACTCCAATATTGTTAGGGATATAACACAGAGCCTTCATATGCTTATAGGCCAGACAGAGTGCCCTGTTTAACCCTGTAATCCTGTTTCATAACACAGGTCACAAAGTAATCCCCAAAACATGCCTCCACAATGCTCTGGTGTCATTGTACTACATGCTTTAAGTCATTTGCCTAAAATAATTGGCGCCTACACGCTGCTTTGTGTGGAGCCACTGAGAGGGTTGTTCTATCTCTGTGATTGGATACCCCCCTCACCCTGATGGCCTTCCAATCTCATTATGAGCAACGCAACATCAGCTATGGCACTTTCCTTTATAGTTGGAGGAAAAGAGGAAATCCCTGCAAAAGGAAAATATACATGATCAGAAGAGCAAAGACATAGAAGAGTGTGGCTTAAAATGTAGCACTGTTATACAACTAATATTTTTTTAAAGGTGCACTATGATGTTATTGATTTGGTTACAGTATAGCATAAGCAGCAGCAGGCACAGGTCAGATCTGTGGAGAGTAATTGAATAAGTGCAAGATGGATATGATTAATGCCCTACTTTGGAACATCCCAAGTAATAACATCTAGGGATGCACTGATCTGATAACAGCATCTGATATCTGCCCCAATACTGAAAAATAGGAGGATACATTGGTTCAGTCAATATCCTGATATGGCATATACAGCTCTGGGAAAAAAAATAAGAGACCACTGCAAAATGATCAGTTTTTCTGATTTTACTACTTATAGATGGGGGCAAAAGGAACATTTTTGTTTGAGTCTATAAACTACTGACAACATTTCCCCCAAATTCCAAATAAAAATATGATCGTTTAGAGCATTTATTTGCAGAAAATGACAAATGGTCAAAATAACAAAAAAGATACATGTTTTCAGACCTCAAACAATGCAAAGAAACAAGATCAAATTCATTTTAAAACAACGTAATACTAATGTTTACACTTAAAATCATGGGGATGGTCCCCGGGTCAAATGTAGAAACAACTTCTCCTGTGTGAGATCAATAAAAGTCAATCTTCTAATCTTTAACCACTGTAAGGCGCTTTATAAATATTGATTGATTGATTGATTAAGAAGAGTTCAGAAATCAATATTTGGTGCAATAACCCTTATTTTTAATCACAGCTTTCATGCGTCTTGGCATGCTCTCCACAAGTCTTTCACATTGTTCTTGGGTGACTTTATTCCACTCCTGGTGCAAGAACTGAAGTAGCTCAGCTATGTGTTTGTGTTGGAATTCAACAGACGCTGGAATGGAATGGCTGTAATACATGTAGAGATGCTGATTTCAGGAAAAAAATGCAGTGGTCTCTTATTTTTTTCAGAGCTGTACATTTATGTGATAAGGCTATTTAGAGGTCATAACAGGCCCAGAAAGTCTTTATAAAAATAAATGCTGTTTTCAGTCTCTGCACCGCTAATGGTTGATATCTGGCAGATACTTAAAGCGATAGTATCAAAAACTGAAAACTCTTCATCCCCAACCAGAAATGTCACATACTGCACCATTAGATAAATATTATATACTATCTTATATTATTCAGCTCAAGTGAAAGTAAAATATATATTTTACAGTGAAAAAAATAACTCAATAGCAAATTAGCTTATAAAAATCTGAATAAATGATAAGCAAAAGAACATATGTTGATATTTCACAATATAATTAAAATAAATAGGAGCACTTTAATTAAGTGCCACTGATTCAAAAAGTTGTGCTCCATTGAAATAAGACACCGCTCACTACATTGCAAAAACTGAAATTAAACAAAATTTAAAAATGTCCAAAAGAGTAGACTTAACTATAGATGATTAAAACTGAGACACAGACACAAGTTCAGACGCCATTTAGCTGCAATTAACCAACCAGTCGCCCATTCGCTCTTAAAGGACTCTCCTATAATGAGTGGTGGATCTGGTGGAGCTTGTGCAGTCTCCTCTTCACCGCCCTGATATGTCACTGCAATTAGGATAAATGTCAGCTTGGATTACGCGGGCCCCACATTACGGAAGCATTATTTTCACGATCATTTCATTATTTTGCCTAATTACCACATTTTTGGGCTGCTTACGGACTTGTCGGCACAGGAAGGCGTCACCGTGAAGAATACATAAAAGAGGCTGTTTTGACACATTTTTGGATGTGATTAAGCCCCCGTGGTGAGGTTCCAGTATTGATGTGTGTGTGCGCGTGTGCGTGTGTGTGTGTGAATTGCAATTCTGCTGATCTTTATTTATAGCAATCTTATCAAAACTATACTTTTAAACAAATTTAAATACCAACATTTGTAACCAGTTTAAAGCAAATCAAATTATAAAAAGAAAAACTACTTATATTACACCCCCCACACAAGATTAGTAAACAGAATACAGAAGCAGCAAGTGACTAAATATTGAATCAAACAACATTAACATAAGATTTAGATTTAAAATGCAGCTGTAGTGTTCACCATTAATCACAGTTTAAATGAGTGTTGTCACAATACTAAATTTTTAACCTCGATTTTGATAAGGAACGGACTCAAAACTCCAGACCGATTCCAATGACTTGTTTAACAGCAGAAATCAGATCAGATGTTGTAGTTTCAAGCCAGTTCTTTCTAATCAGATTGTGTTAAAACAAAGCTCAGATTAAAGTCTAACTTGGGTAACAGAGCTTCAGACAGAGGAGAGCCTTCAGTTAGCATCACACCCTCAGGGAATGTTGATGACAGCTCCAAAGGATCAGTATAGATGAGACAGACATGCCCAAGAAACGCTGTATCTGCCAATTTTAAAGAAGTGCAGCACCCCTTCTCCTCACAGGTGAAGCTCCCAAGAAGAGGAGGAGATATTCACAGGCTGCTCCTACAAAGTGAAAGTTTTTATATTTATTCCTAAAAAATGCTGGCCCCTAGTGGCCTGAATCAAGAATATGAAATTAAATGCTTCTTATAATGTCATATTTATTTCTAATGAAATATACTTGCCTGATAATAACATATGATTGATGGATTTGGGTAATGGCGTATGTTATATGATGTACAGTGTATAATGTGTTGTATATTGTGTTGTGTGGACATCTCCTATGGCTCACTTTTGGATTGGCCAACCTATCAGTGGGCAGAAGGTTTATATGGGAGTGGCAGACAGAGAGAACCATAACCTGACAAAGATCCACTGATCCAAAGGTTGTCATTCATTCAAAGCAGTTTGGGAGGAAGTGAGCAGGCTTTGTCTCTCTTTCTACAGACACGCCCAGTATCACCGTTGTGAACTATACATACAACTCTGGAAAATATAAGAGACCACTGCATTTTTTTCTGAAATCAGCATCTCTACATGTATTCCAGCCATTCCCTTCCAGCGTCTGTTGAATTCCAACACAAACACAAAGCTGAGCTACTTGTGGAGAGCATGCCAAGACGCATGAAAGCTGTGATTAAAAATAAGGGTTATTGCACCAAATATTGATTTCTGAACTCTTCTTAAGTGTAAACATTAGTATTATGTTGTTTTAAAATGAATTTGATCTTGTTTCTTTGCATCGTTTGAGGTCTGAAAACATGTATCTTTTTTGTTATTTTGACCATTTGTCATTTTCTGCAAATAAATGCTCTAAACGATAATATTTTTATTTGAAATTTGAGGGAAATGTTGTCAGTAGTTTATAGACTCAAACAAAAATGTTCATTTTTCCCAAACACATACCTATAAGTAGTAAAATCAGAAAAACTGATAATTTTGCAGTGGTGTTTTATTTTTTTTCAAGAGTTGTATGTCAGTGTAATCTGTCATTCATCCAAGAGTGGTCCAATAGGTTTCCATGGTAATTATCTAGGCAAAAAAACAAAAAAAACAAAATGCAGCCCTTTGAAGATATATTTCTTAGTACTAGTTTTGTGGGCTATACAAAAATAAATATGAAACAGTGAGAAACACAAATACAGCTCAGTTTTTTATTTCTTCCACAAAAGTTTCAAAACGTCTATCTCATCTTTAGACTAGTGGTACGTTTAATGATCAGCTCAAAATGTGGAAAAACCCCAATATTTTTTGAAAATAAATAAATAAATAAAAAATCCAGCCCTTTGAAGATTATATTTCTTAGTACTAGTTTTGGGGCTATACAAAAATAAATATGAGACAGTGAGAAACAGTGAGAAACACAAATACAGCTCAGTTGTTTTTATTCTTTCACAAAAGTTTCCAAAGGTCTATCTCATCTTTAGACCAGTGGTACATTTAATGACCTGCTCAAAATGTGGAAAAACCCCAGTATTTCTTGAAGTGTTCACAAACTCAGGTGTGTGTGCTGCTTTTACTGTTCATGTTTCTATCTGGACTTTTGTACATGTATGTGGAAAGGGCAGAGTGCGGTCGGACCACACGACTGAGTGATGGCGCTAGTCACGTGGATGTTTGTGAATGAGACTTCTCCAAATACACAAAGGAGCTCCGACATGTACTCACCTGACAGGCTCTGACAGTGAGAAACCAGTGCTCAACTAACAACTTTGGCTCATATCTACCAGCAATGATGAAGCAATTGTAGTTCTGGAGAAGTTTACTTTAATACAACTACACAATTTTACATTTTGGATGAGATTTTGGATTGGATTACAAAAAACATTTTACATCTAGAGCAGGAGTGTGAAACTCATTTTGGTCCAGGGGCCGTATCCAACCTACTTTGATCCCAAAGGGGCCGGATTAGAAAACTCATGGCATATATACCCCAAAAATAGCAATAAGTCCAATATTTGTCCAGAGTAATGCAAATCTATTACAGACTGCTGTTTCTTCAGTCCCAGCAATAATTCATTTATTTTCTGTCTTCTCATTTCTCCATTCAAGTTATTGTATTGTTCGACATGTCTTGTAGTCGTGTTTAAAGGGATATGCCACCCCCAGGTCAAATTTGGGCATCTCCCCACAGTCCAGAGACTAAAATAAGTGATGGAAAGCGTTTTCCTGGTCACCCAGCCATTGTCCGAGTCTGTCGCCACTGACCGCCGCGGTATCTGCTGCTCCTCCGCGTTAGACTGGAGTCTAACGGCGCCAGAGAAAGATTTCGGCCAAAAGGAATTAATTTGCTCGATGCGTTTCCCAAATACTTTCTGTGTAGTGCGCATTCATATCGAGTGCAAATAAATGTGCAAATCAACACGGAGAGCTTGACTTGGTCATTTTGGGTGGGAACTATTTTCCAGTGTGGAAGAATAAAGCCGAATCACGCAGCACGCTGCCAGGGGAATCCCTGTTACGCACCAGGAAGGGAGTTCCCCTGTTGCACAGCGTGGTGCGTGATTCGGCTTTATTCTTCCGCACAAATAGTTCCCACCCAAAATGACCAAGGCAAGCTCTCCTTGTTGATTTGCACATTTATTTGCACTCGATATGAATGCGCACTACACAGAAAGTAATTGGGAAACGCATCGAGCAAATTAATTCCTTTTGGCCGAAATCTTTCTCTGGCGCCGTTAGACTCCAGTCTAACGCGGAGGAGCAGCAGATACCGCGGCGGTCAGTGGCGACAAACTCGGACAATGGCTGGGTGAGCAGGAAAACGCTTTCCACCACTTATTTTAGTCTCTGGACTGTGGGGAGATGCCCAAATTTGACCTGGGGGTGGCATATCCCTTTAAGATTATATTCCTTGAGCACAGCCACTTGTTGCAGACACACCAAGCATACAGGTTTCCCATTCACCTCCTTGAACAAATAGGAATTAGTTAAGTTTTCCTTGAAAAATCCTGCACTTTTCTCATTTTTGACATTTTGTTGATGAAGGTGTCACGGTCAACAGTCAAAACGATGGTCCTTTAAGAGCATTTGGAAAGAGGTGAGTCTTCATTTGTGCTGCTCTGGTGGGAGGCCACGCACAGAGGTGCTGGAGACGCTGCTATGCTAAGATACGCAGAAAAGCGGTGCAAAAAATGACCACTATTTTAATAGAAAATCAGCCGAGGGCCAGATTAAAGGTCTTGGAGGGCCGGATCTGGCCCCTGGGCCGCATGTTTGACACCCCTGAGTTTCTAGTAGTGAAAACACTGTTGTAGTAACATTAACCAGATAGATATGATTCCAATTACACAACCAATTAATTGTAGTTTCCATGACACGTATAGGCCCATTTGTATATTATTATAGGCCCCTATAGCGACAGCAAAAGTATTAGTAGTACAATTACATACTGTTTTGCTGATTATGTTATCCTAAAATAATATAATATGAGTAAAAGCTACACTATACTTTTCCGAGTGAGGATCTGCCACTTGTCTCAGTGGAGATGAATGTTCCACAGTATGGCATTAAACAGCTCTTACTCCTACAAGCAGGTGATTCCTCCAGACAAAGTTACAAGTCTTATCTCTGGAAAGGCAACCACACACAGTAAGCTTTTCAAGTTATTTTCAAAAATACAAATATCTGTAATTCAAAAAAATGCTAGATGTTTGCTAGATGCTAGAACATTCCAAATTTCACGCAATAACATCTCCGTGGAGACAAGCAGGTAGTGGACCCTGGTGGTGTTAAAGTTACATAACGCGCCTTTAAATATTTTAATGTACTTGATATTACTAGACAAGTATGTACAACTATACTTAATATGTACAAGCAGTCCTTAGTTGAATGAAAAACAAACACACATTTCTTTAAGCTCCTCTGATATGACTAGAGGAGCTTAAAGAAAAAACTGTTGTCTAAAGATGTTTAATTTGACCTCTAACAGTATAGAGTTTTATCCTCCACGTATTCCCTTCTTTATACCTCACATAGCCTTTCCTCTGGGCCTCTTTCTATAGCTCTCCTCTTTGGATTCTTCTCACAGATGCATAAGATTTACATGTGGCGCCGTTGTGTTGTCTCCATGTGTTTTCAAGGTCACATGTTGCTCGCACCAAACGCTAACGCAACCGGGGGAATAAAAGATGAAGAAAATAAAAAGAGGTCAGGAGGCTGGGAAAGCTAGACGAAAGGCAGGAATATAAAGACTTTAAAGAAATGCACTGTCAAGTATACTGTAGAGTAATGTTACGATGTTAATGCTACAGACTTAAGGGGAAATTCTCTGTACGTCTGAGTGTCTTGGCGATTAGATCAAAAGCAATGCAATCTAGAATTTCATGTCGTTACATATTTTTGTAATGTGCACTCTTCCTTATACAAACCAAGCTACGATATTCAATCCACATGTGTATGTATGGATAATACTGAATCACATTTGAGAATAAGCAGAACCACCCCAGCCTAGCTCCAAAACAGTACTGACCTCTAATGACACTGAAGAACTTACTGTAATATGGAACATTTACGGTATGGAGACATGTACAGCAGGCTATAAAAAAGTTTCAAAAGTTCAGTAAACAAAATATTTGAAATTACTTTGTGGTTTGTTGATGTAGTTGCTATAGAGTAATTTTGAGGTTGCAGCAAATAAAAAACACTTTCAAACTGAACTGTGAGTGACCTGCATTTCTGAATTCACTACTGAACTTTCAAAAATAACTTTACAGAATAGAGAAAACTGATTCACGTGAGCTTTAAGCCATGATATAATGTGGTTACTTCATCAAAAACCTGGAGTTGGGTTTGTTTCATTCAAACATGTTACAGTTATCCAATATTATTAGTCTATAGTTATTAGTCTATACATCTCCAAAGCTCAAAATGTTCTGTTCCACCTTGAGACATCTATATGAAAGCAGACGTTTTCAAGTGTACAACCTTTTGTTCAGTAGAGATTGGCAAATACATGGCTGAAATCATTGAAATGATTTTAGTGAAGGTGTGCGGAGTTTAAAAACATAGTGGAGCATGTGTATTACCACATGGCATCACAAGGCGGAAAAAGTTCAAAATTCAAAGTCAGCTTTATTGTCAAAAAACATATGTACAGGTTGCACACACAGGATTTGAAATTGCAGAGCTCCCTAGGCCCACAGTGAGCATAAAACATCTGATAAACAAGACAATAAACACAATGACTAAAACATCACATATACCCATAGCAAAAGTACAAAAGGCTTGTATTTAATACAAATAAGTAAATAAGTAAAACACACAATGTGTAGCGTAATAAAACTCAAATGGTGTCATTTAAGCATCAGTGTCATTGTCATTTAAGTCTCATTTAAGCAGCAGTGCCATTGGGGGAGTTCAACATCCTGCAGCTTGGTGGATGAAGCTGTCTTTCAGTCTGCTGGTCTTTGTTCTGAGGCTCCTCAGTCTCCTTCCTGATGGCAGCAGACTGAAGAGGCAGTTGGATGGGAGGGTCTGACCACCCACAATGCAGAGGGCTTTGCGGGTGAGGAGGGTGTAGTAGATGTCCTGCAGGGAGGAGAGAGAGATATCCACGATTCTCTCAGCTGCTCTCACTACTCTATGTAGCTTTTTCCAGCAGGACACAGTGCAGGTGACATACCCCACAGTGATGAAGCTGGTGAGGATGCTCTCTATAGTGCCTATGTAGAAGGTGCTCGTGATGGGAGCTGGGGCTCTGGCTCTGTTGGGCTTTACTGGCCAGTGATGCAGTGTTCTTTGACCAGGAGAGGTCCTCAGAGATATGCACACCCAGGAACATAGTGCTGCTTACTCTCTCCACAGCAGCTCTGTTGATGGTGAGGGAGGCGTGCTGTGTGTGTGCTCTCCTGAAGTCTACAACAATCTCCTTCATCTTCTCCACGTTCAGGAAGAGGTTGTTGTCACTGCACCACTTGACCAGGTGGCGCACCTCGCTCCTATAGTCTGCCTGCGGTCTTCCTGTCAGGAAATCCAGCAGCCAGTTGCACATCGAGGTGTTGATCCCCAGTCTGCCTAGTTTGAGTATGAGTTGCTGGGGGACGATTGTGTTGAACACTGAACCAAAGTCAATGAACAGCATTCTACCATATGTGCCCGGCAACGGAAAACCCAGACACAAGTCATCCTGGAGGCATTTCAAGTTATTCACAGATTCTGAAAGTGTAAATTCTAAGTTTTCGAACAATGCCTTACACATGGAAATCTGAGAACATTTGAAGAATATGTGGCCATTTGAAAGCAGCACATCTGAAAATGACGAGCTGAGAAAAGCTTCTCTAAAGATTCTCTAACTCCAGGCCTTCAGAACTCATTTGAATGACATTAATCTAAGCCCACCCCCATCAGTGACATCACTGCGGTGTGGTGTTTCAGGGCAGGCCAGAATTAGAAGGTACTTTGTTAAAATGGAAATGCTTTTATAACAAATTCCATATAATCATTTAATAATTCAGTAATACACAGCACTAGCACATTCTGAAAAAAAAAAACGAAAGTCATCAATTTGAAAAAAAAAAAAAAAACTGCTTTAAACGCAATTTTCTCTGTTTCACAAATGTGCCGGCTTTTCCCGTGGCTGGTTACATATGTGTTTTTACTGAGAGCAGGGTCACTTCTCCATGAGATATAACCTGTAACGCACCCTAGTCGCATCACTTAGTTGTCTCGATGGGGGGAAAAAAATCAGTTTAATGACCTACTATGGAACATTCAAGTCAAAGCAATAACATCTCCATGGAGACATTAAAGAGGGACCTTCAGTAGAATACTTACATACATAGTGCTCCTTCAGCCAAAGTTTGTGATATGTATTTATTAATTAATGTTTCAAATACACTCCAGTTAGATGCTGACATTTCAATATGACCGTTGTGCCATTTGACAAGACACTTCACCTGACCTGCATGAATGTGACCTGCATCTGTTTGGACTGATCAAGGCCAAGGCGTTTCCTCATAAACTGATATAGACAGATAGATAATGAGTCTCTGGTGTCCAGGTGTGTAAGGGATGAGTGGAGGTCTGTTGAGATTGCATCATCGGTCGTCATCCGGAGTGGTTAGACCGGTATGCAAACTGAAACGGGTCCAGGGTGGAGGGGGGAGATGTCTTGATGTGTTGCATGACTAGCCATTTGAAGCACTGAGGATAGGAGCGAGTGCAACCGGACGGTAGTCGTTAAGGCAGGATGGAGATGACTTCTTCAGCACGGGGATGATGGTGGAGGTTTCGAGGCATGTGGGGACAACAGCCTGGCTCAAAGATGTGTTGAAGATGTCTATAAAGACCTCTGTGAGATCCGCAGCACAGTCTCTCAGTGCACGACCAGGGATGTTGTCTGGTCCCGGAGCTTTGCGTGCGTTGATCCTGCAGAGGGATCTCCTCAAGCTGTCCGGGGACAGTGTCAGCACCAGGTCACCGGGAGGGGGTGGAGTCTTCTGCGTTATGTGCTGTGCTGTTATGTGCCTCAAAGCGAGCAAAGAACTCGTTCAGTTCGGTTGGCAGGGAAGTGCCACAGTCTCCGCGTGTCTCTGCTGTCATGGAAGTGCTGTGCGATCTTCCGAGTATTGTCTCTTAGCCTCTCTGATGCCACGTGACAGGTTTACCCTTACTGTCCTTAGATGAGCTGCGAAACGTGTTCAACCAAATAAACTTTTGTCCAGTTGACAAATTGAATTTCTCCTTTTGCCACAGAAGAACTCAGTATAAATATGCAGGATTTATGTGTTAAACATGTGTAAATGAAACAAAACACAACTCCAGGCCTGTTTGTGATGAGGAAACACCATTATAACATAGATTTATAATAGTGTAATATGGGCCCTTTAACTTTTGAGTGGATTTATTCATGAAGGATTGGTCTAAATACGTTCTTACACAACAAAATAATGTTTTTAATTTACACTGTTTTTGCAAATGATCTTGAATATATTTTACCTCATTCATAATCATAACAGGTAGATCACACCACTGATAGAGCCAAGATTTCACCTGTTACTTTAAGCTATGATGCATAATACAAAATTCAGTGTTGTGTCTTCATCTCACTGTGCATACTAATCATAACTATGCTATAATATGTATCATTTATACATATGACAAGAATGTTTAGCGATTATTCCAGTGTTATAAAGCCATTATGGAACATCTGGTTTCAAGTGCAACTAAAGATTAAAAGTTTTTGCTACTAAACTGTGAATATGGTGTTTGAATAGCAATGTTTGCTGATTCTGCTGGTCCTTTTTTGGAAATTTTATATATATTTGCAGATTTGTGGTAAAAAAAAAATGTAAAAATGGGTATGTCCTGGCTCTAGTGGTCACTGAAATTTCAGGTAATTGGTGACATCACACAAGACTGTCCTGGTTACAGTCAGGTGTTTCTGTTTGTAATCTGGGCGGAGTTTGAAGTGTGGATGCCCGTTTGACCAATCCTACTATTCCTCATCTGTCCAGACCCCGCCCATCCTTTCTCCTCACAATGTGGTTGTGGACGGAGTTTAAGTTTTAGAGTTAAAAGCAAGTATCAAATCATAATTTATGACATCTGTGAATAGAAAGAAAGAAAGCTATGCCTTTATTAGTCCCACAGTGGGGAAATTCCAGTTCTGCATTTAACCCATCCTGTTATTAGGAGCAGTGGGCAGCACATTACTGCGCCCAGGGACCATCTCCATGATCTTCTTGCTTCGGCTTGGTCAGGACCTCAGCTGGAGGATTTACCTATGGTGCATGTTTTGGGTTGGTGGGGGAAACCGGAGTGCCCGGAGGAAACCCACCCAGACACGGGGAGAACATGCAAACTCCACACAGAAAGGTCCAGGCGAACCGGGGATCGAACCCAGACCATGCATGCAAACTCCACACAGAACAGACATAGAAAGGCCTGGGCAACCCGGGGATCGAACCCGGAACCTTCATGCTGTGAAGCATGAGCGCTACCCACTCAGCCACCGTGCCGCCATATTCGTGCTGCAATATTCATCACTCCTGCATCTACATTCTTCTTCTGGTATCATGATTTGCACTCAACCAAAATTTAAATAAACTCTGCTAAGAAAACTACTAAAAACTGGCATGTTATATAAGAGCAAGAACCTCAACATCATTATACTTTAATTATAGACATCTGCAGAGTTTCAAATAACGCTTTTTGTTTTAGTTTTTGACCACAATTCTATGATTCCTCTAAAATATACACCACTCATTACTTCATTTTCTATGCTTAAGTTTTGGAAGTACCTTGTATTATTGACTTTTTATGTAAACTGTAAGTAAAAATATACTGTTAGAGTTTAAAATAAGCCCTTCTGGGATGTCTGTCTCTACTCTCTGCACATTCTGTGTTTTTATTTTGCACCTTTTGAGAAGTAAAAATAATAAATACACTTTTTTTTAACCTGACCATTACTTCTTTATATTCAAACCACCAATATTACTACATTGTACAAAAGCATTCATACACATTTTAGCACTTCATCCATGCTGCTCTGTGCTTACTTGAAATTTTACCTTTGATAGATCACATCTGGACATCAATAGTTTGGGTTCATTGTGCATTCTATACAGGTACTTTATGGTCTATCAAAGGTAAAATTTCAAGTAAGCACAGAGCATCCATGCTGCTCCGTGCTTACTTGAAATGCACAAAGAATGAACAATGAACCCAAACTATTGATGTCCAGATGTGATGGGAGACTATTGAAGCAACAATAGCGATGCTTTTATTTTTATTCTTTTGAGCATAATATATGACCCCACCAGGTATAGGTGCGATATCTGAGAGGCACAGCTGTACAAGACCAAAAACTGAAAGAAAAAAAGAAAAAAAAACAACCTCTGGCCCTTGACATTTTCATCCGCCTGTAATGACACTATCCACGGGTTCTGGTATACAGCAGAGCATTTGTCAAGAGGAGCTCGCAATGCACTCGTAACGATAGCAACGCATCAAACAACTGCTGCTTCTTGGGTGTCCAGTCTACTAAATAAAGTAGGATTGAATAAACGCTGAATTAAAATTGATCCATTCTGTTGGCAAGTTGATCTCTTAGGCGAGGCTAGCTAACGTAAGTCCGATCGCTGTGTTAGTGTTGTTCTATTGGTTGCAATGGGAGAATCAGAGGTGTAATGAAGCTAACAAAGTAGTGAGTGTTGAAACTGAAGGAGTCACTATAACTAAGGTGTAATGGATGCAGCTAAGTGGTGAATAGTATAGACAATATGATAATGAAGAAATATGGTGTACACTGGGAGTAACAAGTATCCTATCAGCAATTCAGCTAAAGTCTGAAGTCTAAAAGAAGAGGGTTGCACTAACTTCCAATCTGACATTTGTTTTATTTCATTACAGGTGTTTTTATTTTACATAACCTGGCCTTGGCGTCACCCGTGTACCCCAAGCCACTGGTTTAAAGGGATAGTGCAGTTTTTTTTTAATGCAAATCTGTATGGCGTCTCCTTCAGCAGTGTCGTCCATTAACACTGACTTACCGCTGACTGTGTCCTCTGAGCCCAGTTCTGCTCCGGTTCTGTAGCTGACGAAAGTAGAAAAAGCCTGAAGTCTAATTCACTTGGTGCTATTTTCTGTCGATTCATATCACTGCACACCTATTAGTATTATTAGCCTATTCACTTGTAAGTGGATGTTTACAAGTGAAGAGGCTAATAATACTAATAGCACCAAGCGAATTAGACTTCAGGCTTTTTCGTGTGCAACTGTTTTGTGATGCAAATATATCACTTTTTGGACAAATATTGTTTTGAGAAGAAAAACAAGCTTTATTAACTGTCCCCGATAACTTGCCGGACCTAGTTTCGTCAGCTCCAGAACCGGAGCAGAACTCGGCTCACAGGACACGGTCAGTGGTAAGTCAGTGTTAATGCACGACACTGCTGAAGGGGATGCCATACAGATTCACATCAAAAACCCAAACTATCCCTTTAAGTATGGGTCAAAGAAAAAAAATGTTCCCATGCTGAGAATAAAGTCTATAAATGTATATAAAAAAGGTAGCACTTTATAATAACTGTACATAGCCTTAACAAAGCATGAAAAAGTTGCTTATTTAGAACGATTCAGATTGGTAAATCCAGGTCTGAAATCGTCCAAACGATTCTTGTGAAGGTGTATGGATATACTGTAATATATAATAGACCTTTAAAGTATTTTCCATGCTTTATAGCTATTAAAAGTGTAGTGTTAAAATGTTTTTACCATTTACCAATTCACAGAGTGCTTTTGAATAGAATTTACCTCCACGGTGGCAACTGAACTTGAAATTTCCAAACAAGTTCCAAACATCATCTTCTATAGCTGTTCTATAGAGGCTTTGCACCAGCATGTGACCCCCATAGCAACGGTAACTACGCCGCCATGAAACCGGGCATGCGACATCAAATATGGCTGCTAAACAGAATGAGCGTGTTCCATCTCTCCCAAAATATCTGAAATCTCTAGCCTCAAATGAGAAAAAAAAGTACTTGGAAAAGCTAAAATCAGTCTCTAATATTGATCCTTACAACGTGAGCACCAATTTCTACTTGGATTCGATAAATATTTTTTAAATTTATCCTTTATTTATCCCTGTAGGGAAATTATTTCTCTGCATTTGACCCATCCATTCAGGAGCAGTGGGCAGCTCATCTTTCAGGCGCCCCAGGACCCATCTCCATGATCTTATTGCTAGGCTTTGGTCAGGACCTCAGCTGGAGGATTTTACCTATGGAGCATGTTGTTTTGTGTTGATGGGGGAAACCGGAGTGCCCGGAGGAAACCCACCCAGACACGGTGCCGCCAAAAGTGGACAGAAGTAGAATTTCCGGACATATCAAAATAGTTGATCTTTGTGACCATTAGCTACACCAAAGAGCAGATCAAGGCTTATAAAAGCCTGTTGCTGGGTGGGTCACATCTGTTTATGTAGGAAAAGCTAGCAGTAACATAAAGGTTTTGCTTAGAAAGGTTTGTGTTTTCGTTATTGCTTTGCTTATCAACAACAATGAATTAATCTTTTTTTTTTGCAAGCGGATCTTTCTAACGTTCGCGAGTTGAGCTCTTCGACTCTTGCCCCATATTAATCGTAGCAGCCCAATCTGGGTTCGTTGGATCGTAAACCGGTGTGGGTTTTCCTGGAATGAAATTTTAATTCAGTAAGTGTGCTTCTTCCAATAAATAAGCTATAAAACAATTTGAATAGCAACTACCTCAATGAAAGTAACGTGAGCAAACTTCAGGTGTCTTGATGGTTTAATTTGGAATCTCTTTGTTTATGTTTGCAAGCCATAATTCCCATCTTTTTTGGATAATTCCCTTGTTTGAGCTCCCTGATGAGTAATTTCCAGAGGAACAGTGAAGAAACAAATTGTTTTATCCCTTTCAGTGTGGCTAGAACAGCCAAATACAGTGGTACCTTACCTTACGAAAGACCCTACATACGAAAAATCCAAGTTACGAAACGCCTTCACGTTAAATTTTGGTCTCTAGATACGAAAGAAAATTCAAGTTACGAAACGCGAAATCTCAAAAATTCGAATAATGCGCGCTCAGATGCACGCCCCGCTGTTATCCCCGCTCAAAGAGCACCTTTCTCGGCCTGTTAGTTCACAGTGTCAACCCCCCGGCTCTTGAATCGGATAGAACCAGAGCCAGCCCCGGGGAAAACCCTGTGGTTGTGCCCGCTCAAAGAGCATCTTTTTCGGCCTCTTAGCTCTAGCGCCGAACACGCAAGGAGCGCGGAGACAGGAGCACCGCGAGCATGACATAGAACCGCGGCGAACACGCAGTCATTCCCCGACCAGCGTCTCTCTCTCGCTCTCTGGCCCCAGCGCGCGCCTAGACTGCAGAACACAGAGCGCTTCTCCTGGTTTGCGTAGCCAGACTCTGATTCAACTGTTCCCTGCCTATAAACTGTTCTCCGTGATCTGGACTCTGTTACCCTCCCTGGGGCGTACAAGGGTGCACACTTGGACAGTTGAATCAGAGTCTGGTTACGCAAACCAGGAGAAGCGCTCCGTGCTCTGCAGTCTAAGCGCACGCTGGGGCCAGAGAGCGAGAGCCAATCAGGACGCAGAACACAAAGTTACACTATAAAAAAATGTTACACTATATAAAAAAACTTAGAACGAATCAGGCCTTTTCCATTGAAATAGCTACTCAACTTACGAAAAATTCACGTTACGAAACCACTTCTGGAACAAATTAATTTCGTAAGGTGAGGTAAGGTGAGGTACACAACAAAACCTGCCCATGTTTCTCTCATGCTACTGAACTGAAGTCAGTCGCATGCCCAGTGTCATGGTGGCGTAGTTACCGTTGCTATGGGGGTCACGTGACAGTGCAAAGCCTCTATTGTCCAACTGTTTACCGGTTACCCATTTTTGTATAAATGTTGAATGCAGCTCTTACATTTTGTTGTCATGATTTTAAACACACTTTAAACAGACATTGTGGCCCCATAGAGACACTTGAAGTCTATCCATCATACAGAGAAGGGCCCTCATCTCTTTTCGAGTAGCTCCAGTACGCCTTGTGTTTTGTTGCCATTGCATACTAATGTAACTCTCAGCTACAATGTACACAACTCCCAGAATCCCCTTTGCCAGTGGCTTTTCATATCGTGCCAAGCAGGGTGCCAGGTCTCACTCACGAAAATAGCACAGAGGACCGGAGACAACATGCGGAGAGGGTGGTTGATAACATGCAATTACAGGGAACAATTTGTGTGCATATATCTGTCAGTATAGACAAAAGAAGACAGCTCCAATGAATCATTCTAATGCGTCAGTGCCAAAAGCTCCCGGCATTGTTTCGAAGTCCTATGCTCATAAATTTAAAAAAACAAAAAACAAAAAAACATCAACATTATCCGGGGGTGTGAAACTGAAAGCACTACTCTGTTACTCAAGTACTTAGGCTGCATCCCATTACTCTGTCTTACCCCTTCCCCTAGCCCTTTATCTACGTCTTTGTCTTGCCCCTCGATACCGAGCTGAGAGGGCTCTGGGTATGAATGTTCCCCTAAGAAATGGGACACCACTCGATTACTGTTTGGATCATCATCCCTTGCCTCTACCTGGCTGCTACGTCTACAGAGGCAACAACAATTGACGCAAACAAAAGTAAACAAATGTCAAGGATTATCGGGTACCTCAGCTCGACAAAAAAAACTAGCTTGTTTATGCATGAAAGTTCGATGAAAACGTCGGCTAAACAGAAATCACTACAATCAAAACCGCAACAACAGTTCACTAAAAGTAACGTAGAACATAAGCGTCATAATTGTAAACCATGCTAAACCGTTAATCGATAATTACAACTGCTGAAAATACATTTATGAGACTCCTTGGCTGGTCGATGTGACGCTGCCATCCTGATCCCAAAACCTGCCTGAGCTTGTAGGCGTATCCCTTTGTTTCAAGTCTGGTAGAGAGCTTACTTCGTTTCAAGGAGTATGTAGCCCTCGGTCGTGGCCTGAGCCCTTGATCAAAATTAGAATCGGGACACCCCTTGCCCTCACATGAACGCACAAAACCAAGGGGTAGGGGTAAGATAAAGGGGTAAGACAGAGAAATGGGATGCAGACTTAATCTGAGCTTTATTTTAACATAAAGAGTGGAACTACAATAGGTGAGAGGATTTGTGTAATTTGCTGAAAATCAAACACCTAAACAGTACCATGAATGCTCATACTCATCGCAGCATCTTGACAATTAGCTGTTTAAATCCATTTTGTATTTTTCTATCTTAAAACTTTTTTTGTCAGAGTTTGCTAATGTGGCTAATGTGTGCGTTGTGTCACCATGGTAACTGCTGAACATTACACCAGTAGAGATACATATAGAACATCAGCACCAGCATGTTGTCACTGGAAATAGAAAATAGAAAAACAGCAAAAGTGTCTCTCAAATGGACTATATCACTATATTTCAGTCCAAGTGTGTATTATGTGGGAGATGAAATGTGTTAAAATGAGTGGGTGAATTGTTGGTGTATCCCAACAAAGTGTGAAATGAATATTGTGAAAACCTAGCATTAATTTAACCCATAAGAACCCAGACCCATTTTTCCTTAAAGGAAAATTATGTGGGATATACCACAGACCAAGAGGACCACATAGAACACAATTCTGATGTTTTTTTCAAAATAGAATATTTTTATACCAAAGATCTGTGCTGTTACATATATGATACATTGGGCGTTAGTGGTAAACGTATTCCTTATTTGAAAATAAGTAAACCTGACAGTTTTTACTGCTTGGTAACATAAAATTGCCTTTTTATTTGCATTTCCACAACATATATCAAAGCTGTGACTTTAATAGCAAGGTTTAACATAAAATTATTTTTCAGTTTTGCTTTGTGTCACAAAATATGCCAACTGCATCAAAATAAATAACACTGCCTATTTGGGGGCATTCACAACAAGCTAACATAGATACAGAGAACTGAACAAGAGACCTAAGTACACAAATTGTGCAAAAAATGAAATGCTGAAGAAAAATAGAACCCTTGTATCATCAGCACCATGTCTGAAACATTTTCTCAGTTCTTTCGTTAAGTATCGCCTTTTTACCCTAAGCCAGATGATGAGACTTGAAACAGTTTCGTTCCTCAGTGAAGCAAAGACGCACATCACATTTCTCACAGAGAGTGGTGGTTGCATTGATTTTGCAGAGTTTGCAGCGGCCACGTTTGTCACATTTCACAGGCCAATGTGCAACTTGGTCAGTGCGAACATCATTTGGAACTCCACCACCAACCTTCTTGGGCAATGGTGGTGGTGGAGATGTGGCAGTGAGTGATGGGCGGCCTCTTTGTGCCTGGGAAAGAATGAGCTAGTGGCAACCTCTGCCTGGAAGCTCTTTTGTTTCAGTGTGTTTTGGACACCAAGTAGTTTACAGTCATGTCGGTAGATCAACCATGCATTAACCAGACCTAACATAATGGTGTGCCAGAACCAGAAGATGTACCACCTCCGTGACCTCATGTGGTCATGTGGTGCAAGTGCACCTTGCAATGCATGCATCAAGGAGGATTTTCAAACCCCAAGGGTGGGGCTTGCCCTTCACATAATTAATAAATAATAATAATTCATAGCATTTATATAGCGCCTTTCATGACACCCAAAGCGCTTTACAGTTCATTGTTCATTCACTCCACACTTGGTGGTGGTAAGATACTTTTTTTTTTGTAGCCACAGCTGCCCTGGAGCAGACTGACGGAAGCAAGGGCCATCCGCCCCTCCGACCACCTCCAATACTCACGCACACTCCACTTTCATACCAGGCAATGTGGGTGAAGTGTCTTGTCTTAAGGACACAATGACAGTTTTTTGCGACTGGCGCCCCACTGTGGAACACCTGGAATTCCCAGTGTCTCCCATCCAAGTACTAACCAGGCCCTGGGCCTTGCTCAGCTTCTGAGATCTGATGAGATCTGGCTTTGACAAGCAGGTATGGCCACAACATACTGTCTTATTGGGCCGTGTGTCCCTCTGAAGGACACCATTTGCTCATCAGTACAGTTGTCAAAGATCAAAGAGATCAAAGTCAGCTTTATTGTCAATTCTGCCATATTCTACCTACTTGATTCACTGTCTGAATCACCACACTCACTTGACTCGTCACTCTCCCTGTCTTGGCTATTGGGATTGTAAAGAGGGTCATCAGGGTCTTCATCTGAGCTATCGTCACATCCCTCAAACTCACTATCATCTCCCACAATGGCCTCTAGCGCATCCTGAAGAGTGTAGCGCTTGTTCTTTTGCATACCACAAAATAAATAGAAATAAAAGAATATAGATTATTTATATGATACTTTCACATTATTTTGTGTTTCTATTTGTTCAGTACACTTTTAATTGACCAGCAGAACATATGTCAACATAATATATCTGATAAAGCTAAATTAATTGGGTGGATTATTACTGTTTTTGTTATTGTGACAAATAGGTCACATCAGGTTTTTCATTCTTATTTTAAGGCTAAAACCCCGATGTGACATATATGTTACAGCGATATTTCCATAACTGGTTTGATATTACTTTCTTCAACAAATATGGTCAGACCGGGTTGAATGTAATACAGAACATGTTATCAAAGCATTGGAATGTTAAATGTGTTTGAAATTACCTGTAGCATCAAATAAACAGCTTTTTGAAATTAGGTGCTTCCTTGAAATTTGCAGACAGGATATAGCAGTATTTTGGAGAGCCCATTTCCTGTTAGAGTCACATGACTGTCACATGGTCATCATACCAGGATGTTTAGTATATGTCGCTTAGGGACTTAATGAGTTCAGGTCAGACATAAAGCTTTATAAGGAAAAGACAGGGGCATTCAAAGTGTTTGTTACACTGGGGTCACCGTGGGTTCTTATGGGTTAAGAGAGAAACAAATGAAAAGAAGGCTTACTTTATTTAATTTTTTCACTGAGGAAAAATAGCTTGACTAATACTTCCTTTCTTACAGGTTGTAAAAATAATTGGAAGTGTGAGGTTGGCCTTGGGTTTTGTTCGGAGCAAGTGTACTGAATAGTAAAAGCAATTTTCCATTTTTGTTGTTGACCTTGAAGCTTGAATGCTACAGAAAAAGAGAAGTTGTTTTAAGTGTTTCAGAAGTATCAGTAATTGTACTGTACAACTGCATGATGAAAATGTACTTCAAAACCCACTTTCTCCACATTTGTAAAGTATTATGTGAAGACAATTCAGTCTTTACAATATTACAAGGGCAAAGTAGAAACTGCTTTGTTCTTAATTGTCAACAAAATGAATAAAATATTAAACCCTATAGCAATATTGTTGCAAAAAATGTAAACATCTTGTATCCAATTTACAGTATTTCCATGTATTTTAACAAATTTGTCTTGCCCCAGTACAGATATTATATAAGCAGGTTTTGTCTGCTGTGTACTGTTTGCATCTAAATTCAGCTCTGGAAAAAAAAAAAAAGAGACCAGTGCATTTTTTTTCTGAAATCAGCAACTCTCATGTATTACAGCCATTCCATTCCAGCGTCTGTTGAATTCCAACACAAACACAAAGCTGAGCTACTTCAGTTCTTGCACCAGGAGTGGAATAAAGTCACCCAAGAACAATGTGAAAGACTTGTGGAGAGCATGCCAAGACGCATGAAAGCTGTGATTAAAAATAAGGGTTATTGCACCAAATATTGATTTCCGAACTCTTCTTAAGTGTAAACATTAGTATTATGTTGCGTGAAGAGTCCCTCAGTCGTCCAGGTAGAAACCATGATAAAAGAAGAAATTCAATTTGTCAACTGGACAAAGTTTGTTTGGTCGAAAACGTTTCGCCGCTCATCAGGCTTCGTCAGTTCTGACGAAGCCTCGGAAGCAGAACTGACGAAGCCTCTCGGATGAGTGGCGAAACGTTTTTGACCAAACAAACTTTGTCCAGTTGACAAATTGAATTTCTTCTTTTATCTTAGTATTATGTTGTTTTAAAATGAATTTGATCTTGTTTCTTTGCATTGTTTCAGGTCTGAAAACATGTATCTTTTTTGTTATTTTGACCATTTGTCATTTTTTGCAAATGCTCTAAATGATAATATTTTTATTTGGAATTTGGGGGACATATTGTCAGTAGCTTATAGACTCAAACAAAAATGTTCCTTTTGCCCAAACACATACCTATAAGTAGTAAAATCACTGATAATTTTGCAGTGGTCTCTTTTTTTTTTCTAGAGCTGTATAAAGCATTTTATTGTCTGAGGATTACAGTAGTTACCTGGTTAGCATGCTAGTTGCTATTAGCTTTATAGTGACAAAAAGACTTAAGAAGATTTACATTTTTAATTAATATCTACATTTGTAAAACATATTTTATAAACTAGAGGTATGCAGGCTGTGAATGCTCTACTAATAGAGCCATGAATTTGTTTTGAACACAGTTTGGGAGTGGTGGTTTATAGACTGAAAAACTGCACTGGAAAAGTTCAGATTTTTCTTTGACGCAACAATCTGAGCCAAACAAGCGTACATTAAGCAAAATAAAACCCCAGGTATGTTTTTAATGTGGGGATGATATATTTTGGAGAGGTAATTTTATATGCAGCGGATCTAAACATTCACACAGCCAGCTCAAAAACAAAGATGTCCGCCTACAGGATCAAAGCAGTCCTCCATTGGTGCAGTGGAGATTTTCGCTGTAGGTAGAGAGTATATTCCCCCAGCACGCCGCTCATAAATCTCACTCGATATTCATGGTCAAAGAGAGAGAGAGAGGGACAGAGACAGAAAAGAGGGAGAGACAAAGAGAGAGAGAGCGTGTATAGTAGTCCATGTCCTCCAAAGAGACTGTCTGCCTCTGTGTTCTCAGCTACTGTGAAAATCATCAGAAAAAAAACCCCTCTGTTTCCCCCCATGTGTCCCTCGGCTGATCATAGCCTCATGTTTATTTATTAGGGACATGGACAAACTGGGGAGCATTTACAGCGGCATGTCTGTTTCAATCTAACTCACATAAAAATACTGAAAAAAGCTGTGCTGTGTGCTGTCCACGAACCAGGAAGTGTGCTATTATCCTGCTAGTCGTTGTTAGCCTTTCACCATGGTGTCTGAAAATTGTGAGAAGCTCTTATGAACTTATTGCAGAGGATAAATAAGATGCTATATGCAATAAAATATCAAGCAGCAAACTTATTTAAACATGATGAAACCCCTACTCTATTAAATACTCTCAAACTTACTGCATGACAAAACATTTCTAAAGCTAACATTTACATAAAAGAGCTATAAAAAGGTAAACAAAAACATACATTAGGCTAACTGAAACAACATGACAGCATGATCCCAAACTCTAATCAATGTGTTGTAGTAAACAGACAGAAATAGCAGTTTATGGATAATTAGCTGAACGTGATGTCATGCCTGGCTGGATCACAATTAGTACTGCTTCATTGATATAAAGTACTTATTATTTCAATTACAGTGACTATAAATGGCATCTTTTTATGGCTTCTTCTCTTGTCTAACTTAGCAACAGTGACATACAGGATGTGGCCACAGGAACAGCTCCATAAACACTCAGTTACACTGAACAATTTTACCTGAAATCATTCACATATGTACATATTTTTGAGTCATAAAATATTGTATAATTGAACAAATGGTAGATGTATGTTAAAGGTTGTGTACCCGATTTTTATCTCCCAAAAATGTATCTTTCACCACAAATATATTATATAAACAGCTATTGAGATCAGTCTGCCTCTAATTATAAGGCGTTTTATTGGCAATAATCTTGAAGTGCACGTTAGCATGCTAGTTGTTGTTAGCTTTACTGTGATGCCAAAACTCCACATTGGTCTCTGACAGTTGTGCTCATAAACTCATCACAGTGAATAACCAGGATACGTGAAAAGTCCCTCAGTCGTCCAGGTAGAATCCATGATAACAGGAGAAGTTCAATTTGTCAACTGGACAAAGTTTGTTTGGTTGAAAACGTTTCGCCGCTCATCCGAGAGGCTTCGTCAGCTCTAATAAGAATACTGGTAAGACACTTGCTTATATCTTGCTGTAGGGAGGAGCTACCTAGCTAACTACTTTCCGGAACTATCTCATTGGTTTCCGTCTTTTGTTTCTCTGGCGTCTAGCTTAACGATCCCTATTCATCCCTACACGCCTGTTTTTCACACCTCTGGCCCTGACCTGGCTAGCCCTATTGTTTCCCTGTTTGCTTGATCTACACTTAAGAATGGAATTGTAGATGGGATGCAAATTATGTCTGACTCCACCATTTCTGTTCAGAGAAGGATTCTCTTTTTTGACAAAAATAGCCTCTTTAACCCCCCTCTCAAACCAATTATTTTCCCTGGCTAAGATCTGAACCTCACTGTCCTCAAATGAATGACCCATGGCTTCTAGGTGAAGATATACGGCAGAAGACGGTCCACTCTGGCACGCCCGTCTGTGTTGGTACATCCTCTTGTGAAGTGGCTGCTTGGTTTCTCCAATATAGCGCTCACTGCAGTCTTCACTACACTGAATGGAGTAGACCACATTGCTTTGTTTGTGGCTCGGTGTTTTGTCCTTTGGGTGGACGAGTTTTTGTCTTAAAGTGTTTGTGGGTTTGAAATAAACTGGGATTTCATATTGTCTGAAAATCCTCTGTAGTTTTTTCGACACGCCGGCCAGGTACGGAATCGCTACCCCTTTCCTCCTAGGTTCGGATTCTCTATTATCTTGTTTCTTGCCCTTGTCTCTCTTGGTTTTGTTAACAGCCCATTTGGGATAACCACAAACAGAGAGGGCTTCCTGCACATGTTGTTCTTCTTTTTCCTTACCCTCTGTGCTTGTGGGAACCACTTGGGCCCTGTGTTGTAATGTCCGAATAACACCCAGTTTGTGCTGCAGTGGGTGGTGTGAATCAAAAAGCAGGTATTGGTCTGTGTGTGTGGGCTTCCTGAAGACTTCTACTTGGAGTCCCCGGTCTCCTCCTATCGTTACTGCACAATCTAAGAACGCCAATGTGTTATCCTTGGCATCTTCACGGGTGAATTTGATATTAGGATCTACAGAATTGATATGTGCAGTAAAAGGTTCCAAATCTTGAATTTTGATTTTTGTAAAATTATCATCAACATAACGAAACCAGTGTGTGGGCGGAGAGCCTGGATATGAAGCTAAGGCACTCTGTTCAAAGTGTTCCATGTATAAATTAGCCATGATAGGGGAGACCGGTGAGCCCATCGCACAGCCATGAATTTGCCTGTAGAAGTTCCCTCTGAACTGGAAATAGGTGGTATTTAGACAAATTTCCAGCAGTTGGCAGATTTGGTCAGGAGAAAGTTTGGTTCTCTCTTCTAGCTTGGAATCCTGTAGTAAACTCCTTCTCGCTGCTTCGACCGCTACAGCTGTGGGGATACAAGTGAAAAGAGAGGTTACATCAAAGGAAACCATTGTCTCATCCTGACCAAACTGGAGAAACTTAACTTTGTTTACAAATTCGGCTGTGTTCTCAATGTGGTGCTCCGTGTTGCCCACCAATGGAGCCAAGATGGTTTTTAGGTGTTTGGCCAAATTATATGTGATAGAGTCAACACTACACACAATGGGTCTGAGTGGTACTCCTTGTTTGTGAATCTTCGGGAGGCCATAGATGCACGGGATAGCATCACCAGGGTACAGTCTGTAATACAGTTGTAGATCAATGACTTCTTCTTTCCTCAACTTCTGTAAGCAATCAATGATCTTCTTTTTGTACCCATTGGTGGGGTCCCGTTTCAGTACTTCGTATGTTGTCGTGTCACTGAGTAGGCTGTTCACCTTAGCCTCATAAAAAAAAAAAAAAAAAAAAAAAAAAAAAAAAAAAAAAAGAGAATCCTTCTCTGAACAGAAATGGTGGAGTCAGACATAATTTGCATCCCATCTACAATTCCATTCTTAAGCGTAGATCAAGCAAACAGGGAAACAATAGGGCTAGCCAGGTCAGGGCCAGAGGTGTGAAAAACAGGCGTGTAGGGATGAATAGGGATCG
This sequence comes from Paratrypauchen microcephalus, assembly GCA_036785185.1. Classification (NCBI taxonomy): domain Eukaryota; kingdom Metazoa; phylum Chordata; class Actinopteri; order Gobiiformes; family Gobiidae; genus Paratrypauchen; species Paratrypauchen microcephalus. Next base: position 1,232,315 of record JAVJIX010000056.1, read on the forward strand.
TTAAGCTAGACGCCAGAGAAACAAAAGACGGAAACCAATGAGATAGTTCCGGAAAGTAGTTAGCTAGGTAGCTCCTCCCTACAGCAAGATATAAGCAAGTGTCTTACCAGTATTCTTATTAGAGCTGACGAAGCCTCTCGGATGAGCGGCGAAACGTTTTCAACCAAACAAACTTTGTCCAGTTGACAAATTGAACTTCTCCTGTTATCATAATAACCAGGATACTGGGAATGCCTGAGGTAAGTGAGGAATAACTCGGAACCATTACAAAGTGTTGAAATGAACTAGATCAGTAAAACATATGGTAAATATCAGGCGCAGTGCTTTGGAGCAATTATTATGATTTTGAGACAGAGTTGAACTGGGAATGTACTAAAATGTGAAGGCTGCTTTTGACAAATCGCTCTAAGTGGCGCGTGGGGCCATAGTTGTCAGTTACTGTGGAGATCCCCGCCTCTGATTCGTTGTGCAGGATATGTGAATGAGGTGATTGTACAGAGGACTCAAGAAGAGAGAATAGGAATGGTTTTGTGTACTGCTGCAGGGGCTGAAGCAGCACTACCACTGAAGGACTCATTCTACTTTGAAAATGCAGGTCTTTGATCAAGTGAATCAATTGTTCATGGTTTCAGAGGGATAATATTTTGTTTATTGGTAATTTACCTGACCCTTAAAAACATATCACTCTAAACACTTTAAAAACTGCTGCTAAGAAACTGTTGCACATGTATTTTTATTTATTTTTCAAAGCACATTCAATTGCACATTTTACTACATCTGTAAATAGGTATTTATTTATTCTTTGCACTACTTTTAGATTTTGTCTTAGATAGTTTTTGTATTGTCTTTATATTGTATTTTGTACACTGTCTTTTTGCACTGCTTGGCCAGAGAGAAACGGAATTTCGATTCACTGTATGTCGAACACATATGGCAGAACTGACAATAAGGTTGACTTTGACTTTTGACTTTGACTACGTTGTGTATAATACATCAAACTTATATAGTGCTTTTTTCGGCACGCAAAAGACGCTTTACAAATAAACAAAAAAAGACTAATTCAAGTATTATGGACTTAGATAATAGCAAAACCACTGTAAATGATACTTTAAGAAAACCACGCTAGAGTTATTTAAAAGCAATATTTTAGACATATGAAGATAGTTTTGGAAAATGACAACCAACTAGCAGCTGTTTGTTTAAAAATCCCCATATTATGCTATTTTCTGATCCATAATATATTGTTATTATGTTGTTTCCAGATCAAAAACATATCTGGAGTTGTGTTTTGTTTCATTCACACATGTTTAACACACAAATCTGAATATTTAAGATTAGTTCTTTGCTCACACAGGAAACACTACACTCTGTTTTCAAACTCCATACACCTTCAGGAAAACAATTTCTCTACTCTCTAGCTTTGGATGAAGGATTATTATATTATTATACATGTGTGCATGAAACAAAACACAACTCCAGGTATAATTCCAGAAAAAAAGAAGTTTACCGCATACTCGCTTGACTTTACTATTATTCCTTTATTGGGCTTAAAGCAAACAACGCGTTTCGCTTCTACAGCGTCATCAGGTTCGCCCGAGTAGTGCGAACCTTCACACTAATCTTAAATATTCAGGTTTGTGTGTTAAACATGTGTGAATAAAACAAAACACAACACCAGGTATGTTTGAATGAGGAAACAACATTATATCATGACTTATATCTTATAGCTATAGAGTCAACTTTGCATAATATAGGATGATAAAAGAAGAAATTCAATTTGTCAACTGGACAAATTTTGTTTGGTCGAAAACGTTTCGCCGCTCATCCGAGAGGCTTCGTCAGTTCTGGTTTGAGTGCTGGTAAGACACTGCTTATATCTCGCTGCAGGGAGGAGCTACAGTAACTAGCTACTACTACTTTCCGAAACTATCTCGCCTATTGGTTTCTGTCTTTTGTTTCTCTGGCGTCTAGATTAGCATGCCTATTCATCCCTACATGACTGTTTTTCACACCTCTGGCCCTGACCTGGCTAGCCCTATTGTTTCTTTTGTTTGTTTGATCTAAGTTTAAGAATGGAATTATAGATGGGAGACAAATAATGTCTGACTCCACCATTTCTGTTTAGAGAAGGATGTTCTTTTTTGACAAAAATAGCCTCTTTAACTCCCCTCTCAAACCAATTCTTTTCCCTGGCCAAGATCTGAACCTCACTGTCCTCAAATGAATGGCCCGTGGCTTCTAGGTGAAGATGTACGGCAGATGACGGCCCACTCTGGCACGCCCGTCTGTGTTGGTACATCCTCTTGTGAAGTGGCTGTTTTGTTTCTCCAATGTAGCGCTCACTGCAGTCTTCACTACACTGAATGGAGTAGACCACATTGCTTTGTTTGTGGCTCGGTGTTTTGTCCTTTGGGTGGACGAGTTTTTGTCTTAAAGTGTTTGTGGGTTTGAAATAAACTGGGATTTCATATTGTCTGAAAATACAAAATGAAGGAGGACAGACCTAGCCAATCAGTGCACAAAGAGCGCTGGGTGAAAAATCTTTCCAACCGGGTACTCACTCAGACAGAGAAAGAAGTACTGTGCAAAGGACTGAATTTCTCTGTGACGCCTAACCACATCACCACGGTGGACTACATCACGGCAGCGGAAACCGCCATTAGAAACAACAAGCTCACAGAGACAGAAGCTGGACACCTTAGGCTGAAATTAACAGCTGCACTGAGCAATGCTAAACTTCCACCCTACAAAACGTAACACCAGAGGAAAGGAAGGCCATCATTGCTCTAGAGAGGGACCAGAGCATCAACATCCTGCCTGCGGACAAAGGGAGATGCACGGTGATCTTGGACTCAGCTGATTATGAGGCTAAGGTGAACAGCCTACTCAGTGACACGACAACATACGAAGTACTGAAACGGGACCCCACCAATGGGTACAAAAAGAAGATCATTGATTGCTTGCAGAAGTTGAGGAAAGAAGAAGTCATTGATCGACAGCTGTATTACAGACTGTACCCTGGTGACACTATCCCATGCATCTATGGCCTCCCTAAGATTCACAAACAAGGAGTACCGCTCAGACCCATTGTGTGGGTCCATTGTGTTGACTCCATTATATATAATGTGGCCAAACACCTAAAAAACATCTTGGCTCCATTGGTGGGTAACACGGAGCACCACATTGAGAACACAGCCGAATTTGTAAACAAAGTTAAGTTTCTCCAGTTCGGTCAGGATGAGACAATGGTTTCCTTGTTATGCCGTGTAGTGCACTTAAGAAGAGACACACACGGTCCGCGTGGGTTTACCTCAAACTTTTAATGTCCATCCCTTATGACGTACATTGTCGCCCAGGTAACCTATTGCCTAGTGCATCATGGGTAATGTATCTTAAAGCTACACCTAACAACACAGTAACCTCTCTTTTCACTTGTATCCCCACAGCTGTAGCGGTCGAAGCAGCGAGAAGGAGTTTACTACAGGATTCCAAGCTAGAAGAGAGAACCAAACTTTCACCTGACCAAATCTGCCAACTGCTGGAAATTTGTCTGAATACTGTACCACCTATTTCCAGTTCAGAGGGAACTTCTACAGGCAGATCCACGGCTGTGCGATGGGCTCACCGGTCTCCCCTATCATGGCTAATTTATACATGGAACAATTTGAACAGAGTGCCTTAGCTTCATATCCAGGCACTCCACCCACACACTGGTATCATTATGTGGATGATAAATTTTTCAAAAATCCAAATTCAAGATTTGGAACCTTTTACTGCACATATCAATTCTGTAGATCCTAATATCAAATTTACCCGTGAAGATGCCAAGGATAACACATTGGCGTTCTTAGATTGTGCAGTAACGATAGGAGGAGACCGGCGACTCCAAGTAGAAGTCTTCAGGAAGCCCACACACACACAGACCAATACCTGCTTTTTGATTCACACCACCCACTGCAGCACAAACTGGGTGTTATTCGGACATTACAACACAGGGCCCAAGTGGTTCCCACAAGCACAGAGGGTAAGGAGAAAAAAGAACTACATGTGCAGGAAGCCCTCTCTGTTTGTGGATATCCTAAATGGGCTGTTAACAAAACCAAGAGAGACAAGGGCAAGAAACAAGACAACAGAGAATCCAAACCCAGGAGGAAAGGGGTAGCGATTCCTTACCTGTCCGGCGTGTCGGAAAAACTACAGAGGATTTTCAGACAACATGAAATCCCAGTTTATTTCAAACCCACAAACACTTTAAGACAAAATCTCGTCCACCCAAAGGACAAAACACCGAGCCACAAACAAAGCAATGTGGTCTACTCCATTCAGTGTAGTGAAGACTGCAGTGAGCGCTACATTGGAGAAACCAAACAGCCACTTCACAAGAGGATGTACCAACACAGACGGGCGTGCCAGAGTGGACCGTCATCTGCCGTACATCTTCACCTAGAAGCCACAGGCCATTCGTTTGAGGACAATGAGGTTCAGATCTTAGCCAGGGAAAATAACTGGTTTGAGAGGGGAGTTAAAGAGGCTATTTTTGTCAAAAAAGAGAATCCTTCTCGAAACAGAAATGGTGGAGTCAGACATTATTTGTCTCCCATCTATAATTCTATTCCTAAACCTAGATCAAACAAACAAAAGAAACAATAGGGCTAGCCAGGTCAGGGCCAGAGGTGTGAAAAACAGTCGTGTAGGGATGAATAGGCATGCTAATCTAGACGCCAGACAAACAAAAGACAGAAACCAATAGGCGAGATAGTTTCGGAAAGTAGTTAGCTAGTTAGCTCCTCCCTGCAGTGAGATATAAGCAAGTGTCTTACCAGCACTCTAACCAGAACTGACGAAGCCTCTCGGATGAGCGGCGAAATGTTTTCGACCGAACAAACTTTGTCCACTTGACAAATTGAATTTCTTCTTTTATCATGGATTCTACCTGGACGACTGAGGGACTCTTCACGCACCATAATATAGGACATTTAATAGAACAGCAGCAAGTGTAATAAAAAATCAAGTTATTCAAAGACTACATAACTTGTGTGTATCTAGTTCAATGATAAGAAAAGCAGTTTGACCCTCCCCCTTGTTCATCAATAATTACTGTCACTGGGCACTGCAGTAGAAATAGGGCTGAGAGCTGTGGTGAATGGGGAAAACTGAGTAATTACACAAATGAATGCGCTGAGGGAATAAGAGAGTGGAGCCAGAGAGATGTGAAAAGATGCTGCTCAGAGTGATACAGAATTACCCATCATAAAAATACAGCAATTCAGAACTTTTAAATAGAGAAGGACTGGACAATGGCAGAATGGGTAACATTTTGTAGATTTCTTCATACTATATTTGGACAGAAAAATATGTAAAAAATACTGTTAGATTTTGGTTTTTGACTATATTCGGCAACCAGTAAGGCTCATATACTTGAAGGTAGCTATAAGGAACTGCATGTAACTCTTGGTTCAAAACGTTTTCTTTTAAATCACTATCGGCAAAAGTCAAACACTTCTGAAACAAATGCTGAGTCAAAGCAAAGAGCTAAAACTGTTGATTTGTAATGTATTTTTTTGCTTTTAAAGGTCCTATATTACTCAAAATTGACTCTTTAATGTTGTTAATGTTATAATGTTGTTACCTCCACGAAAACATACCTGGAGTTATGTTTTGTTTCATTCACACATGTTTGAGTAATCTTTTATTATTAGACTGTCTACATCTCTATAACTCAAGATGCTCTGTTCCACCTTGTGATGTCATGTAAAGGTAAAGGTAGTTTTCACAACAGCTACCTTTTACCTTTTGTTTAGCAGAGGTGGGCAAAATAATTATACATGGAGTTCGCAAAAGTGTAGAATTTTGCAACTTCAAAATGAACACTTAGCCTACAGTGTGTTACTTACAAAAACATCAGATAAATACATTGAAATGACACAGAGCAGCTGAAAGTTGTCCATTTTTCTTCACTTTCTTTTCATGGATTTTGATTCTGCCAAGAGCATACGTCACCTTCCAAAGGACTGGTCTAAAATGATAGGTCTAAATAATAACCACATGTAGGAGCTCTCACCGGGAAAGCAGCTCAAATCAGGACTTGAATAGAGAAAATCAGAGGCTACACCCGATTCGCTGGATTTGGCTCATCTTTGAACGCCGCACCTGTGAAGAGGTTTGTATCTCCCATGGTGCCTGTCATCAGAGGGGAGGAAAATATAAGTAAATGTGGGGTTCAAAGTAATATTAAAAAACATGACTTGTAATTTCGGAAGTACTCAGGAACAAAGTGTCTTGAGTATAATTTTTTTGTATTGTTTGTGGTTTAATTTCTCCCGCAGCAATATGTCATGATGTGAGATTGTGTACAAATACCGCATGTGTGAGTGTGTAATAGAAGAAAAAATGTTGTACTTTAAAGTCTTATGTTACAGGAAATTGACTCTTGTGAGCTGTAATACGTGTTAGAATGTTGTTATCTCCTCAAAAACACACCTGGAGTTGTGTTTTGCTTGATTCACACATGTTTGACTAAGCCTTCATTATTAGTCTGTCTACATCTCCAAAGCTCAAAACGCTCTGTTCCACCTTGTGATGTCATGATGTCACAGCTGCTTTTACCTTTTGTTTGGCAGAGATTGACAATTCCAGGGCTAAAATTATGCAAATGATTCTAATGAAAGTGTATGGACAACCTTTCTGGTGGAGGGTCCGCTACCTATTTGTCTCCATGGAGATGTTATTGCTTTGCCTGGAATGTTCCACGGTTTGACATTAAGTATATCCATCCAGCATTTATTCATTAGAGGTGTTTCTATTGCTAAAAAATACAATAATTCCAGATCTGAACTGTAATGTAGTGTAGTGCTGTAACCTGCTTTCTCCCTTGTGATATATAGGTTTAAAGTATACTATGGAACATTCTAGACAAATCAATAACATTTCCATGGAGACAAGCAGGTGGCGGATCCTCCACTAGTAATGTTACACAGTACGCATTTAAAATGTACTTTTTGATGAGGAAACAACATTATAACAGATTAATGTAGGGCTGAGCGATATGGTGAAAAATTGTGAAAAAAATTGTGAAAATCCTGTGATGATTTGCTAATCTGTTAAAATCTATCTAACCTCAAAAAAGTTTTTTTCCCACCCACACCTCCAACTGGCCAGCCTCGGTCACTCTGAGTGAGTTGGATTTAACCAATAGCAATGTAGTGTGAACGTTTAGAAGAAGCAGATTACTCTATACCTCTTCAAGGCAACATAAATATACAAGTTTACATGAATTGTGCTAAGGGTGAAATCATGATCTGACTGCAAGAAAATCATCATATTCCTTTTTGGCATAGCAGCCTCCCCATAGCTTAAGGAGTGCCAGAGTCCAGAAACAAAATTACATGGTTAAAAATTTGGATTTTATGTATTTTACTCCCATAAAAGCGATCCTGACTCAAAAATCAAACTCTATTCGTTTTGACCTGGTTTATTAAGGTGAAGGTGCATAATGTAACTGAAGGGCTCGCACCTTCTTGTCTCCATGGATACTTGATTAGTTTCACAATATGACATTAATGTATCTATTTCCACATAGAGACAACCTGGAGATACCACCAGGCCAAGTAACAGGATATTTTTGGTATTTAATAATATATATATAAAATAATAAAATGATTGGATAAGTTTAATATAAGGAAACATTCTGCATTAAACATCCCCCAATGAAAGAAAAGTTACATAGTGAACCTTTAAAGGGCTCATATTATGCTTTTGTCTGATCTTTGTTTCCTCATCACAAACAGACCTGGAGTTGTGTTTTGTTTCATTCACACGTTTAACACACAAACCCTGTATATTTCGGCTGAGCTCTGAGTTCTGAGGCAGAAAACACACTGTTCTACAAGAGCTCTACTGTGTTTTTAAACTCCATACACCTTCACTAGAATCATTAAGATGATTTCAGCCCTGGAATTTCCAGTCTCTACTGAACAAAAGGTAAATGGTGGCTGTTAGCTTGAAAAGTACCACTACATGACATCACAAAGTGGAACAGAGCATTTTTAGCTTTGGAAATGTAGACAAACTAATAAAGGGTTACTCAAACATGTGTGAATGAAACAAAACAGAACTCCAGGTCTGTTTTTGGGGAGGTAACAGCATTAAAACATGACTAAAAGCTCAATGCTGCTCTGTAATCACTGCACTCCACGTGAAACAAAAACTGGCAAAAACAAGTGAACTAAGGCAATTTAATTTTTCTTTTACTACCCATCTCTATCAAGTCTCCTCCTTGTGGGCATTTGTGTCATACGCAGCTGTTTTATGACCCAAAGCCAAAACAAATCTGGGCCTTGCATTGCTCTCCCTGAGGTTAGCTATACTTCTAACCCAGATGTCTCTTATTGCAGGCTGAAAAACAGGACACAGAATACATGAGAGGGGTACGTGTGCAGAGGTATGCAGGCAGGGAGTATGTGAGCTCTAGTTTCTCATATGCGCTGCTGCCAAACCAAATGTCTTTGTTGTTGGGAAGTGCTCTCTTGTTTAGCTCTCAGCAGTTCCAACTGAGATTTGATTTATTATTATCAAATATACTGTGTAATGAACACTTGGGGGCAAAAACAAACTTGTAGTAGAAGACATGCCAAATGTAGTAATAGTACTCCGCTGTGCTAGCTGTAGTTTCCATTATGTATTTGTGAGCATGCTAGAATTTACATAGAATACACAATGTGGGACTTACACCGCTGTTGTCATGAATTGGTAATATTCAAAAAGAGTTTGGTGACAATGAGTTGCCCTGATGGAAATGAGACTTTATGGCTAAATTTGGGCTTATATTTATTATTATGAGCTGTCCCCTTTTTAAATAAACAAATAAATAAATAGAAGTGAAGGGAGCAGCATGGTTTCAATGATTAAGAAACTCAGGTGTCACCACAATCAACAGAATGCCAAACCTCGTGCAGCAAGATGGATTCTCCTGATATTTGTGTGTTCATAAACACACAAGAATCCATCTTGGAGGACTTCTGCTGTAAGAATGTAATCGTGTTGGCGGACCAATCACAGAGCAGCATTGAGGTCTGTGCAGAAGCCAAAGGCCAAGCGGCCAAACAAACCAAAGCAAAGTGAGAGCCGTTCCAGACTGATAATGTGCAGAACTCAAGTCAGAGTCACACATATCAATCTGACTTGAGCCAAGTCACTAACTGCCTCCCATCATCCTACAGGTGAACTGTGAGGAGGGGTCACTGCTTATCTAACTCCACAAAAAATATAGGATGACGCCACCAGCCTAAGTTAAAGTTCAGATCTGTGGAGAAGCAAGCCCACACAATAGCAATAAAAACACATGTGACTGAATACATGAAAGATGTATCTGTTTATTTCCAGACAAAGCAATAAACCTTTCCATGGAGAAACAAACACCATCAGAAAAAATAGTGTACCTTTAAAACAGAAAAGGTTAGGCTAGCAAAGGTTAATGCCCCTGCCTCACAGCCAAAAGGTCTACGGTTCAATTCCTGAAGTGGACGGGGCTTTTCAGTTTCTCCCCATATCGGTGTACGTTTCCATCGGGTGCTTCAGTTTCCCCTATAACTCCAAAACATTATGAATTCCCTCTTATAGAATGGAGAAATAAAAATAAAATCTATGCAATTTATTTTATGTATGTTGGCTTGAATTATGCTGTTTACCACTATAACTACCGTGAACAGGAGCCAACGTCCTGCAGTGTGCATACACACCACAACAATACTAAAACCAAGGAATTTTGGCTGCTGTATATTTGAGTGATTAAATACTGTGACACTTGGGCACAGCCCTGGGTGTGACTGACAGTCTCTTATCAAACACACGCCTTATATACGAAGAGGCTGAGGGGCTGCTGGAGATAAGAAACACTGAGAGCAAAACTATCTAAAACTTATCTAAATATGAGGCTTGGGCATCATGGGAACTTTTATTGTAGTAAAAATCAGCATAGATATGTTATTTTGTCTGGAATGTTCCACAGTATGGCAGTAAACCTATTTATCTTATATTTATCCAATTCAATAAATATAATTTACTTTTCCAAATCAAATCAAATCAGGGCCACTTTATAGTTTTGTGCATTATTCATTCATTTATTCCATACCCGGTGATGATAAGCTACTATTGTAGCCACAGCTGCCCTGGGGTAAACTGAAAGAGAAGAGATATAATTTGGGTTGGTGATAGCAACTTGCTTGTCTCCAGGAAGATTTAATGCCTTATTGTGCAATATTGTTGTCCATGACCAAAAAATGTTTTCATAGTTTTACAAAATACGATTTAAGATATAGCACGTCTAAAAATTCATTTAAAGAACACATACTGTGCTTGAGCTTGTTATAACATTATAATCTATGACACCCATGGGTCATTAACTTCATTCTATATAATTTTAAATCACAATATTCATCTAAAACAACTTAATAAAAGAAACAAGTCCATTGAGTACTGTGCTAGAAAACTGTGGTGCCCAATGGAAGCTGACGTCACAGTAATTATCATCACAACAAAGAGTCAGTAACTCTGATGGATAACTGCAGATTTTATTTGTACCAAAATTACTGTAACGCTGTTGAATCGTATGTGTCTTGAAAATAAGTGATTAAAGATTAATTACACATACATGAATCACTCCAAATACAACTTCAAGAGGGTAAATGAGAACGGATAGGTCTGTTTAAAGAGCTTAAAAAACAAAAAACACCTGGTACATCAATCTGTTCATTTGTTTCACATTAAAATCAGAACTTGCCCCGTCCACATAATCAATTACTTCTTTAGTTTCCTGTGTAATTCTAAAGGGCTGACTTGATTATTCCACTGTCTCCAGCACTTCGTTTGGCTCAGTTTTTCTAAGAGCTGCTCCTCTGTCTCTCTTCACCTTTCACTGGGTCTTCTCTGAATGTCCTTTCTGTATGTGAAAAAACTGGCAGCGGAGTGATTTCTATACAAGCTCGACCTACAGGCTATTTCCAAGAGTCCAATTAACCTGTGTCTCTGTAGCATGTCTTGAGACCCAGCCAAAAGAATAAACAGCTTTTGGCCCCAGCATTTGGAGTAGTCCAATTGCGAGCCAACCAGTGTACCATACGGCCTGGAAAATACATCTACTCATCAGGGCTTCTCAAAATGTGGGGCTGGCAAGACTGGTGGTACACTGAATCCTGTTTGCAGTAAGGTAAATTTACCTAAAAGTTAATTTAAAGGTTCACCACGTATATTTTCTGGTGCCTCTATGAAGATGATGTTGCTAAAATTGTAATATTCCATAAGACTGGATTAAATGTTTCATACACTTTTTCATTTACAGGTGTCTTTAGCGCTATAATAAATATAAAAGGAAAAACAGGCTTTATTACTGCAAGTAACTCACCTGTTCACAGATCTGACTTAAAGGAAAAGTAACGTTTTTTTTTTACAATCTGAGCCTTCTTTCGGCAATAAAACAAGTAGTTTTACTCACCCATAGCAGTTTGGTGTCAATTGGAGCAGTATCGCAGAACTTATGTTGTAGCCGTTCTGTTCTACTAATGATCCCGTATCCGTTAGCGTGAGTGCTCGGGGCACTGATTTGCGGTCTCCAAATAACACAAACTTTAGCACTTTTCAAATCACAGAAGATCGCTGTGTCAGGGTAGACTTTTAGTAGATTCCAAAACGGCCTGAAACCCGATATCGCAACAGAAAAGTAAAGTTCAGAGCGGAGTGTTAGCTTCTTTCGGCCTAGCGGTGTTTACAAAACAGCTGAGTTCACGCATGCGCACTGTCCTCTCTGATGACGTCATCAAATGAAACTATAGCTGGATATCGGGTTTCAGGCCGTTTTGGAATCCACTAAAAGTCTACCCTGACACAGCGATCTTCTGTGATTTGAAAAGTGCTAAAGTTTGTGTTATTTGGACACCACAAAGTAATGCCCCGAGCACCATGTTAACAGATACGGGATCATTAATAGAACAGAACGGCTACAACATAACTTCTGCGATACTGCTCCAATTGACACCAAACTGCTATGGGTGAGTAAAACTACTTGTTTTATTGCCGAAAGAAGGCTCAGATTGTAAAAAAAATGTTACTTTTCCTTTAACTTGGCCTGGTGGTGTTAGCTGTTTGTAAGTGGAAAAGTGACACACTGCCCCTTTATCTATGAGAGTATTAAACTAGACCTGAATTGGAGCTTAACCACATATCAATCAATCAGTATTTAACTTGGGAATTTGGGAATATATTGGGTTTAAATGTCCTGTATTTCTACTTTTATAAACTTGTAAGCCACGTTATAATGTTCTTACCTCCCCATGTTTCGGTCTATCTACATCTCCGAAGCTCAAAATGCTCCGTTCCACCTAGTTTTTCAGTTAGTAGCTACATTTGACCTTTTTTCCAGTAGAGATTACCAAGGTGCAGGTCGGAAATCCAATCATCCAAATGATTGTAATGAAGGTGTATGGTGTATGGAGTTTAAAAACACAGTGGATCACTTCCTGTATCACCACATGACATCGCAAGGTGGAAGTGTTTTCTGGTTGAGGGAAAAACTTCTAAATATGCAAGATGTGTGTATTAAACAGGTGTGAATGATATAAAACACAACTCTGGGTATGTTTGTGACGAGGAAACAACATTATAACCAAACAGACAATAGGGTGATATGGGCCCTTTAAAACAAGATTTATCACTAAGAAAAATAAAAACGGTAACAACAAATGAGTGACAAAATGTTATGCTAACCTACGTACCACAGTTTGAGAACCTTATCATTCTATAACCCCAACAGCAGAAAAATATTCCCACTAATTTCTCCTTTACCTTTTGCCCTGCTTTGAAACCTGCATAAAAAGCCCCTGCATTGTGTTCACACGGGTTAGTATGAACAGTTAGGGTTTTGAATGCACATATTTGACCCAAACAATGCTTCCTTTATATTCAGCCTGCTTCTTGCTATGTAACCCTAACCTTGAGCATAAGAGCGTCCACGCCAGTACTCCAGGAGGATGCCAGAGCGAAACGGCGTCAGTATGTTCCCTGGTACGAAGCGTAAACAGACCCATCTCTGTATTGTACTTGTGCCTCTCCAGCTTGGCTCTGCAGTGCGGACATCTGAAAAAGTCTATACGCTGGAGCCTTCAGCCCTCTGGAGCTCGGCCAGCGTTTGATTAAAGCGCACAATCCCAGCCTGAGTCACCACACACTTGTAATTATTAGGAAAAGACTGAGAGGACAGAGGAGGTGCATGCAGAGCAACTGTACATAATGTCCTGTTGGATGAGTCATATTAGTAAATAATCAGGCTACTTCTGGGGTGCTGTAATTATTTGACTCTTTGTCCAAAAACTGGAAAATCAAAGGTTTAAATCTTCAAAATGGGAATGCACACTATTGTTATGCAGTAGTGGAAGAAGTACTGACTGAATTTTGTTACTTAAGAAAAAGTACAGATACTGGAACAAAAAACAAAAAAAAAACTCGTAAGTATCACAAATCGATTTAAGTAAAAGTATTAAAGCACCCTTTTAAAAATGTGCTTAAAGAGGGTGTGCAGCGTTTCTGAGACGTAATAAAGCTTTAAATGTATTCATTCTGACACAGATTTGTGCTGAATTTTGTGCAACAGAAACAACTGAATGGATTGTTTTTTTTTTCAAGCTGTTTTTCATTGTACATTTTTGTTTACTCAGTTTATAAACTTGATATAAAAAAACTCAGCCTTTTACTTTTCAGTCCTGTTCAAAAATGTAGAAAGTACAGATCCCTGCTCTCAAAAGTGGTGAAGTAAAAGCAAAAAGAATCCACTTAAAAATGTACTCAAGTGAAGCACAGATATATAAAATATATACTTAAGTACAATACTGTACTACTTTTTACTTTACTTTTTTACATTCCACCAGTGTTATGTCCTTGGGCAAGACACTGGACATCTGAGGTAAAACACGTCTGAGGTAAAAAGTCATGCTGACAGCAAACTAGAGCTGGGAATCACAAGGCCTTTCATGCGATAATCAATGCTGATGCATTCCAAGGAGGGTCAAGGTAACTGGAAGCACTGCTCTGTCTGAAGCTCTGTTACTAAAGTTTGACCAAAAAGAACTGACATAGCAGGAATTAAACCAGGAGAGCTCATTTGTGCTGTCCAAGTCAAGTCCTTCTCAAATAACATTACAGTCAAGTTAGAACGTGTTAGTCAACCGTCTTTCACACTCAGCTTTTTGTACAAAATGGAACAGTGGACACTCATCTTGAAAATGTGTAGTTTAAATCCATTTTGTATTTGTTTACAGAGCATTTAAAAAACAGCAGGCTGAGTTTGGTAACTGCTGAACATTCCATCATAGACATACAAGTAACGCCCACTATGAAAGCAATCCAAAAATACAAATTCAAAATGAAAATGCAAATTAAAACTAATATTGATACATCTATTCTTTGCACTACTTTTTAGATTTTGTCTTAGATAGTTTTTGTATTGTCTTTATATTGTATTTTGTACATTGTCTTTTTGCACTGCTTGGCCAGAGAGAAACTGAATTTCAATTCACTGTATGTCGAACACATATGGCAGAACTGACAATAAAGCTGAACTTGAACTATTTCAATGTTTTAATCATATTGCATTCAATAAATGGCCCAATGACCAATTTTAAACTTTATTTTTATGCTCACCATTCCTGTTTCACTGATGTTACACCATCTTACTAGCCTTCCAATCATTAAAAATGTATTCCAGTAAATGATGCTATTTTGTTAAATTTATGGGGAAAAATAATTAATTTGCATCAAAACTTCACTGTGACCTTAGACCACAGTACAAGTTCACCATTTTCTGTTTCTCTGTCTGTCCTGTCCTCCCACTCATTCATATATTTATGGCTATAAGTAATCACTTGTAGACATCCAATATTTATCTCACATCTCTGGAGCCTGCTATACAAACATTAATATATGTTTTATGTGTTAACTATAGCTGCACAGTGGAGCACACACACACACACACATACACACACACACACACACGCACACGCACACACGTTTTCTTTTCTTGCTTCACATTAACATCTTGTTCTTATTACCTAGTTTGCACTAAAATTGTGAAAATAAAGTAGACCAGTTTAATTGCAAACAAAAAGAGTATTTTGTTGCACTATTTAGTCCATCACGAAACAATTAGACATTACATCAGATCTTATGGACAGTCCCTGGATTTCAGTACTCCTGACCCTCTCACCTCCTCCTGTTTTCTTTCGTTTAAACTGGGGATGCACAATACAGATACTGGTATGGGATATCAGTGCTGAAAATGAAAAATTTGCTGGATTGGGTATCGGTTCTGTATCTGTTCAGTGGATATCCCGGTTGGGCGTTTATTTGGATGTAATACGATTATTTACAGGCTGATTTTGGCCTGGAACATCTCATATTGTTTGAACTTTTATTTGTATGAAGCTGCTAGTTAAATGAAGGATAAGTAACAGTAACAGAACACAAATGGATCTCATGTGTAATAAGTTAACTGTGTTTTAAAGAAATAAGCATCATTTTCCGTTCCTAAACCTGGTATCGGTTAATATCAGGTATTGACAGCTGGATCAGTCCCGAGTTTAACCCAAATCAAACACAAAATGCTGCTATACAAACTCTGAAATATGCTTTATGTGTTATCTAGCTGCACACTGGAGAAAATACAGAGAGACACACACGTTTGCTGTCTGCTCAGTTACCCTGTTGACCTTTTAGCTTTTGAATTTCCAAGTGAGTGGGCAGACAGTCAAAGTGTATTATAGCACTTTTGACACAAGTTTGGACGTTTTCTCCACAAGGACGGTGATAAATTCCCTCCTTATCATCTGAAATTCATGAATTCACCTCAAGCAGCTGAAAGATTTACCACTCTACCTATGAATTTTCACATCCTTGAAGCATATCATTTTGAATAGTCTCATAAAAAATGTATTCCTCCCTATTTCACATCTAACATTGACCCTGGCTGGGAGTGGTAATAGCCAGCATAATTTATCCACCTTTTTGTCCTGGCTTGACGATATTGTTGATTTGTAATTAATATTTGATGAGCTCGTGGGAGAGTTATAAGTGGACCCAAGCGCTGGCTCTTACTCACTTTCTGGTGCTGACTTGACAGGAAGTCCAAAGCCTATAAGCCACTTGAATATCGTCGATGCCTGAAGGAAGTTTTCTTTACCACTGGGAAACACACGATGCTATGGTCCAGCTACGTAGCTCTAATGCACGGATAATTAAAGGGCCCATATTACACTGATCTATGTTGTTTTGTTTCATTCACACATGTTAAAAACACAAAACCTGCATTTATGCCACAGAAAACACTCTGTTCCACCTTGTGATGTCATGTGGTAGTATAGGAAGTGCTCCACTGTGTTTTTAAACTCCATACGCCTTCACTAGAATCATTTGGATGACTTCAAATTGCCAATCTCTACTAAACCAAAGATTAAAGGTACTGTAGCAGTTAACTTGAAAACTACTGTTACATGACATCACAAGGTGGAACAGAGCACTTTGAGCTTTGGAGGCGTAGACAGACTAATAATAAAGGATTACTCAAACATGTGTGAATGAAACAAAACACAACTCCAAGTATGTTTTTGAGGAGTTAACAGCATTATAACGCAGTCCTTTAAAGGAGAATTAACGTTTTTTACAATCTGAGCCTTATTTTCGGTAATAAAACAAGCGATCTCCATAATGTGAGTTCTCGGGGCAAATGTTTGCTGTCTCCAAATAACATAAACTTTAGCACTTTTCAAATCATAGAAGCTCAATGTCTTAGTCTACGCTTTCGTTTGAGTCAAAAGTGGCCTGTAATCCGAGATTTAGCCATAGTTTCGAGTAGATGAGGACGCCAGTGCACATGTGCGGAGTCACAGTTTATTTCGCTCTCAGCTCTCGGGACCCAAACATGAAAAGCAAAACTGTAAATTATGGATAAATCTCGGCTTACAGGCCACTTTTGACACAAACGAAAGGGTAGACTAAGACACTGAGCTTCTATGATTTGAAAAGTGCTAAAGTTTGTGTTATTTGGAGACCGCAAACATATGCCCCGAGAACTTGCATTACAGATATCGCTAATCTAAAACATCTCTGGAAGTGCTCCATATGACACCAAAGTGCTATGGGTGAGTAAAACAACTTGTTTTATTACCGAAATAAGGCTCAGATTGTAAAAAATGTTAATTCTCCTTTAAAAGATATGTGGGTTGAAATAAAGTTTGCTTATTTCACTCTTTGGGATTTCATATGCAAACAGTAATCTGACAAAGGCTATCTGCATTAAAGATTTGGCTCTTTTGGCAAGTCAGTATGCCTACTATAGGACTGCTGGTAACACAGTATTACATACAAAATATGAATAAGCTGTCAAACATCCATCCATTTTCTTCTGCTTATCCAGGGCCGGGTCGCGGGGGCAACAGTCTAAGCAGGGACTCCTACACTTCCTTCACCGCAAGACACTTCCTCCAGCTTCTCCAGGGGGACTCCAAGGCATTCCCAGGCCAGCCGAGAGACATAGTTCCTCCAGCGCGTCCTGGGTCTTCCCTGGGGCCTCCTCCCGGTGGGACATACCCAGAACACCTACCGAGGGAGGTGTCCAGGAGGCATCCGGAACAGGTGCACGAGCCACCTCAGCTGGCTCCTCTCGATGTGGAGAAGCAGCGGGTCTTCTCCGGGCTCCTCCCGTGTGACTGAGCTCCTCACCCTATCTCCAGCCACCGGAGGAAACTAATTTCAGCTGCTTGTATCCGTGATCTTGTCCTTTTTGGTCATCACCCGGAGCTCATGATTATAGGTGAGGGTAGGAACGTAGATTGACCGGTAAATCGAAAGCTTTGCCTTTTGGCTCAGCTCCCTCTTCACCACAACGGTCCGGTACAGTGACCGCATCACTGCCGACACTGCACCAATCCACCTGTCAATCTCACACTTCATCCTCCCCTCACTCGTGAACAAGACCCCGAGATACTTGAACTCCTCCACTTGAGGCAAGGACTCTCCACCCACCTGGAGAGGGGCAAGCCACCTTTTTCTGGTTGTCAGATAGTAGCAGCTAAATAAGGAGCCAGATGGTATTTGCTTTATACACCTATTTCTTTTAGTGCAGTGTCTTTGAGGACCCAGTTTTTGACCGGTTTTCCTGTTTTTCTAATGATTACTTGGTTGGGAGGGATAGTACCTGTGGCAAATATTGAGTATTTTGTTGCACTTTAACAATATTTAGTCCATCACGAAACAATTAAACATTACTTCAGATCTTATGGACAGTCTCTGGATTTCAATACTCCTGACCCTCTCACCTCCCCCTGTTTTCTTTTATTTAAACCCAATCCAAACACGAAAGGTTCTTCTTCAGATTCTCTCATGTAATGGGAAAATGGAAATATAAATTGTATCATTGTTCTCCTTCAGAACATCTACGTAGCCTCCTTAATTCCCCATTACATGGCACAATCACACACAGCAGTAACTATATGCAGTTTGTCTGGGCACACAGAGCTACAAAACAGTAAATAGCAGGAAATTATTACATGGAAATTGGCGTCATTTATTCGACGTGTCAACAAAGGCAGGAAAACATATAGCCAGCCGCTGCAATGCACTATGGGAGCAGGGTCTATTTGGTATCAGTGGGTTATGTGGGCTGAATAAATAAGATAGTAAATGGTAGCAGGGAGAAGCAGAACATGGAGACTGACCTATTTTTCGGCTTTCAAAATAATTATAGCAATAAGAGTGTTATCTAAACCTAATGTATGGAATGGATATCTGGTAGTTTGATACAGAAAATGTCACGTCTTGTTTTGCTAGTATTTGTACAAATATAATCACGTCCAATGTTCTGTTCTGAACTACTCTGAAGTAGTTGAAACAGCTCTGCCTTATTTATTGAATTACAGGTGTTTTTATTCCTCAAAAATACCTAGAAAAAGGCATTCTGACTGTGAGCAGGGTTGCCTTTCTACAGGTCTGGTTTGGTCCATGAAGATTAAAGGATATTTTTTGACCAATAATTGTAATTCCTCGGTTGTACAGGTACAGTATGATCCAGCAAAAGAAAAATTCAGTTCTGTCAGCTGGACAAGTTTGAGAGTGAAGACATTTTGATATTCATCCAAATGGCTTAAAGAACTGAAGAAGCCCCTTGGATGAGCAGTGAAGCATCTTCACTCTAAAACTTTTGCCTAGTTGAGAGAATTGGCAGCACCAAAGTTAAAATACTGTATTTTCTATGTATTTAATTCATGTATTTAGGTGCATTGTGTACCTCTTTTGGTGGAGGGTCCATCAAATGCTTTTCTCTTTAGTATGAATGTTTCATAGTATTGTATTAAACATTTTTATTTTTATGGAGACCAAACCAGACCAAGTTATAGGGATCACAGTCATGGAACACATTACCTGCTCATGTCAGGAACTGTGGGTCCTTCTCAGCCTTCAAGAACACGCTGAAACATTGGTTGAAAAACAATCAAACATGCTCTCACAGGTAGATTTTCTTCTTCTTGGGCCTCTTAGGTCGTTTTCACACCTGCCTTGTTTGGTTCGTTTAAAACGAACCAGAGTTTTTTTGCTCCTTTGATTCGGACCTTTTGGGCTGGTGTAAATAAAAACTAAAAATTTAGATCCGGAGCAAACAAGCGAACCGAGACCACCTAAAAAGGTTGGTCTCGGCACGGTTCCATTCGAATCCTGGTGCGGTTCGTTTGAGGTGAGAATGCAGACCGGACTCGATCCGACACAAGTTGGCTTTTTGTACTTAACAAGCTCCCGTCGTATGTCGAGCATTATGGGAAACCAAGGCTGACGAAACAAAACTAAGGTCGTTTTCACACCAGGAAAGTCCGATAGTTCACTTGCTTTGGTCCGGACCAAATGTTTTTTTATTTTTTTTATTTTGGTGCGGTTCGCTTTCACACTGCAGTTTTTCCCCAAGTGAACTAACATCTATAAACAAAAGCACATGTGTTGAGGTCGTTCAGCCATTGGACAGAATGAGCCCTTTCGGTGTCCAAACCCGGAAGAAGAAGAATAATGGTGTTACGTGCTGTTTTCAATCTAGCCTTAGCGATATGGTTTGCTCAGTTTATACAGTTTGCACAAATGTTTGAGCAGCATCGTGAGGTTTACACTATTTTACAATCAATTTCCAAATGACGAAGACACAGGGCAAGTCGACTACGGAGGACAGCGCTCATGTGCGCAACAAGTTCTGACTCTTGCTCTTCACGCAAAACGTAAGTAAACCTCGTAAGTTTCATTTAGTTTAGTTTAGTTTAGTTTCGTCAGCCTCAGTTTCCCATAATGCTCGACGTACGACGGGAACTTGTTAAGTACAAAAAGCCAACTTGTGTCGGATCGAGTCCGGTCTGCATTCTCACCTCAAACGAACCGCACCAGAGTTTGTATGGAACCGGACCGAGACCGACCTTTTTAGGTGGTCTCGGTTCGCTTGTTTGCTCCGGATCGAGACTTTTGGTTTTTATTCACACCAGCCCAAAAGGTCCGAATCAAAGGAGCAAACGAACTCTGGTCCGTTTTAAACGAACCAAACAAGGCAGGTGTGAAAACGACCTAAACGAAACGAACCTTACAAGGCTTACTTACGTTTTGCGTGAAGAGCAAGAGTCAGAACTTGATGCGCGATCATGAGCGCTGTCCTCCGTAGTCGTCTTGCCCTGTGTCTTCGTCATTTGTAAATTGACTGTAAAATAGTGTAAACCTCACGATGCTGCTCAAACATTTGTGCGAACTGTAAAAACTGAGCAAACCATATCGCTAAGGCTAGATTGAAAACAGCACGTAACACCATTATTCTCCTCCTTCCGTGTTTGGACACAGCGTTTGGACAGGGCTCATTTCTGTCCAGTGGCTGAGCGACCTCAGCACACGTGGTTTTGTTTATAGATGTTGGTTCACTTGGGAAAAAACTGCAGTGTGAAAGCAAACCGCACCAAAATAAATTAAAAAAACAAAACAAATTTGGTCCGGAACAAAGCAAGTGAACTATCAGACTTTCCTGGTGTGAAAACATCCTTAAACTCAGAGAATGGTCTATTGTGGTGACCTTGCTGTCATGTCTATGTGCACTTCTGTCTCTTCTGTGTGTTCTTTTAAATGTTCTTCTGTTCTGACCTGGCTTAGGGCAACGAATGTAAAGTAGCTATTGTGCTAATTCCGGCATATTTACATTGATGCTGTTTGTTGTCATGTTGATTAAATAAACTGTAAACTGGAACTCAACCTCAACTCACAGCCTTCCTCTTGTGAGACGAGAGTGCTAACAATGTCAATCCATTACAAGCAAAATCACGTTTCGTAATTAGAAAGTTTGCAACCAGCCTGTATGTGTTTCCACGAGGAGAGCCCCAGAATAAAGCAGCCCAGCGTGCACTCTGCTGGAACATTTAAGCTGCTTATTCTAAAGGAGACATAATGATTTATACATTTTGTGTTCGCAGAGTAACAACTGCAGCGAACGTGGGGAGCTGCTGCTGGGGTCAATTAGCTGTGGTTGAATGAATGAGTGGTTAGCATTAGCTCCCACACTTTCTCTCCCTCTCTTTCACCATTTCTGTCTCACTTTCCCCATCTCCCTCTCCCTCCATTTCAATCTACCCCCTACCTAACCCCATCTCCCTCTCTTCCCCTTACTCTCTCTTACTCACTCCTTCTGTCCTCATCTCTACCCCTCTTTCTTTCTTTCATTCTTTCTTCCACTCTTCTTCTTTTTCCTCTCTCTCCCTATCTACTCTTTATCTCTCTCTTCCCTCTTCCTCTTACTCCCCCTTACCTCTCTCCTTCTCACCCCCTTCTTCTCTTCATTTTGGCCTCCACCTGTTTCCTTTCTCTCCTACTCCTCCTCTCTCTCTCTCTCTCTCTCTCTCTCGCTCACACACACACACACGATCTTTCTTCCCTTCCTGCCCCTCCCTCTCTTCCTCCTCCCTCACTTACCCCCACTTTCTCCCTCTCCTTCCTTCCCCTTTGCTCTCCCCTCTCCTTCCCCTCTCTCTCACTCAGTCTTTTTTTCTCTTTCCCTCCCTCCCTCCCTCCCTCCCTCCCTCACCCCCACTCTCTCCCTCTCCTTCCCTCCCCATTGCTCTCCCCTCTCCTTACCTATCCCCCAGACTCCCTATCCCCCCCATCTCCCCTCTCTCTCGCTCAATCTTTTTTTCCCCATCTCTCTCCCTCCTTCCCCCCTCCTCTCTCCGTCCTCTCACCCCCTCCTCCGTCTCCCCCTCTCTTTCAGCAGACAGCAGCCATTAGTCCCAGCCCACAGCCCAGAGGGATGTTCCAGCTCTCATCAGTCAGTAATGAGTGGAGGGAGCACAAAACATATACAGGCGTGTCTATTAATAAAACATACTCTCAGATCAGATGTGGATCAAACTGCCGCAGTATTTTTAGCCCACATCGCACGGCGTTGGTTTACACAGAGTCACAGTATGGTGCTGGTGTGTACACTTCTCCAGATGGTAAATGTCAAAAAGCGAAAAGGCGTCTGAACGCTCTATTAAAGTGTTTATTCCAAAACAACTCAGGAATCTGGTGTGAACAGATGATATTCAACTGGACGCCAATGAGACAAAAATGTTCACCGGTGTCAGCATCCTATGAACCGGTGACATTTTGAGAACTGTTCACCATTCACCAGATGTTGTATTTTGTTTTGAATTGTTCATTGCTACGCTAACAATGCTAATTTTCATTAGTCTGAAAAGATAAAAGGAGAAGTTCAATTTGTCAACTGGACAAAGTTTGGTTGAAAACGTTTCGCCGCTCATCCGAGAGGCTTCGTCAGCTCCAGTTGACAAATTGAACTTCTCCTTTTATCATGGATTCTACCTGGACGACTGAGGGACTTTTCACACATTAGTCTGAAAACCATTGGTACATCATGTAACGCACAGAAGTGGAGGACTTAAGTTATTTTTACTTACATTTTCTTGAGTAACTTTTTGTTTAAAAGTGCATTATGTAACTTTTTCGGTGGAACATCCCACCGCTTTTCTCTATGGAAGCGTTATTGCTTTGCCTGAAATGTTCTACAGTTACTTATTAACAATACATATGGAGACAAGCATTTTAAATTCAGGTCAGATTCATTCATTCATTCATTCATTCATTTATTTATTCATTTCGAGGAGGTCAACACAAGGAAATAAATACATGTAACCAAAATACAGTCAAATACATTACCTTTTTTTTGCTCGAAAAGGAGTGGGAAGAAGAAAAATTATTAAATCCCACCCCTGTCTTCCAAAACATAACTTAAATTATTGATTTAGCTTCCATGTAAGTTCAGTTGAAAAACACAAAACAAAACAAAGGCCAAAAAACAAAAAACAAAAAAAAAACCTTTTGATCGGGACAATAAATTACATATATGCTTTATCAGGAACCCAGCAGTGGTAAGCACAAAAAATACCAACAATGGAAGCACAACTACAACAACAACTACATCTGTAGAGAAAATATGACTTAGCTTTCATCTTTTTTGTGGTAGGCCCATGCCTTTATTTGTTTGGCCTTTTATTTACATTAACTTCAATCAATCAGATGCTATACATGCAGACAGTTACTCTTACTTGAGTAGCAGTTTCCCCAAAAAACTTTTTTTTACTCTCACTTGAGTCATTCCTGGACCACAACTTTGTACTTCTATTCATGTAACATTATTTTATCTTATCTTACTTCAGTACTATCTCTACCACCGTCTGCCCACAAACCAATGGCCTCCCAAAACTCTCTATGTTTAGATTTGCCCTTGAAATGAATCGTGACAACAGGCAGGAAGTGATGAAAGGAAGATATGGTGTCATGGATCCATATTTTGAACTCCAATGTACGTGCCCGACCCCGTGAGCCAACAAGGTGCCCCCACAAGTATTTATTACCTCTACCAAGATGGCTGTGTGTCGGCACCCTTGTTTTTTTTATTGGTAACATAATCATGATCATGTAATAGGCTCAAGAACATGATTTATTTTAATGATCTGCCGATATGATTATGGTATTGGATATTGGCACCGATATTGAAAACTTTTGGTAGATCGGATATTGACTTCCAAGATATCAGTTTAGGCGATATCTCATTTTGGTAAATAAATTGGTGTAATAAGACGATTTACTTACGAAAATCTCTCATAATATTAAGTAGTTACTGCAGTTAATAATAAATAACATCTACAGAACACATTTGAATAATTTTTACCATATTCCCTAGTATCAGTTGATAAAGTCAAAATATCAACATCTGTATCAGAACGGGAAAAACCTTGATCGGAGCATCCCTAATTTATTTGTCTATGAATCCAGAAAATGTGAGCTATTACATTCAGATGGCACCTCCTGCCACAAAGGAAGCCAGGTAAAGCAAAAATGATTGAATTTGTTTGGGTCATTAAGAAAATAAATTGCAAACTTGATTGTTTAGTTCAACATTGTGTAAACCCATCGAATATACTTAGATAAACAATAGATAAACACTTATTGTATCTGACAAACATGCTTAAAAGAGACGCTTTAGGTCCATCAGGCAAAGACACACTCCAAGGACTTCATTGCAGATGTCAAATTTCATATTGTGTCTTATTTTCAAATGATCTCTTTTTACAGCAACATATAACATATACATTTTTCATATCAAAAGGTACAAACTACATGTTATGTGTGATGAATTATTAAGACTTGACACATGTTTTCAAACAGTGTGTGATATCAACTGTCACTGAGAGGATGTTCCCCCCACAGCTTAGAGGTACAGTACAAACTTGTAAACTCCTCAAAAATATGCAAGAAATAGAATATAATTATCTAAGTAGGAGAAATTATTACACAAATATATTTTAGATATGTGTGTGTTCAGAAACTCTTTTGATCCATCAGCTGTTTTTAAAGGCAAGCTAACATTACAGTTAAAATTGAAGGTATAATATGTAACTTTGCCAGAGGAGGTCCACCTGTTCCATGTCGGTCCATAGATCTGACCTGTAACGTGGCCTAATGGCGTCATTTGCTTGTCTCCATGGATAGATAGATACTGTATGTTTGATGCCATACTGTAGAACATTAGAGGTGAACCACATCGCCATGGAGACAAACAGGTGACGCATCCTCCACCAGAAAAGTTAAATAAAGCAACTTAAATTGTTTATGTCAAATTAGATGAAGCCCGTTTCTACTGTTTTCAAATGGTTTTGTCTTTAGTAGCAACATAAAAGAATACACGTATGCATTTTTCATATCGAGCATTCAAGTTGTGCAATAAATTATTCACATTTCAGACATGTTTTCAAACAGGATGTCAATGCAATATCAACTGCCCTCAGCAAATGAATAATCCAAGCTGTTTCGATTGAGTTTACAGCTTTTGTGTGGATGGCGATGAAAAATACAAAACTCTATTGAACCAAAAATGAAAAAAACAAACAAACAAAAACAACTCACCAAAAGGTCTGACATGAAAAGCCATTTCACTTCAGAACTTGGTGGATGGTCCCATTAATGGAGAGAGATACAAGCTCTAAAAACAGACTTTCAACAGATCAGCCTGTCTCTGGAATGGCTACTTGGAAAATATTGGGTTCATATATTCACTTCAAATGCCGGAAATAACGTATCAAATTACATATTATTTTATTGTTGGCAAAAGTAATTATTGACATACACTACCAGTCAAACGTCTGGACACACCATCTCATTTAATGCATTT
Source organism: Paratrypauchen microcephalus (assembly GCA_036785185.1). NCBI lineage: Eukaryota > Metazoa > Chordata > Actinopteri > Gobiiformes > Gobiidae > Paratrypauchen > Paratrypauchen microcephalus. The sequence continues at coordinate 1,258,086 of JAVJIX010000056.1, forward strand.
TTTATTTACTACATAAGTCCATGTATCCTGCTTTGTATATTTATTGTTTTCCGTATGTATCTAAAATGTAGAAAATAGTCAAAATAAAGAAAATGACAATGATGTTTTGACTGGTAGTGTATTAACAAAGGCTCACCAGAAATACAGCTCTGCTGGAAAAACAAAACAAAAAGACCACTGCATTTTTTTCTGAAAGCAGCATTTCGACATGTATTACAGCCATTCCTTTCCAGCGTCTGTTGAATTCCAACACAAACACAAAGCTGAGCTACTTCAGTTCTTGCACCAGTAGTGGAATAAAGTCACCCAAGAACAATGTGAAAGACTTGTGGAGAGCATGCCAAGACGCATGAAAGCTGTGATTAAAAATAAGGGTTATTGCACCAAATATTGATTTCTGAACTCTTCTTAAGTGTAAACATTAGTATTATGTTGTTTTAAAATGAATTTAATCTTGTTTCTTTGCATTGTTTGAGGCCTGAAAACATGTATCTTTTTTGTTTTTTTGACCATTTGTCATTTTCTGTAAATAAATGCTCTAAACGATAATATTTTATTTGGAATTTGGGAGAAATGTTGTCAGTAGTTAATAGACTCAAACAAAAATGTTCCTTTTGCCCAAACACATACCTATAAGTAGTAAAATCAGAAAAACTGATAATTTTGCAGTGGTCTCTTATTTTTTTCCAGAGCTGTATACTATACTATATGTAACTGTTGCCAGGAAAATCTCTCTGTTTTCTTTTTATACAGATGAATAATCAATACCAGTCTGGTCCCCATCCCCTCTGTTGCTTCTTGTTGAGTGTGTCTTGTTGAGGGGCACAATTACAGTATAAACAAGTTGGAACAGAATTAAACTACCATACAGTCCCTCTACACTTGTACCTATGTATTTTTTGGCATTGAACTTCTGTGAGAGCCAAGCAACCTCTCGCCTACTCCTTATGAGGAACTGACCAATCATCAAGCCTTCTCCATAAGTCACCATCATTTATTTCTCCACCTCCCAAAATAGTGTAGTGCTGGGTAGTGTTCAAACATGATTCATAGATTTTTCCACACAAAATATGAGCCATGTGTTCAATGATATCATATTGTCTACTCAGGAAAAGACAAACTGTTCAAATCAGTATCAAGTTTCCATATCGATTGTTTTTTTTGTTTGTTTTTTTGACAACCCAAATCCACTGAGAGTTATTGTCAGTAAATTAGCGTAGGAAATTTTAATGAAATAACCAAGGTTTTTTTTTTTCCTCTTAAAGGTACACTGTGTATCTTTTCTGGCCATCTGCATATATCCATGGTGATGTTATTGTTTTGCCTGGGACGTGAAATAGTATAGCATTAAAATGGCAAATATATTTTGTATTTATTCAATTACAGGTGTTTTTATTTCTCAAACCTACAGCAAAAACATGTATTATTATTGAGAGCAGGTCCACCTGTAACTTGGCCTGGTGTCCATGGAGATAGTTAAATTACATGCCATACTGTAGATCATTTCAGGAAAAAAACAACATGGAGTCAAAGTGGTGGGCCGACTACCAGAAAAGTTACATAGTGCACTTTAATTCTACCAACCTACTGCCCTCTGCTCATATAACGTGTAAAAACAGTATTACGTCACTGCACTCCATTTACTTTATTAACAATGTGTCCGTCCTTTACCTTAATGCATCTGATGGACTGAATCTCATTAAAGTGTTTTATAGTTTATTTATTCAATGTCTTTTGAGGACAGGAGACCAAACTGGAATACCAAATCAGTCCAAAGACACAAAACGTCAAGAGTGAATCCGTTTAAGGGTCTATATTGCACTATTTTCTGATCTATGCTATAACATTGTATATACAGTATGTTTTTAGAACTCCAGACTATATGTATACAGAGTGTTTTCTGTTTGAGAGAAGAACTCAGCCTAAATATGCAGGGTTTGTGTGTTAAACATGTATGAATAAAACAAAACACAACTCCAGGTATGTTTGTGATGAAGAAACAACATTATAGCATAGATCAGAAAATAGCACAATATAAATATTAAAATAATTGTTATCTACTATTAGGCATTTTGTAATTACTGCATATACATTTCCTTTTCACAAACATAATGTGGCAATTTTTTTTTTTTTTTTTTTTTTCATATTTATACTGTGCTGTTTTCGGATCTAGAAAAAATAAAAGACCGCTGCATTTTTTTCTGAAATCAGCATCTCTACATGTATTACAGCCATTCCATTCCAGCATCTGTTGAATTCCAACACAAACACAAAGCTGAGCTTCTTCAGTTCTTGCACCAGGAGTGGAATAAAGTCACCCAAGAACAATGTGAAAGACTTGTGGAGAGCATGCCAAGACGCATGAAAGTTGTGATTAGAAATAAGGGTTATTGCACCAAATATTGATTTCTGAACTCTTCTTAAGTGTAAACATTAGTATAATGTTGTTTTAAAATGAATTTGATCTTGTTTCTTTGCATTTTTTGAGGTCTGAAAACATGCATGTTTTTTTTTTGACCATTTGTCATTTTCTGCAAATAAACGCTTTAAATGATAATATTTTTATTTGGAATTTGGGACAAATGTTGTCAGTAGTTTATAGACTCAAACAAAAATGTTCCTTTTGCCCAAACACATACCTATAAGTAGTAAAATCAGAAAAACTGGCTTAAAGCTCACAAGAATTTTGCATCATACAGTATAGGACCTTTAAAGGTCCCATGGCATGAAATTTTCACTTTCTGAGGTTTTTGAACGTTAATGTGAGCTCCCCTACCCTGTTTAGCCCCCCATGGCTAAAAGTTGCGAAATGTCTAAACTGAGCACTTTTCTGCATTTGAAAAACCCCAGCTCAAACGGGCGATTCTGAACAAGGCAAGTATGTAACATCACATTGAAAAATGCAGCCCCACCCCCCCATCTGGATGTCAACCCACCATCTCTGTAAATCACGCCCAGAGAGTTTGGACCGCGAATGAGCTTCGCAATGCGAAATGCGTTTTTTTTATAGGCTCGGAAGTCCTTTATCTGAGCCTCTGGACCTCTGAAACAGCAGTGGTTTGATTTTATTTTCTGTGAAAATGTGTTTTTTTCATTGAAACGCCTCTCATTTCTTCCTTCGCGCTTATACACACGGAAGTGGGGCCAGCACACAGGGCACTGCTAAAACAAGGAACCAGCGGCACATTTGCCCCCCCACCCGCTCCTCTAACCTATCTCTGTCCTTCTCATTTGCATTCAAGCAACAAGGCCCAAAATGAGTTGTTCAGAGAGAGATTTTCTGACTCTGACTGTGTACATGTGTCTTTCTCATGCACTGAGTCTTGATTTTGAAGAAGGATTCATTTACAGTATTAGGAAACCATTAAGGCACCATATAAAAGCATCAAGAAGTACCATGTCATGGGACCTTTAAGTTGTATTTGTCAGTGGGAGGAGCCAGACAAACTGAGCATGAGCGAGAAATTGGTGCAGTGACCGGAGAAGAATGTCAGTAGTATGTAGGGCAAGGGAGGTGAATGCATGGACATCATTAGGGGATTGTAATGTTAAATTCTGCATCTATATTTTCCCTATAAGTTTGACAGGTGAGAGCTGGTGTCAGTGGAGAGGCAGAAGAAGCCCGTAGAGATAACAAGATTTACATGCACTCAATTAACCCCCATATCATTGGCCGTGTCCTTCCTGGCCAATATAGCCTGAGAGGTCCCCACTTGCACGCTATATTTAATGTAATCACACGCAATCAGATTACAGTTCATATTGGGCAGGACTTTGATGTTTAATTGCGGTGAATGTCATTGATAAGAGAACACAGAGTAGATTTGCACTTAATTGCAGATATTGCTGGTCTACACACTTTAATTGGACCACTATCCTTGTCCCAGTCATACACAGGGGAGGGGAATCCATGGGGTCAAATAGTGAAGATTTTACAATGCTGTTCACATGGATGTTTCTAGCTTTATGGGGTCTCTTAGTTGGCAAAAATTGAGAAATGTTCATTCAATTCATCACATCCATGTAAATATCGATTCCCCTAGTGGCTCTGAATGATGGGTCAAATGAAGAGGACAAATTTCTCTAAATAATGTGTGCCTATATTACTCAAAATTGACTCTTGTGAGCTTTATGCCGTGTTGTAATGTTGTTATGTCTGCAAAAACATACCAGAAGGTTACTGGCTAGACAGACTAAAGGTACGTTCAGACTGCAGCCTGAAGTGACCCAAATCAGATTTTTTCACCACTATGCGGCCTGTATCCGATCTTTTAATGACAGTCTGAATGACATAGATCCGATTTTTTCAAATGCGACCCAGGCCACTTGGATATGTGGTCCTAAAATCGATACATATCCGATCATTTAACATGCGATTTCAGTCTGAGCAGCCAGGTCACCTTCATCTGACCTACACGCCATCAACAAGCGACAAACATCACTATTCTGCACTGAATAAAGTGGAAACTGAACATAACTGGGCCATATTTTAGGAGACAAACCCAGCGTTGAGCGGAGAGAATTGCTGGATAGCTGCGTTACTGAAGAGGAACCCACAAAACGCCATGGCCAAAAACCTTATCCTTCACCTTCTCAATCTCCTCCCTGAAACAAATAAGCTGTACATGTTCTGTCTCCGGTACGACAGCAACTTTAAAATCTCCTCAGTGCTAGTGTCCATGTTTAGGCTACTTCTGTAAACACTGAGCACACTCGCTGCATGTGACGTCGTTGTGTCCTCCAAGACGCATGCGGGACACTTTTGCAGCGTTTAAAGTTCACACTGGAGATCACATACAAGACGCATTTAATTGCAAATGTGAACAACCTCGCAACAAAATCAGATTTCACAAAAACAATCCAAATTGAGCATTAAACTCTGCAGTCTGTACGTAGCCTAATAGTCTCTGTACATCTCCAAAGCTCAAAATGTTCTGTTCCACCTTGTGATGTCATGAAGTGGTAGTTAACAAGTTAACAGCTACGTTTACCTTTTGTTCAATACAGATTGGCAATATCAGATCTGAAATTATCCAAATGATTCTTAAAAACAGTGGCGCACTTCCTGTATTGCCACTAGAGATGTAACAATATCCGAATACAGTATATCGTGGGCTAGTAAAATCACACTATGGAGCAGCAACAGCTAAAAACCAGAGGGAACTACATAGACCATGATCCTTTGGTGTTGTCAGTGCAGACTACATGAAGAAATACCTAATCTTACTTCTTCATATTATTGTATAACAGTACCAAAGAGCGGGGGTGGGGGGTGGGTTGGGGCAGTAGTCGAGTTATAAAATGAAACCAGGGGGGATGGTGGAAGGGCAGGGCAGAATTAGAAGGTACTTTGTTAATATGGAAATGCTTTTATAACTAAAAGTCCATATTATCATTCAATAATGCACAGGATAATATGTTATCACACACAGTCTTGGTTTAGTCCTGGTTTAGTCCTGGTTTAGTCCTGGTTTAGACCTGTTTTAGTCCTGGCTTAGTCTTGGTTTAGACCTGATTTAGTTTTGGTTTAGTCCCGGTTTAGTCCTGGTTTAGACCCGGTTTAGATCTGGTTTAGTCTTGGCTTAGTCCTGGTTTAGACCTGGTTTAGTCCTAGTTTAGACCTGGTTTAGTCCTGGTTTAGTGCTGGTTTAGATCTGGTTTAGATCTGGTTTAGTTCTGGTTTAGTCCTGATTTAGTCCTGGTTTAGTCCCGGTTTAGTCCTGGTTTAGACCCGGTTTAGATCTGGTTTAGTCTTGGCTTAGTCCTGGTTTAGACCTGGTTTAGTCCTAGTTTAGACCTGGTTTAGTCCTGGTTTAGTGCTGGTTTAGACCCGGTTTAGATCTGGTTTAGTTCTGGTTTAGTCCTGGTTTAGTTCTGGTTTAGTCCTGGTCTAGTCCTGGTTTAGTTCTGGTTTAGTCCTGGTCTAGTCCTGGTTTAGATCTGGTTTAGTTCTGGTTTAGTCCTGGTTTAGTTCTGGTTTAGTCCTGGTCTAATCCTGGTTTAGTACTGGTTTAGTAGAATTGCATGTTGAGAGCCCTGTTTGTCTAAAGAGCAAACTTATTACCTGATGGTTCTCAGTTTGTTTTATCATCACCGCACTCTGTCAGTGTGCGCTGAGAGGGGCGGGGGGAGGGACCGGGACATTTTTAACGGATTCATGTAAGAGTCTGGTTAATGCACCGGGCCCGCGTCTCACCGCGACTCACCATGGACAGTTCGGCTCTGGGCCGCGCGTATTCCACGCGTAAGCCGTCGAAATCAGCGTGAGAAATGCCGCGTGTGAGCGTGTGAACACGTCGAATTGCGTGTGTCACACTCTCAATGTGTGAGACTTGAGAGCCCTGCTCAGTTTTGTTAGCCTCCACAAATATCTTAATAAATATCGTACCGTGTGATGCATATCGTGAAAATATCATATTGAGAAATTTGGATACCGTTACATCCGTAATTAACACATGACATCACAAAGTGGAGTGTTTTCAGCTGCAGAGAACTCCAGGTATGTTTGTAATAAGGAAACAACATTAGAACACAAATCAGAAAATTGCGTAATAAACTATTTTAAACTATTTCAGCCAATGCCTAACCTTAACCTGACCAGACCTAAAGCAAGACAGGAAGAACGCAGCCAATCAGAGGCAGCCATCAGTAGCTCTTATCCTGCCGTCATATACAGTAAAACAAACAATAGTGTCCACAGTATATGCCATGGAACAGTTCTAACAGTGAAATATGCACGACTTTATAACAATAGGTCTGCAACATTTTTCCTGTTTGACTGCCTTTTCATGCACTACCACTTACCACAGAAGTTCATTTCCTGTCTCTCTACATCCATAAATCTTAACCACACACTATCTCTCCACCATATGTCCAAACCAGACCCATCTGTCCTCCTTTGTTGTATCTCCAAAACATCTCATAAGAGCTGCTCTCCTCATGTACGCATTTCTAAACCATCCATCGTCTGCTCTGCCTCCTCTCTTTTGATCACATCTCAAAACTGTACAACATGTATTTATATTTCCTGTATAACATAATATATTGCATTATAATTCCATACAGTTTCATTCAAGCAAGAGGCCAGGCTTAGACAGGCATTTGTAAATAATTCCACTAAGCTAGACTGTATTATGTCATTAAAATGAGTCACTGAGCTGCTAAGATACTTGTTGAACGATACGTGCCAATAAGTCTCCAATGCTTGAAGAAAACCTGCTTGTGTCTGCTATATGCAGTGTTGTATAAAGTACTGGAAAATCAAACTCAAGTAAAAGTATAGGTACCCCTCTCAAAAATGACTTTGGTAAAAGTCGAAGTCACTGACTGAAATGTTACTTGAGTAAAAGTCTTAAAGTATCTGGAACTTCTTGTACTTAAGTATGACAAGTAATGTAAAAATAAATGTACTCAAGTAATGTAATTAAAAGTACAAGTAAAAGTATCAAGCAAAGGCAGTCTGAATTTAATATTTTTTAATGTTCGCCCCCCCCAAACCTTTGTTTTTTTTAAATAACAGTGCTGAAAATAAGGCATACATAACACCATTAAAGGAGTGTTTTTGGAGGAAGAGGGCTTTTTGCAATTGGGCCCTTAATTCTACTGTAAAACACCATGTTCGGCTCACCCATGGTAGTTTTGTGTCATATGGAGCACTGTCGAAGATATTGGGTTTGGTGACCAAGTAAATGCAGGCACAAAATACGTTATACAAATCCTTCATATCAGCGTAAGACAGTGCTTCTCAATTATTTTCTGTGACGTCCCCCCTAGGAAGAAGAAAAAATTTCACGCCCCCCTTCCTGCGCGCGACTATAAATAGTATTATTTGTCTAGAAAATTGTTATTAGCACACCACTGTATCCTTTTATTAACATTATAAACAAAAAAAAGAAAGAAACTTACAACAAAGACTGCACTGAGGACTCAAATATTAATGTGTTTTTAATGCAGCTTTGCACACATTTGTTTACGTTTTACAGAAATGAAACTTAAAACCACCTAATTTGCATAAGCTAAAAGCATTGAAAAAATACGCTCTCTTAATTTGCATTTAATTTGCAATATTGATCTTAAATGACTTAATAAAAAAAACTAATCTGTTGGCATTCATGTTAGAAAACTGTGTTGCCCATTGGGATCTGCTTTCAACGTAAAAGTCACCACAACAGTTTTCGGCACCTCTGATGGATAGCTGCACACCACGCTACGCAAGGCTGCTGAATCCCGCGTGCATCACCGAAGATCAGAACAGCATCTTGAATACAGGAGAATAAAGATTAAGGAAACAATTATAACAAGGTAAAAAGTTTGATTTAGTATAGGTCTTCTTAAATTTATTAACATATGTTTGTGTAAGTCTATGCCTCAACTTCATTCTACAAGCTTACAAAGTAAAAAAGAAAGAAAGAATCTGTTTATCTTTTTATTTTCCATTTGTTTTTTAAAACTACTGTTAGTTCAGTCAAATTCATATGCTATCATAAGCTTCTTTTTGTACTTGTTGCAAGACTTAAAAAGGATACTTGACATGCAGGCTCTATTGCTGTACAGTGGCTGAAATAACTTTAAAATATTCAGATTTTAAATATTTCATTACATCCAACATTTTAGCTCCAATCTATCCAACCTCAAACCCCATATTAGAAAAGTGTACAGCACAGGCTGTCTTCTTTTATTCAAACTCATGTGTTATTACTTATGACAAAATCTACATTTATATTACACCGTATGAGGGGCTGTGTGCCTCTTCTCCTGATTCCATCTCTGACAGACAATGGGAAAGTACCAGGAAGGCAGTAAGTGAGCCAGTGAAGCAGTCAGATTTGTTAAGTAAAAGTACAGATACTGTAAAAGTACTAAAAACTATCACATGAAAAAATTGACTTAAGTAAAAGCACCTGTTTAAAAATGTACTTGTAGAGTAAAAAGTAGAAGTATTTTACACAAATACACAGATTTTCATATAGTGTTAAGTTAAATGTAGTGATACTGATCAAAAATTATACCGATTTTGGTCAACATTTACAATACGAATCAATGTCTTAATTTTCGTATTAATTTTGTGTATTTATTTTGGTTTGCTGAAAGCCAAAGCTTGAACTCAAAAAAATTAGTCAGGATGTTACCACAAACATAGTAAAAATAACTCCTAAAATCATATGGAAAATACTTTTTACTTTTCAGTCCAACTAAAAAATGTAGTGTAGTAGAAAGTACAGATAACTGCTCTCAAATGTAATTAAGTAAACATAAAAACTCTCTACTGTAAAATGTACTTAATACAGATACCTAAAAATTTGACATAAGTATAGCACTTCACTACTTGTACTTTGTTACCTTCCACCATATTTCAATGTAATACACTAATTAAACTGCTATAAATAAAATAAAATACTATTAAACAACAGCCACTGGACAGAAAATATGCAGTGAGGAGACATCAATACTTTATTCAGAGTTATATGTGGAAGTCAACAACAGAAATATATACATACAGTAATCCCTCGTTTATCGTGGGGGTTAGGTTCCAGAAATAACCCGCAATAAGAGAAATCCGCGAAGTAGGACAACTTTATATTTTACAATTATTCTACATGTTATAAGGCTGTAAATGCCTCACCACACACATTATACACTTTTCTCAGACTGGAATTAACCTTTTCTCACATTTGTTCTCGTTTAAACACTCAAACTTTCATAGATTTTCAACAAAATGTATTAATAGTGACGTGTGGGGGGAGACACAGCCCCGGAAGCCCCGCCGCACGCGCGAGGAGCACCGCCACGCCCCTGGACGCGAAGCGACGCGCACCAACCCCTTGGAGAAGCTCTACACGTGCACCCCTCATCGTGGACAAATCCGTGACAGAGAAACGTGACCGGCGTGAGGCCGCGCTTACACCGGGGCTGCGAGCACGAGATAGAACCGCCACGTCCGGACCGCGTGCTCTCAGCCCGAGCCACAAAACAGCTGCTCTAGACCTGGTTTAGTTCTGGTCTAGACCTGGTTTAGTCCAGGTTTAGACCTGGTCTAGACCTGGTTTAGTTCTGGTCTAGACCTGGTTTAGTCCAGGTTTAGACCTGGTCTAGACCTGGTTTAGTTCTGGTCTAGACCTGGTTTAGTCCACGTTTAGTCCTTGTCTAGTCTCTTAGCCAATCAGGACGCAGAACACAATGTTACACTATAAAAAAAAGTTACACTATAAAAAAAATTGAAAAAAATTTTTTTTGAAAAAATTGAAAAAAAATCTGCGAAACAGTGAGGCCGCGAACAGTGAACCGCGATAGGGCGAGGGTTCACTGTACTCTCCCAGCAGGCCCGGCGCCAGACATAAAATATTAAGGGGGCGATGAGTTTATCACAGGGGGCGGGGTCGCGTCGCACATACACACACATATCCCACTCCTCGCGTGCGTAATGGGTCAGGCGCGCTCCTCGAGAGCTCGTGTATTTAGACTACATCTTTGTAAGAGACTGACTGAGTAAGAGTAAAAAGTTATGAGAGTTTTTTTTATTATTATTATTTGAACGTAGACCCTCGGTCAAGTGATCTCCTGCATACCACAAAACCAAGCCAACAACTGATCTGAGCAACGCCAAGAGACAGTACATTAACGCCACATAGCCCTCCAACACAAGCGCAAACACAGCGCAATTGGGCAATGCGCAACACAGCGCAACTCTCACATCTGAGGGGGCGGGACTGATGACGTGAGGGGGCGTCACCACCAAACGCCCCCTCGTGGCGCCGGCCGTGTCTCCCAGCATAGTGTTAATTGTAGAAAAAGGTCATTTTGTGAGTCCTCCATCTTTCCTGATTAAACTCTATTATTTTTGCAACATAACCTTTTAATGTATCTTTTTACTTTAAGCTTGATTGCACTGAGCAGTCCACTCAATTATTGTAATGTTTTCTTCTTTAAAAATTCCCTTAAAGGAGTGGCTCAGCTGGATTTTGAGGCTCTACATCTCATTTTGTTAACTGAACCGAAATGCATTCTTTTCTCCTGCTACAAGAATACTACAATCAAATACTGATTAGAGAAGCCCATTTTGAGCACGCATGCCTGATTGGATCAAAGAAACAGAAGCAATTGTGAAAACAGGAGAATTGGGCTCCCACTGATCTACTTACTGCATTTATTATACATTGGAGCGTTATAAGAAAGGAAAATGTTTAGGATTATTAGTGGGATTTGAGAAGTGAAACGTTTGATACAGCTTTAAGTGCTGTGCGTTGAGAGCTCGGTTTGAGCATCTAAACTGCAGCGTATATGAGGTGTTCCCAGTTGGTCAGTATTAAAGAAAGGAACAGTACACAAACAGGTAAAACGAATGCCATGTATTTTTTAAAGCAGAGGTGGGACAAAGTCATTGCTGGGCAAGTCCCAAGTAAGTCTTTTGCACTCAAGTCCAAGTGAAGTCCCGAGTCAAGAGTATCCAAGTGCCGAGTCAAGTCCGAAGTCAAAGCTCACAAGTCTCAAGTCGAGTCCAAAGTTCTAGCATTTTAGTTTCGAGTCATTTCGAGTCCCCTTTACAAAGAAATAAAATTTCTACAAATCATATAATGTCTGCAAGATCTGCCTTGGATGCGGTCGAATGACAGCAACGTAGATCTACTGTGATTGGATGCTGTGCACATGCTCTTTGCATACATTTACGCAGATTCACAAGTACAACGAATGCGGTCCTTATCAACATACTTTTAGAGTTTTTTTTTTTCATTGGACGTAGCAAGTCATCACAAGTCAAAAGGCCTAAGTCCAAGTGAAGTCATGAATTATTGATATTGAAGTCCAAGTCGAGTTGCAAGTGTTTGTACATTTTGTCGAGTCGAGTCTAAAGTGATCAAATTTGTGACTCGAGTCTGACTCGAGTCGAAGTCACATAACTCGAGTCCACACCTCTGTTTTAAAGTTTTCATAGGTCCTGTATTACACACAATTGACTCTTGTGTGCTTTAAACCATTTTAGAATGTTGTTACCTTCTCAAAAGCATTCGTTTTGTTTCATTCACAAATGTACGGAAGTCGACAGAGACCATATTCATAAGCAATATTTTTTCTTCCTTGTTATACTGAGATAACAAGATAATTAATTAGTCATCTCGAGAAAACAAAACAATTATTCCGTGATCTCGAGAAAACCACTGAAACGTCTACTGCCACGTCATGACAGGCTGACTTCGGGGCTATTTCTCATTCTGAATAGGCGCGTTTTTGGTCATTAAAATGTCTGGAATAATAATCGATCAGCTGACAAGGCAATATTTTGATCAGGGGTTGACACAGGGGGAGATTGCATTATGTAATTGGGGATAATTCCAAGATTAGTCCGCAGCACCTCCGCAGAAGACTGGCCCGGCTTCATCTTTACCAATGGAGATACAGTGATCCAGCTGAGGTTGTTTTCTCAAGACCACAGAATAACTCTTTGTTTTCTCGAGATCTCAAAATAACAGTTTTGTTTTCTCGAGATCACAAATTAATTGTGTGGTTTTCTCAAGATCTCGAGTTAATTTTCCCGTTATTAAGGTTGAAAATAATTATTACGAACATGGCCTCTGTCGGCTTCCGTACAAATGTTTCAGTAACCCTATGTCTCCCAAGGTCAATATGCTCTGTTCCACCTTGTGATGTCATGAAGCGGTACTTTTCAAATTAATAACTACCTTTTACCTATAGTTCAATAAAGAATGGCAAATGATTGGGTATGGAGTTTAAAAACACAGTGGAGCACTTCCTGTATTGCCACATGACATCACACGGTTGAGAAAAACTGAGAGAAGAACTCAGCCTAAATATGCAGAGTGTGTGAATGAAACAAAACACAACTGCAGGTCTGTGTTTGTCTGTATTTGAGGAGTTAACAACATTATAACATGACTTAAAGCTCACAAGAGTCAATATGTGTAATATGAGACCTTTAAATTACTTCACTGAGGCTCAAGTATTTAACAGCAAAAGTGAAAAAAGTCACCTATACCCTTATTTGAATATTTTCACTGCATTTTTTTTTTCAAATTTTATTTTAATCATCTCATCTTGCAGCCTTTTTTATAAACTATTGTGTATATTTATTACCATACAATATATACAGTATCTCCCATCTCGTAAATATTCCTTGCATAGATCTATAGAACATTCATTTTATTTCTACAGCCCACAGTATCGTCAAAAGTCTTAAAGTGTCCTTATACATGTGCTATTGACATGTCACCTCTAATTAAATGAAATACACACAGTGGCACCAGGCAAACCGACAGCAGATCAATACAGCAATCATTAGCTATCACCATTCGACTGCACTATTGAGTGAACACCCCATAGGCACCGCTCCATCATCTCCTATTCTTCAGCCTCTCGCCGCTCAGACTCGATAACCTAATGAACTTCCAAGCAAGCCATACATTATCACATGTTACTTTCACATTTGTAAGTAGCTTCATCTAAAAACCATCGATAATCCCCCGAGCGTGTCTCTTGTCCGGTCAGTTTCTCATTAGTAAACAGGCGCCAAAGCTCTGTTCGGCCACAGCTCTCAGCCCTGAACACTCAATCAATGCTATTTGTTTTAACTCAGGCTGGTAGAGCAAACACGGTAGCAGCGACAATTAGCAAACTATAAGAGCAATGGAAGTGCACATTCAAGCCTGTAGCACCTTGCAGTTTAATCAATTTCACTAATGCACTAACTTAGAAAAACTACAAGGAAAAGAGCCCAAGTCGTGTTAAAGAGCTGCTCTGAATTGAATCCTGTAGGGTAGGTCTTGGCCTTAAGGTCCCACTACGCTCCAGTCAGGGTGGTCCAACTGTTTTATCAAAGCAAACCACGGAGGTAAGGTTACAAATATTGACTACATTTACATAAAAATACAGGCTCCAATCGGTAACCAAACTAATGAACTTAATTATCGCCATTGTTCAGCAAGACAGTAATGGAATTGCATATTGGCTGCTGCGAGTTTGTTTACTGGTTTCTTTACAAACCCTTTTTAACGTTAAATGATGTAACATTTCTAGTGGACACCTGCTTGTATCCATGGAGATGTAATTAAATAATAGATACTGCCTTACATAGCCTTGCACCTCAGTTCAGTTTCGTCAAATATTCTCTGTATTTCAACCCCCACCCCCACCCTCCTGTAATGTAAACCAAACAAAAAGACGCCTCATGGAAAACCGTTTCACTGTATTTGTCGTATGTGTTTGTGATTATTGTTATTGATTGTATCTGCATTTTCTATTCTGTTCATGTTCTTCTATCGCTGATGACAGAGGTGGGATGTTAGCGCCGCACGTCGGCTGCTTTAAGGTCCGTCTTGTCCTGACGGGGAAGATGTTGAGCCGTCCGTTTCCAATCTCACCTCGTAGAAATACAATGACAAATAAAGCATTCATTCATTCATTCATTCATTCATTCATATATGCAACAAAAGCAAGATAGAAAAGTTTAATGCCATACAAAGGAACATTCCAGGCTAAAACAATAAAATCAATAAAATGGAAGACAACCAAAAAATTACATCATACATCTTTAAAGCCAACTGTATAGATGCGTTTAAAAACTAGTTCTTGTTAAGATCTTGGTCAGGATTATCAAGATGGAGAATTCGATTATTGTGCATGTTTTGTGTTGAATGGAGACATCCAGAAACAGGAAGAATACGCAAAATGTGCACAGAATGGCGCGGGGATCAAACCAGAAACCTCCTCGCTGTGAGTTGCTAGCCACAGTGCCTTTGTCCCAACACTCAACTTCTCCCTATAGTAGTTACAAGAGTTTCTTTCGATCAATTGCAGTTTCATTTCCAATGTAACAATCAGTAAAACATTTATCACGCCTGAGGACAAAACGAAAAGGTGAGCGGAGGACAAAACACCTGGATGAAAACCTGATCAGAGCTACGTAGTCAGATGTCCACAGTAATATATGAACGCTGTTACATTTCCCAATACAACACAGTGACAGAAAGCGCAAGCAGCTGGATTAAAGACAGTCTAGTGCGGATGATGAGAAGTCGTGAAGCAATGCCAGTGTGTCAGGGCAGATTACCAAGTATGCCGTGTTGTTACAGATTTCTCGAAGCTAAAATCAAAGCGAAAAGGCCGACTTATAAGACTCTTCGGGATAGTGGCAGAAAGAGAATGAAAAATGCGACGCTTGGTCCTTAGCCGGCTCTCTCGATGTCACCCATACTGTTCACAAGCACTCAAAAATCCTCGCCACCATCCAACTACCACAACTTCTTAAACTTCTTACTGCTACACTAACTCCAGTGGCAAAATATTTTATACAGCAAGGGATAAAAACCAGAACGGCCTTGATTGAGGAGGTCTTAAAAAATGCAAGCTCCATCAAAGCGCTACCCTGAATCCATAAGATACTAGTGGAAAACTTTCTCTGCCTTTTAGCCTCAACAGACATCTACACTCATTCTTTTTACATTACATCCCCCTATGTGGTTTTGTCTCTGTCTGTACATAAATATTTGCGTTATGGTGTGTTTACTGTACCTAATAGCTCAATAACATTATGTAAAGAACGGTTCAATTATTTTGCCATTGGCGGTGGTTATCTTGGCAGTGCATCCTTCTCGCTGGTTTAATACACCAACAAATTAATTTCCTGTAGCAGACAATCCCAGCTAAACTAATAGAAACCGTACCCAACACAGCCATAGCTCCCAGACTATAAAAATATATTAAAAAGAACATTATATTACATACTTAAAAATGCATTTGTGCCTAATGTAATAGCTGTGGGCTGGTTAGTCTGTGTATTCCATTGTTGAAATTATAGTTATGCTAATGTGTGCTTCTCAATATGGAGTATAAACTGTCATCAGGCTAAGTATATGCACGAAATCACAGTACATGCCGCTCAATGCTAACGCTAATGCTAATGTAAACAGCACGATTACAGTAAGCAGCCATGGCACTTTGAACGCGGCCACCAAACAAACAAGCTAACGCTAATTAGGAATAACATGATTAGTAGATTGGCAGACAGCGGCATCTTGATTATGATTGTCCTAAATGTGAGCATGTATCATATCAGGCCAATTACCAGCGTGTTTCGAGCACGCTAAAGTGTTTCGTGTGCTGGAACATGTAGTAAAAAGGTTCTCCAGTTCGCACAGAGTAACACCTAAGAACAAAAGAGTAATGCCTAAACTGGGAGAATGAGTGAAGTACAGTAGTTTTAAAGAAAAGACGTCAATGAACCAAATTAAAGGTGCAGTAACTTTGTAACTGCATTGGTGGAAGCTTCATCACTTGATTCTCTCTATGGCAGTGCTTCTCAAATAGTGGGGCGGGCCCCCCTGGGGGGGCGTGGCGTGATGCCAGGTGGGGCGCGTATGACCCTGGGAAACATGTTTTTTTGCTGTACTGTACTAGAACTAAGTGTAATTGCACATCAACAACAGTAGTTCTCACATGCGATTTACACACAGTCTCACCATTAACAGAACATCCTCTGTCACAGAAAAAACACATATATTCCACTGAGTCGTGTCCTTTAGTCCAACAGAAGCTGACGCATCAGTGGCACAAGGAGAGAGCGTATTTTTTCAATGCTTTTAGCTTATGCAAATGAGGTGGTTTTAAGTTTCATTTCTGTAAAACGTAAACAAATGTGCGCAAAGCTGCATTAAAAACACATTAATATTTGAGTCCTCAGTGCAGTCTTTGTTGTAAGTTTCTTTCTTTTTTTTGTTTATAATGTTAATAAAAGGATACAATGGTGTTCTAATAACAATTTTCTAGACAAATAATACTATTTATAGTCGCGCGCAGGAAGGGGGGCGTGAAATATTTTCTTCTTCCTATGGGGGGCGTCACAGAAAATAATTGAGAAGCACTGCTCTATGGTAATGTTATTGCTTTGTCGGGAATGTGCAACAGTATGCCATTTTAATGGCCTATATTAAGCAAAATTTTGTCTTGTAAGTATTAAGCCATGTTTCCTCATTAAAAACACACCTGAAGTTGTGTTTTGCTTCATTCACACTTGTCTGAGTAATAGCCCGAACACCTCTCCCAAGCTCAAAATTCTCTGTTCCACCTTGTGATGTCAACAGTTAACAGCTCCCTTTTACCTTTAGTTCAGCTGAGATTGGCAATTCCAGGGCTGAAATGATCTAAATTATCCCAGTGAAAGTATATGGAGTTTGTGATAAGGCAACAATATAATACGAGTTAAGGGCCCATATTATGCTTAACATAATACAGTATCTATAATGCTCTTAGCCTACCTGTTTTTATTGGTCAAACATAAGTAATCATCAGTATTACAGCTATCATCTGTAATTACATGGCTGACCTGTCACCACATTTTATCAACAAACTGAATTGGAACCAGAGGTGAGGGAGCAGGTAGTACACCCATTCTCACTTCCTATTTGGAACGCGATGGATACGGTTAACAAAATACATTTACAGTAGGCCTATATATACACGAGTCTCCATAATGGATGATAAGCTTAAGGTTTAATACAGCGGAACATTCTAGGAAAAGCGAAATCATCACATGGAGAAAAGTTCCAGAGTGCACCTTTTAAATAATGACTTCTGACATTGCCAAAAGCCAAGTCGACTAAAAGCACTAAACCAGGAGCAATCTAAATGTGAAATAGAGCAGCCCTATTGCACTTGTAAAAAGAGTATACCCAGCTAAGGGTTTTTTCTAGACTGTAAACAAGTTGAGGACTCAGCGCTGCTAAACTCTGCACATGAAGGTCGGTCAGATGGAAATTTTACGAGGAGCAGTCACACTCTTCACACCGCTGCTGTACAGGACTGTTGCATTACTTATTTATTGGGACAGTTTGTATCATATTTATGTGCCTGTAATGGTGCGGCCATGTTCTCTGCCTGTCACACTTTCACTTCTCCTAAATGGACAGAGCCTGCTGCTTCTGCTCGTATAAACTAAACACACGTGAGCCGTGAATCCACAAGGTCAAGTGTAAAAACATGTCCGTAAGAAAAGAGGGAAACAGTAAAGAGGTTTGTGGTGCACTGCCAAAATCTCTCTATGTATCTGTCATAGCTGTACATAGGACAGATTTTTATGATTCTCTTAATTTGGTGGGTTTATAACTATTGTAAACATAAATGAAAGTTTTACACATTCAAGAAGCAATTTGTGAAGAAAAGCTGAACAGTAGAGCAGAGAGTAAAGTAGAGAGTTCAAACATACTGACAACATCTGGGTAGGGAGAATTCTACCAAAGATTTCGGCACATTTTAGACATTAAAAAACTATTTTTTTCTGACACTTTAATCAGTATTTCAACAAAATAAAGGTGTTTTCTTTTATTTGTATTTTTCAGGTTATTATTATATTACACTGTACATTAGAGGAGGTTTACTAGGTAACAGTTACAGAATTCTCTAGTGTGATGTTTTGTAGACCACAGACTTGTGCATTCATAACTTCATAACTATGTTCTACAACTACTTTTTTCAGAATGTCTTTTTAAATTGTAAGGTAGAGTACTGAAAGGCTCCCAAATGTTTTTTTTTAATGACACCACAGTGTGTTTTGTGTCAAGCTTGAACTGCAGTGCGAATCCCTTTCTTCTTTTGCAAAATTTTTGTCTTTGTACCCAGCACGCAGTTGCAACTTTTATTTGATGTGCATGTCTCTGTGCATGTACTGAAAGGCACCATTAATAATCTATTGAAATAAACAACACTAAACCCGATGGAGTCGCAGTAGACCTGTAGGAGATCTGAAAGCAACATCCTGTGTGAATTCCTCTTTAGTATAGAGGTGGTACAGGCTGTGTCATGTGGCTTGAACCAGGAGGTCCCAAAGGCCATTATGTCATACCTGGAGAGAGGGCGCGACTGGGTCTGAAAGATCACCACTTCACTGTAATGATCTTGTCTTGAAGAGCTGAAAATGTCCATCTCATGAGAGAATTATAGTAAAAACATTGGTAAAATTTGAAATATTTCCATTTCACAAATTATTTTAGATTCCATTTTGAAGTGGGACTGAACACCTAAGCTCCACCCACAATCACATTTCAAACAGAGCTGCTAAACGAGGCAGTACCTGGAAGACTAAAGAAGAACATGAGAGGGGCGAGGGGTGAGGTCTGGATAAATGAGGAACAGTGTGATTCGTCAAACAAGTATCAACATTTCAAACTCCGCTCCTGCAGCCAAGTGCTTGTAATCAGAAACAGCAGGCTGTAATCAGGGCATGTCATGTAGTACTTCAACCTGAAGTGACCACTGAATGCAGCACGCATTCATTTTTATATGTTTTATCTAGTTTACAGTGAAATTGCCTAGGAACAGTAGACAGTGCTAGTAAAACACTATATACACAGAAGCAAGTTTATTTTAAAGTTCTTAAATATTTGCTTTTCCAGATAGTTGCAAATTCACATTTTCATCTCTTTTGAGCACAGTTTTATACTGTACAGAGTTAAACTTAAAATTACCAGGCCCATCTTGAGGTCCGAGTCTTTACATCCCCCAAACACTATAATGTCACTGTCATTGCCGAGACACGAGCTACGGCTCCCCCTGAGAACAAAACAGGAAATCCTAAATACCGCATCTTTAACTT
The DNA here is from genome assembly GCA_036785185.1 of Paratrypauchen microcephalus. Lineage (NCBI taxonomy): Eukaryota > Metazoa > Chordata > Actinopteri > Gobiiformes > Gobiidae > Paratrypauchen > Paratrypauchen microcephalus. Next base: position 1,277,680 of record JAVJIX010000056.1, read on the forward strand.
CTCTTTCAGTGTTTTCCCGACATTTAGTTTGAGGGAAATAAAAACTCTTTGTGTTTATGGTTGTTGTAACATTGCTCCCACATGAAAAACATAGCTATAGTTGCATTTAGTTGCATTTATATATTGCATTTAGCTTCAGTCAGATTTATTTTATTATTTCTGTAGGTAACAGGTATCACTCCCTTTCCCTTTAACTCCCTTTTCCATGGCTCTATTACTGTGCATGAAATGGAGTTTTACGCAAAATTGACTCGTGAGCTTTAAGTCATGTTTGAAAGTTATTACCTGGTCAAAACCTGGAGTTGTGTTTTGTTTCGTTTTTGTTCATGTTTGTGTAACTCTTTATTATTAGTCTGTCTACATCTCCAAAGTTTTCAAGTTAACAGCTCCATTTACCTTTTATTCAGTAGAAAATGGCAATCCCAAGACTGAAATTATCCAAATGATTCTAGTGAAGGTGTGTGGAGTTCATAAAGACAGTGGAGCACTTCCTGTATAGCCACATGACATCAAAAGAAACAGTGTAAATATGCAAGGTTTGTGTGTTAGACAAGTGTGAATGAAATAAAAACACAACTCCATTATAACAAAAACAGCATAATATGTGTCTTATAAAGTGTTACAAAAAGATGGGAGAGATGAATTTTTTGTGTCCTCGTTATATGGTGAGGAATGCTATCCAAGGTTACACAAGTAGGTTACATGTTTTGTCAAAGCTTCCTGATAGAACAATACCTGGGTTTATCTTTATGTTGGTGATCCATTTGGGTCCATTCTTTTCTATGCAAGTCACAGAGGCAAGTTCTTTATAGCAGCTCTTAAATTAAACAAGAAGAATAAAATGAAACTAACTAAGAATGGGTCCGTCTGTCCTGAAACCTCCATAAACAAACAATGTCCCGTCCAGTGTAGCGGTCATTGATTGCATAGTGCGGTCCACTGGAGCTGAAGGCCTCGAGTTCACCCTGAAAATAAATATTAGAGAGAAAAAATGACTTTCAACACATATGTAATTCAACAGAGGAAAAAAGAGATCTTTGCCTTATGGCCTAGTGCATGTACAGTAGATGTTGAAGTAGAGATCGACCAGTATGGGTTTTTTCATGGCAGATGCTGATATTGATTGTTTAAAATTCAGAGAAACTGATAGCGATAAGTTTTACAGATGTTTTTGGGATGAGATGTAGTGCCAATTTGGATTGTTTTACTGAAATTCTGTCATTTTACTACACATTCACCCACAGCAGTGTTTTAACCACAAACCTAAAGAACTGTGTAGTCATATTTTCAGCAGTTTTCACTTCATATTTAAGTGTTAAAATAAAGCTTTGTGTGTATTTTTAGGGAGCATTATGATGGCCAGTGCACTAAAAAGTGCAAATATAGGCCAGATATAATGGCAAATGAAAATATCAGTTTAAAAACGAAGATGGTGTGTGTGATTGTTCTCTGTTAATGTTCCTGGGCTGCTTCCACTCCTCCAGCGCACCCATTTAAAGCAACTGATGTGAAGAATTCTCATTCATTCAACACAATAGTAATTGACATTTAGTTGTGTGAAAAGGAAAAAAACTTACATACAAGTCTACGTCCATGTCATCAGGTCTAAGCAGTAAAGGTCTAACTGAGCAGACTCAAAATACTTCTCATGTTTAGGCAAATCAGCTGTTGAAGAATGTTATCATTTACTCTAGTCACTACATAAAATGTCTGCCTGAGTTATGTACACGATGACACATCCTTCTGAGCTATTTGGGTCTACAAAGATTATTTCTTCACATAAAATGTTCCACAGTATGTCATTAAACTTGTGTATCTTTCACTCAATTACAAGTGTTTGGTTTTTAACAATTTTTTTAAAGCAATGCAACCATAAAAACATGCATTGTTACTTTGAACAGGCTTGATTCTAACTGCAGCCTTTTGCTGGAAATGGAAAACTTTAACGTCATACTGTGGAACATTCAAGACAAAGCAATATCACCTCCATGGAAACACTTCCACCAGAAAAGATTAGACTGTTCTTTTTTTTTTTTTCGTTTCCTCATCACAAACATACCTGGAGTTGTGTTTTGTTTCATTCACACATGTTTAACACGCAAATCCTACATGCCTGTGAGGTGGGATGGATTATCTCAGCAAAGCAGAAGTGCTCACTATCACACATTTAGACAGATTTGTGAACAATGTTTGAGAGAAATGGTAATATTGTGTATCTGGAATGAATTTTAGATCTTTAAGTCAATCTCATGAAAAATGGGAGCAAAAACAAAAGTGTTGCATTTATATTTTTGTTGAGTGTATTTAGGCTGAGTTCTTCTCTCAGACTGAAAACACCGTTCCACCTTGTGATGTCATGTGGTAATAGGAAGAGCTGCACTGTGTTTTTAAACTGCATACATCTTCACTACAATAATTTAGATTATTTCAGCCTGGAATTGCCAATGTAGTGAAATAAAATCTAAAAGTGTCCACTGTACAACATATTTAAGCAAAGTACAGATACCTAAAAATTGCACTTTTAATTTCTGAAAATACTTTTGAATTTTTATTAATACTAACTGTATATTAGGCCTGAACAATTTGGGAGAAATATCAAATTGTAATTTTAGGATTTTGTTCATATTTTAAACACGTCGGGGAGAATTGACAAAAAAGACTGAAGAAAAGAAATATGAACTGACAAACAAATAAAAGAATCATATATTTTAGAACATTTCTAATCCATAGGGTCAGCAGTTTCGATGCAGAATAAGATTTTTAGTTGTTTGTGAAGGAAATTGTGGTATTTTTGCAGTTCTTGTGAATTGCTATTTGTAATTTTGATTCCATACGACTAATCTTGGAGCCCTATATCTCCTACTGTATACATCTAGATTTCAGTTAATTATGGTGCTATGTTTAGATTAAGAAAATTACATAATCAGCAAACTCACACTCAAATGTTCTAACATTTGACTTGGAGGACCATGAGGAGTGGTCGGTGCATGCCCTATAATTACTTTTAGGAATTAACCCTGAAGGCAAAAAGTCAAAACTAGACCCAGAAAGGTCAAACTTGCATACCAAAAGATAACCCAAAAATATACATAGTACTTGTATGGGCTACTATTTTTTTTCCATTGAATTTACTTTACCTGGTAGTCTCCCCAAATATATTGTGCATTGTCATCTATGAAGGTGGTGTGGCTGCTCCTCTCCAGGCGACTTCTGGAGCTCACTGGGTTATTTGCCTTTGTTTCATTCATCTCCATGACTGTTCACTCTGCAGCTCTTGGTCCCAAAATGATCCCATAAAATTAAAACTAGCAGAAAAGGGTGAATTTAGACATAAATAGTCTTTTGGACAGTGACATTGGACACTGCTCAAACTCTAAGCATACATTTTTTTGTTACTTGGAGAACATGTTTTATTGTTTGGTTTTTTTACCCTTTACACCTCTCATATACTAACATACTTCTAAAGCTACAACATATTATTTTTGACATGACGCCCAAATACCTAAAGGTACATTGTGCATCTTTTCTGGTGGAGGGTCTGCTACTTGCTTGTCTCTACTGAGATATTATTGCTTTCCCTGGAATGTTCCATCCATCCCACTTTCTTCCGCTTATCCGGGGCTGGGTCACAGGGTCAACAGTCTAAGCAGGGACTCCCAGACTCCTTTCACCCCATACACTTCCTCCAGCTCCTCCGGCCTTTCGGCTCAGCTCCCTCTTCACCACAACGGCCCGATACAGCGACCACATCACTGCTGTCGCTGCACCGATCCACTGTCAATATCATATAGACATATACCTGCATATACAGTGGTCCCTCACTCTATCGCGGTTAACTTTTCGCGGCCTCGCTGTTTCGCAGATTTTTTTTATTTTTTTATAGTGTATCAGCGGAGACATGAGTCACTGGATCCGTAGGAAGTCCAGATCGGGACTAAGACATGAGGACCAGACTGGGACCAGACCAGGACCAGACCGGGACCAGACCGGGACTAGACCGGAACTAGACCAGGACTAAACGTGGACTAAACCAGAACTAAACCAGGACTAAACCAGGACTAAACCAGGACTAGACCAGGTCTAAACCTGGGATGGTCACACAGGGTGGTAAGGACAGAGTCTATGATGTCCTTTACGAGAGCGCCTGGGTGACAGGAGGTGTGGCCTTTGTTTACTTGCACGAGCCGGACCATTGAAGAGCCAAGAATCAACATGGACAGGCCTGGCCCGTCCAAGGGAGCCGCGGCGGGGGGAGCCGCAGAGGGGGGAACTGCAGCCGAGGAAGCCACAGTGGGGGGGACACTCGCGCGCGGAGAGGGAACAGTGGGTCTTTCCCCGTCACGCCTAGCAGACGAACCCGGCATGTGCAAGGCCAGATCTCCAGGCGGCACTGGGGCCGTAGTTGGGGAAGTCCTAGAGAGCAGTGGAGTATCGCTCTTGTGTAAGTTACCCAAGGCTGGTGGAGACGCATTGATAGCCATGCCCCTAACTCCGGGGCGGTCTGATTTTGGAGCCGGGGTGAAATGCAACCAACAATTGTGAGCGCGGGTTAGTGGGGGAAAATCCTCATGGTCCAGGATATTGAATTTATTTGACAAAGCTACATTCATAGCGCTTACCATGTCCGCAGCCATCACGGGAGGAGGAGCAGGACAAGCGGTTTACAGTAATCCCTCGTTTATCGCGGGGGTTAGGTTCCAGAAATAGCCCGCAATAAGTGAAATCCGCGAAGTAGGACAATTTTAAATTTTACAATTATTATACATGTTTTAAGGCTGTAAACGCCTCACCACACACATTATACACCTTTCTCAGACTAGTATTAACATTTTCTCGCATTTCTCTCTTGTTTAAACACTCAAACTTTCGTAGATTTTCATCAAAATGTATTAATAGAAGCAGGGGTTAATAGAAGCGGGGGTGGTGGGGGTGCGCTCTGACACGAAACAAGGCAAAGATTTAATCCCGGTTTAGACCTGGCCTAGACCTGGTTTAGACCTGGCCTAGTCCTGGTTTAGACCTGGCCTAGTCCTGGTTTAGTCCTGGTTTAGTCCTGGTCTAGTTCCGGTCTAGTCCCGGTTTTACAATTATTCTACATGTTTTAAGGTTAAAAACGCCACACACACACACATTTTCTCACATTTTTCTCTTGTTTAAACACTCAAACTTTTGTAGATTTTCAACAAAATGTATTAATAGTGACGAGTGGGGGGAGACACGGCCCCGGAAGCCCCGCCAGACGTGCGAGGAGCACCACCACGTCCCTGGACGCGATGCGACGCGCACCAACCCCTTGGAGAAGCTCCACACGTGCACCCCTCATCGTGGACAAATCCGTGACGCCGCGAGCACAAGATAGAACCGCCGCGCTCGGACCGCGTGCTCTCAGCCCGAGCCACAAAACAGCCGCACGAAACCAGCAAAGAGCGGTTTAGACCTGGTCTAGTCCCTGTTTAGTCCAGGGCCAGTCCAGGTTTAGACCTGGTCTAGACCTGGTTTAGTTCTAGTCTAGACCTGGTTTAGTCCAGGTTTAGACCTGGTCTAGACCTGGTTTAGTTCTGGTCTAGACCTGGTTTAGTCCAGGTTTAGACCTGGTCTAGACCTGGTTTAGTTCTGGTCTAGACCTGGTTTAGTCCACGTTTAGTCCTGGTCTAGTCTCTTAGCCAATCAGGACGCAGGATATTACACTATAAAAAAAAATTGGAAAAAAAATAAATGGAAAAAAAAATCTGCGAAACAGCGAGGCCGCGAAAAGTGAACCGCGATAGAGCGAGGGTTCACTGTATTCGCTTACCTTGTCTGCAGTTATTACGGGCGACAACAATCCAGGGGTCTGCCTGGACTGGAGTAGAGCTGATCGGGGCTTTAGGCCTAGCCCCTCGCTGAAGCCAATAGTGTTCGTCTGTACCTGGAGCACCAGAGTCGGGTGGTGAGGGCTGGTGCTCAGAGCCGTCTTCGGAGCAGTGAACTGTGTCAGCCAGTTCGGCACTGTTAGAGGTGGCCTGAGTCTTGCCCAAAATTATATCCAGGTCGCTTTCCACTCGGCTTTCGCACATGGATATGCGTTGTTCCAAAACAACGCATATCCATGTGCACGTGTCTGCGTGCACCCCCCGACACATACACACTTCACTATTAATACATTTTGCTGAAAATCTACAAAAGTTTGAGTAAGAGAGAAATGTGAGAAAATGTTAATACCAGTCTGAGAAAAGTGTATAATGTGTGTGGTGAGGCGTTTACAGCCTTAAAACATGTATAATAATTGTAAAATGTCCTACTTCGCGGATTTCACTTATTACGGGTGATTTCTGAAACCTAACCCCCGCGATAAACGAGGGACCACTGTACATCTAGCATTTATTGATTATGGGTGTTTCTATTGCTCAAAAATACAATACCTTATGTGAATACGGATGACTCTCCACAGATCTGAACTATAATGTAGTGTAGTGCTGTAACCTGCTTATGTCCCTTGTGATGGATAGGTTTAATCTATACTAAGACAAAGCAATTACATTTACATGGAGACAAGCAGGTGGCGGACACTCCACTAGAAAGGTTACACGGTGCACCTTTAAAACTCAAATAGGTCAACTGGCACATGGTATAAAGACAGATGCCTTATTTAACGTACAAGTTGGTATGAGAATATGCAGACAAAATAACATTGCACAATTTAATGAGTGCCACGTCACTTTTTCCATTTACTTTAATTAACATACATAGTTGTGAAAAAGTGGTTATACTTAATTCAAATATTTTTTAAACACTGGTAGTGGTACCAATGGCAGTGGTAGTGGCAGTCATTTTTGTTACTTAAGGAGCAATAAAAATACTCAAGTAAAAGTAAAAGCATCACATGAAAAAGTAAAAGCATTAAAGTACCAATTTAAAAAGTAATTAAAAAGTAAAAATACAAGTATTTTATCTAGTCTAATCTAATAAAGCTTCAAATGTAGCAGTTTTGATAAAGAAACAATTCAATGGATTGTTTTTTTAATAGCTGTTTTTATTCGTATATATTTGTTCAAACTAGAAATGTGTAAAAATAACCCTTCAGGCTTTTCAGCAGATCTCACACAATAAATGAGAAAATACTTTTACTTTTCAGTCCTATTCAATTCAATAATGTAGTGGAGAAGAAAGTACAGATACCTTCTCTCAAATGTAGTAAAGTAAAAGTAAAAAGTATCCACTTTAAAATGTAAAGAACAGATCTCTAAAATGTACACTCAAGTACAGTACTACTTTTACTTTGTTGCTTTCCATCACTGTAGGTAGGTAGTGAAAAATGACTACCACTAGGGGCACTATGAAGGTGGAGAGGAGGAGATTAAATAAAACTGTCCTTACCTTAATAACAGTCATTCTGCAGTGGATGGTGTTTGATTACTTCACAAGAACGCAATGTTTGAAGTCGTGGAAATAGTAGTATTAGTTATAGTAGTAATAAGAGGTTGTGGTACGTGAAGTAGCATGATGATGATTATGTCAAAAATTCAATTAGCATAACTCTACAAATATAAATACAAATGCTGTGCCTGTGTGTGCATGTATGTATGGTCCTGGGAGACATTAAGCAACAACTGAGGCCCAGATGAGCAGGAAGTGAAGCATAAAAGCACACGTGTCCAGACATTAAAGTGGAGCACATGACTACACATATACACGCTACTGCCAAATTTATCGTGAGCTAAAACACGTCTTCCTGGGGGATCCAGGATGTTGACCACACAACATCCTGGAAATCTTCAGCTTGAGACAGGTCAGAATTCATTGATGGAATTTGCTGTTTAAAGGGCCCATATTACCCTATTTTCTGGTCTATGCTCTAAGGTTGCTTCCTCATCAAAAACATACTTGGAGTTGTGTTTTGTTTCATTCACACATGTTTAACTACCAAAATCCTGCATTTTTTTTTTATCAGGCTGTTTTCTTCTCTCAAATAGAAAACACTCTGTTCCACCTTGTGATGTCATGTGGTAATACAGAAAGTGCTGTGCTTGTAAACTCCTTCACTAGAATCATTTTGATCATTTCAGCACTGAAATTTCCCATCTCTACTAAACTAAAGGTAAAAGGTAGCTGTTAACTTCTAAACTACTGATATTTAGACAGACCAACAATAAAGAGTTACTCAGAAATGTGTGAATGAACTTGACTAAAAACTCACATGAGTCAGCTTTATGTAATATGGGACCTTTAACTGTCTGATTGCAGATTTGCAGTCTGGTTTATGGTTAATATCTCGGTCATTACAGGGACTGTTCACATTAAACAAAAACTGGCACAGTGTCCAATATTTTCAGCATAAATAATCCAATTCTCCCTGATGAGTTCTGGTTTGAGCCCAGATTAGTCCAAACGGTAGGCCGGGTTTTTGGTAGTTCTTTGTCCAAGTCCTGGTTTAGCCTGGTTTAGTCCTGGTTAAATCCTAGTTAAGTCCTGGTTTAATCCTGGTTTAGTTCTAGGCCTCTGTTCTAGTCCTGGCTAAGTCCTGGTTTGATTCTAGTCCTGGTTTAGTCTTGGTTAGTCCTTTTTTAGTCCTGGTTTGGTTCTAGGCCTCTGTTCTAGTCCTGGTTTAGTCTTGGTTTAGTCCTTCTTTAGTTCTGGTTTGATTCTAAGCCTCTGTTCTAGTCCTGGCTAAGTCCTGGTTTGGTTCTAGTCCTGATTTAGTCCAGGATTAGTTTCTAAATGAATCCCAGTTTAGTTCCTTGATGTGGTCTTTGTCCAAGTGTGAAGTGCAGTGTCTTCCATCCATTTACATCTCTAAACAAATGTCTCTGAGGACCTTAAAGAACAGACTGTGATAGTGGCTCTGCTTCATGCTCATTCATGTGGAATTTTAATAGGCATCAGGCAATTCATTGCGGTACACACAGACACATAATGCTGGCTACAAAAAATCTATCTCTCTTCTTCTGCTTCTTGAAATAAATTTGTGTTCTCATAGCAGCCGAGGTAAAATATTATCACCAGTAGATTCAAATCAAACTGAAAAAGAATAAATGCTGTGCCTCCTACTTTGACTGATAGTACAACTCTGATCTTTTGTTATTCACGTGTTTCTTTTTCCATCTTTGACATCTTGATAAGGGTTGGACAGCCGGAGTGGTGAGAGGCTGAACCTGAAAATCACAGTTTACATGCAAATAAGTGACACAGGCAGAGACCCACCGCGCACTTAAGGAGCGAGGAGATAAAATGCTCCCGAAGCCGATCAATAAACGCTGTGGTGGAAGTGACTCATCATCACGCGGATGAGGAGAGAAGCCCCTCCCGCCCCCACATAAGCCCCCACGGGTGCTGAGCTGAGCCAAGGCTGCTGCACCTCAGGACACACAGAGAGATATGAGACGGCCCCACACCAGTCATGTGAAAACAGATCATACACTAACTATGCTTTTTATAGATTTTAATAGAGATTAGAAGAAGATATTTAAAGATACTAGTAGATATTTTTTGACCTAATAAGCCATAAAACGTTCTGCCGTAAATTTTAAAACATATTAAGTAGAAGTACATTAGTTCTTATTAGGATTCACAGGGTTATTCACGATTCGATGCGATACACGAAACATGGATCACAATACAATATTATCACGAAATGGCGATATACATGATAATCAATATATCGCAGATGATATATTTAATTTTTTAGCAACAGTATTTTTTTGTTAAACCACACGTTTATATGAAATACATCTATTTTAATAATCAAAACAACACCTAAACAAGTTTCTTTCCACTAAACAAGCAACAAAATTGAAGTGCTGTCACAAAAAAATCATGAAAAGACACCAAAAAATACTCCCCACGATAATGATACTCTATTACCAAAATTTTGTATCACACCTCTAGCTCTTATTACAGTAGAACTTGTAGTAGGTGTGACAGAAATGGAAATGCTATTGTTATGTCCTTGGGCAAGACACTTCTCCCTTGCTCATGTATAAATGTAGGAGGTTAATGATTGGTAGTTTTTTCAGTCAGGTCCCTGCCAGTCAAACCCAGGGCAACTATGACAACAGAAATAGCTTACAAACAATGATGTTGTCCTCTGTAGTGCTTTGTTTTACTGAAAATAAAGGTTTAATTGTCCTGTATTACATAAAGTTGACTCTTGTGAGCTTTAAGCCATGTAAGAATGTAGTTACCCCCTCAAAAACATACTTGAAGTTGTGTCTTTAAAGCTCAAAATGCTCTGTTCCACCTTGTGATGTCATAAAGTGGTAGTTTATCAACTACTAGTTATCAACTAGCTTTTACCTTTTCTTCAGTTGTTCAGTAGAAATTGGCAATCCAGGGGTAAAATGATCCAAATCACGATCTGGGGAATTTAAAAATATGTGGAACATGTCCTGTATTACCATGTGATATCACAAGGTGGAGTGTTTAGGGAAGAACTAAATATGCAGGGTTCATGTGTCAAACATGTGTGAATGAAACAAAACACAACTCCAGGTATGTTTGTGATGGGGAAACAGCATTATAACATCAGAAAATAGTGTAATATTGACCCTTTAATGTAATTATAACGATACATGTAGTAGTAATAGCCAAGATTACTCTATAGAAATTTCAGTTGTAAAATGACTAGTAGTAGACATCCGCAGTAGCAGACAAGTACATTTGTTATCTTCGCTTCAATAACTATACTATACTTTACTCCAAGTCTATCCTCCATTTTTACTATGTCTACTCCTCATCCTCACCCTCCAGCTGTCTGTCTCATTGATTTCCACGGCTCGTCCGATCCTGGAAATATGACTGAGGGCCGGTTCTTCCCTAATGGGATCACCACTGCGCCCTGTCCACATGACAAATGCCACTGGGAGGGACGGGACACTCTTCTTCTCATTGTCAGCTAATCGTCTCATGTCTCAGTGCAGTCAAGGCTAATGGTTGACCCAGGCTGCCCCCCCTCCTCACCCCCCTCCTTCCCCTTCAAAGCCTTTCAGATCAATGTCATACATACATGCACAGACTGCTATAGGCCCTTGTCCCGCCAGCCCGTCCTCCCACAGGAGATCCTGATGAGTGCTGCTCCCATGAACACTATTGCACTTATGGTCATACATTCGCAATGAAATGCTTTTTGCCTCACCGTCAGCTACATTTCAATTAGTATTCAGGACATTGGCGGGATATATATATATATAATACAAGAGGGGATTCAATTAGTTGTGGTTAGCCTATAGAGTTTAATATCAGTTTTAGGGAATAGAAGGCCATCGGGAGCTCTGGTATTGGCGACAAATGAAAAAGTAACAGTTCAAAAGTGCATTAAGTAACTTTTCTGGTGGTGGGTCTGTCACCTGCTGTATGTTATTGCTTTGCCTGGAATGTTCCACAGTATGCCATTCAACTGGTCTATCTTCAACTGTAATTTATTCAATTACAGCTGTTTTATTTACCAAAAAAATACCTTGAAAAACATGCATTCTCCACAGATCTGGCCTGGAAAAAAAGTTAAAGTTTACATTTTATCTCAAGGTCTTTTTACACGCTCTACAACACTCTTTTAAGATAAACAAATGGACTACATAGCTTGAATTACTTTTTTTTTTTTTTTAGGTAACTTAATATGCATGGCCTTGTTTAGCTACTCTGGACTTTCCAAATGCAAATGTTGGCAAAGGATTTAACACATTTTGAGCCAATAATCTTCAAGGGTTTTCGAATAAATAATCAGATGTATCAATCAGCATCTCACAGACGTAATAATAAACACACAGTCAATCAGTGTATTACCAATGGCCATGATTCAAATAGTGTAGTTTTGAATCAATGTATTAACCGCACTATTTAACTTGGCTCTGTATACTATGCACTAATCAAAGTAGTGCAGAGGTTGCCAGCAGATGTTATCATGGTGCTATATTCAAAGGGCAGAGATAAGACCACTCCAATCAGCCATAACAAATATAGAAGTCCTGGAATCTGAGAGGGCCAGTTCATGTTGGCTTACAGTAGTTTCTAATTATAAAGTATTAAATGAACTGTGACAGGGCATTTTTCAGTAGTGTTTTGTTTCAGTCATCCTGCATATAGGAAGACATTAGATTTCCAAGAAACAAACAAAACAAAACAAAAAACCTTCCCTGCTTAGATCAAGCCCCAGATAAAACTGAATAAAATGGATAGAAGAAACAAAAAAACAAACAAACAAACAAAACTAACAAATAAAAAACACAAAACAGAAGTATTGAGGTATTATTTGCAGTTTTCTTTATGCATGTGCAATAATATAAAAAAAAAAAGGAGGGAAAAAAGGTGAACTGGTTATTGACGTCAAGGCTGTACTTCATGAAGGCTGACAATATGAAAAAAAGTGTATGGAGTTTCAAAAATGCACTAGACCTGAATATTTTTTATTATTTTTAAAGCAGACCTAGTATGCAAATCGACTTTTTGGAGCTTTTCACCAGGTTATAGTTGTCTCCCCTTCTCATTTACTCTCTCAAAGTTGCATTTATCGTGAGTCATGCATATTTGACTAATCTTTATACTCCTGTATTCAAGACGTCATTGTATGAGGGGCCGTTCAAGACATTATTCATTCTGGTCCTCTCACATACATATATTCTCACTCTCACATACATACATTCTCCTCTCACATACATATATTCTCCTCTCACATACATACATTCTCCTCTCACATACATACATTCTCCTCTCACATACATACATTCTCCTCTCACATACATATATTCTCACTCTCACATACATACATTCTCACTCGCACAGACATATATTCTCACTCGCATATACATATATTCTCACTCGCACATACATATATTCTCACTCTCACATACATACATTCTCACTCGCACATACATACATTCTCACTTGCACATACATATATTCTCACTTGCACATACATATATTCTCACTCGCACATACATATATTCTCACTCGCACATACATATATTCTCACTCGCACATACATACATTCTCACTCTCACATACATACATTCTCCTCTTACATACATACATTCTCCTCTCACATACATACATTCTCACTCGCACATACATACATTCTCACTCGCACATACATATATTCTCACTCTCACATACATATATTCTCACTCGCACATACATACATTCTCCTCTCACATACATATATTCTCAGGGTGAGAATATGTGTATATATAACTATACAGTAGCAGTAGCAGTAGCAGACGCAAGCACAATAAGTCTCATTTAAATGTACCATAGGGCTTTTAGAGGTATTTATATCTTTAATGCAGAACAAGAAATAGGTTTTAAAATATTAAATCAGCTAAACCAGCATCAAGTTTCAGACAATGGATACATTATTATTTATTCCTGAAAGCGCTAACAGCTTCAAGCCCTATTACCTACAATATAGTCTCTCTCCTGTAATACATTTTCCTTCTCCTGCCTAATTCCCAGTATTTATTTTCATCCATCATCATTGGAAGACTAAGTTGTCTTCTTTCTAAATCTCCACAGTGACAGAATGATATGTAGCTTGAACAAATCCTTACATTAATCACGTCTCTATGCAGATGTCAAATTAGAAACCTTATTGTACCTCCGCCTATGACTCTGCGCAGTGAATTTAAAGCAGCTATGAATAAATCTGCCGTTCATTTGCCTGTTAAAAAAGCTCTATGATGTAACGATCCTGCAACTGTCCGTGGAGAATACAGAGGGTCACCTGAACTCATTTCATTTGAATAAAAGTCCATAACAAGAAACGCTATGGGTACAATCCTCTTGGGCCTTCGGTATATCTGCAATGAAAAGCCCGTTCAGAGACTGGAGGGGACTATATAGTAGAAATATTCCACCTTTTTGACCTCTTTGTTCGTACTTTCGCAAACACATAAAAAGCCAATACGGACGTGGGTCAACCCAAGCAGGAAGCCATTACTGGACTTTCTATTATGAATGTATATATAGTAGTTTTGAATAGAAAGATGGTCTCTCCATTGCAAATACATAATGCTTTGTTTGAAATTGTTAATTGCTACTGCAACAGTCCCCTCATTCTGAAATCCACGGGTAGGGCTGGAAGTTCAGACAGGAAGGAAATAACTGCGAATAATGTCTCAAAAAAAAAAAAGGAGGCATTGGAGCTCTTAATGAAAGTAGGATGAGACAACAATACGGTAAAAAGTAAATAGAAAATCTAAGTGGTGCGCAAAAGGGAGTCTCGGAGGAGGAAGAGAGGCGTGATGGCACATATATTTACGTTTGAAAGAAAAGAAAAGAGTGGACATTAAAGAAGGAGGGAGGGAAAGAGAAAGGAGAAGAGTCCGGTGCCCTGGGATCTTGCCGCAGTCTACATAATTCATAGGATCATCCAGGCAAGGGCGACTTACATCACTCATCATTTACATGCGATCGGTCTATGCATTATTAAAATATTTGACTCTGATGAACCATAAAGTAAAGAGGTGAACTTCTGCAAGGAAAGGCAACATAGAGGTCAGTCAATGTGAGTGAGTATTAGAATAAACCGAAGGGAATCCACTAACACTTTAGAATAACACGAGTAAAGACTTGAAGGACACATCTTTTGCCAAGTTTGAGGTTTTTTCCATTTTATATTGCTGTCTCCTCATCAGAAACATACCTGGAGTTGTATTTCGATTCATTAACACTTGTTTCATAAATACATTAAAGATCTTTTCTGAGACATTGTTTGCATTTTGCCCATATTGTTGTGTCACAGGTAAACGTACAGACTTCTCCCACACAGTTTTAAAGTCCATAAACCATAAATAGACTCTTTCAACCAAATACTTTTATTTTAGTTTATTTTGTTGGTTAAAAACTTACATAACTTACATACTGAGACTTCAATTCATAATGAACAAACAGTTTATTAACAATTATTCAGGCTAAGTAACTACCTAAAAGTGCACTGTGTAGCTTTTCTGGTCGAGGATCTGCCACCTGCTTGTTTCCATGGAAATGTTATTGATTTGCCTGGAATGTTTCATATATATATATTGTATTGAATGCTGCATTTATTTAATTACAGTATTGTTAAAAAAAAAAAAAAAGCTTGAAAAACATGAATTCTTACTGTGAGCATGTGTAACGGAGTTAATAGTGCAGTTAAATCCTGCGTAAATGGGATTCATTTTCTATGTGTTTGTCCTGTTTTCTTTATAATAATTACACATGTTTTTGATATTACGTTTGTTTTCATGTATATCTTGGGGCAGTTCCGTTCTGTAGCTTTTTGTCCCTCCTGGCTCCCCATCTTCTGTGTTCCACACGTTTATAGGTCCCTACTCCCCTCAACTTGTTTGTTTAACACGCTGGGAAGAAGTATGTTGTCCCCAAAACACATTATATTTAATTTATAATATATCATAATGTTAATAGGCCCTCGATGTTATATGAAGACATTATCTTGTAGTGTAATCATCCCTTTAGCCATCTCTTGATGTAGTGTCGTGTCCTTGTGTGGATATGTTGTATTGTCATGTAGTTTATACAGCCACGTGTATAGGATAAGCTCGTGGCTTAGCTGTTGTTGTTAGCGTCTAGTACATTTATCATTTTCTTTTATTTTTTCACTTTGCCAGGAGTGGGCGAGAGGTACTCCAGAACCCCCCGCTGATGAAATTGTATGATTGTTTTGCCCAGGTGTGTAATTTGTGTTTATTTGGGGTTTCAATGTTAAGAAAATACTAGTCAGCTCCGTTTAGTTTAAAATGTTAATGGTAGCACATTATATTGATATTCGTTCTCCTCATGTCTTTTGATTATCTCTTTGTTAACAATGTTAATCAGTTCTGTATAAAATAGGTACTAAAAGAGGTACTCCAGAACCCCCCGCTGATGAAACTGTATGATTGTTTTGACCAGTAAATGTGACGACGACAGCCGTCTGTGCGGACATTCACTTCTTTCAACACAACACGACGCAGAACACAACTGTGACCCATGGCCACCTCTCTTTAGAGAAATGATCTGTAACTTGGCCTGGTGGCTTGTCTCCATGGAAATAGGGAAGTTTACTGTGGGACATTTTAGGCCAAGCAAGAAGTTAAATAGTGCACCTTTAAACTCAAATGCCTTTATTAAGTAGTTCCAATGGTGGAGCACTCTTAATAAACTAGTAATAAACCATTTGTTCATTAATTAAGGTTTTCTTCATGCTTTGTGTGGAAAATTTCCATTGTACATGTAAGTTTTTTTTAAGAGATCACAATATTATGCTGCATATTCTGAGGTCTCTAGTTTATGAGAAGAAAATTGTAATTAACTTAAATCGTATGTCAGTAGAAGCACATAATAAGTAATAAGACAAAGAAAAATATTAGTAAAGCTAAGTGCTAAAGCCCGATTTAGCCCAACTGAAGTAACTGTAATTACTAATTCAAACTAACCAACCAAGTACAATTAATGTTCTATTGTTACAGTTAGCTGAAGTGCTCCATATTCCTCTTCACTGAGCACAGAAAGAAAAAAATGAAATACAAAGTCATTTAAATTCACGTGGCTAAGTTATTATTACTTTTTCATCTTACTGTATGTTATTTCAACTTTCAACAAAGGAAGGTACTACAAGGCTAGTTTCTGACACATCACTTGACATTCTCAAATGTCGTAGATTTAAAACAATACTGTATAACATTAATAGGTTAATTAATAGTGCGGGCTCAGAGTGAGGCTAGGTTAAAATCTTACATTTAGGCATTTTGACAATTTAAAAATTCCAAAAAGTTCATATTGTAAAAATACAGAAGAATCCTACAAAATCAGACCTTTGTGAAAGCTGTAGATGCCCTGTCAGATGAACATGAGCAGTTTAATTTCACAAAAATTGTGGTTCTTATTATAGATCTTATTATAGATCCATGATACAATTACACAAAAATAATGCACGGCAGTTAGAGTTAAAATTCTCACTGACCATGATACAAAGCTGTGTACCTCCCTTCTTAGTTTTGCATTTAGACTTGACAGTTTTTACTGCTGGGGATGGGTGATATTGGTGGTAATATCAGTGATGTTGTAAATCAGTATCGATCAAAGTTTCCCAATGTAAAGGACTCATATCATTTCTATTTGTAATTAAAAGCCACTAGCAACAGAGCTAAAGATGTAGCAACATAATCATTATAAGTACAACAAGTTACAGTAGATAGTGAATGTTCTATAGTCTACAACATTATTACAATTCATAAACTTTCCCTTGGATTTGAAAATAATGATATCAGCAAATATCATGTTTTATTTATGTCCATTATGACATACTGAAATAACATACTTGACATACTGAGTAAATGCAATGCAATTTCAAGCTTGCCTTACCTCAATTCCTACCCACACCAGAGCTTGTCAAATTAAACATTTTTACATCTCATTTTAGATTCATATTTTTGCAGTGAGAATTCATTTTAGACAAGTATTGCAAATTGCTCTACTTTCTTCCCATCAACCCACCTATATAAGCCCCACAAGCGAGTCGTGGTAATTGAAAACTCGGGGAGAAAAATGCTAAACTAACAGATCCTCTTTGAGCAAATACGAGGGTTTTGAGTCATGTTATTCCTCACCTGGGTAAGCTCTTCTCAGGTAGATGGCTCTCTTGGAGGTTTGCCATGGGCCCATGTGCTGACGAGGGAGGGGCAGGTCTCCAGGGCACCTGAAGCAGAGAGCATGGCACAAATACAATTAGTTCCTCCATAAGTCTGTCCTCCAGCAGAATAATTAGACTGCTGGCAAGGGACTGTATTTATGACACACAGGCAGAAGGCAACAGCAGCAATTAATATGATTTTAAAGGACTAGCACACTCTGTTATCTGGATACAGGAATGACAATTTGATTTTAAAAATAATTTTCTACCAAGCTACAATCATTTTAAGGACATTTTTAATTGTAAAACGCCATCAAAAACGTGTGTATAAAATTTAGCATGCAGGCAATTTTATTTAGCGATAGTTGCTGTTCAAAACAAAAAAGGGAATATTGCAAGCTTGTATGCTGGGCCCATAATACACTATTTTGTGATCTGTTAATGTTCATTCCCCATCACAAACTTGTGATGTTTAATCCACAAATCCTGCATATTTAGGCTGAGAAAACACCCTGTTCCACCTTGCAATGTCATGCGGTAATACAGAAAGTGCTCCACAGTGTTTTTAAACTCCAAACACCTTCACTAGAATCATTTGGATAAGTTCAAACCTGGAATTAGCTATCTCTGCTGAACTAAAGGTAAAAGGTAGCTGTTAAATTGAAAACTACCACTTTATGACATCGCAAGGTGAGTTTTGAAGATATAGACAGACTAATAATAAAAGATTACTCAAACATGTGTGAATGAAACAAAACACAACTCCAGGTATGTTTCTGATGAGGAAACAACATTATAACATGGCTTAAAGGTCCCATGGCATGAAATTTTCACTTTCTGAGGTTTTTGAACGTTAATGTGAGCTCCCCTACCCTGTTTAGGTCCCCCCCCCCCCATGGTTAAAAGTTGCGAAATGTCTAAACTGAGCATTTGCGATCCTTTTCTGCGTTACAAAAAATCGGAGCTCAAACGGGCGATTTTGAACAAGGCACCTTATTGACGTCAGATCGAAAAAAGAAATGCAAATGCATTTCCACCCCCGTCTGTCTGTACTCAGCGTCTCTGTAAATCACGCCCAGAGAGTTTGGACTGCGAATGCGCTAGGCAATGCGAAATGCGTTTTTTTATTTGCCTGGAGGCACGTCCGAGTGTTTCGGAAGTCCTTTATCTGAGCCTCCTGACCTTTGAACAGCAGTGGTTTAATTTTATTTTATGTGGAAATGTGTTTATTTTTCAATGGAACGCTTCAAATCTCTCCCCCCGTGCAAAAACAAGGAAATGGATCAGCTGTGAGCTACAGCGGAGAGCGGAGCGTTTGGCCATGCCCCCACCCTCTACTATTGGCCAGCTCTTTTCTCCTCATTTGCATTCAAGCAACAACGCCCATTATAGAGTGCTCAGAGTGAGAAAAATTACTCTTTCTCAGCTTATCTCTGTTTCTCATGCACTGAGTGTTGATTTTGAAGTAATCATTTACAGTATTAGGGAACCATTAAGGAGCCATATAAAAGCATCAAGAAGTACCATGTCATGGGATCTTTAAAGCTCACAAGAGTATAACTTTTCTGGCTGAGGTATGCCACCTGCATGACTTCATGAAGATGTTATTAATTCGCCTATAAAATGTTTCACAGTATGGTATTAAACATATTTATCTTCATGGAGACTAGCAGCTGGCACCACCAGGCTAGGACACAGGAGAAATCTGTATGCTAAAAGTACTTTTGAGCAGTAAAACACTTGTAATAAAATAAATGCTATAGCCTACATAAATCAGGTTAATGCCATACACTTAGGTATTGCAATAACATCTCCATGGAGACAAGTGAGTGGGCTACCCGTCAATGTGGATCAGTATTTACACATTTAACAGTTGAGCAAAACAATGCAGCTGTCAGATGGTAGTTAGCCTGTTGTTTACTTACAGGAGAACGATATGTATGCTAGATATTTTGAAACTTAAAGGGATATGCCACCCCCAGGTCAAATTTGGGCATCTCCCCACAGTCCAGAGACTAAAATAAGTGGTGGAAAGCGTTTTCCTGCTCACCCAGCCATTGTCCGAGTCTGTCGCCACTGACCGCTGCATCTGCAGCCTCCGCCTTAGACTGGAGTCTAACCTCGCCAGAGAAATATTTCGGCCAAAAGGAATTAATTTGCTCGATGCGTTTCCCAATTACTTTCTGTGTAGTGCGCATTCATATCGAGTGCAAATAAATGTGCAAATCAACACGGAGAGCTTGACTTGGTCATTTTGGGTGGGAACTATTTTCCAGTGCGTAAGAATACAGCCGAATCACGCACCACGTTGTGCAACAGGGGAACTCCCTTCCTGGTGCGTAACTGGGATTCCCCTGGCAGCGTGCTGCGTGATTCGGCTTTATTCTTCCGCACTGGAAAATAGTTCCCACCCAAAATGACCAAGTCAAGCTCTCCGTGTTGATTTGCACATTTATTTGCATTCGATATGAATGTGCACTACACAGAAAGTAATTGGGAAACGCATCGAGCAAATTAATTCCTTTTGGCCGAAATCTTTCTCTGGCGACGTTAGACTCCAGTCTAAGGCGGAGTAGCTGCAGATACCGCGGCGGTCAGTGGCGACAGACTCGGACAATGGCTGGGTGAGCAGGAAAACGCTTTCCACCACTTATTTTAGTCTCTGGACTGTGGGGAGATGCCCAAATTTGACCTGGGGGTGGCATATCCCTTTAACTTAAAGGGCCCATATTACGCTATTTTCTGATCTATGTTATAATATTATTTCTTTATCCCAAACATACTTGGAGTTGTGTTTTGTTCCAAGTATGTTTTTGAGGAGGTAGCAACATTCTAACATGGCTTAAAGCTGAGAAGAGTAAATTCTGTGCAATATAGGACCTTTAAACCCTGAGGTTAAGGTTTTAATATAAAAAATAAATACATCTGCGCACATGTGCCAGAGGTTTAGCAAGAGCTCTTTTGAAGTTGCTTTCAGCCTTGTTCGAAAAATCCTTGACAAAGCTCAACAAACTTCTTGAACATTTGAGAACAACACAGAAACTTTCAAGGATTCCTTCAGCTTTATCAAGTTGGATGACTATTTTATGGAGAAATGTAAATTTAAAAGCCCGATCAATGGAGACCAACAGATGAAGAGGAAATGGAGAGTCTGAGAAGGCTGGTTCTGCTGCTACAGAGGAGGTACACGTAGACTGAGAAAAACTTTATTGATCCATAAGGTAAATTATTTGGATGTATTAGCTCACACATCACAATAATATGATAACAAAGAGCAAAATATAAATGGTAATACATTTAAAATAGGTAACAAAAATAGCAAGAGACTGGTGTCAAATAAGACATAATATAAATGTATACTGTATGTACAAGTAAAAATAAAATACAGAAATATAGTAATACAAATATACTATCTCAGCTGAATGAGAGAAGACTACATTTGCAAAATAATCAGATTTCATGCTCGCCGTCTCAGATTGATGTAGCTGTAATAAGCAATGTTGGCACCTTTATCTGTGTGCTAAGAAAATACCACTTCTTTGACTAGTGCTTATTTTTAATAGCATACATATTTGTCGCTTAGAAATCCTTGGCAATGCAAAATGACGTTCTGAAATGAGAATGAAAATGATCTTATCTTGAGAAATTTTGCCAGTTGGAGGCCATTTGTAACATTTTTAAGCAAAACAAATTACTAAGTGAAAGCATCCTACTTAATTAAGTTGCAAGGCTGACATGCCCCTGGGCATAATAGCTGCCAGCGTGAATATACCATAAGACAGCACACTCCAAGATAAATCCCTAAAACAGTCTGGCTCCTTCTTCTTCTCTTATAAAGCCTGCCGCAGAATAAATTATTAAAATGGGGTATAATTACTCATTGGAGAGGCGTCCTTTACAAGTGAAGCGTCGAACATTAATCACTAAATGCAAAAAGATTAAAATCACATCTAATAACTGAATAAATCTATAGCTCACTTTTACAAATAATTGAAGTTATATCATTTACATTTGAGGCCATGCACATCTGTCTGTTCTCTGGGCATCCACTCAGCCTCATCAGGAGCAGTTATGATTAGATAGTGAAATATAGTGCGGTTGTGTACACTGTGGAGATCAGGGCAGCGCAGTGATCAAAGCTCACTGCCAGACGCTACAGTATTGGCCAAATGCTGAAAAATTCATCACATTAAAGCATCACAGTAAAAGTCTGTATGTGTAAAGACAATCACTTAAAGGTTAAGTTCTCATTTTTAAAGCTGACTCAACAGGATGTAATTAAAGGTCCACCACTGTGCATTATTCAGGATTAGTCCAGTAGTGGCATGGTTATGACGAGCATCTCCCAGCACATTAAAAAATAAAGTCATAATTCTTAAGCTAAAAAATAGCTTAAGTACACAGTGGAGATTGGATATAGGCCTGGCACAATAACACATTTTGAAGAGTGATATACTGCTGAAGTTAATATAGACGATAAATAATCTAATCTAATTTAATCTCATTTATGTCACTGACACGATAACTCAAGAGCCAATAACTCAAGTTATGAATTCAATCTTTTATGACTTCAATCTTATCATACAGCCAAAAAAATAACCAAAAATTTCCCAGTAGTGCAAAAACGGTACACATGATTAATGTTGACCCCAAAAAATATAGTTCCAGCTTTCATATATTGAACAATAAGTCAGTACAGTAATAATCATGTCAGGCCTAGCTGGATATGAAGCATTCAAATCTGTTTTTTAAAAACAGGGAGGAGCTCTTTAGATTATACTATGTGCTCACTTTTACTAAAATTGGAAAGTACCAGTGGCAGACAGAAAATGTAGGATTATATTCAAAATTGCATAAATGAAAGAAAACACATGTTCAGGTATTGAACTACTGTACTAATGTAATCATGTAATGTTTTGGGAGGTTTTGTAGGAACCATTTGCCTTGTCCTCATGAAGATCCATGAACTGTCAGGACACACACAACTTAACTCAAAAACTGGTTGAAAGCACAGTAACAAACTTTAGCACAGTGCACTGTAAAAATGATAACTCGAGTTTGTTCAGATTACTAGGATTTTAGCGTTCATAGACAATAAAACTGCCAGTTGCATCGTACACTGTCTCAGATGAGTAAGTTTCTGTTAAAAAGTTGATCTTAATTCATATTTTGAGTTGACATGATATACAAATTCAAGTGGACGGTAGTTTGGGCCAGGCCAACTAATCTGCGCATGCTCATTTGGAATAATCTGCCGTTGGGATCTGCTGCAACGGGGTAACCGGAGGAGTTTATCAGGGGTTTTCCTTGGGTTTGGCTTTGGAAAAGAAACATCCACCATTTTTCCGCTCAGAAGCACCGACGGGTTGACGGGTTGACCCACAGATGTCCCAGAGATGAGCGCTGCTGTTGTGTCCTTGGGCTTACACTTAACCCCACCTCACCCCCATGGCAGAAGATACATCAAGGCCCGTTGTGACGTGAGCCGTCCTCCTGTGGACCCACCACCCACGGGAGCATTCATGGGGGCTGGTGCATTGTGTTTTGGGCAGCAGAACACTGCTTGGACTGCTGCCCCTGCGACCCAGAAAATGGAAAAGCGGAAGAAGATGAATGAATGAATGATTAGCTGGCACAACTTTAAAAGCTTAGTTGACCCAACTTAACAGCAATACTTAAAAATTTAAGTTGATACTCACAACTCAAAAACTCTGTGTAGTCGGTTGCCTTGAAAATTTGAGTTGAACTATTTATTTTTTACACTGTGTAAATAAAACAAGTGCCTAGAGTCCCTACTGTATTTTGCCATTAAAGGGGATATATTATGTGAAATTGAGTTTTATGAGCTTTTAACCATTTGACAGTGTTCCCTCATCACTAGCTTACTGTATTTTGAATTTTGATTGATTGATTCATGCATGATTATGTAAACCTGTATTGTCCTGTATTTGAGGCTTCAGTGTCCTGGAAAATGTCTGTTTTTTTATCTTCCCCCTATCCCCACCCACTACTCTCTATATTTGTGGTAATTTAAAAAAAAAAGTTAGGGTATAGGGTTGCCTCTACAATGAAATGTCATTATGAAGATGGGGCCTATCCGTTTTACAGTTTTTCAAAACCAATAATGCTGTAGCCAAAGTGTTGATCTACATATGTTAAAGGTTAATACTAAATATCAAAAAATCTCTTCAAAGTCAGCTGAAATTGGAACACACTGATGGGCAAAATTAACTTGATTAATGCGCATTTAAAACATTGTTAAAGTTAAAATTACTTTTCATTAATGTGATAATGACAGGAAAAAATATATATATATTATGGACAATGATTAGTACAGAGCTGGTTAGCCTCAAATGCCAAGTGCCAAGGAAACTCTTAAATTACTTTTTTTCTTGAAAAGTCTAGGGAGAAATTAATTGGTAATTTATTCCTAGAACTGTGGCGCAGAGGCTTCAAAGTGTGAGGTAATACTGAGCTCCATACTATAGAATGTGAACGTAGAGCCTGCGGAAAGCCTTCATCTACTTTCAACGAGCAAAACAAACTTTGGATAATACTACACGCTCCTGTTAAACCAACACGTACGAGTATAACACCATAAGTCCTGCTAAAACCTGCCTGTACGTGCATATGTCCTGAACAGCGGCTTTGGAGCACGAGTGGACTCAAAGTGTCAGCAAACTAACACGATTACCCACGCAGAGATGAAATTACAGCATCCTTCAGAAGGAACTAATGACACGAGATGATGTGGAGAGCTGTACAGGAGCCTGTACGCACAGCTACACATATATGTACACACACTCACACATCTACACATATGTACTGCACACACACATCTACACATACGTACTGCACTCACACACATCTACACATATGTACTGCACACACACACATCTACACATATGTACTGCACACACACATCTACACATATGTACTGCACACACATCTACACATATGTACACACACACACACACATCTACACATATGTACTGCACACACACACATCTACACATATGTACTGCACACACACATCTACACATATGTACTGCACACACACATCTACACATATGTACTGCACACACACACACATCTACACATATGTACTGCACACACACATCTACACATATGTACTGCACACACACATCTACACATACGTACTGCACTCACACACATCTACACATATGTACTGCACACACACATCTACACATATGTACTGCACTCACACATCTACACATATGTACTGCACACACACATCTACACATATGTACTGCACACACACATCTACACATATGTACTGCACACACACATCTACACATATGTACTGCACTCACACATCTACACATACGTACTGCACACACACATCTACACATATGTACTGCATACACACACACACATCTACACATATGTACTGCATACACACACACACATCTACACATATGTACTGCACACACACACATCTACACATATGTACTGCACACACAAACATCTACACATATGTACTGCACACACACATCTACACATATGTACTGCACACACACATCTACACATATGTACTGCATACACACACACATCTACACATATGTACTGCATACACAGATCTACACATATGTACTGCATACACACATCTACACATATGTACTGCACTCACACATCTACACATACGTACTGCACACACACACATCTACACATATGTACTGCACTCACACATCTACACATATGTACTGCATACACACACACACACACACACACATCTACACATACGTACTGCACTCACACATCTACACATACGTACTGCACACACACATCTACACATATGTACTGCACACACACATCTACGCATATGTACTGCACACACACATCTACACATATGTACTGCACACACACATCTACACATATGTACTGCATACACACACACATCTACACATATGTACTGCATACACAGATCTACACATATGTACTGCATACACACATCTACACATATGTACTGCACACACACATCTACACATATGTACTGCACTCACACACACACACTCACACATCTACACATATGTACTGCATACACACATTTACACATAGGTACTGCACACACACACACACACACACTCACACATCTACACATATGTACTGCACACACACATCTACACATATGTACTGCACACACACATCTACACATATGTACTGCACTCACACATCTACACATATGTACTGCACACACACATCTACACATATGTACTGCACACACACGTCTACGCATATGTACTGCACACACACACACACACACACACACACACTCACACATCTACACATATGTACTGCACACACACACACATCTACACATACAGTATGTACTGCGCACACACACACACACACACACATCTACACATATGTACTGCACACACACATCTACACATATGTATTGCACGCACACACACACACACACACACACATCTACACGTGTGTACTGCGCGCACACACACACACACACACACACATTTACACATGCACTCACACACAAATCTCTACACATATGTATTGCACACACACACACTCACACATCTACACGTATGTACTGCGCACACACACTCACACATATATCTACACATTTGTATTGCACACACACACACATACACACACACACATATGTACATGCACACACCTTTACACACACACACACACACATTTTACACACGTTGTTGTTCTTCCTCAGCTCGTCCCCTCAGCCTCACCTCCTCTTCCTCCTCTGCAGAGTGAGAACTTTTCCCGTGAAGCTGCGACAACAAACACACGGATGAAGTTGGCTACAGTAGACGGTGTTCGTGACATTATAGAGAGTGATTTCAAATGGAGGATGTGGGTGATTCATTGTTTTGGGTAGAACTTTGAGTGATATGGGAAAAATATGTCATCGAAATTTTTGAGTTTAGATTTGAGATTTGTTTTGGATTCAAAGTTCACATTTTAAACAACAGCAATAACATTTGAGAGAAAACTGAACTATAAAACGCTAAACAAATACGAGAATTGTTTGCAGTTCAGAACACATTTGTACTGGCACAAACTACAGGGTTAGCAGGTTACATTTTTTTACATTGTTATTTTGCTTAAATAACTGCTGTCTTTGCAAATTTTCTACTTTCAGCCATTTAAATTGTGAAATTGATTTGAATTGCAGTTCAAATTAGAAGTAAAACCTTATCATTTTTAGGGATTGGAAATGTGTCACATTAATCTTAGTGTTAATTGTGTTTGAATAATTGCTTAACTTTTTAAATAAACTATAGGTAATAGGGAGCTGATAAGTACATTTTTACTTCATGTCAGTTTTTGTTTCATGTGAAATGATCCAATAAATACACAGAAATTTACCATAACTCAAGAAAAAAAAAACATCTAACTACATTTCGACAATTAAAAGTTGAAATTCTTACTTAGAGTTCTGACCTGTTCTCCAGCTCTATTGTCACTTTGCAGCTGATGTCATCAACATTCCCTGGGGCAGTGAAGTTAACTGGAAGCGCTACTCTGTCTGAAGCTGTTACTCAAGTTAAATTTTAATCTGACTTTTATTTTAAGACAGTCTGATCAGAAATAACTGATTTAACTGGAACTGATTCAAACAAAATTAAACAGAACCATGAACACCCGTATTGATCGCATCAAAATATGATAAATCCATTTTTGTATTTTTTCATGAGTTTTCAACTTTTTTGACAGTGGCAAAAGGAGAAATTCAATTTGTCAACTGGACCAAAGTTTATTTGGTCAAATAGGTTTCGCAGCTCATCCAAAGCTGCTTCTTCAGTTCTGGTCAGACATTGGTGGACACGGCCTATATCTGCCTGTAGGGATTAAGATTAAGATTAATCCTTTATTTGGTCTCACACACAATGACACACAATGACACACAGTGACACACGGGAGAAATTTGACTTCTGCATTTGACCCATCCTTTTTCAGGAGCAGTGCAGAGCAGGGAGGAGCTAACCACAAAGAAATGACTTTGAAACTACTACACCTACTTGTTTTTCAGTTTCTGTTAGTTAGGAGTGGAGTGTGGGGTCTTGTTAGCATAAACATTCAGGGCCATAATGGGGGTTTTCACACCTCTGGAACTGACCTGCTCCCCTATTGTTTTCTTTGTTTGTTTTGATTTAGGTTTTAGGATAGAGTTATAGATGGGGACAAATGATGTCTGAGACCTCCATTTCTGTTCAAAGAAGGATTCTTTTTCTTGACAAAAATAGCCTATTTAACTCTCTGGCTAAGATCTGTACCTCACTGTCCTCAAAGGAGTGGCCCATGGCTTTTAGGTGGAGATGTACGGCAGACTGAGGTCCACTCCGACTCTCCCGTTTGTGTTGGTACGTCCTGTTGTGAAGTGGCTGTTTTGTTCCTCCAATGTAGCGCTCGCTGCAGTCTTCACTACACTGAGTGGAGTAGACCACATTGTTTTGTTTGTGGCTCAGTGTTTTGTCCTTTGGGTGGACCAGTTTCTGTCTTAAAGTGTTTGTGGGTTTGAAATAGCCTGGGATTTCATGTTGTCTGACCAGAACTGAAGAAGCAGCTTGGATGAGCTGTGAAATGTATTCAACCAAATAAACTTTTGTCCAGTTGACAAAGTGAATTTCTCCTTTTGCCATGGATTCTACCTGGATGACACACATTTTTTGACAGTGTTTGCTAATGTGTGCATTGTGTCACAATGGTAACTACTGAACATTGCGCTAATAGAGATACATGTAGAACACCCCCAGCATGACGTTACTGTAAAGTATCAATAGCCTATGTATCTTATAATATCTGATGTCAAGTGACCACAATCTAAAGCGCTGTCCTTCATGGAAAAAAGTAAAGGGGAAGTGAATGCAGCCTGTATTGTGTAGTAAGCCCTGGGTAATTAATTAAGAGGGCTCTGATTTAGTCATGGCCTAATACCCAGCAGTGCACCGCTAAATCGTATCCAAGTGAAAGCTAATTATCCTTGTCTCTTAAGCTGCAATGCCTTTTATTTATGACTGCGCTTTCCCAATGCATTTTTCATTTATGCTGTTCTACACGAGTGCTCAGACATCTTCACCTATAGTGGATTTCAAATTGGGACGTCATAGAACAATCGTAAATTTTATAGTTGGACAGAAAGAATGTGTTAGCAGTGTAGAAGAAGAGCGTTTATGAATATGTATAGGTCTGTACAAGGCTTTACGGGTTGGCTTATAGTCCCGCCCCGGGCACGCCGCTCATTCTCAAGAGTCATTCATCATTTGAAGGTAACTCTAACCCTCTCCTATGTAAAAGCGCTAAGTGGTTTTCAATGTCAAGGCTAATTGTTAAGAGTATAAGAAAGTCTTCCTTTAACTCTGCTGATATCGCAAGTTAAGACTTTTGTATGCAAAGGTGCTCTATGTTACCTTTCTGCCACCTGGTTGTCTACGTGGAGATTTTTTAAAATTAAAAATACATTGAAAACATGTCAACGAGCTTGTCTTTGCACAGATCTGACCAGTGGCCTCTGATCCGAAGGTTGGTGGTTCGAATCCCACTCTCGACATAAACATCATAAGTTGAGCGGTCAGATCTACTGATTGTCAGGTTGGTGGTACGATTCCAGCACCCACAGATGAATGTTGACATTATGTTCTTGGAAAAGGCCCTTAACCTCCTTTGCCCCAGTGTCTGTGTACATTGGTATATGAATGTGTGAGTGGATGGGGGACTGGTTCTTTGATATAAAGCGCTTTGAGTGCCTTGAAGGTGGAAAAGTGTTATATAAAAATATCACCATTTACCATTTACTGTGTTGTTACCTCTTGTCTCCATAGAGATAGATGTATTGCCATAATGTGGAATATTACAAGCAAATAAACAACATCCCAACAAACAAACAAACAAACAGGTAGCAGACCATACACCAGGAAAGTTATGTAGTGCAGCTTTACCAAAATATCAGAAGAGTAGTTTTGTCTTTAGTTAACACAAGTCATCCATTTTCAAGCGAGTTTTATGTTATCTGACCAAATTTAGCTTTTTCAGTTTATCCATGCATGCATAAAGGAGAAATCTAGATTGTAATATCTTCTGAATAAACAACAGCTTATTTACATGATATAAATAAAAAATATCAATCCATAAATTACTAATACTCATTGTACTTGTTTAATTAGTGTCAGAGTCGATATTGCAAATATGAAACCATGTCTTTAGCCCATGTCACATTGATAAACATGAAGTTGTGGAGCTGAAGAGGGACTCATCTACATGACATTTCCTTCAAGTGGCCTCATAGCCTTCATGCATGCAGTAAGTAGACATTTTATTCATGTTTTCTATAAGCACAATAATCTATGCTTCTGTTTCAGAGTGCTGTGTTTAAATTACTTTTGCCCACTTTGGTCGCCCAGGAAACAGATTGACCTAGAGCAGTGGTCGGCAACCTTTACCACTTAAAGAGCCATTTGGACCCATTTCACACAGTAAAGAAAATACTGGGAGCCATAAAACCCTTTGGAAATTTAAAATGAAACAACACTGCATATAACAGCTTTTTTGCCTTCAACACACATTTCTGTGTCCTGATTGGCTAAGGGACTGTAGACCTTTGCCCATTCATCAGTCATTCTCCTCCGTGCCTCCTGTACAGAATGCGTTCAGTTTGCCAGATTTATATAAATGTTCGATCACAGTGTGACTCTGAAGTGCTGAATGTTTGCAAGTTTTCTCCCCGACAAAACCCGCCACAGCGAAGCGGCGCCAGGACGAAGAGACTCGGTCATAAGAACTGTGAAATACACACGAAATACACTTTGGTTTCGTTCTATAATACTGTGCTTTTTTGTTGAAAATCTACGAAAGTTTGAGTGTTTGAGTGTTTAAACAAGAGAAAAATGTGAGAAAACGTTAATTCCAGTCTGAGAAAAGTGTAGAATGTGTGTGGTGAGGCGTTTACAGCCATAAAACATGGAGAAGAATTGTAAAATATAAAGCTGACGACTTTGCGGATTTCGCTTATCGTGGTGTTATTTTTAGATCGTAACCACCGTGATAAACGAGGGACTGCTGTACTGAGCCGCATCAGAGGGATCAAAGAGCCGCGGGTTGCTGACCCCTGACCTAGAGATTTGTGTAGGCTGCACATTAAGACACTGCTGTTTAAAGGGATATGCCACCCCCAGGTCAAATTTGGGCATCTCCCCACAGTCCAGAGACTAAAACAAGTGATGAAAAGCGTTTTCCTGGTCACCCAGCCATTGTCCGAGTCTGTCAGCACTGACCGCCGCGCGCAGCTGCTGCTCCTCCGCATTAGACTGGAGGCAACGGCGCCAGAGAAAGATTTCGGCCAAAAGGAATTAATTTCCTCGATGCTTTTCCCAATTACTTTCTGTGTAGTGCGCATTCATATCGAGTGCAAATACATGTGCAAATCAACACGGAGAGCTTGACTTGGTCATTTTGGGTGGGAACTTTTTTTTTTTTTTTTGGTGCGTGCTTCGTCTGTCTTTTGCACATTTATTTGCACTCGATATGAATGCGCACTACACAGAAAGTAATTGGGAAAAGCATCGAGCAAATTAATTCCTTTTGGCCGAAATCTTTCTCTGGCGCCGTTGCCTCCAGTCTAACGCGGAGGAGCAGCAGCTGCGGTCAGTGCTGACAGACTCGGACAATGGCTGCGTGACCAGGAAAACGCTTTCCACCACTTATTTTAGTCTCTGGACTGTGGGGAGATGCCCAAATTTGACCTGGGGGTGGCATATCCCTTTAAGTGACTGTTTAATATGTAATAAATATTATCGCAATGTTTTAAGAAATTTTTTGACACAAGGATTTTTGTTATATTTAAACTAAAATGTCTTAATTTATAGTCAGACTGTGTCAATAAATAAACAAACAAAACCATGAATAAATCAAGGTTAACATACGATATAATGCGTAGCACTTTAGGTCAGAGTAAGTCATCTGTGTACCATCTGCTTCTGATTATAAGTCGTTTGATTGTCTAATAGTCAGGAAGTGTGCAGCATGCTAGTAGTTGTATTACTGTGAAGACAAAACTGCACTCTGGCTTTTGAGAGTTGTGAAGTATTCTTAAGGTTGTGTTTGGTCCACTGCAAACCATCGCTGTAAATGTCATCTCACAAAGAGTCAGCCACTCCAATGGATAGGTGCCAATCATACTAGTGAACAGTGGATGTTTTTCTTCACTTATACCAACACTAATATGCAACACTAATGAATCTTACTAAGACTTAGACAAACTTTATTGATCCACAAGGGAAATTATTTGGGTATAGTAGCTCACAGAGGGTAACAAAAAATAGATGGAATAGCAGAAAAAGAGCACCAGACTGGTGTCAAATGAGACATAATTATAAAAATAAAAAATCATAATAAATGTATATGTACAAATCAGAATAAAATAGAACAATAAGTAATAAAATATAAAATACAATATCAAATAAAATACGTGTACCACCAATTAAGAAAATAAAACTGGAGAATGAAGTGGCGGTGGGCGGATGATCGGCAATATGGCGTCTTGAAAATAAGGTTACTCAAACATGTCTAAACCCTCCAAATCCAACTTCGAGAGGTTAAATGAGAAGGGGAAACCACTATAATATTGTTGAAAAGTCAATTTCGTATTACAGGTCTGCTTTAAGAAGAATAAATAAAATCTGTGTTTTAACATTTCCAAGAAAAACAATATATTTCTGTCAGCTGGAGAACTGATACATAGTTTATTGCAATGTCGATTTTTGCATCAGCCAATGTTGCAGTATACATTTCCCATATTTTGTGCAGGTCTGTTCGTACACAGTGAATAAGAGGGATGGAGGGTGTTCCGACTCCTGTCACATAAGCTTGCCTTTCGCACTTAGTTCAAAGGCCCTGCGGGTTTCCAGAGCTCATAATTAATAGATCTATATTTTTCTACGGCTCTATTTATAGTCCCCCTCTGTATATACTCTAACAGTCCCTACGTTTTCCTTCAAATAGGGCATTGGGCATAAAACCAGTAATTATTAGGTCAAATTGTTGTCAAGGGAGCAGCAAGGAGCACTGACAATGTATCTGTGTTTTGTTTTTATCTCATCTCAAATGCTGTCACATCCAGAGAAACCAGAGCGATCTCAGTGGGAGCCTTCACCGCATGTGGCATACATTTTTCAGATCTTCATCGCTGCATGTTTTCCCCGTTGCTAGGGTCTGACGGCAACGATGGCTCTTTCTGACACAGTTGCCATTCATATTAAATGGTGTGCAGGACATGTGACTTTGTTGTTACACAGAGAACAGATTGTAGTGGGGATGATAAGATAAGGCTAATAGCATTGTTTGTTAGTGCTTTGGGAGGGGTGGGAAGGGCAAGAAACAGTAATTTTATTTCAGAATAGAATAACTCAAGTTAAAGCACAAAATAGTGTTCTAAAGAATGATAACAGTAAGTAAGACTACTATTCAAGAGTGGTTGTAAGAGTAAATGTCTGGATGTAAGATCTGATTAATAATTTAAAACTGGAAGGCCAAAACATTAAAGGTGCACTGTGCAACTTTTTTTGGTGGAGTGTCCGCTACCTGCTTGCCTCCATGGAGATGTTATTGCTTTGCCTGGAATGTTCCATGCTATGATCACACACCAATAACATTTCGATGCAAGCGGGTGGCAGACTCTCCACTAGAAATGTTATGCGGTGCACCTTTAAATAATGCAGAAAATATTATGTTTTCAAAAGATAGACCACAAAAATTAGAAAAGATAAATCATACCTGAAGATAAGGTGTAAGAAGCACAGATCAATAAAGTCAATAAAATCATTTAATATTGTCAACATTAAGCATTTGTCACTTGTAGACTTACTCACAAAACCAAAGATACTGTTACTTCAAAGTATTACTCAGTAGGAGTGGTGTTCAAAAAATACTCAGAGAAGTACATTTTGTACAGTTACTCAAATAAATGTAACTAAGTGCTAACCACCTCTCGAGTGTTTATCTAAAAAATGTGGACTGTTAAATAACGTTGTACTCCTATTTGCAAATACACCATGCCAGATGTCCAAACTGACAAAAGTGATTTAAAATACTATGACTTGAACTATAGGCAAAATAAATAATATATTATAGATATTGCAAAAAATATCGTCTTGTGATTTTTCTGACTTCCAATGCATTCAGATGTTTATGTTAAGATACAGGGTTAACAGGTTTTATAATAAGGCTAGATATTTGCGTATTATGTTAGGTATATACAGTGTTGGGCAAGTTACTCAAAAACTGTAGTGCACTACTTATTACTTGTTACTGTCATTTTAAAGTAATGCCTTACATTACAATATTACTCTAAATAAAAAGTAAGGCATTACACTACTTTTGCATTACTTTAGTTACTCTCGCCAACATGACTGGAAATAAGGATTTGGGAATCTACAGTGCAAATCTCTCATGTGTCATGACTTTCACCTGCCATCCAGGAGGTTTTGGGAGCCTGCAGACTGAAAGCCAACATGTTCAGTAATTGCTTCTTACCCACTTACAATACCAAAAGATAAATCGTCCTTTCCCTTCTTGCCACACCTTACCATGCACTCCAGCACCTGTTCACTGCCATCCTCTTCAATTCTGTAGCAAATGGCATTTTCACATTTGGTATACACATCTGTGAATATAGCCCATATGACAGAAAAATATCCAAATATCCAATTGACAGAAAAATGCTATGGGTGAGTAAAACTACTAGTTTTATTGCCGAAAGAAGGCTCAGATTGTAAAAAAACGTTAATTTGCCTTTAAGATAGTTCCAGCTGTATTGCCCTCTAGGAGCTAGCACTATCCGATTCTTCTGGTTCTGTCATCCTTTGTCAGTCTGCCAGTTCGAGACGAAGTAAAAGGAAATGGAATGGTCTGTGCGGACTTTTATATCACTAGCTGATCTCGCGGTGATCCGCAAACTTTGTATGAAGAAAACGCAAAACCCACAAAAACAAAGCAGGTTAAAAATGCATTGTAATGTGCATTACTGGCATTGTAACGAGTAATATATTACCGATTTTCTTCCCTGTAATGCGTTACATTACTGCGTTACACCAAAAAGTAATGCATTACAGTAATTAATTACTTTTGTAATGAGTTACTCCCAACACTGGGTATATAATTGCAGTCTTTACCATTTTCCATTCAAAGTGTAATCTCAATTAGTTTATGATTATTTTGCAAGCCTAGAACAAAAGCCAACAGCTCCCGTAAGTAAGGATTTTTGGTAAATATCGTTCAGCTCCAGTCAAATGAAGCTTACAGATGGGGTGAATTTGGAGCCACGTTCCATATTAGGAAGAGGGTTTGATTTACAGATAAAATTGCAAATTGGGTTAATATGAACATTTTAAGATCCAAATGACAAGGCTCACTGCAGGAGTTACAGAGAGAGAGACAGGTGACATTTCAATACAAAGTAAATTGGAGCCAGAGTCAGTGGAGCTGGAAGAGCGTCCATGCTCACTTTCTATTTGGAGCATGGCGGTCAGCAGGTTAGCTATGTCCATTTATATATACAGTCTATGCTGGCAACAATTGATATTTGAATAAGCACTACAACACTGGCTTTGTTTATAGGCACATAACAAAGTCATTATCTGATTTCTGGAGTTATCAGATTATTGAAGTGACATGTAAACGGTTAGTGTTGACAAGGAAAATAAAATGATTTTGGGAAAGACAAACATAAAAACACTGTTCTGCTTGGCCAGGGGGAAACAAAATTTTGATTCACTATGCCATGTACATATGGTTTTTCGACAGTAAAGCTAACTATGAAATATGAACTATGAACATAAAAGAAAGAGTGATTTGAAAGTTATTTTAAAATCCAATGCACTCTTCAAAACACAACACAAAACTGACATGTGCCACCAGGATGATCAGATTTCTTTAGGGCACACCAAAAGTCACAACTAATTGCTGGGTTATATGATTAAAGAGCCTATATTACGCAAAATTGAGTCTTGTGAGATTTAAGCCATGTTAGAATATTTCTACCTTATCAAACACATACCCAGAGTTGTGTTTTGTTTTATTCACACATTTGAGTAATCACTTATTAATCATATCTCCCATCTCCAAAGCTCAAAATGCTCCGTTCCACCTTGTGATGTCATGTAATAGACACTGGCACTTCCGGGGCTGAAATGATCCAAATGATTCTGGTGAAGGTGTATGTAGTTTAAAAACACAGTGGAGCACTTCCTGTATTACCAAATCACACCACAAGTCATTTTTGTTTGAGAGAACTGCATATGTGTTAAACATGTGTGAAAGAAACATAACACAACTCTAGGTATTTTTGATGAGGAAAATTACAAAATAGATCTGAAAATAGTATAATATAGGCCCTTTCATTTTTGTTAAATTGATCCAGCGCAGTAGCTCCAAACAAAGCCTACATCAAGTTCAACACAAATGAGATACAAGTTCATACTAAACACTTTGCTGTTGTGAAAAATCCACATAACACCCTGATCATTGTATACAAAATACTGTAGATATAAATGTACAGAAACACATTAAAACGTGCGGAAAATGTCTTAAAAATATATGGGAAACAAAACAGCCAAACCCTCCTCTCTTTCCTTAGGCCAAAGTCGTATAGCACAATGCAGTAAAACTAGTGAATCAGAGCCAAGTTTAAACATCAAAACAGAGACATAATGTTACCTCACAGCTCTTAAAGCCACAGAGGAGAGAACAACAACTACATGCTGCCATCTGCTGGATGACTGCGTCATAGTTTAAAAGTCCTAAACCTAAAAATAATCCACTGAACTGTTTTTTTTAAAGCTCATATCATGGACCAGTACACATACATAATGCGTATAGAGCAAGGCAAATTATTAACTGGACTATAAATTCATACAATATATAAGCTGTTATTTGCACTGTGTCCACTCAGTCACTGGAGGAAGGCACAGTGCAGCTAATGGGACAGTGAATCCCAATGGGTCATGATGAAACACAGCAGTAAATAGATTTCTTACATATACACACATTGCTTTTGCAGCTTATTTTGAATGCATCGTGTCCTAAGGACCAATACATCATGCTTGGATCGGTTTTCTAGGGCAACAGTTTTCTATAGTTCAATATTATACACAGCAATGTGCAGTGCCTTATTTGCTATAGTCAAACAATGCACAAAAGGCATAATTTTAAACAATGAGTTCTGATAAGCACCTTTGGTATATTGCTTGGAATTTAAAGTGGGCCAAGAAAAAAAGCTAGTATTTATGTTGATCTATTAAAAATAAACAGACTAATTGTGAAGAAAATTGTTTCTCAATTACCGGTAATAGTGATTACTGCGTATATTATTGATGCTGAATCTTTTGCGATTCCTTTATAGTTTATAGTGTTACCAGTGTCTTAAAGGTGCATTGTGTAACCTTTTGGTGAAGGCTTTGCCACCTATTGTCCCAATGGAGATGTTAATGCTTTGCTTGCTGTACAGTACGGCCATAAACCATCTCCATGGAGACAAGCAGGTGACAGAACCAGGCCAACTTACAACAAGTCAGATGTGTGGAGAGGCAACCTCACTCAAAATAAGAATGCATGTTTTACAAGGTATATAAATACTTGTCAAATTATAAATTATGTAATTTAAAATGCAAGTATCATGTTTTAAATCATAATATATAATAGTCCCATAAATTGCATCTCACAGGTTTTTGTAAGCTTCTAGAAGGCTTTACCCCCCTAATCCATTTGCTCCATTTAAATCTATTAATCTAATTACAACTTAACCTTCAACCGCTTAGCTACATAACGCAAGACCTATTTAGAAACACAAAAACAAGATTATAGTTGAAAAATACTGTATTTGAGATCAAGCATTTTGACACTAGATCACACTTTTCCTTCACAAAACACCAGTCAACAACCATGAGCACGATTTCACATTTTACCACATTACATGGGATTCTTTCAGAAAATCAAATACATTGTTTGTGCTACAGAGTGAACGTCCATAATTAAGCCCTTATGGTAATGATGAAGACGGGGTAAAATATGGAGCAAAAACTCAACAATTCATTTCAAATGTACATCTATGTTTTTTAAAATAAATCTGCAGCTTTTTACAATTTGAAATGCTTAAATATTAGCAAAAGTGCTACAATGCCTTAACTGAAAAATCTAAACTCTTGAAAAGTTGTGGACACTATACTGGTAAAGTAATCAAAAACAACATAC
Organism: Paratrypauchen microcephalus; assembly: GCA_036785185.1. Classification (NCBI taxonomy): domain Eukaryota; kingdom Metazoa; phylum Chordata; class Actinopteri; order Gobiiformes; family Gobiidae; genus Paratrypauchen; species Paratrypauchen microcephalus. The sequence continues at coordinate 1,315,499 of JAVJIX010000056.1, forward strand.
AGCAACTTAATTGACAAAACTGCCTAAATGTCTCAAACAAGTATTTGAATTCATATGATTATTATTACATTCACATGTTCTTTCGTATAACATTATTTCCAATAGGATTGAAATCTTTCTAAAATCACCCATACATAAAACGTTGAAATAGATCACTATGAGAAACAGACTAAAAGAGGCATGCAATATTTAAACATTATGTAAAACTTTTATCTATGGAGCCAAAACAGATGTAAACAACTTAAACATCATATATTAGGCAAAAATTAACTTGTGTTAAAATGCTATTACTTCATCAAAAACAAACCTGAACATAATGAGCAACCCTTTATAATTAGTCTGTCTACATCTCCAAAGCTCCAAATGCTCTGTTCCAGCTTGTGATGTCATCAAGCAGTAGTTTTCAAGTGAACAACTACCTTTTACATTTAGTTCAGTACAGACTGGCAGTTCTAGGGCTGAAATCATCCAAATGATTCTCATGAAAGTGTATGGAGTTTAAAAACACAGTGGAGCACTTCCTGTATTACCATGTGACCTCAGAGCATTTATTGAGAGAACACAGCCTAAATATGCAGGATGTGTGTTGAACATATGAAAATAAAACAAAACAATACTACAGTTATGTTTTTGATGAAGAAACAACATTATAGCACAGACCAGAAAACAGTTTAATACAGGCCATTCAATTTTGAACATTTTAGCACACTTGGTTAATAAATTGTCAGGATTACAGTTAAAAGTAGGTTTAAGGGAAATGCATTCATAGCTATCTGAACACTGTACGTTTATATGCAAATTAAAATACACCATGATTGGCAATTGTCAATATGTTTCTGTTCTGTCGGCCCTGAATAACACTACTCAAAAACAGTCTCTGTACCGTTTGTCACAATGTCCTGAGTGCTAACAAGTGCATCTTTATGTATTCAAAAAACTAGTGTCACTATTACTGTTATCAGGATACTAAAATTTTTATAAAACTCAATTTCAATACTCATTAGAATTTTTTTGTATACAGACTGTAATTTATTTACTGTTGTCTTTTTCTATGTCTGATAAACTCAACATTTTTCTAAAACTTTAGAAAAAGTAGAATTTTGTCCTCTGTATGGGATTTTTTCCCCCCATTAATTCTTGTTCAAATTAGTACCTAGTTTCAATACTAGTTTTAATATTGATTAGTATCTGATTTTCAATACTTTTGACAACCCGAGTAGTATATGCATTAAGATTGAACACCTTTCTAAAGCCCACAGGACTCCCTTTACAAGACAGACTTTATTTGAAATCTAGGACAAGAGCCCTCCAAATATGGGCGTGGTCAGTTAAAAAAAAAGAGTGACTTGGCGTCCCAATGCTGAGGAAGCCTGAGGGCTAAATATAAATCCGTGTGGTTTCTTGCGTCTTGCTTCTCAGCAGTTTGAGAAATGGCAGTCTCCTTACCATTTCTATTGTTGCCTTCCCCCTTTAGTCTACAAAACCTGTGTAAAAGAGGATTCATGTAAAAGTAAAGCTGAATAAATACAGCAGTGTATCATTATGTACAAAATAGCTTCTGTTGTCTGTGTGTGCCAACAAATGAAAAATGGCACATGATTTTTGTGCAGCAAGAGCGTCCTGCCCCTTGATGCCAGTTTATTTCTACAGAAACATTTGCAAACACTCCCTTCCAAGTGTCTGTGATTCGATCAAGAGATGAGCTACACACAATAACAACAACACGCTCCCTTTGTGCCTCCTGTAACAGTAATGTGTCTCCAGTACCATGGCAGTATCCCCCTAAGGCTTCATTTATTCTACGCTGTGCCCAGACGTAAAAGAGCAGCCTTAGACTCTGTTCACTGCATCCCACAAGGGGGCGCCGCACAGGGCTGTCCGGTCAGTACTTGTTGATCCCAAATATCCTCACTCCATGCAGCTGAGGCAGTTTTGGGATGAGAACGGTGAGCAACGACACGGTATTGACCACAAAATGGGCCTGGTCGTATTTGGTGTAGAAGCTGGTGAGGATGTATCTAAAACACAATTAAACAAAATGGGATTAATGGTTGGCTAGAAGTCAAGAGGTACAGTTACAGTGTACATGAGCATTTCATATGATTTTAGGTGTACTTTATTCTTTGAACTGTCAGCATTTTGTGTTATCATTTTCTGTGAAAGGACTATATTTTGCAACTTCAAATATTGACAGAATAAAAGAATGAAGACTAGTCTGCAGTCATGTTTACTGGTGCATATTAGTTTGTCTCACAAACTGTGTCAGTGAATTTAGAGACCGTGTTGACATGAGAGGTTACTGAGTTACAACATGCGATAAGTAATGAATGAAGCAGGGAGAGTGAATTAACCAGGCTGCCTAATGAAGTTAGGACGTGCCTCTCCTTTATTACAGCCAACTGGCTGCACTCCAGCTTTGAGCACTGATATCCAGTAGTTCTGAGACACAGGAGCAGGGAAAGCCTAAACTACATTCTGTCTGTGTAAAACAGCTTAGATACAAAGGGACACAGGGTTGTGTTGCGCACATCCTGTTCTGTACTTGCATACAGGGGCATGTATTAAAAGCTGAAATTTTTGCCACAGGTGTTTCTGCCTCCTAATTCTGGTCCCAAAACATACAGAACATTACACATGACCTTGAAACTATTGTGAACAAAAATGTACACCTGCAAAAGTGCTATTACCACAATGTTCAGCCTGAGCTGGCAGCTGAACCCCGGGGAACAACCGTGCTTCCTGTAAATAGAACTAATAAGGACAGAAAAGGGCATGAAACAGCATGGGGCTGCAGCCAGTTCTGAGCCCCTGCACATTCTGAGAGACTGAATAATGTGCACACTAATTACAGGTGAATGAACACTGCTGTATTATTTAACTTCCTCCAGAGAATAATGAGAAACCACACTGAAGCTATACAGTGTTGGGTGCTTACTCATACAGTGCTTACATGAGTTTAAAATATATTTCTACAGCTGTGTAATTTGAGTAATATACCAGAGGCAAATAAAAATGTAAGAACAGTAACCGAGGTGTCAACAGAACAATATACGAAAAAAGGTTATACATTAGATTGTTTGAAGGTAAACTTACAAAACAATAGGTGTGATGGTGAGGAACTTTCTTGAAGCTGTGAACTGCACACCATAGTCCATCTGCTCCCAGTGAGTGAGGAGTCTGGCCTTGCCCTGGTCTGGAGTCTCAAATGGAGTCCCTTTGACCGTGTGAAGCAGGAGGTACATGCACTGCAACAGACAACAGTGTTATAGATTATCCAAAATATTGGATAATTTCTCAGCTTGTATTACATGTTTATTGATCACCATAATTACAATATTGACTTATTGTTCAAAATTTGAAATCTGAAACAATTTTGGGGATATGGGAAAAGTCCCTCAGCCGTCCAGGTAGAATCCATGATAAAAGGAGAAGTTCAATTTGTCAACTGGACAAAGTTTGTTTGGTTGAAAACGTTTCGCCGCTCATCCGAGAGGCTTCTTCAGTTCTGGTTCTAGTGCTGGTTAGACCCCGTTTATATCTAGCTGCAGAAAAATCTTTCTAACCGGGTACTCACTCAGACAGAGAAAGAAGTACTGTGCAAAGGACTGAATTTCTCTTTGACGCCTAACCACATCTCCACGGTGGACTACATCACGGCAGCGGAAACCGCCATTAGAAACAACAAGCTCACAGAGACAGAAGCTGGACACCTTAGGCTGAAATTAACAGCTGCACTGAGCAATGCTAAACTTCCACCCTCAAACGTAACACCCGAGGAGAGGAAGGCCATCATTGCTCTAGAGAGGGACCAGAGCATCAACATCCTGCCTGCGGACAAAGGGAGATGCACGGTGATCTTGGACTCAGCTGATTATGAGGCGAAGGTGAACAGCCTACTCAGTGACACAACAACATACGAAGTACTGAAACAGGACCCCACCAATGGGTACAAAAAGAAGATCATTGATTGCTTGCAGAAGTTGAGGAAAGAAGAAGTCATTGATCGACAGCTGTATTACAGACGTGCTATCAATCAATCAATCAATCAATATTTATAAGGCGCTTTTCATACAAATGGCCTCCCGAAGATTCACAAACAAGGAGTACCACTCAGACCCACTGTGTGTAGTGTTGACTCTATCACATATAATTTGGCCAAACACCTAAAAACCATCTTGGCTCCATTGGTGGGTAACACGGAGCACCACATTGAGAACACAGCCGAATTTGTAAACAAAGTTAAGTTTCTCCAGTTTGGTCAGGATGAGACAATGGTTTCCTTTGATGTAACCTCTCTTTTCACTTGTATCCCCACAGCTGTAGCGGTCGAAGCAGCGAGAAGGAGATTACTACAGGATTCCAAGCTAGAAGAGAGAACCAAACTTTCACCTGACCAAATCTGCCAACTGCTGGAAATTTGTCTGAATACCACCTATTTCCAGTTCAGAGGGAACTTCTACAGGCAAATCCACGGCTGTGCGATGGGCTCACCGGTCTCCCCTATCATGGCTAATTTATACATGGAACAATTTGAACAGAGTGCCTTGGCTTCATATCCAGGCACTCCACCCACACACTGGTTTCGTTATGTTGATGATAATTTTTCAAAAATCAAAATTCAAGATTTGGAACCTTTCACTGCACATATCAATTCTGTAGATCCGAACATCAAATTCACCCGTGAAGATGCCAAAGATAACACATTGGCGTTCTTAGATTGTGCAGTAACGATAGGAGACCGGCGACTCCAAGTAGAAGTCTTCAGGAAGCCCAAAAACACAGACCCAATACCTGCTTTTTGATTCACACCACCCACTGCAGCACAAACTGGGTGTTATTCAGACATTACAACACAGGGCCCAAGTGGTTCCCACAAGCACAGAGGGTAAGGAGAAAGAAGAACTACATGTGCAGGAAGCCCTCTCTGTTTGTGGATATCCTAAATGGGCTGTCAACAAAACCAAGAGAGACAAGGGCAAGAAACAGGACAACAGAGAACCCGAACCCAGGAGGAAAGGGGTAGCGATTCCGTACCTGGCTGGCGTTTCGGGAAAAACTACAGAGGATTTTCAGACAATATGAAATCCCAGTTTATTTCAAACCCACAAACACTTTAAGACAAAAACTCGTCCACTCAAAGGACAAAACACCGAGCCACAAACAAAGCAATGTGGTCTACTCCATTCAGTGTAGTGTAGACTGCAGTGAGCGCTACACTGGAGAAACCAAACAGCCACTTCACGGGAAGATGTACCAACACAGACGGGCGTGCCAGAGTGGACCGTCATCTGCCGTACATCTCCACCTAGAAGCCACGGGCCATTCGTTTGAGGACAGTGAGGTTCAGATCTTAGCCAGGGAAAAGAACTGGTTTGAGAGGGGAGTTAAAGAGGCAATTTTTGTCAAAAAAGAGAATCCTCGTTAAACAGAAATGGGGGAGTTAGACATAACTTGTCTCCCATTTAGAATTCGATTCTTAAACCAAGTCACAACAGACGAAAGAAACATTAGGGCAGACAAGTCAGGGACATAGGGGTGGAGACGGTTGTTAGTCTGAATAGAGATGCTAAACTATATGCCAGAGAAATTCGAATAACAAAAAGGAACAAATGAGTTGAGATAGTTTCAGAGCTATTTCAGTGCAGTGAGCTCCGCCTAGGGCTGAATAGAGATGCTAAACGAGACGCCAGAGAAACAAAAGATACAGATTAGTTGAGATAGTTTCAGAACGATTTCAGTGTAGTGAGCTCCTCCCTGCAGCTAGATATAAACAGGGTCTAACCAGCACTAGAACCAGAATTGAAGAAGCCTCTCGGATGAGCGGCGAAACGTTTTCAACCAAACAAACTTTGTCCAGTTGACAAATTGAACTTCTCCTTTTATCAGTTTTGGGGATACTGTAATATGATAAGTTCTGAGCTGCAGAAGGTGTAAATAACTTCTTTCACTCATTATAGATAAATTATTATACACTAACTAATTACTAAAAGTGTTACATTCAGCAGTTTTAATTGCAGCTCAAGTTTTTTTTTAACAATGTGCATTTAGAATACTTTTTTGGAGATAATTCTGCTTTATGGTTTGGTTTCAATATTATTGTTTACTGTCAATATATTTACTTCAGCAACTTCAGCTGGTATATTTTCTTTTCCTAAACTAAATGGACCCACATATCCATTAGTTGAACACAGACTTGAGGCACTGACCAGATTGTGGATGAGGTTTGTAAGTGTCCAGACAACAGGGACGGAGGCGAAGGGAATGCTGAGCAGAATCACATGCAGGAGGCCGATGCCCAGGATGTAGGACAGCCAGATGCCCCGACTGTTCATGACCCTTGTGTTAGGGTTCACCTCACTGTGCGCTGTGCCCACGTTCATGTTGGCTGCTGCTGCTAGAAGAAACAAAAATACATTTAACCCAACAATCTGTAAGTATTACAGACTGTAAAATTGTATTCTTAACATCCATCCATCCATTTTCTTGTGCTTATCCGGGGCTGGGTCGTGGAGGCAACAGTCTAAGCAGGGACTCCCAGACTTCCCTCACCCCAGACACTTCCTCCAGCTCCTCCAGCTCCTCCGGGGGGACCACAAGGCGTCCCCAGGCCAGCCAAGAGACATAGTCCCTCCAGCCTATCCTGGGTCCTCCCCGGGGCCTCCTCCCGGTGGGACATGCCCGGAACACCTTCCAAGGGAGGCATCCAGGAGGCATCCGGAACAGATGCCCGAGCCAAAACAGCTGGCTCCTCTCAACATAGAGGAGCAGCGGTTCTACTCCGAGCCCCTCCCGTGTGACTGAGCTCCTTGCACTATCTCTAAGGGTGCGCCAGCCATTAACATTAAAATTGAAACTTGATTTGCACATATATCAGTACAGAGAAATCACATAACTTAAATAAGACAACATTAGTCTTTTCCTGAATGATCAAAACAATTTAAAAAACAATCTTAAAGGTAATAAGATCACCAATACTAAAAAAAAAAATATTTTGGGTTGAAAATTAACTACTTCACTTTACTTTACGTACTCTGAAATCTTACTTTATACAGCCTGATCACATTTAACAACAACAACGACGACGACACGTAAGATAAAAAGAAAAGTGCCCAGTATCAAGTGACCTACAATATGAGGCTATCTTGTACCAGCATGCAAGGTCTCCTCTTCAAAAATGCGTTATTTTTTCAGTTTCTATGTAAAAAAATAAAAATAAAATAAAAACCCATTGCACTTATATTTTAATAATCCAGCTAGCTAACCTTTGCCTTGGGACAACACTATAAATGGAGCCGAGCTATCTTATCTGAGACGTCAAAAAGAACTGACAGAAGTAAACAACTGGGTCAGTCCAAATTGTCCAGGCTTAAAATAGGCAACAAAACAATTTAGCGCTACAAGTGGTATGCTAATAAACGATAAAGAAGTAGAATATAGGGTTTAATGGACTGTAGTAATGGATTAGCAAATAGAAAAGGACTTACTGCGTGGAGATCAGCTTCAACTCCGACCTCTATTGGCACTTATCAGTTTTGGGCTTATCGATGCCTATAGTCAAACCGATAGCGTCTTCTGATCGCCAGTCCAACGTGGCCGCAGCGTAACGTTATATCTCATCATGCTATCGACGTGAACCGGGTGTCGATCTTTACGCCATGCCCGCTACGAATTCGCTACGGCTTTACAGACACATCCACGTTTAGCTTCGTGTTGTAATCTCTCCAGCTGGTGACAACACAGCACTGCTCATGATGTAACGTCATCGACTCACGGCCCCATTTTTCTGCCGTTTTTTCCTTTCTCGTCAGGATTGGCCGCGATTGGACTATTTCCGATCACGTGACATGCGCTGGCCAATTAGGGCTTGATGCGTTGAAAGCACGCTGCTACGCCCCCTGTTCACGTACAGACACAAGACTACAGAAATGGGCTACTGAAAGAACAGAGTGGTACTGGTTCAAAAACTATTTTAAGTGATACGTATGGCTTTAAAAACTATATCATTTCCTTAAGAGGCAATATGTAAAGGTTTAGCTCTACATAGCTGAATTTTAGTAGATACAATTTTAACCAAATGGCCATTATATGATATAGCATTGATATAGTTTCCTACACCAACCTTTCAACCTAGTCAGACTACCTTTGATGTACAAATGTTAATGTTTTTATGCATGCCTATAACATGCATAAAAACATTAACATGCATTTTTATGCATGCCTATAACAAAATGTAATAGGCATGCATAAAAACATTAACATACCTATAAAAATATTATTTTTGCATAATAAAATTCAAGATTTGTCATATGCAGGATCAACACAAGGTCAAGAATGCAACGAAATGCTTAGGATCAGGAGAACCCACTGACTCGCTAACATAGTCGAGAAGTACTAATAGCATGCAATAAAAATACAAGGGAAAAACGTAATCAATATAATAAAAAATATGTAATAAAATAAATACAAAGGTACAGGCAGGATTAAATAAGGTGTAAGTAGAGTATTTCACAGGCGGTAATACTGCTCAAAAGAATTTCGTATTGCACATAATATATAGTATAAGTATTGCACATGACTGCCTCAAGTCATTTAAAGTCAGAAAGGATCCAATAAGAAAATGTAGTAATAGGCATGCATAAAAACATTAACATACCTATAAAAAGATAATTTTTGCATACTAAAATGCATTGTATATTACATTAGTCATTCACTAACAGAGGAATCTGTTAAACTTCAACTGTAGACATAGCTGCCCTGAGACTGACAAATATTCCCATGACCTCTCCAACTACCACCAATCACACACTCACACACCACATTCATACTGCGGCACAGTGAGTGTATTGCCCAAGGACACTATAACAGAATGCACTGATCTGAGCTGGTATCACGTTGAACAACAGAGAATGACTTCAGACTGCGTCATCATGTTCTTGTCAAACATGAGCTCTTATGCAAATGTATTCAACTGTATAAGCCAGTGCCTGAGGGTCACCTGTGTGTGAATATGATCCAGGACAAAGATTTCAAAGGGTGGTATCAAACAGGTTGAGCTAGATTATAGTGGACTGTCTCATATGTGGCCTACAGACATGAGGCCAGTGAGCTGTGTAAGTTTAAACCGTGGATGACAGTGTTATGAGATCACTGCTGCTGGCTCCTGAACAATCGTGAAACATGACTTTGATAAACGGTACCTCAGGACAGAAACGTGGATACAGTCTGCAATGTCAACGTGTCCTCACCTGAATTCACTTTTAAAACTCCACCTGTTTTTCACGGATGGATTGCATACAGATATGTAATCAAAATTCAAGATACTGATTAGCAATATTTAGATCAAAGATCAAAGATCTTAACAATAACAATAGTTACTTAAACTACTGTAGAGCTCCAACAGTTGTGGTCCCGCAATCCCACTCTCCAAACTCATACTGGTAGTGGTCACGGCTGAGAAATCCCATAGAAACTTATGACGCGATTAACAAATTTTATAGGAGTTTCAGAGATTGTGGATTATTGTTATGAAAAGGGATGTACACAGTATCAAAGAAGAAACCCTGAGTCTTGCCAGTAGAAGGGGATTTTTTGCAGCTAAATGGGCTAGCAGCTAAATAAGATGTATATTAATTAAGCAATTAATTTTATTATTTTTTTATTTTTTTGAATCATTCAACTACTGTCTCATAACGATTCAAAAGCTGTAAAGTATATTTTTCACAAACATCTCCAGGGACCCCTTTTTGACTATCCATTTTTTAAATAACACCTGTGTCAGGTAAGGGTCATTCAGGTTTAATTTTATGGTTTTAAGATAAATCATTGTCTGCGATTTCATTTAATGACAAAAAACTCCAAAAGCAGAATGAATGTGGCATTCATTGCTGCTAATTCACTGCCAATATGGCATCCCTGTCGGATTTAGTTATATGGGTGCAGGAAATCTACAGCTTCCAGCCTTTACTTCAACTTTTCTTTATTTTCACTGAGTTTCAGCTTCGCGCTAGTTTTTGTTTTACATAATTACAAAGATATTAACCATAAACCAAGTCAACAAATCTAAACAGCAATTCTACAATAATCAAAATGGGCAGATCTAGTGTGGACAAACATAGTAGAAATTTATTTAGCACCTACAACTATAACTGGTAAAGCTATACACTGTTATGACCAGCAGATGTCACTATTCTCACAGAGTAGTCTGCTTCAACACCTTGAGAGATGCTGTACAGTTTCTGCAAGAATAATTTAATAATGTAATTGAAATGTTTTGGGACTTGACTAATTTATAAATGTAAATCTTCAGATTCCAATTATAAATAAAACATTTAAAATGTTTTCTTTCTTCTTTTTTTTTTCTTCACTAAAAAGGCATAAAAATGTATTATTGTCAAAATGAACATTGACAAATTTGTTGAATTGTACAGTAACCACTTAAATGTCCCCAGAAGCCATGTTAGCAGAGTAAAGTGCTCATAGATCAGTAGCTCAGATTTGGTACAGTTTGTGAATGGGGCAAAGACTGCACATACAGGCCAGGTTTATCCTACAGGGGATGTGGACTTGTGACCCAGGCTGCTTGCGATGTTCTCCTCACTGGAAAAGGCTGACACCGGGAGTCCATTATTGGCCCTGGAGGAAGCGGAGGATTAGAACACCAAAGAATTTCAATAAAAGAATTGTCTGTTTGGGGGTCAGGGAGGAGCAGTGGGGTGAAGGGGGTTCCCTCATTGTCCCAACAGTGATTGAGAGCGAGAAGAGGGGAGTGGGATGGCATTGTGTTGGTGGCTCCTCTGAAGAAGGTGCTTATTAAGGGGGACTGCTGAGGAGGGGTGAATGATGGGGAAGCTGTTGACTCTTCATCTTGTGTGAACAAAGTCTGTGGTACTTACCCTCCTTGTGTCCCTGTGTCCTGAAGCCCCTTGTTTACGAGTGCAATGAATCCCGTCCCTCTCGACAGGGACCCCACCAACTTCAACCTGTCCCAGTACAGACTGTGGGGCTTAAGTGCCCTTTAATTAGACCGCCCCAGTGTCCGACTCAGAGCTGCCCGTGCTTCACTCGTCCCTGTGGTCTGCAGCTCACACACAGAGACTTCGCTTTTACAACAAACTCAAATGTATGAAGATTTCAACCATTTGAAAATGCCACATTCAATACGTTTATCTCTGCCTAAGAAAGAGGCATTACTAAAGTTATCTCAAATACACAGAAAACCTTTCCAGAATCCAGACTGATACTGGAGGTAAACACAGTGCACTTCCTGTGCAGACTGCAGATTATCTTATTACAATAGAATGGTTTTAATTTGTGGTGCAGATGTTTCACAGGCTGTAAATCAAATGTGGACAAATTCCATCCTTACATGGAAAGGTGCATCACTAAAAGTGCAGACTGCCCAGTATTCCCTGATCGAAACACATGGAGGAACTTTGTCATTGTGACCGACCACATTTCATTACAATTCCAGCGAAAGGCGCAGGATTACACGTATAAATGGGAAATGGCCAAGTGCTTTTGGGAACAGCCTCTGCAAAATTAGTAATTTCTGGATGACCTATTGTGTTTAAGGATTATGAGCAGGGATTCTGAGGGCTTGGGGTAAAGGAAGGATATGAACATGGAAGCAAGCAAAATAAAGTGCAAGAAGGCTAAGAATGAGAATCTGGAGACAATGCTGAAAGGACGTTTGTAAAGGGAACAAGGCGGGATTGGGCGTGTTCAAAAACTTTTTTTGCCACAGCTCAGTGTGTGTAGATAGCCTCCTAATCCTGGTTTTATTGGCTGCCTGTGTCCAGCCATGCTGCTCGGATTGAGTGCGGAGGATCGGGAGGTGGGGGGCCGAACACATGTCCTTCTTTGTGGTAATGCGCTGATTAGGCCTGAGAAAGAGCCGGACCTTGTTACGGCCTTTCTCAGGTCACCGTAGAAACCAGCCCGGTAGGGGAGCGTAGTGTGTTCCTCCTCTGCACCTCCTGATGCAGACTCTGTCCTCTGTGCACACAACAGCACAGGCGTTTGTGTCACAGCTCACATCAGACTGCACTGTTCCTGTCCTTAATCACTGTTGCCTCCTCAGACAGTTCCCACTGCACTTGTGGCTTGAACCTCTGGAAATGTGGTTTCAATGTTGTTCAGATGCAAACTACAGGCTGATTCTTTCGCCTGCATTCATAAATTAGACCATGGTCACATTCCCCCACATCCAGGCGAGCTGTCAATAGCGCCTGGAGAGCAAGTGTCATCCAAATCGCAGCACTGAGCTCGGCACATTTCTGGCATTGTTGTAACATACGACAATGTTGACAATTGGAAACAGACCTGCCTCATTGTCAGCACTGCAATGGCATACCGCATATTCCCTCAAGGCAATGAAAAGTCATTTTTATTAGAATAAATGTCCAAGCCTCTCCACCACCACTATAGTTGGCTGGAAATCAGACTTCAAGATGCCTATAAATTATTGTCATGTTTAGAGACTCATGAACCCCCCTGGACAAAAGCCTGGAAGGTTGAGTAGTGCTCAGGCACAGCCTGATTCCTCATCTCCTTTGTTTAGGAGGAATAAAACACAAGAGGCTGAAGAGAGAGGAACGCCCACAGTTGACCTACAGACTCTGGTCACCAGGCCGGTCCCTGCAGTGGGCTCTCTCTCTGCTCTGTGGAGCCCCTGCAGAGAGACCTCCCAGCCCACTCACTCACTGGGCTCCTCTGTGGAGACACCAGGGGAAGGACAACAGAAGGGGGCAGCAGATGTGCTGTTCAGGTACTAAGGTTAAATGTACTCTACTCATTCTGTCCGCATAAAAACTATGGGCTTCAACATACTAAAATCTATGTAAAACTAGTTTCAAGCATAATAGTATTTTGTGTATATATCAAGCATAATAGTATTAATTCTGAATATATACTCTTTAGTTGCCTTAGCCATCAGGAAGTAGGGGACAGCTCCACTGTCCCAGAGTTTTAATTTGTTCCACTTATATTCATAGACTGTAAGACAACATAACTTCAAGGCAATTTGTAAATGTAAATTTGAAAGCTGATAAACTTGAGTTAAAGGGGAAAAAAAGTAAAATACACTTCACCTGTTTTTCACAAAAATCTGTGTTGGTCTTAGCGCAACATTGTGTAGCCTTTATTTTTCTGTTGGGATCAGCTGATAATCCTTTGAGACAAGACTTTAAACAAGATGATTATCTCCACAAGAAACGCATAGTGTTTGATCTGGGCCAGGTATCTTGTTTGCATTCAGCCTGATCAGTTTCCTTTTAGGTAAATCAAAAGTCTTGTTACTTGAGGCTAATTCCAAGTCCATCACAAGTGTCCCACCCTCCTTCACTCACTCACTCACTCTCCCTGTCCTCCTCCCCCTGTCCCGCGGCTGCTCTCCCACAGCCCATCACAATGACAATAGTATTGATGTAAAATGTGTCGCCTTTGGGCTGCTGCAGCACACAAGCCCTGCATGCCTGGCCCAGCCACCACCACGCTTTATGGCTTTATTATGTCCTCTTTTATGTGCTATCCTGTTGGGTTGGGTGGACAACTATTTTGAAAATTCACTGTATATATATCCCTTTAAATAAGAAGTTAGATGTTTATAGCTGCCAATGTGCCAATAATACCCAAATCAATTAGCTGGAGCTGCCCTGTAAATCCTCTGATAAAAACTGTTTAACTGTTACTGATTGTGGGTAAGTTGACTCACCTTTTTAAGTGACTCTACCTCTCTCACCTCTTTGGTAACACTCTCTTTCACGTTACCAGGGGGTGGCGCTTGATTGACAGATGGGAACGAATAATAATTTTTTTCATAACCTAAGGCCATCTTCTGTGATTGGCTTGCCAGCTGACATCTCCAAACCTCACAGCCCACCAGCAGCCCGCCCTGTCGCTCGCCCCCCTCTCCCCTCCTTTAATATTGGGCCTGTGGATGAGGCATCCTGAGGGAGAAAAAAGTAGGGAGAGAGAGAGAAAAAGATATCTACCTTAGGGAAGAACCTCACAGAGAGGGAGGGAAGGAGAGGACGGGTAGGAGCGTGTGCATTTATTCTGTTAACTACTAGGAGGCACACACACTTTCTGGCCCAAGAAGCGGCAATAGAGGACATTTCTGTCATCAATATCTGAATTTTTCCCAACATTCAACAATCAAGCTTCCTGGAAACTGCTTTTGACTTGATTGACCTTCTGGAAGTTCTATGTATTGATCCAGCAGCTTTGACACACTGGTACGAAGGCTTGCCTCATGGATTTGAACCTGATTGGATATTTGATGTGTGTGTGGTTGTCCTGCTCACGGGTGCTTGGAGGCTATCCCATCTGGTGGTGAGTACAATTCCTGACATCCAGCATCACAAACTAGAGCCACAGAACACTTTTTGGTCAAAAGATCATTTCTGAGAGGGCAGAGTGAGCATTTCAGTACTGCGCGGAAAAATGTTCTCCGACCCAGTCCAAAGAATCTTAACCTCAAATACTGGTGTAACGGAAAAGGCTCGCCGTTCTTTCCCTCACTCCACATGCAGGTCCATTTATCACATTACAATATTTTGGGATACAACGTTTATCTTAGGAAAAATTAATTTAAGTGTAATGCCACTGTTGCAGCAAATCACGTTAAACAATTAAAAGTGTCAACAATCCTGTCAAACTTGACAAACCCAAAAAAACAGGTTAGGTTGGGCTTTGACTTACAACACATCACCTAAACGTTATGACAACAGATTTTGTTCACGGAAATCTACACCTACAAATTGTATTAAGATTAAAATTATGTTTTTAATAGATCCAGTTATTACCAACGCCTGAAGTGCTGCTTTTGTTTTGCCTGTTACGGTGTTCACTGAGGCCGCTGGGCCTTACACACTGGCATTAATATAATTTGCTCCTTTTATTCTGCAGCACTTATACAGTTGAATGTTTGACATTTAAAGAATTTAGTAACAACAAATATTGCCAAAACATATCAAATCAAATGCGTGTATATTAATATTTTCCCCAATGCTTTGCCTAGCTATAGCAGTACACAACCCCCTCTTCGAGTTGGTTAAGCGACAATGTTTGGGTGCTGCTGGTGTTTAGTCTTTGTTTTTGGCAAAAGAAAGTGACATTTAGCGGTTTTATTCATTACAAATCCCACTACATCCAGCTGACCACAGATCTCCTCGTTACGCTTTTGAAACATAAAGCTCTTATTTAGTAGATATTTGTGTGGGTGTGTGACAAAGCTCTTCTGGCTCCAAACACAATACTTGTCAGCGCTACTGCACTTTTGGTAGCCCGACTAGCATGTGGTCCCACTGTGGTGCTGTCCAAACCGCCAGCATCTTCTGGTTTCGTTTACAGAGCAGCATCTGCCAAACAGCCAGGCCACAGGGCTCAAGTGTTAATGGCAAAGACTTTACACCCCTGGCTATAGCAAGACGCATCAGATGCAGTCACAAAGAAAGTGAGATTCGGTCCCTGAGAATTACCTGCAGCTGTTCGGTTCAAGCGGCTAACATGACACTGGTATAATGTTCTGACTTTAACAATGCGCGCTAGCTTTGATTTGGGTAACGCATTCTGGAGCGTGAGGAGTTCCTTGGAGGCTGTGAAGATGAAACGCCGACCCGTAGCTGCGGGTGGCTAAGAGGCAGCAGAGGAGCGGGTATCAAACAGCTCTGTCAGTGTCCATAGAAACACAAGTCGGAGCTGCGTTAAGGGAGAAGGGTACAGAGTTTCAGCCAGGGCAGGCTCCTCTCGCTCAGCTTATTTTCTCAGGGGCGATGACTCGGCCATAAATTCTCCAGCCAAGGTGGGATGGGTTGGAGGGAAAAGAGGTTTTGACTGCTTCATGCCTGGCAGCCTCACAGTTACAAGACAGGGTGTTGAAAACAAAACAGAGCATAAATAACCCGACTGATATGCACATATGCATAGACCCAGATGAAGTGTAGTAGAAAGGCAGAGCAGCTAATGAGGTGTGCGTAAAAAAGTCACACAATAAACTATATTGCCTGTTTAATGCAAGAATGCGGAGAAACAGTAGTGATGTGTTTGAAAATGTGTTTCAGATAAGTCATCGCTAATGTTGTAGAAAAGAAGCCACTTTGACACTTATATTACAGGTTAACAGACTATGATAGAGATTGTGAAGACATGCAAAGACCCTGGTCCCTGCTGTCTTGATACAGGAGACATGAGGTTGTGGACTTCAAATCAAATCAATTATGGCAGTTCTATTCAATGTATGGTTGTTTTTAAAGTACATTTTAAAGTAACTACTGTATAAAATCATTAAAAAATCAATCTTATTTTTTTAATTCTACTTATTTTATATTCACCCAAAGCAAATACTTGTGTTTAATTTCATCTAGTTTAAATGTATCAATTCAATTAATTACAAATACTATTTCAATGTAAAAGATCACATAATATTAGCAATAACTCAAAGTTTAATTTCAGCTATATGTAGTAGTACTAGCAGTAATTTTATTAGGGCAACTCACAGACAACAAATCTATATAACTTACCTTAATCAATATAAATGGTACACGTAACAATAATTTTAGGGATTCAGTATTGATCATGGGTACTTTCATTCTTTGTGCAAGTGGCGATATTTTTGTAATTTTTGTTGTTGTAAAAAAAATGTCATTTGAACTGTAGAGTTAAAAAATGGCTTCTATGAGTCATAGACACTAACTCACTACTAATATGTTTAATTCTGTTGTTTTGTTATTGGAGCTTGTGAGTTAGCTGTGTCACTATTAGCTAAGTGTCCCATCAAATTGCCATGAAAGAAAGTCATCTACTAAGGTTCACCAGATCTGCTCAAGACAGATATTACCAATTAAACACAGGCAGCTTAAAATGGGTTTTAGGTCGATCTCTGGGTCTCAGGAATGTCATTATCTCATGGTGACACCCCTCCCTCCACAGCTCCAATCCAATCTCCAGCCCCAAACGCAGGCCGCTATTGGCAAAGGGATCACCTAAATGATTCTTAGCATGAGAAAACCCCTCATGTGCAGCCACTCTGTGTGAAAAAAGATCAAGGATGTTGGTTCATTCTTCTCTGCAGTGGGCAAAAGGTAAAAAAGTCCACAGGAATGCCATTCTTAAGAAATGTTGGGTTTCTATATGAATGGAGGAACACATCTATGGCACCAGGGTCAAAGGCAATTTAGACCTAACACACAAAAGAAAAGTTGCTCAAAAGATGATGTTAAGATGTTAAGTAAAGCCTCAAACATATTAGAATGCATAAAGCTGGAGGACAGGTCAGAATTCTATGGAGGAATTTGTCTTTTAAAAAGGTACATTATGCAACTTTTCAGGTGGAAGGTCCATCACCTGTTTGTCTCCATTGATTTGCCTGAAATATTCCATGGTATGGCATTAAACACATCTATCTAGCATTTATTCATTACGAGTGTCTCTATTGCTAAAGAACAATAATTCCTTCCATGAAAAGGGTTGCCTGTCCACAGATCTGACCTGTAATGTAGCCTATAGTTGTCTCTCTTGCGATAGGTAGGGGTAATCTCTACTGTGGAACATTCTAGACAAAGCAATAACATCTCCATGAAGACAAGCAGGTGACGGACCAGAAAAGTTGCGCAATGCACTGTACCTTTAACTGTCATATTACAGATTCTGATTTGATTTATGGTCAATATCTCTGTAATTACATATCCACATGAAACAAAACATTGTTAAAGTTCAATCTCTTCTCTGTCAGCATAAATACACAAACGTTGAATTATTTTTCCATAAGAGCTCCAAAGGTTGTGCCATTATTAAACCACAAAGACACAATTGTTGACAGCTGAAAAGACTTAGCAAAAAGATAATATGTCAAGTTTGTGGAGCCGATCCCTAAAAAATGTTGATGAAGTCCAATATTTGTGGATCATAAGTATGGATATTTCCTTAAAAACTTGAATCTCAAATAGTTATATTGGCTTCTGCATTCCATCTGAACTTATTACACCTCTAGAACTCAACACAGGCTATTAAATATTTATTTTGGGGGCAAAATTATTAATTGTACAAATGTGTGTTTGTTTTTTCTTGGTAAAGACCTTACACTCAGGAGGGTTACCACAAATTGCAAGTCAATTAGTTGAAAATGGGTAATATTGAGATGCAGTTCAGCAGCAATCTAAACGTTTTCCTCAGATTCCTAACAGATTCCTAGCATTGTAATGACTGAAAAGAGTGTCTAAGCACTTTTCACAACTTTCAGAGGACAATGCTAAAATCAGCTAGCATGCTAACAGTGCACCAGCATTATTTCCTAGGGCAAAACTATTTTTTCTTTATTACATGAAAATATATACAGCCACTTTAATTCAACAAACCTAAAGTGAATTAAACAAACATTCTATCACGAACAAGTTTGCACTGTGACACATCTTTTAAACCGAGCTAGATGAGATGTTCAAAGCAGAATGGTATTTCAAAGCAGTGAAGTTGAGTGCTAATCTTCTCCTACCATCAAAGGGCATCCAATGCACTCTTGTAGGAAATGACAACTTCTCCCACTGCACAGCTATTAGTGGCACTAAAACACAGGCCACAACAGTTCCTCAAAGAGAAAACCAAAAACGACCAGCAGCAAAGAGGTCCTTACGACACGTGGAGAAACAAAAACACAACATTTTAGGTCTTCATTAGTTCATCTTGTTACAAAGGCTAGTTTTTAGCAGCAGGTTTCTCTGACACATGAGGTCATTCACACAGGCTAAATGTGGGTCAACCACTAGTTGCAAAATGATAATCCATAAAGTTTTAAAACCAGGGCAAGTAACAAGGAAAGTACAAAAACCTTCAGAATTACCTGCCAACATTAACATCATTATTAAGTTAAAAGGGCGAGGCTAAAATATGCATGACTTTTGTTTTTCTAAAACAAGATTTTACAACAGAGATTACAGTTATTACTTACTTGAAAAAGAAAGATTTGTGGCTGCCAGCTAGATGAACATGCAAAATTGTAGCTTTATACCCAAGTGCCCTGATTTAACTATGATAAAAGCATGTTTTACTATTCTATACTGATTATTACTTATAGTTATATGTGAACTTGATTACTGTAGAGATGCACTGACACAATATAGAAGCTGAGGCAACATGCAGCACTTAATAAGCAGTGGCAGCAAATATGCACATTTCATTCTTTAAAGTCATTTAGACAAGCTGTAGCAGCAGCGGAGTGTGTTGGGTCTGAAGACTGTTTCTGTCTGACTACAACACAACTCAAGGCAAAGCACTCAGTGACAGGCAGGTTCACAAGTTTACACTGTTCAATTCCCACTCTGCATCTTCCTATATCTCTGCTAGAACTTAGCGTCCTGACTTGGCACGCACTGCTGCGGTCTCCAAAGAGGTGTGGAGAGGGTTACAAATGAGGAAGAGCAGAAAGAAAGAACAGGTTGGAACATTTTTCACTGGTCCTGTCATTTTTTATCTGATCAGCCAGAAGCTGTTGAACTACAAATCAAAAGTGT